>CM063503.1:119502420-119620652 GCA_032207245.1 Pardosa pseudoannulata
TGTCAAATCTCGATGTGATAACTTTCTAAGCAAAAATAAATAAATAAATAAATAAAATAACCAGAAGTTTAAAGACTGGTCATTTTACCCGTCCTGGTACATTTGACACTTCGCGACGGGCTGCCTACCCTGGTGGTTGTAAGGCGTTTGTGATACCCCGTTGGATAATCTCTTCAATTTTGAACATCCTCAAGGATTTTTGCTCCTGATTCTGAGCTCTCTCTTACTTAAAATGTATATATATATATATATATATATATATATATATATATATATATATATATATATATATATATATATATATTATTTATTTATTTATTTATTAATGCACCTGCTAGGCTCGAATACGCCGTCCTAGAAATCTAGCCCAAAATGTCAATAACTAAGCCATCTCGTGCCATGTCCTGGTAAGTTTAGTTTCAAATCCGATTCTTGAGTTTTAATGATATATTCACCAACAATAATATTCAGACTAGCAGACTTTGGAATCAAAACACGGCGTCCTGCCAGTGCAACCAGCATACGATATATATTTATAAAACCGTGCATACAATTAGCATAAAGATGCATATTTCTTTTTTATGTAGTAATATATGTGACAAACTGTCAATTTCGTGTTTATTCCCTGCCTGAGTAAAAACTTTTTTTATTTAACTTAAGTAATATCTAAAAATTATTGCATAGTCTCGTCTAAAACGCTTTAACAGATCTGAAAAAAAAAATTAAAGCTAAAACAGTAATATTTGATAAAGTTTTAAGGACTTTAAAAAAGTTTTAAAAATTTAAATGTTAATTAAATGAACTTTTCAAGCACTCTTTACTTTGTCTAAAGGCTTTCAATTGTATTTTAAAATACAAAAGAATTACAAAATTTAATGTAATGCAAAGAATAAAAAATAAGTTTGAAAGATACCGTATAACTTTAAAAAATTAAAATACTGATGTTTTATTCTTTTATAGAAAATGAAATTATTCGTAAATAAATCTGTTTTCAACAATTCATATAAATCAGTAAATCATAAAACTTCAAGAAATCTATCATAATATATTTAATACACGAAATATTGATAATTTACAATCTTTCAAAAATTCAAACTATTGTTTAGTTAGAATACGTAGGGAATGTAAGAGACATGACCGTGTTGGGTATAGACAGTTATATAATAGCATTATTTTGTTAGAATAGAATAAAGGAAAACTATTTTATCAATGTAATGTCATTGGTTCTATGTTACAAATGCATAACTATTTGTTTAATATAATAATAAAAATAGTTAGCCAATAACTGAGACAGAAAAATGTTTAAAATTTAGAAGCAAAACAAAGATTGTTTTAACATATATGTATATAAATTATCAAAATTACCTGTTTATATCTTAAATTCCTTTTTGAAATCTGGAATTATTCTTCTTAAAAACACAAAAACAAACTTTTCACTTAAATATAATACTAAAAGCAACTATTATTTTTACAAAAGAGTTTTTAAAAGAAAGGAAAATATTTTCCAAAACAGCACGAGTGGAATATTTCGTGAAGAGCTAAAAACACGTATCTATTCTCGTGGCGGGAATAAATTGTTTCTAAAGCTCATTTTCTCTACTTCCATATTTATTTCTTACCTTCGTCCCTCACCCTCACCCCTAAGTACACACCTTTCGGGAGAGGGGAAAAGCTAATGCCCGAATCGATTCTTTCACGTGACAAAGAACAGTTCATACTTTTTGCAAGTTTTTTTTTTAACACAAGAGGTCATGTAACAATTTCCGCTCATCATGTGTATAAAAAAAAAAGAACGAAGGCGAATGTTTTAATTTGCCTACTTCTATATTTACCTATCTCAGTAAAAGAAAATTTTAATTTTTCAGTGCACACTGCATATATATGTATATATGTGATATGAAAATGCGCAATTTTACTAAAATATTTGTATATGTTATATGCTGATTTGCATATTGCAGATGTACATAAGATATACCGATTTTTATATGGTATATACTGATATTTATATATGTTATACTGATTTGTGTATAATATATACCTATTGGTATATAAAATATACTGATTGTCATATGATATATACTTATTTATATGCGGCATGTTCTGATATGAATATGGCATACTGAATAAGTGTCCATTTTCCATTACATCTTCTCTCTGCGTCGTTTTTTTGTTTGTTTGTGAGTGTATGATATAACACATTTCGAAAATAACCAAAGTAATATCATAAAAAAATGCTTTACTTAATTCTCCCATTTACTTTAAAAATAAAATATAGTGTATGTATTTACTATCCTATAAATTTTTTGCTCTTACTAAAATTCTGAAATGGAACATAATCACATAAAAATTCCACTAAACTGACTCCATTTTTTTTCGTTGAGATGTTCTGTGTGTGCTTAAATTTAAAGAAATTTATATAGATTCCGTGTAGAAATAAATTTTAGAGGTAACTTTTACTCGATGATTTTTTTTCTCTTTTCACATGTTAATATTGGCATTTTATATAAAACTTTCTTCATATAATCAGATACTAGAATGTACAGTAAATTTTATAAAAACTTGTCTATTGAAGGTAGAGTTTTTCAAAAACCTCTGTGTGGATGCTGGAGTTGAACACTCATCTTTATTATACTACAACAGTGCACGATGGCAGATCAAGGTACCTATGATCTGCGCAGGAAATTTAATCTACCGTCGACCATTTTCTCTTTCACTGTACATATAAATTCAATTCCGCAATTCAGTGAATTGCGGAAGTCTCACTTCCCGATTGGTTCCGATTGGCCCATGCTAACAATCCTCAAGATTTGCATAAAATTCATCTAGTTCAGGAAAAAGATGGTGTGGATGTTAAATGAACTCTACTCTTGAGGTTCGATCTCCAGATTGAACGGCCGAGTACACCGTACAACCCTTCTGCCCCAATTAATGACATGTTTCCCTGCTTTCGTTTGTCACTCCAATTGTATCTATAGCTAGTATGCCCTTCGAGATCCTGGTATGTAGGTCCACTGCCACACCATGAGTGCACGTCGTATCCCCTACACCATCAATTGGTTCTCGGTGACTCGGTGAAATTGGTGCACAGAACTTCCTGGGCCTAGCCCTCTAGTTCTGACCTACTTAGGAGATTACACAAACAACTAATGATTACAATTTGACTACGTCTGGGGCAAAGTAATAAAATAGGAATTAGTTCTATTACACAGGTGGTGGAAGTAGCCACGCGAACTTTTCCTGTCAGCTTGTTGCTGAGGTTGCTATCTTTCGTTTGTATGGCATAGCTTGAGTATCCGGAGACGGAGACAAGATTTATTTCTATTTGCAGTAAGAAAAACACAAATATACCTAACATTCTGTCGATTCAGATAATTTAATAAAACTAGAATATTTATGCGACATTTTTCAAGAGATTTTGCAAGAAATTTTTTTTCAAGAGATTTTCAAAAAATTTTACTCAATTCTTCGATTTTGTGCCTTTTGAGTGGAAACAATGAAAACAAATTTCACCTTTTATTCAAACACTCTATTTATGAAGGAAAAAAATTAAGCAGATCAAGGATTTTTTTTCAATATTGCAGTCATTTTATGCGTTGAATGAATTTTCTTAAAATATAAAAGTTATTTTTGAAAAGCACTTATCATAACTAATTATCTAGTTTGAGAACGACTTTCACAGTGAAAATATCTTTTATGAATTTGCATGGTTTTAAGATCCTTTTAATATTAGCACTGCGTGAGAATTTATTTCTGCAGATGGAGATAATCTTATCGAGTTGCTTTACTATAGTATATTGTGGAAGATATTTGGCAACATGGAATTGACCAGAATTTTGTATGTCAATAAAAGGTTCATAACTATTTCTAATTGATAAAGATTAGTGGACTTTAATTACATTTCTGATGTCGTTTGACTTGATTGGTTTGACAAGCTATCGTCTATTGTTTTTCTACACGAATGTTAATGTGACCATGATCTACTGCTTAAAACCGATTCCAAACAGCTACGAACATTCATGTCAACTGTAGAATTCGAACCCACGAACCCCAGTGAACTGAACAGCCGTTTTCGATGCCGTATTTGTATGATTGGTTTGGTTTGGTTTGGAGTGCTACGGTCTACTTTTTGCAACCCGAGGGCTCATGAGACCGGAACCTACAGCTTAAAGCCGACTCCGAACGGCTACGAACATCCATGCCACTGTGGGATGCGAACCCACTTATTTGTATGAAGCTGCGGTATTCGCACTTGATTTGATAAAGAGCAAGTTTCGAGAAAAATTCAACTTAGTAAAGGAAATGAAATTTTCCAGTTTGGTTCTACGGTTTCATAAAATGTGCACTGATTTGAAACCTCATCCATCCCATTAAATATTAATATAAAGTTAATGAAATTAATAGAATCAAATACATGAACTTGTTCAATAATGTTGGTACACAAGTTTCATTTTTTCATTTTTTATTTGTGTTTAGTAGTGCTTATACTTAAGGGCACCATGGGAAAAATATCTTAATTTAGAAAAAAAAAACGCCATGTGTTTGGGAATAGCTATTTTAAAAAATAAGAAAATAGTAGAAATTCGTGAATGATGCTGGAGGAAGATTATTTAACAACTGAATAATTTATTTTTAAACTATAATAATGATCTTTCAAGGTCTATCAATATCTTTAAATTACAAAGAAGTATGACAGCTGGGAATTTTTTGGAAAAAATTTCTTTAGGTACAATATATTTTTATTTGAATCAGCTGATACGTTTTATTTTATATCTGTAAAGCCCAAGCTTTTAAAATGTAGCCGTAATTTCAACAGTTTCCTAAATGTTATTTAGAAGTATAACTTTATACATGATAGGTATAAAACTTTAACTCTAAACATACCAACACTTAATACATGCATTTCTACCATAGCCGGTCAAGTGACCGGACTGTGGTTTCATCGTTGAATGTAAGAAATATGGATATTGGGAAGGAAATAAACAAACTTTATTATAATTAAACAAAACTGTATATTGTCAATTTGTGTATTACAAACACAAAGAATAAGAATTTTTAATTCATTAGCCATTGAATGTTTTACATATACATTACCGGTCATTTGACTGGTTATCACACGTTTAGTGTTACAAAATAGTAGCATGTAAGCCAAAGTACTGAAACGTATTGTATGCATAAGTAACCCATTAATACCCAAATCATTTTTTCAAATATATTTTGATAAATATGTTAAATCTTAATTTATTAGGGACTGCACAGCGTAAAACAAATTTGAAATTTAAGTAATTTTGAATATTACAGCCAGTGCTTATTAGTGATAAGCTGTAATTTTAACCATCATAGGATGTCATTTATTTAAAAAAATATGCGGTCTAAGACATTTTATTTAGTATCATGTGTAAACATAGTAGTGTGCAGTGAAATTTTATAATATCTGTCATGATTGCAGATGATACACTTGCCGAAAAACTTTTATTTTTGAAAGGTACTCGAAACATCCTAAAATGTACATTCAAATTAAAAAATTTTAAATATAATTGATACCCGGAAATTTAGTCGATTGTTTATGATAGGATTTCTGAAAGTGTCTTCCGTGGAGTTATATTGTTTTGCAACGACCTACCAGGGGGTTCAACGGGAAATTTTTAAACACCATTTATATATGTGTGTGTGTGTGTGTGTGTGTGTGTGCGTGCAATATATCAAAATTATTACCCTTAAAATAGATATTTGAAATTTTCTTTTTTCCCCTTTTCATTTTTAATACCTTATTTCCGAGTCGTAAAATCTCAGATGGAGACTCTCTGACTTAAATTCTTTTTACTCATCTTCCCAAACTAAAAGTGGAATTAATGCTTGTTTTCTGCTGTTTTTCAATACATTTTCAGCTGTCCCATTAAAATGTATTGCTTCTGCAATAATTAGATTTCTGCCTGTGTGGTTTTTAATCTATATTAAATGATCAAATAGATTTGAATGCCTCCCTAAATTTGTCGTTAAAATTATTTAAAGTATAATTTGATACTAGATTTCCACCCCTGATTACCGTCTTAATTATTCTAGAAATGTATTATCAAACTTTTATTGATGGACTTAATGAAGATTTTGGAAAGGTAATGAGCATTTAAAAAAGGAATGATTATAGAATATCTTTAGTTCTCCGTTTCAGTTATATTTCCCAACAGAATAGGCTATCAAATTTCATGCTATATTTAACCCAGTTAAAATTCCACTGTCTGCTTAAAAAATATTACTTAAATTTCATTTATATATTACTGTGGAGGGTAAACATCATACTTCTATCACATGATATAATTAAATGCTTGAAGTGCGCATAACAATGAATGTGTGGAGCACAAATTTTAAATGATATATGTACGTGAAAATTAGTATTTATAAAGCACAGATTACTAGATAGAAAAATTATTGCCTTTTCATAAACTTTAAATTTTTATGATATTATTTCACTGATAAATCCCTCCCTAGCTTGTGAGAGGAAGTTAAAACAAATAATTATGAAATGAATCATTTTAGTTAGTTTGATTTAGACCAGTCTAATTGGCTTTTGTGTTAAGACTTTACACAGAAAATTTAACTTGGAACAATTTTGATACACAAAGGGAATTATATTAAGGTCAAAAGATAAATAAACAAACGGAATAGTTGATTAGCTTTTTGCGAGTTACAACAGAATTTCAAAGAAAGGTTTATACAAAATAGTATCTTCAAAAAGTAAAATGTGCATCCTCGCCTGGACAAATTTGCCCTTTTGAGAGTAAACACATCCTCCATCTGGTTTTCAATTTCCTTTATAAACAAAATATTTGAAGAGAACTTTTCCTGTGAAGAAATATTTATTTTATCGAACAGAAGAGAATATCTATTTCTCCCAGTTTCAAACAATAGATGAATGTAATAGCATAAGTCTTTCTCATTTTAAGAAAATGCAAAATCCAATAGTCGAATACAGATCAAAATATTTTTCTAGAAGTAACGATTAATGGAGCATACAAAACCAATGAAAATAAGCTGAAATAAATTGTTTGTATCCTGTTATATTTTATTTTTTTATAATGAATATTGAATGATTTTGCTCTAAAATATTTTTCAAAATCCTTGGTACAAATATGTATGTTTTGGGATTTTGAATAATAGAAATATATTTATTTATACAAAGTTATCGTAAACCGTAACTGAATACATTTCAACACGTCAGTTTATATTTTTTTTAAATAAAATATTTAGATCCGTAAATTTTGTATCATTTCTCTATTGGTAGCAGTCATTTGTTTTTAGTACGTGACTTTATTTTTGTTTCAGTAAGCGAAAAATATTAGAAAATGAAAAAAAAAATAGGATTTAAACTAGAGGTAAAGCATGGAACATAAATTTTCCATCTTTTCAAATTGTTCCAATTAATGGATGAAATTATAGATAACCCCACAACTGATAATTAAGGTAACCCAAAACAAAATAACTCTTTCACAAATAAAGTTTATTCTTACAATAAAAGTGTATGTAATACTTTTTTTATTATGTTAAGGGGTGTCATTAGTTTTAAAGAGCTACAAATGGAAGAATTTTTGTTGCTTTCGGCTTACCAAACTTTTTTTTTATTATTATCTTACGTTGCTTGAAATTTTCAACATTTGATTTATATACCATGTTAAACATTTTCTTAAGTTTACTTTGTTTTTAGAAAAAATAATTTTTTTTAGTAAAGTACTTATTTTTAAAATTTCGTTGACACATTACCCGCTGAACAGAGCATAAAATAATATAAAATGAAATATTACTTATTTTTAACTGTTAATTGGATGATTTAAAAAAATACAGAAACACTGATAAATATTCACAGAGATTATTACATAATTTATCATAAAATTTAGTTTTAAAAAAGGGAATATTAGAATGATTCTAAGGTGCGTATGCAATTTATGGAAGCACAGATTGAATCATAGCTTTATATTGCATATTTTGCATGCTTATTATTATTACTATATGTTTATTTTGTCGAATTTTGTTTGTTTGAATGTCTAAAGATTCTAAAAAACATGTACACTTTCTTCGAAAATTTTCCCTTTTACATCTTATTTATTTAATTTTCTCTTTTACAGAAAATTTTTTTCTTGATATCTTACTGGCTTTACTAAATATCTTAAAATTCACCCTCTCTAAACAATCAATTTAATGATATCAGTCATATTTTTCCTAAACATTCCACACATGAAACATTTGCTGAATTGAACACCTGCGTAATAAAAAATATAAGTTTTACATCAGGAGAATGAATATTCAAATAAAGCTAAAATAGTATGTGAAAATTGCATTTTAAATTGTATAAATACCAAATTAATTTTAAAAAATAGAATTAATTAGATACTCTCAAAACTCTATAAAATTTTCATATATCATTACAAAATATTTTCGCGAAAATTTGAAATCGCGAAAATATTCTGTTAATAGTCTGCAATAGTTCTTGTTTAGAGGTAAGTTACTTGACTCGCAACTTGACTACGTGTAAACGCATGTATTCAAGCTCCAGGTGAGTCAAGTAAACTAAGAAAAAATACGCATGCGTGGAGTTACTTGACTTGATTGTCTACTTGACTCGTGTAAAAGCGGTGTTAGATACATTCTCGGCAATGTCCAAAACTGTAACTCCAATTTTTCTAATGGAAAAGGAAAATAAGTGAAAATACTTAATGCTTAAAAAAAACTTTCATTGGAAATTTTCCTTTAAAATAACCTAAAACTGTCTATAAATTTTTATTACTGTATTTTTGAACATTTGATCTATTTCAGTCTATCTCACCTCTGAAATTTAAAAAAAAAATTGAAAAATTTAAATTTTATTATATTTCTAATGTTACTGGTAAGACATTTCATAATTTTAAAAATTCAATTACTAATCTAGAAATTTTGAGTAAACCATTGAATACGTTCCTGGTTTGGCTTAACACAGTTTACAAATAATACTTCAGCTGCAATAGATCTTAGTCACACATAAATAACCTCATTAGAAATAAATGCAGAGCCAATGTAAATATGGCTCAATTTCTGCTTTACTTGCTTAAAGCCGATTACGAACTTACGTTGTCTTTGCATTAATTGCTATATTCAGGTTCAAAGGTTTATTCTTTTCATATGACCTCAATGTTTCAGTTATTTAAAAATTGATAGTTTAATTGTTACTATCTTCCATTATTCTCTTAAGTAAATTTTAAATTCTTAGATGTATTGCTATTGCTGAAATTCATAATATATTTAAAACTTTTATTATAGCTTGAATTACACTTTTTTAAATTCAGCTTTACTTGTGTTAACTCAAATTACAAATTTTAATCATAATCTTCTCTTTAAACCAATTAAACTTTTTAGTGTCTATTGTGCATATGCGTCAAAATAGCAAAATTTAAAAATTCTATAATACTGGTTTCATTATCTGTTTCATTGCATTTGTAAATACAAACACTTTTTATATTCTTATTTGGATGCAGTCAAGAAATAAAGATGTTAACTATAAATAAAACCACTTTCCTCGTATCTCTATCTAATAATGACAAATATTTTTTCTTCTTAATTTAAGGCTTTACGCATTAATAAGTTCTAGATATGACTCAAAAAATCCAAGACACATCCCAGCTGTAAGTTGTGTTATTAAAGGAAAAAAAGTCCATTAAAATTATATGGCTCACAAAGCAGAACAGATGAGCTTGATTCTGGGTAAACTCAATTCCTCTGATCACATAAAATGTTGTAACTTTACTAGAAGAGTGTAGGAAAGTGATATTTAGAAACTGAGGTAGAAGCTGAAACTTTTCACTTTCAAAATGAAGAGTTTTACTCTTTTCTCCATTTCTGTAGATGAGATTTGAAAAATTTATTATGTGTATCCTGTCTCAATTCTGAAAAAAATCACAAAGGACTCAAAAATGCAATTTCAAAATAAAGTAGTGTATCGTAAAAAAGTGTATCATAACTAAAACAATAGAAATTTTAAAGAAATTCACATTTCTTAGACACATGTTCAGTATTAAATACAATATCTTATCTGTAACTAAGAAAAAGCTAATTTGTTTAAATCAAAAGTCGATAAAAAGGCATTACTTTTTTCCTGTAGTGTTTATGAGATGTTTAGATTTAAAGATGTAATAGAACAATTAATATTGATCGTAATATTTTTCGTTTAATTGTTTTCGTACAAGCTAAATATACGTCAGCTTTTGTATGGAAAATAAAGCAAAAGCTTCCTTATCCTGTAGTAATTTCGTAATGACACTTTGTCAATCAATAATTATATCTTCATAGGTCAATATTCAGGGGCCATTGTCAATACTTTCTTGAAAGCAAACACCTCTGGTTAGTTGTATGGCAGTTGATGGCAGGTGTAAACAATTTCAGTATTTACTTACATAGAAAATTACTCATGAACTGAGTCTGAACGGCATTTATGTATGCCCACGTACGTGTGTATGTGTTTGTCTAATAACAAATATGTATTAGACATTCTAATAACAAATATTCTGGTGAGCCATCCGCTCTCAGATGATTTCGGCTAACAAAAAAAAAATGTATATATATATATATATATATATATATATATATATATATATATATATATATATAAATGTTTGAGAATCTCTTCTGTGTTTCTACTCAATAAATGTGTTTTGTATGGTGACATTTTGTATGGGTCAGTGCTTTCTAATCTACTTGGACAAATGATACAAGGGAAGTTTCCTTAAGTATGCCTTATATGAAGAAATTTTCTCTTTAAGAATGCATTTACTTGTTACAGCATTGCTTTACCTCAAATGATTTCAGCAGTATTTTTATAGTGCTTCCTTCTATATGTAAATAATTAACAGCTCAGTTATGTACTCTGATTAAAAATCAACAAATAGTAATATCAACATAATTTAGAATATTTAAGCATAAAAAATGGGAATATTGGGCATACAACATATACAATACCAACGATCCAGTAATAAAATATATATCCAGTTATTTGTGTGTTATTGATAAAGAAAAGTATGTAACACACAAAGTGTTACACTGTTTATATACTCTTTATGTACCATAATTCCTGTAGCACTCGGCGTTGCCTGCGCGCGCACACACACACACATATATATATATATACATATATATATATATATATGTATGTGTGTGTGTGTGTGTTTATATATAATTTTGAATATTACATGTACACACGCACATATATATGTGTGTATGTAATATATCAAAATTATTATACTTAAACTATCTCTTTAAAAACCTCCTCTCTCCCATTCTAATTCCTTAAAATCTATTTTCCCAGCCACAAAATGTCTTAATTAAAGGAGTGTCCTCGACTTAAAGTTCTTTCAACACATTTTCCAAAGCTTTCTCTGCAAGAGATGTAAATTTTTTGTCTCCTCACCACATTTTCCAGCTGTGGCTCAGTTTTCCCATCCGATCTAAGTTCCTTTTTCCTCTTATAACTCCAACTGAGCTATTTCTCTGGGAAATATTTCGTCTGTGATATCTCTGGGGTCCACCCCTGTTCCAGCACGTGTTTCGACGTACATTCTCTTGTCTGTCGTTGACTGTTGAAGATGTAGCCTCTCCTCAATAAAGAACAAGCAACTCCTCAATAAAGATCTAAGTTGATCTCAAAATTGCGTGTTCAAGGGAGCCACGACTGCTTTATTCAATATAAGTCTAGTTCCATAGAATTATCCTTGCCCGGGCAAGTAAAATAATAGGGACTATAATAATTTATTATGACTGACGTTCTAAAATTCCTTAGGAGTTATATGCAGGGAGAGAGAGAGAACCCATATTTGTAATTGTCAGGGTGTGCTTGGCAATGTAATTTAGGTGCAACAGTGAAGACTAGAAATACCTCCTTTAACCCTTAAAAGGTCACCTAAATAAATTCTTTGGATTTTAATGAAATTAGTTTATAAATATTATCTATGAACCTTATAAATTCAAAATGTATTAAAGTTTTTTTGCAGTCCTTAAAGGGGTTTGCCTTAGAGAATAACATAGGAGGAATTGAGGGGGTTAAATGACAAACACATGTCCTCGTATAGCGTGTTCTTAAAAAAGTAAAATAAATAAATAGTTTAACAATTTATAAGTTTTGTTTAAATAGATACTTTTGTTTGGGGTCATAAGTGAAAAGTAATTGCATGGTTAACTTTAAAGGTACAGCAAGTATAAATACACATATTTCAAAAGAAAAAATAAATTAAATGTAGTACTGTCATCTATTGTACGTTTTAAATGTCAAAAACATAAAAAAATTTTTAAAAAATCCATATTTTTTTAAAAAATTTGAGAAAAAAATGGTGAACGATGGTTTCTCCTCGAAACCACTGTTCGCTAAAGGGTTAAGGGTATTAAAAACATTTAGTAGAAAACTTTTATTTCTTCGTATTAAACTGAGGGAAAATACGAGCACGCCTTACACTGCCAAGACTTAACCGTACGTCTGTTGATTTGTGAAAATGCCGTGCCTGAGGAGAGGATAATCGAGTCGCTTATTTTCCTATGGGAGAGAGACTAAAACAATGGTTCTGCTGTTGCCTGTAAAAACAATCGGGGCGGCTGAAGAGCGTACAACGGCATTAAACTAGCAAAAATCCTCAGTTTTTTCTGGGCGAAGTGTTAGAAAGGGCCACACATAACTCTTATTAATTCAAATTTTAGTTTTAAAAATTGTGGAACAAATGCAATGTCAATGATTCCCATCCTTGATTTAATCTGGATGGCTCTGATTAAGAGTGGGAAAAATAAAACGTGGATAAACAATCTTTAGTCTCGTGGGAAGAATATGTGACTCTCTAGCTCTAGGGTCCGACATGGACGGAAGGTGTGTATGTTCTTAGACATTCTACGCAAAGCTGTTCCACTGTAATGAAGTTCAGTCAGACTGATGCTTTTCGATCTTAAATGTAAAGTTCCACAACACTGGACTTGTTTTTCTGATGCCTTGACGACTGCAAATTAACTAGGAGTTCTTTTTGCCCTGCAAGCCCAAGTAAACTAAATATAGTGGGCTCATATCCCGTGTAATCGGGGAGAAATATTTTGAGTGATCATACACACACACACACACACACACACACACACACGCATACATATATATGTGTGTGTGTGTAATAAATCAAAATTGTTACACTTAAAATATCTCTTAAAATTCTACTCTTCCCATTCTCATTCTTTCATATCTATTTTCCCAGTCACATAATCTCAGAATTAAAAGGAGTGTTCGCGACTTAAATTTTTTGAACCCATTTCCCAAACCTCACTCTGAAATAAATGCAAATTTTCTGTCCGATCGCCACATTTTCCAGCTATCCCAGACAAAGGTTCACTTTCTTCAATAATCTAAGTTCCTTTCTGATTATTATTCGCTGACTAAGCTGCTCTCTCCCGGAAATATTCTCCACGTCTCTCGCTGTAGGGCCAATTCTGTAATCGAAGGTGTTTTCAATGTATCTTTCATTATTCTGATCTCACGAGAGAAAGATGTCTGTTACCTAGTCTAAAATAAAGTTCTACGTAGGACGTGCATGCTTGCTTCTTTTTATGTTATGAGCCACGACTGCGTATTGCTTAATTATTAGGCTTCTCATTGCCCATTAAACCCGGGAAAGTAAAAATTATAGGGGCTTAATTTTAACAGTGGTGTGGGATAAATTAGACCGCTTTACAAGTATGTATACCATATAACGCGCTTCAACTGCAGATAGTTGTGGCTACCGATATCGACAATATCAACTTGTTTTGTCGAGTTAGATGGTAATTTAGGAAACTAGTCTAATGTTGTTGTTGCTGGAGCTAGGTCAAAATGTCTAAAAGCAGTCGAGCTTGCGCATTTTTTCACTTCAACGTCAAAAAGAAGATAGTCAATATAGAATTTTTTTACTCCCTTTTAGTAAGCTAAAATTTCGAAATTAGGAAGACGTTGACTATGCATCCACCATTCGAGGCAGTTGCCAGCAATCTGGAAGAAATTTGTCTTCTCAGATCGAGAAAAACGTCATTTTCCCATGCAAATTAGAAATTTCGCATTTATGTGTCTATTGATAGAACCAGGTTTTTCTATGTCATGGCTCAGACATTTGCATGTACAATAGGATTCCATGCGGGCTACAAGAACAAAGGATTAAACAATGAAAACTAGAACATTTTTATGGGATAGTGCGATTTTGGATCAAATATCTTTTCTTCACCACGACGGGGAACTAAAAGTGAGAAAAATTATATAGTTGAGTTTAGGTTAAATTTGTTTCGTAGCCGTTCGGAATCGGCTTAGCAGTAGGTCCCGGTCTTGCGAGACCTCGTGTTGCAAAAAACTAGACCGCAGCACTCCATATCAAATCTTGATTTCTTAGAGCTGAGATTTTAGTTTGAGAAAACTTTAAAATTAATCAGTACTATGTTAATTATTTTAGTAATGTCTAAAGAACATAAAAGAATAAATAAGATCATTAAAAAAAGGAAACTGGAAATTGAAGCTCAGAAGGTAAAATTTTGAAACTTATTAAAATAAAACCTACAAGATTGCAAGTAAGGGAAGCTAAACCATCAGCATTCATGAGCGCTATTTACGAAAAG
This sequence comes from Pardosa pseudoannulata, assembly GCA_032207245.1. Classification (NCBI taxonomy): domain Eukaryota; kingdom Metazoa; phylum Arthropoda; class Arachnida; order Araneae; family Lycosidae; genus Pardosa; species Pardosa pseudoannulata. Next base: position 119,517,034 of record CM063503.1, read on the forward strand.
TCTATACACTACAATGAAGGCCATTCATCATAAGAATACCGAGATATCGAAATTGTTTTCTTGAATAGAAATACTATTTATTAATGAAGAACTATTATAAAAAATCGAAACTAAAACTTCTTATAAAGTTCAAGATCCATACAGTTGGCCAGCTGTGTTGAGCCACAGAATTATAGGGTTTATTGTTTTTTGAATTTATCGAACCAAAAAAATCCACATTTAACATTTGAATTTTCATACATAACAGAAACAGATAATTTAACGTATCTTAATATGACAGAGTTTCAATAGCGTAATGCAGAAATTACACTCACTGGCTGGAAGGAAATTCTGTTCTGATACCATATTCATCTCAACGGCGAATACCTACTTGAGGTCTTAGATGAAATTTTTCACAAACAGGGGATCCAAGTATTGCCGAGCAAATGCATATCTTTGGAAGAGGACCATGTTGAAAATTAAAGTGAGGTTTAAACACAATTTTTTTTTATTTTACTTGTTAAGCCGGAAACTTTTCAACTCATTCTCGAATAAATAAGTTTATGTACACACACACACACACATATATGTTAATGTATTTTTATATATTACAACCGTTTTCTATTTTTTTCACCCCTCTTTCCCTTCACATACGGAAATTCGAGACATTGGCCAATCCTGCAACACTGGCTATACATACTCATCGGAAAGTAACCCCAGAAAAAGCGGTTTATGCTCCAGTTCCCAAATAAGGAGACAAGGGAATTTAGGGAACACCATAGGAGTCGAGGATAATTTATTTATGAACACTTTGTTTACAGAATGACCTACGTTACTAGCATTCGTTCGAATTTTCATCATCTGTAATGTGTCAAATCCATCCGAAAAAGTAAATATTACCGTTTTAAAACGCGATCAATTAATAAAATTCTAGAAAAATGAATGAAAATAATAATTTTTAATTTTTAAACCAGAGTTAAGTTAAAAAAATAAGCCGGATAAAATATTTTTGAATGAAAAATATTTTTGTTTCATTTAAACCGTAAGTAATGAAAACAAATCAGAGTTTAAAATTGTTATTCATAACCTCAACTGACGAACATTTTCGTTCAAAATAAAAACTTTCCGCCTTCTTGATTTTTCAATAATTGGGTGCATCCGGTGAAAGCAGCAATCTCTTTAAAGGAATTTTTTAGAGATGAGTGGCTTCCAAAAATAACTTTCTATGGTTACTGATCATGGAAACTCCATTAAATATATTCTTTCACACATGAAAAGACATGTTTGCGAGAAATTTTTTTCCACCAGTTTCCTAGATTTATCAAATATATTTATTGTTCTAAACGAATATTATGCAGACTAAATTGTACGTTTTAACAAACTGTACATAAAGCAAATGAATGCATTTCAGGATTTGATCATATTTTAACGAAGCATATTAGTTTTCGTTTTTTTTCCAGAGTAGTAATTTCTTTCATATAAAATATTAATTATATTGAATAAATAAATATAAAGTGTTATTTTCTATCGTTTTATAAATAAGTTTAATGCCAAACAGTTTAAGTAATTCATGACAATTTTTATTTATGATAATTTAAATATTGCATCTTTTATCTCGACTTCTCCTCACGTTACAACATTTACGCGCCCCGAATTTCGAGTTACCATTTATCGTCCAGACCGATGCGTCAGATATGGGAGTAGGGGCAGTGTTAGCTCAACACATAGACGGAAAGGATCATCCGATACTGTTTCTCAGTCGGAAATTTAATACTGCGGAACAAAAATATTGCACTACTGAAAAGGAATGTGCTGCGATTATTTTTGCATTAAAAAATTACATTTCTATCTGGACGGGCGTGAATTCACAATAGTGACATATCACAATCCTTTAGTTTGGCTCCCAAAGAATGCGAGCTCAAACAGTCGCTTATTCCGATGCAGCTGGTGCTACAACAGTTTAGCTACCTTGTTGTCCACAAACCAGGTACACACAATACTAATGCAGCTGCATTAAGCCGCTGCATCGCTTAAAGTGTAGTAAAAGGTATAACGTGTACATACTTGCATATTTTCTTTTGTGTATATAATTATTTAGTGTTATAATTTAGGATATTAAGCTAGAAATGTAGTTACTGTTATTTTGCATTATATTGTGTATATTAAGTATCTGAGTCACTGTTGGTTCCTTACGAGGAAGACCAGAGTTGCAGTTCTCCAGGAGAATCTATCTGCATAACCGATATCCACTCTGTGGAAAAATCTTATGCAACGGGTGGTGTAACGATCCGTTACATGACCCTAACGAAAGAGGAGCGGAAGATGACCTTTCGCCGCGGACAATTACGGTTAGCGGCAGGTAGAAACGGGTGGTCTCAAAATATACGTTGTGTACTAGGTCCCGGACTTAATTGGAAACTGTCCGTGTGCTGGAGCCAGCGCGGCTGAGATTTAGTGAGACTATTGAGTGAAAAGACTCGATGAAATGATTGTAAATAATTACAGTGCCACATTTGCGCCCATTAGCGGTAGCGAAAAATTAAATTAAGTTGTTTGGATCGGCTGATTTAAAGACAGCTTTTCGGCCACATCTGGAAACGGAACAGCTGATTCAGGCGGGAAGTGACAGCAAGATTGCATCATCCTGGTTCTGGAAGGTTCCAGAAGAATCGGGTGGAGGGAACCGGGACCGCTATTAAAGAAGAGTGGCCGAGCCAAGACGGGGCTTTTTCTTCTTGAGGCTTCTTCTTGAGAGTTGCTTTTGGAGCTGTTGTGTGGAGCTCGAGAGGAGTCCACTCGTCTCTCCGATTTTTGGAGTGTGCTTGTTTTAGAGACCGCCAGCGTCTCTGTTTGCTAAGAAGTCGACTTTCGACTTGGGAGCCCATTCCCGTTATCTTACTATTTTGTTTAACTTCGAGCATAGAAGTAGGTCGCTGAGCGTGACCCTTGCTCTCATTTTGGATCGTCTTGCATCTCGAGTTTCCTTTACGAACTCTAGCATGATACGCACTCTGAGCGTTTGAACCTTGGTGTGAAAGCCGACTGTACTAATCGTCAGCCCAGAGGTGATAGTGTCAGTGTTCCGTACCGGCACTAATTAGCGAACTGTTCCAGTGATTTAGAAGCCTTAGCCACATTGTACGCAGTACCCACGCATCCTAATCGTGTGAATGTTATCTCAGCACGAGATCCCAGAATATTTAGAAATCTACTGAACCTGTACATAGCTGTACATAATTTATTCACCTGAATAAAATATTTAGTCTAGATTAAACAGTTTTCTAGCCTGTTTCATTGACGGCTTCGCCTACCATATCTCCAGTACGTTACAGGCTAGTTGTATTAAAAAACGGCTACGAACGGCTACTAGAAATAATAGAAATTCATAGAAATGACATTATCATTTCCCTAACTAGTCGCAGACACGAAGGAATGCAATTGTATTGTAATTATCAATCCATCAGAAAGAGACCAACCAAAGCGGCAACCATAAATATGAAAGATAATAGTTCTTACCATACCTCCTTGTTTTCTTATAGCTGAACGATGGTCGAATGATTAGAGCGCTGATATTCGGTACCAGAGTTCGTGGGTTCGAATCCCACTGTGACATGGTTGTTCGTAGCAGTTCGGAATCGGCTTTAAGCAGTTCGTCCCGGTCTCATTACCCCTCATATTGTAAAAAAAATGTACACCGTAGCTCTCCAAACCAAACCAACAACTCCGTTATGTCCAGAAGGTTCATTGGTTTTCCTTTCCTTCATTTCATACTTTTGTCTGCCACACTTTTCATCTACACGGTCTCTTGAACAATGGACGAAGGTAGGCGCAGACATTCTGTACAAGAGTCAAAGAGGCGACTCCCACTCTTGGCATGGATGCTCAGAATGAGCTTTAAGAAGTAGATCTTAACCGTACTAACTCTCATGTAACGAAAAGTAGACCATAACGCCTGTATGATACTACGTATACTAGTAGACAATAAGACGTTTATTTAATGAAATTAAATCATGTTTCAGGTTATGTAAACTACACGGATATTGGGCATAAAAGCTTTAAAATTTTCTCGCTTTTTATCTTTCATCTACCTTTGGAGTGACTCAAAATCAAGTGGGAAGGTTTAAACATTGAGGCAACGTCTCTAAACTCTTTGTATGATTCCGTTTTCGATTTCTGTGTTCTGAAAGCTTCTGAGGTACACACAGACTTTCCTATTTTATCAATAAAATAATTTAATAAAATAGTATTATGAAATTGTAAGGAATTATTGTAAAATTTGAATTTCGGATAATTAAAATAGTGCAACTGAGAGAAATATTTTTTATCTTTTGTATATAATTATTACATACCTTATGTTTCTGGAATTTAGCCTGATGAAGGCTGAATATAATTAGGGTGTTCAATTTTAGATGTAAAAATCATGTGTTCGAGTTCCACTATTGAAATACAAATTTGTATATTCGTTAGAAATAATGTTTGAGCAATAAACACCAAATTAATTAACACCCTAATGAAATTTTATACTCCTCAGTGCTCGAGCAACAAACTTTCCTGGCATTTAATCCCCCAATTATTATTATACATATTCATTTGTACTCAATTCGTATAATTTAGTTTAAGGTGGACATGGTACCCCTTCAAAAATGTTTTTCTTTCTTCTTTTAAGCATTACATTAAACATTGTATTTGTTTTGTATTTTAGAATCCAAGTTAAAGAATATTCAATAAAGTAAAATCAGTTCAACTAATTTATTCAATTAAAATTTTATAATTTAAATTTTTAGTCCTCTTTAATATTGTATAACTTATTCAAATATTAATATTTTTGCTACAAAATTTCTTAGTATCCAATATAGTCTTCTGTACAAGACCGTGCATGGGTCTTGATAGCTCTAAAATTATATCTTATAGAAAAGTTTCACTAACACATGAAATTTGACGGTTTCTTGTGTAAATATGTCTATAAAGATAAATAAACAATTTATTTTAATGTATGTGATTTTGAGGTTTGGTTTAATTATATACATATAGATCCCCCTGTTTAAAAACTTAGCTCTCGTATTTTAAATACAAAAATACCTTAGCATTTTTAATATGGGGAACTCAAGGAAAATAAACATGGAGAAAAAGTCATTTAAAGATTTCATTTGTTATAAAAAGCCCCTGAAAAGTAAATCATGTACATAAATAAATTTTGAAATATTAGAAATAGTGATTTCAAATTTTATGTTCATGTGTAGAAATGCTAGACATTTTTGGCAGATCACACCATAGAATATGTCGGCACTCGAAAACCTGCTCACTTTTGAAATAAAGAAGTATTACTTTCAAATAAACATCATGTTTTCACATTAAGTTACAATACTTACTGAATATTTGTATTATTTTACTAAATTCAACTAATTTAATCAGAACTTTCAGTTCTGATTAAATTGATTGACTGTGAACAGCTTTTGATGCACCCTCATGCTTAAAATATTTTCTACTGCGCAGAATCTCCTAAAATTTGCTTTGATATAGAAAAATGTGAATACGAGTTTAAGTCTGTAACTCATTTTAATTACATTATAATGCATATTTGTTACCATAAAATGAGTTAAAAGAGTTTGGAATTCTGAAAAAAGGGTAATAAAAAATAACAGAAATGCTTTCCATTTGTAAAGAATATATAGTTCTTCACTTAATTAGGATCAGGAAAATTTTCACATAAAACTTCACTACATTAAAATAGATGGAATATTTTATGAACATATCTTTTACTAAAAATGAAAAAAAAAACTTATTTTTACTCAACTTAATTTAAGCTTTTTAAAATTTTCATTTTGTTATGACTTCTACGGTTTCTTTTGCCTTTTTAGCTTCCCGACTCCTTTGCAGATCATCTGATCTCAGCTTCACTAATCCGAATCTTGTTGAATTATGTGAGATCCTCGCAAATGTTATTGACTAGATTAATTTTCAAGGATCTTGACATTTCTGTTCCACTCGGTACGCAGTCACTGAAGCATATAATTGATCTCTAACGTCAATATGTAATGCATTTGTACTTAAAAAGGCCACTTTAAAACACAGTTTTAAGGCTTCCGTATTTTGGAAGTATCTGTGAATGTACATCATGGCAAGTATTATTGTCTCAATTAATTTTCTAGGATTATAAAACAGAACTCAAATCTCTGGACTGTTTAAAACTTTAAGCTTATACCCCAAAAATGTCTCCATCTCATGTCACGAAATAAAATATGCAGTTTAGAAGAAAATTTATTAAATGGCATAACTATGTTAACATGAATTATCTCCTTTCTAATGATGTGTAATCATACGGATTACTAGAAGATCTAGAAAAATACAGGAACGTTTCTACTAGTAGTTAAGTTTTATTCCAAATTCAACTGTTTACTCAATAATATGCAATATCATTTGTATATCATTTGACTAAAGAAGTCGAGAACACTTCAATTCCAATGACGTAAATTCATGCTACTGACGCAAGGAAGAATTGTCAAGTTCGACAATTGTGCAAAAGAAACAGATGTAGAAACCATTGTGCTCAATGGAATAGAAATGTTTGTGGAAAATGGGTTTCAAAAACAGATTTTATGTGTAAAAAATGTTTTCCATGAATTATTTGATAATAAACATTTTACTTAAATTCATTTGGAACTATTTTCTTTGCAAAAAACTTCCATTTTCTTGTATGAGTTCAATTGGCTCACTTCAGTAAAAATAGCTATAGGATCAACATCCGTCAATCTCGTGTTAATCGGTCGAATAATGTTCTCTCTGACACGAGGAATCGGTAAAAGGAACCGTCCACTGATTTCGTTGGTTTTTCAACGCGTACGGGTTGCCTCTTTTTATTTTACAAAAAATAGGTTCTTCCGTTTCGAAGCCATAAAGAAGTGTTTAGAAACAGAAACGTGTAACGTACGGTCAAACGAATGAAAAAGCAGTAACACTCCCTTCATCGAGACACACCCGGAAAAACAGAAAAGGGTTTAATTAAAATATTTCTTACAGCAGAAATTTCTAATTGTATTAATACTTTCTTTGTCAATTAGAAGTGTTTTTCTATATTACAAGTTATTTTTCTTTTTCTATTACTTAATGCAGTGGCGTGGGGTAGGTCTTCATGCAGGGTGTGCAGAGAGCAACAACAACAATAATAATAAAACCATAAAAATGTACATTAAACACTTCTTTAACGTTTATTATTCATTTGTACACAAAATCCTTACGTCTATCCGTATTTCTAATAAAATAACGAAAAGCTTATATTTCCACAAAAAACTTATATTTTCAGCAAACGTAGCACCACACGGTGCCCGCCGCTGCGGTGCCTCATCAGGATGTTCATGGGTGCCGACTAACCGAAAGTCTAGTGCATGTGCAGAGGATTTCACTGCACGCTGGCGCAATAGAACGAACTGTTTCTCATTCGGTCAGTGGATTAAATTATATTTATTAATTGTTTTTAACATTCGGAAATCATATATTCTGTGAAAAACATCTTCACAAATTTTAAAAAACAAAACAAGGAATAAGGTGTTACAGATATAACTTATATACTGTCTGTAAAACACAATGAAGGGTTCAATTTGGACTGTTCTGTTAGAATTCGTTTTTTTTTTGTCTAACAAAACAAAATTGTTTTTCAGAGAATTATTTCTATAAATATAATACATCACCGAAATTACTTTACTACACTAAAGCATTTCCCTTTATATTGATGAAATACTTCTTTTGTATTTCCATGAAAACAAAATCTTACAATATATAAATTTAAACATTAATCGTCTGCAAAATCGTATGGCCAGTTAATCAGTTAAAAATCCAAAAGCGCTTCAGTACGTAGTCCCCACTCTAATACAACGCTTAATAAACCGTACCTTCGGATGATTCTGAATGCCAAGTGCAGGAAAAATAGCTGCACTTCCCTCAGTGCCATAGTATACTGTGCTTCTCCAGTAGCCCAGCCGAACGATGGCCGATTGGTTAGAGTGCTGGCCTTCCCTTCGGTTCCGGAGTTCGTGGGTTCGAATCCCACTGTGGCATGGATGTTCGTAGCCGTTCGGAATCGGCTTTAAGCTGTAGATCCCGGTCTCATTAGCCCTAGTGTTGCAAAAAGTAGACCGTAGCACTCCAAACCAAACCAAATCAAATCTCCAGTAGCCCATACATATAAAACGTGATTTTCTATTAGTGCGCAGTGTGTACACATAAAAATTTCTTATGTTTGCTTTTGAACGCGCTACGTGGTGCAGGACCTAGTACCACACGCACTGTGAGAATACAAGTAAGCAAATCAACATAATATTTGAATATGTTATAAATAATGTTTATTATATACCATATAAAGATAGGTAGACATAGGTGCAGAAAATTGTTGTCCCTCATAATTTTGCCAGGGTGTGCAGTGCACACCCTGCACGTATGGACCGCACGCCACTGACTCAATGATATACAATGATATGCAACTAGACCTGGCCTTCCCTTCAGTAAAATTAGAAAGAAATGACCCCCTTGAGACCTAAAATTTAAAGAACTAGATTAATTCTGAGATAATATGTGGTAACAGTATAGGAAATACATCATGTTTCTATAAATTTTTCGCTCTTAAATAACTTTATTGTTAGCATATCTGTCCGAAATCTGTTCGTAATGTATGGATGTATCTGTTTAATTATTTTTAAGTCAAAGTATGTTTTTAATATTCTTAAATATTTCTTATGAATTATCCATAATTTCAATCGGCATATACCATTGTATGTAAATAATGTTCGTTTGTTATTTAGGTACATGAGGGCTATCTAGAACGGGACCTACTACTTAAAGTTTATTTGAAGGGCTTCGAACAAGCATACCAACAGTGAGAACCAACTCTAGTACTGCAAGGCACCTTATCGGTTTGGTCATCGTCTGAAAGAGAAGATTATTAGAATGCAAAACTGTACATTTTGAATTCTCTTAAAGAAACATATTACAAGTTCGTAAATTTGAAAAAAAAAGAGTTGAAAATCTGAAGGTAATAGAAATATTTTTTCCTCTAAATATACTTTTATATAAAATAATTTTTATTTATAAAACAAAATTTATACACTTCAAATTTTTTTAAACCTTAATTGCTTTCAAATTTCATTCATAAGAATTGGTTTAAATTTGCTTTAATATTCTCACACAATTCCGCTTCCTATGTGTCTTATCATTTTGGAATTTGTCAAAAAAGCATAGTTTATACAAACAGCGCTGCTTTCCGAACCCATTCCAGTCCTATTTCGTATTATTATCCACAATGGCGCTATTAAGGCAGTCAAGTCACGATTTAAAAATAGATTAAAGTTGCTTTTACATGATATGATTTGAAAAATTTGTTGCTTGCGCATTAAAGCGTAGTTCTCCGAATAGGATACCGCGTTAGATTGTAAATACCTTAATTAAATAAAGGTCAGTTTTTACCACTCTGGATCCTTTAATAAGAAACAAAATTCTCTAGCTCCTTCAGAAGACTGAAAAATCGTTCAAATTTATTTATCATGTATATATCAAGATCAACCACCGTGCTTATTTTTGTAAAAATTAAGTTAGTTAAATATCAATGACTAGCATATAGCCCGTCATATGACGGAATCAGTAAATTTTTCATTTTCTAAAATTGTAAAGTACTCTATGAGGCAGGTAAAAAAATGATTTGTTTTTTTTTTTGACTGAGATTTATCAGGTACACGCTCAATAATTTGTTTATCTTCATACTCCTCTAAAGTCTCTCGATACTGCGAATGCAGTTCAGAATCACATTGAATTCACTTAGAAAGATAATTCAAAGTTTTTTTATCTTCTTTTTTTTTTTTTTGTTTTTTTTTTTTTTTTTTTTTTTTTTTTTTTTTTTTGCCACTGTAATTAATGGAAGTAAAGGAATGAAACTAAGGAATGAACCCCGGTAGGCATGGGACTGGATTGCATGGACTGAGCCCTCTAATACAGATATTTCTTTCAATAAACACTAAAATGAATGCGAGCAGAAAAATTAACAGCTAAAAGGTGAAAGGACACATAAAAATAGACGAGAAGAAAGTTTAAGGATAGAAAACATAAAATGTCTACGTGGCCAGGGACATCTGTACAAAATACGTAAATTTAATATAATAAAAATAATAAAAATCATAAAAAGTTGAAAAAATAGCAAAAATTTATTTTAAAAATAATGAAACAACTTTAGGAATAATATTTTTTTTCAAGCAGAATATATTAAATTAATTAGACATTTAAAAAAATTGGCAGCGTCAGAACCGTTGACCTGAGAAGTACGACAATCAAATAGGCAGACACTCTACTTAGCGTGCCATGCCTACACACGGTGAAGAAACTAATTAGAATATATAAGGGTCGCGTACGAGATAGAATGAACAGCAGAGGCTTTAATATTGACAGATTATTTTGTGGTATATATGAATGATATCCAAAATGATAAATTTAATCTCCTGCTCTTAACAGGGGAGAATAAGGCTTGAAATAATACCATTAAATGTTCAAAAAGTGGTGATGGGGTGGATTTCCAACTCGCTGTGAATTTTGCTAAGCCTAAGTCATGAAAAATCCAATATGGATTCCTGTATCCATTCCAGGCACAACCGGACAGACAACTTAGGCTATTATTATATAGGGAGGATAATTATCTTCATTCTAGCTAGAGATTAAGGTCTCCGCTTTAGTACAAAATGTGAGTTACGGCCAAATATCGATTTTTCAATTTTGATTTATCATTAAAATCTGTTCTTTCTTGTTTGCAGATTCCGTTGAGATATTGATTGTACCTAATTTAGAACTAAAATTGGGGCTGTTTTTACATTACTCCACAACTGTGCGTTGACGCCAGTCGTTAACTGTAAACTTTTTTTACTGGCTGTTCTTTTATTTTTAGTATTGAACTTTTCATCGTATCTAAAGAAATATTTATGAATATACATTTCCATATTTACAATTTTAAAATATGTGGGGTGATTTCGATTCTTTGTATTTATTATATTTCTACTTATTTTAGTAGCAGACCTCAAAATTATGGGATATCTGGACATTTTAGTGCTGTCAATCTGCAAAGGAGACAGCATAAACTGAAGTTAAACTTTAAAAAGTCAGTGCATAAACAGTACTCGATAGTAATAGACGATTCTATAAAGAACTATTGGTGTTAGAGTTGCTTCTAAAAAAACTGTAGTGGTCTGCCAAATGTGATATTCAACATAATCAGACTTACTAGTGGGGAACTAGGATCTATGAAACAGTTAAAAGTGTTATTAAGAGACACAACATACACAATCTTAATGCATGCGTCATTGATAATATATGGTAAAGGTGGTATAAGTTTAAAATTATCAAAAAAGGTCATTTTTGGCTACAGATTAATGAAATTAGAGTTGTGCAAAACTATAGTACACTTTAATTATGGCTATCAATGATACTTTCAAGTCACAGAAAAACTAAACGTTGATTGTGATTTTTTTTCTTTTAAAAACATATTAAAATTTACCTGTATTCAGAGTTTAAAACAATATTTAATTTAACCCTTTGGCTGCTCATCCCGCGATTTCCACGGGCAACTGATATGTAGAAAAATTTGCTCATCCCGCGATTTTCACGGACATGTGTTTTTCTTCCTTTATTGGCCGAACGATGGCCGAATGGTTAGAGTGCTGGCCTTCGGAACCAGAGTTCGTGGGTTCGAATCCCACTATGGCTTGGATGTACGTAGCAGTTCGGAATCGGCTTTAAGCAGTAGGTCCCGGTCTCATTAGCCCTCGTGTTGCAAAAAGTAGACCGTAGCGCTCCAAAAAAAAAAAAAAAAAATCAATCTTCCTTTATTGAAAATCTCACCTTCTACTTCTTAATCACACAGACCACTGTCGATTTTGGGTACTTCAGATCACTAGATATGTCCCGTAAGGATCGGCCAAATTTGTGATACCCGATAATTATACCTTTCTCGAAATCAGAGAGCTCCGAACTGCGCGGCATCTTGCATGCGAATAATGCCGATGCTGTTTCCTACACGATGTATACCGGCGGAGGCTGTAACGTACCTCAGAACCGCAGATATCGTCATTTGCATAGGTGCCCAAATACTTATTTGTAGACATTGTATTAAAATTGAAAACCTCTCCCGAATTTCGAAGCCCTGTATATTTGATTTACTTCTGTATCACAAAATTGAAAAGTTCTTGTCTCTGATTTATTGAAGAAATGAAACGAAACATTTTGCTTGTGTTTAATTTTTGTCTCTTCACTACTAATAATTTTTGAAATACTATTTATAACAACATAAAATTTATTTTTTAAATATGCTTTGTTCAATTTTTTTTTTAATTTACCTCACCCACCCTAGCGATTCTAGTCTTTTATGAGGCTCTTTGAATTTTACTTAATAGGATCAATTTTACCAAATAATTTGTTTCTACATAATCAAGAATAAAATTTTCCATTTAACAATTCACAATTTTTTCTTTCATTTTCATATTAGGGAGCATGAGGTTAATAAATAAAGCATGCTTGAATATTTGTGTATTCCAGTGTAAAATGGTCCCCTACATAGCTATTCAAGTATCTTAAGAGGTTCTTTGAATTGTCCTTAATATGATAATTATGATCAAATAATTTGTTTCTACATGATCTAGAATACAATTTTAAATATTCAGCAATTGACAATATTTTTTTCTTTTATTTTCATATAAAGAGGTATATAAATAATTAAGAGATATATAAATATTATTTTCATATAAGCGAAAGAGGTTAATGAACGAAAAATTCTTGTCTGTTTGTGTAATGTAGTGTAAAATGGGCACATTTATTGCAAAAGGGCGTAACCAGAAAGCGAAAAAGGAATAATAAAATATATTTACACGGAAACTCCCGTTATAATACTACAATCATGTACAAAGAGTATTTTGCACCGACGTCCATACATTGCAAATATTTGAATGGAAAATGTAGGACTTTATTATCTGAATAACCTGCCAACATTTTTTTTTCATTTGCTAACATATTTTAAGTTTTAAAATTACTTTATTAGTAATGCAGCTTCATTTTTCTCCAAAACGAGAAAAATGTCTCTTTCGCTATTCTCACCAGACATAAAATAAACTCCCGCTTTGCCATCTAATAACATATTTCTATCAGAGTAAGTGTATTTACAGTACATTCAATGATAGATCCACTTTTAAGGGATATTAATATAAGCTCTGTCTCAATGAGGCCTACGAGAACCGTTTAAAAAAAACTAGGACAAGATTAATGGATTTTACTTTGCAAGCAACAAAAGTGAATTAAGAAGAAAAATCCACCAAGCACCCGAAATGTCTTTTATATTTGAAAATATACAACAAAGTTTGTTATTTCTACCAATTTGCCTTAACATTTGCTTTAATATCGATGCAACTAGGTTAACTAGTTGCATCGATAAATGTCGCCATATATTTTTAGAATTGGTATGCTAAAGTTCTACATTAATTTGGTTTCGAGAAATGTATTTTTACTTCTTAGATGATTGACCCATAAGGATTCACATATCATTTAAGAAGACATATTACCCTTTCAAGTTCCTTTTTTTATTTTAGGTATGACAGTAAACATTGTAATCGTTTTGCATTTCAGAATCCAATTGAAAGGTAATTCATAAAATTAGTGCCTGTTTAAACAGACACTAATTAAAATTTCATTTTTTAAACATTTTAAGAGTTCTTTTAAAATTTTTATGATTTTTCAAATATAATTTTTTTCTAAAACTTTTTTTAAATCTATTAAAAAGTTTTAAGACTGTGATTGGATTTCAGATATCTCTAAAATTAGGTATCATATAAAAGAAAATGAATGACACAATGAAAAAAATATTTTGACGATAACCTGAATGTATTATAAATTCTATAACATACAATCTATCTTGTATTTATATAAAAAAATAAATAAATAACTTATTGTTAGTTTTACGCCCAATATCATTCTATACATATAGAAAACATGAACAAAGTAAATCTAGCAATAGTGTCTTAAACACAAAAACCTTATTTTAATGTATAAAATTTAAGTACAAGCAGGGAAATAGGACATTTAAAAAGTTATCATTTGTTAAAAATAAACCTTATTAATAAAATCATATACGCAAGTAATTTTTCATACAGATTTCAAAGGTGCTTGCTTGTGTAGATAGTTTAGGGCAATATTTGAGCAAATAATTTAAAAAAAAATCGATAGTTTCATTACATTTGGTGTAAGTTTTTATCTCATATCCCCGTATAACAGTGGTTTATTTATCAATTAAGAGATCCAAACAAAATTTAATGCTGAGTCCTTGTACATATTTCATGCAGTTCTGTATTAAAACTTATTCTCAAATACAAAAAAAAAAAAAAATGAGTTGAGAGTCATCTTGCTCTTAAAGAGAAATAGTACCTTTCGAGAAGAAAAGTCTTCATTATAATAATGTATCTTTGTTTCAATATAAAATAAAAAGTTCTGCTGCATTTAGAATAAAATATTTTCCTAAATCCTTAACAAAGTTGTAAATTTATTAAAATTATTTAGTTTTGTTATTTGAAGCAATGCATTTCTTAAAAAACATAAAATATGTGCAAGTGTAAAAAAAGTAGAAATCCATTTACCTTTAAAATAACTTTTGAAATTTTGAAATTAGAAATTAATTTTTTTATATCATATAGAAACTAATTATTATATTTATTTGTAAACCTCAATTACATTAATTCAGACGATATATTTTATTTTACAGTACAGTAAATGCTACTTTGCTTAATTTTTCAATTCCTTAAGTTTTTAGTTTTTAAGTTTGAAAGTGGCAAAAAAATGACAGTCTACCTATTTTTAGCTTTAGTTAGACTTGAATTCTAAATGCATTTTTTATTATAATTTAAGCTTCGCGCGTGGATGTTAAATTAATTTATAAGGATAGTAAAATTTATTTAGGATTTTTTTTCACATGAATATTAATGTCAAATATCAAAAATAACAAAAACAATTTTACAATCTACCTATTTTTTTAAGTTAGACATACTTCTAAATGCACTTGTGAATTATAATTACATTTTATCATTATAATTTCATTATTTATAAATTTATTATAATTTAAGCTTCACCTGGGGACGTTTTTAAGAGTTCGCGTCTGAGATACCTACCTTCTACCATGCTGTTTAGCACCGCTGTTGACACCACTGTTATTTAGCACCTTACTACAAGTAAAATGAATTGGAATGAATACCTTGTTAAGAACACGACTTAGTCACTTGTTACTCAGTTGGTGTTATTTGATACTGAACCCTTTACACTTTATTAAACATGATTAACTCTCCCATGCAGGTCTATTCTCCCTTGTGATGGGAGGAGAGAGATAGACCACTTGCATATTTTTCTTTAACAAATCGAGTAATGTCTTTCATATGTATGCTGATAGATATTGTCATTACATGTCTCCAGAATAATGTGACACCTATGTCCACAGTATTCCTATGTATTATTAAAGCATAATATTACTTAAAAAGCTGACCCATCTCTCCCGAACTCACACGTGACCTTCAAGAACCTCGAAAGTCACGACTCACACTACATATATAAATATGTAACCAACGTAATTATTCTCCCCGATTACACATGAATTTAGTCCCTACTAGTTGAATTGCTCGGTCTGACTGGACAGTAAAAGAATCTAAGAGATTTGCAGTCTTGACTCCACTAAGGAAAAGCGAAGTCCAACGTTGTGGAGCTTTAAATTTATTGGGGCTAAAAATTAATATCTTTACAAGACAAGAGCTTTGCAATGAATGCTCACAAATACAAACTTCTTTCACAAATTTCAAACCCAACAGCGGCCGATTACGTGAATTCTTTTCCCAAGCATTTAGGAATGTTTTCCTAATCATTTAGGTTAGCTCGAAAAACTCAAAGGCAGCAATTATTCATTGGAGGAGTGAATCTATTTTCCTGAAAAATAGAGGCAGTGAACAGAAAATTAGCATTTATTCTAGCGTTAGTTTTGAGAGGCGGGTAAAAAGAATTTAAGTTGATGAAGAACTCCTTTAAAGCTGACGTTTTACGTTTGGGAAATTAAATATTAAAGAATGAGAAGGGGTAAAAGAACTTTAGATACATATTTTAGGTGTAATAATTTTGATATATATATATTATACATATACACTTTTAGACAAGAAAAATGACGTTCCGAGAAGATGTAATTCAAATTAGGCATTAGTTGATATGTATAGAAGTTTCGGCGAGAAATACAAAGTTTTAAAAATTGGTAGCCAATGAATGAAAGTGTGTCGCTGCAGCGCATCTTATCTGCGCATCAGGCAGAATATTTAAGAAAAGAAATTTTGATTCCAGGTCATAAATTCTTTATGAAGACAATCAGTTCTTTCCGTGTACTCAGGTAGACAGTAACTATGCCGCGCATACAGGTGCGCAGATTTCAGCATTTAAGAGAGGATGTCTAGTTGGGCTCAAAGAAGCCAGTTGGTCTAATCGGCGAATCGCTCGACTTTTGGCCTGGATCGATGCCACTATTAGACGATGTTTGCAGGAATGGGGGAACCATGACCGAACATAGCGTCCAGAAGGGATCTGTTGGCCGTGAAAGTGAGGACCGAGCAATCACCAGAGGGGCACTCACAGCCCCAGCTGCATTATTATAATCAATTTTACGTGAAACTAGGTCTTAAGTGACTTCAAGGACCATTCCCAGGCGGCTCACAGAAAGGGAGCTGAGGTCACGGCAATACTTGCGCCGACATTGACCTCTGTACAACGACAAGCCCGTTTGCAGTGGTGTCGGGCTCATTCGAACTAGAATGAATCTGAATGGAGTAGAATAGTCTTCAGTGATGAGTCCCGCTCTGAAACTGAGCCCCGATAACCAGCGAAGTCTGTAGATACTCCGGACAGCGATGGGATACCAAGTTGACTGTCTTCCGGCATACAGGCTGACAACCAGGAGGGATGATCTGGGATGCCATTTCATATCGTATTAGAACTCCTTTGGTTGTCAACCGTGGCATCCTTACAGCACGGCGGTACTTCGACGAAGTTCTACGCCCCGTTGTGTTGCCCTTCATGTCACACTATCATGGGGTTACATTTCAGCAAGATAATGCCCGGCCCCACACTGCACTTGTTTCTACTGCTTGTCTTCGTGCTTGCCGAATGCTACCTTGGCCAGCAAGGTTGCCGGATCTCTCTCCTACTGAGCACGTTTGGAGCATTATGGGCAGGGCCCTCCAACCAACTCGAGATTTTGACAATCTAACGCACCAGTTAGACGATATTCCTCACGAAGACATCTGCCACCTCTATCAAAGAATGCCAAGCCGAATAATTGCTTGCATAAGGGCCAGGGGTAGACAAACGCGTTATTGAGTTTTTCTCTTTGTGAAGCTCTATCACTTGAATAAATCATCCAATTTTTCTCGAATTGTTATCATTTGTTTTTCTGTACATATACATCACATCTACCAATTTTTGTCTCATTCGGATAACTCCTTCTTGGTGCGTCGTTATTTTTTCTGTAAAAAATCAATTTAGTAAATGCAAAAAGCTGTTCAAAATACTTGGATTCCCAATGGCGGAGATTTTAAACTAGTATCACCATCTATTTGCAAGTGGCTACTAAAATAATGACTCCTGGTTCAGAAAAGAATACACGTATACATTTTTTATGTTTCAGTATTTTTTTAAATTTTTGTTATATTTTTAAGAATATACCAATGCAATCGGGAGCAACTGGAAGTTGCAACGTGGGGACTAATTGAAATCAGTATCAAAGTAACATACTTTCAATATAAATATAAATGTATTGAAATATAAATGTATACAAATGTATACAAATATAAATGTATTGGAATATTTATATCAAAATACTAATGTGATGTTTAATTGTTATATGTTGCGTACCCCACACTGTTATTTTTAGTCTTATAGCCCATCATAGCAACTGGCCCTTGTCCCATAGTAGTTCCTCTTATAATTTCTCTATATCAGTCCATTACAATTTCCGTTTTTATTTTTTCTGGTAGTTTGAACTATCGATCTGTAATTTGATAATGACCTTTTTAAACATTTCAAAGGGGGAAAAAGATTAAAAATTTTGCGAAAAATTGTCGTATTCTAGATGCAAATGATTCAGTTAACGGAAATTATAATTCAACTTCTTTTCTTATTTGAAGACTTGATCAATTCTTACTAGGAAAATTTCTAGGTTAGAAAGATTTGTATCGGAAATGAATAGACCTTATACAAGCATTGAACCTTGATGAAAAAATGACAACGTTTTTGTACAAAGTAAAACACAAAAAAATCAAACTTCATGTGTCATGCCTTGTTATATCAAATATCGTGCAAATGTAGGTGTGGACGCAAACACGAAAATCAATTCCAGTAAAGTGATAACGTATGATGTCATTCTTTCTCAATAAGAATGACATCATACTAGGAATTGGGAAGAGCAGTTATTGGTTGGTGTGTAGATTAAGTATGAACCCCCGGAAACAGTGACAATTTGTTAATGCAAGATAAATGTTTGAAAATACAATGAACATCTTTAGTATTATCTAAAAGTATTAAGGGGGTTCAAGAGTATTAATGAGTAAAATTCTAATGTGAACACTACATGATTTCTCTATATATCTATTGAATCATACACATTTTTTTTCCTGCACTTTAGTTAAATTTATTTTAATGTGAGATACGATCATCTAATTCTCTAAAAAAAGTGGACAGTTACACAACTTCTAAAATACTACTTTTAAATACTATCACAAATTTATATAATATTAATTCAACGATGAGTAGTATACATATTCAACAATGAGTAGAGCTCAAGTACTGTCATCTAGCACCGACGGGTAGTATTTTAATATTTGTTACATTAAAAATTAAGTCAAATATAAAAGAAAATTATTTACGTAATATCTAAGTTCAGTGATAAAACGTATGAAAATAATGCAGACGATATTTAAATAATTTAAAATAAGAAATGATTAAATGAGATGGTTAAAGGAATGACGTCATAATGTTAAAATATATGTTATTTTTGAAGGGGTGGATTTCGAAAGTTTTATAGACGACAGCATTTTTCGCTGTGTTATGAAGCATATTTATACAAATTTATTTTAGAATAGGATCGATAGGAGAAGATAAACTTTATTCGCTTTGAATTTTTCTAACCCTAACTCATCAAAAATACACTATAGATGCCTCTATCCATTTCAGGTCCATCTGCTTCATAAATTCGAGGACAGACGGGCAGATAACTTAGACTATTATTATATATGGGATTTGTATATTATAAATACTCCAAAAATTCTCATTATCTCCTATATAATTAAGTGTGACAGCAGCTTGAAAGCGCTTTATGCAAATTCCACTCCCGGAAGCTTCACCTCCTTGAGGTATAAATAACCTTACTGAAAATCCAGTTGACCATGCATTACAGTACTTCTGACCTAGAGGGCCTGGCCCAGGAAATGTCAGAATAGAAAGCTCCTGTGAGATGTCCAGTTGACCTACCATCCTGAATGGCAGGGAGATAACCTTCACCTCATGCAGTGGCGAGTTCCAAGGACAGAACTTACTGATCGTAGCAGCTGCCGACAGCGTGATTATTCCCTGCTATTGGTAAGCCCCTTTAATTTTAAGCTCTCAATGAATAACACTTTGCTTTTCTCTTTTCACTACAGCGGTGACCCAGGGTATTGAGTTGACACCTTTTGGAATATGTTCTCTCTTAAAAAAAGTGGTAGTCATTTTGTGGACCTCTTTTTCAACTTGTGATGTTTTTTGAAATCTATTGAAAGTGTTTTTAAAGCCTACATCAGTCTCTATTCTAAAACTTTGCTATTTATTTTTCTTAAAACCACTTATTTTAATGTCTTTTGCGTATCTTTATACTACATTTGACCGCATTAGTGTTTCTATACTTCTATTCTGTCATGACTAAACCTAGTGCTGAAGGCTCTACATCAGCAGAGCTCGCTAGAGTTGCTTTTCGTGCACCTTCCTTTCGGCGTAATAACCCAGGATTGGGTTACCATATTGGGACCCCATATACCAGGATCTCATTAAAGCTCGTTATACAATTTTATCTCCTATGAAAGCATTTAGAATTCAAGTTCGTATAATTTGTAATGTATTTAATATTTTCAATCATGGAGTCCATGGAATATGCCCCTTTTTAAAATTGTATTAAATCGTTTTATGTGTAATAAATGTTCATATTTACGTCCTATTTTTATCTGAATGTACTCATTCAAAATAAATTCCTCACCATCGGATAATCTAACGTCCATCATGTTACTTCTATTTACTGCGACTCTTAATATTGTAACTTCCATGTTTAAAGATATTGGGTTTATGAATATTACTTTAATTTTGTATTTCGTATCTTAAAATATAACTCTGGTTTAAATATTTTTTACATATGTGTCCTACAGTACAAATTGTAGTAGGTTGGACAGAAAGTTTTATTTCAGTATTTTTGATACGATACGTACTGATCGTACAATACTGGTAATCAAAGTTTGACTTCCGTATAAAAGCTAAATCAGGAAACGGCTGTAGTTAACCCGCCAAACTTAGTGATTCTATGTGTTTAAAATAACATAGCCTTAGTACCTTGACGTTTGTGTTACCTACAAAATCGGCAGTGTATTTAAAGTATTCTTCTAGAACAGGATTCAAATGTTTAGTTGTATGGGAGAAGAATTGGAGCCATCCTTTCATCAAGTTATTGAAAAACTAGCATTCCTATTATAACTTGCCAGAAAATTTAGCGATGCCACCTTTTAAAGGTCACTCCCTCAGGAACACTGCTTATTCGATACGTATATGAAGTACTGTTATTTTATGGGAAGTGGCTTCCATTTCAACTTATAACTGTATCTCCGAATACTGTTCTAACACATGAGTACAAATACCGTTCTAAAGATGTTTTAAAGTAAGTCTAAAAAAAAAAAAAAAATTCGTATTCACTTTATTTACCCAAATTAAACGTTGTGATCGCATATGTACTCGGGAGCTATAGAGGCATCCCGGCTTTTGCAGTTCATTTCGTAGACTTGCCGAATATGTCGAAACATTTCGGGAGTTCTAATTCTTAGTCTAAAGACGACTTTGCTCAGGGTCTTTGCATCGTGCCAAATAAGCCCGATGTGTTTAGTTCATATCAATTTCTGCTTTAGGCTTTCTTTCACATGAAATCAGAGTCTAAGGTAAGGCTCGTGAAAAATGTTATTTGGAGGAGAAAATCGTTTGAGTACTTTTTAGTCACTCGCGTTTCTTTAATCTTCACTTGTGATGGAGGTATTCAATCGTAAATGACATTATAAGCGGATATTTGGGCTGCTTACATGCTCGATTAATCGGACGAATTTTAGGTGATAAAAACGTTTTAGACTCTGATAATCCCGACCAGGTGTCTACTACTAAGAAATCTGTGTATCCTAAAAATGAACCCGAATGACATTTAGGTTCGGTTTGTCAAAAATATTTTAAGTGATAATTCCTCCTCTCCCCCTTTTTAAGCGACTTTAAATGGTAAATCTTTTTATTTTTAGCTTTAAATCTTGATTATTTCGACTATATGTGATTTTCATTATTTGTTCCCTACTTTGATTTAATTAGGTTAACTGGATTTAAATTTTGTATAAAACTCTTCATATGCAGTGAAGAATGCTATCCTGTTTCACAAATTTTAATGTTTTCTGATGCGTTGTGTGCAGATCATTAATACGAAGTTAGTTTCATAACTCTTTGTAATTTGTAGACTGTGGTGTTTTATTATAAATCCCCCCCCTGTTTTCATCTTTATAAAGTAATAGGAATATTACGCCTGCTGTTTGAAATTTCAAAAACCTTTAGAGTGTTTTACAATCTTATTTCCAATATTAAAATAAACAAGTGGAAGATGTAGGTAATTTCATTTTCTGTCTCTAACATATGTACTGAGAAAATATCAAATCTGTGTATACAATAGTTTTATTTGCAGTGGACGGAAGCTGAAAAAGCAAAATTATTTCTAAAGTAGTGACCTATTTTTACAGGTTCTACTTCAAAAATGTCCAGATTTTAATATAAGAATTATTCACCCGTGTGGTCACTTGTTGTGGTCTCAATGTAGCTCCTGTGTGTCTTACGAGATGACTAAAATATGAACCCAATGCCTTGGGAATATAGTCGAATACCCTCCCTGTAAGGACTATATCAGGGGACTAGTTATTCAGGTTGTGTGTTCGGAGTAAGGAAAAATACCTGTCCCGATAATAAAAATATCGGTACGGCAACCCCCAACAAAGTGTTCGGAAAGGAAAAGGAACACCATTGACTAGCTCTTTGAATGATGTGGGGGGAAAATCGAGAATTGGAGGAGTCGTTAATGATAGGCGTGTGGTCAAAGCAGCTTAGAGCTGCTGTCCCCTTGCCGAATTGGTCGAAACACTTCCTGATTTGTAATTATTATTCTAACGGCGACTTTACGCGGGCTCTTTGCTTTATGCCTAATAATTGCTTTCTTGTAAAGGATGGTAAAAGATAAAGGTTTTAGAAATAGTGTTCCTTTTAAAATAACTGCCGTAAGATCTCAAAGAAAATTAAATGCATTGCTTATGTTAATTTATATATATCTTTAAAAAGTAGATAGTATGCTGTTTGCTTTCTTGTGCTCAACTTCATTATTTTGCACTCTCCAAGTTTACATACTGCGATGTTACGTATTAGAAGGCCAAATTTTCCTTTTATTTAGGACTACTTTTAACCTATTGGCAAAGCAATATTAAACTGAAAAGAAAGAAAATCTTTGCTACTTTAACATACAATTATTAGACTGTACGAGTAACATTGTTTAACTGTTTTCAGTCGGCTTTTAATTTCTATAATGTCTATATTAAATGCAAATATTGCATGTTTTTAAATGTCCTGATTCGATTGTATTTTTTAAAATAGACCTGTAAAATGAGAAAATCTAATAATTTTTTTTTGTTTTACAGATGATTCGGTAACGTTTGAGTTGGGCAACTTGCCATACGTATGGCTATGGGTTGTTACTAGCCTGCCCTGGAGGAAGATCTCGCCACCTCATCGAGAACACTTCAGACAGATCCTACCAGCATCCACTCCATCGTGTCCCGTCCACGGTATTCATCCATGCCGACCTGAAAGAAACTTCGCACGTCTTCATTCGTCATGATACTGTCCACCGCCATCTCCAGTATCCTTATTCTGATCCTTACAAGGTGGTCCAGAGGAAGCCCAAGTTTTACGAACTACAAATCTGAACCCAAAGGAAATGGATCTCCATTGACAGACTCTAGCCTGCCCATGTTCTTTCTCAATCTACGGAAACTCCAGCCATCGCATCCACCGTAAATCCTCTGAAGCGGACTCTAGAGACGTCCACAACTACGCGGTCCGGCCGACTCGTTCGTTTTAGGGTTCCTGTGACCTAGCATTGTGGCGTGGTGGGGGAGTCCTGTGTCGTTCTACCGTCACATGGTGCTAACTTCCTGGCTCTTCTGAAACAGTATTATCAGGAAGAGACTCTCCAGTGTTTGGCAGATTTCCACCTCGTTTGCCTTGTACTAGGTATAAACTGAGATCACTTTTTCTCCCTCATTTGCTTCGACTCGAACCAATATCTGTTATCCAAAGGAACTCGAAAGTCTTAGCCGCCTTGTAAGAAAGGAAGTATTGTGCCGCATATGTTATGTACTTGTTTTCGCCTTTATATTACTGAATAAATACTCGGTTCACAATACGATGTCTTAACTGAAACATAAATCTCTTAGAATATATTTTAAAATGTGTTTTATGTAACATTATATAATTATAGGAATATTTTTAAAACATTAGGCTACAACCTCCTATATATCCTTAACATGTATATTTATAATTTTTTTTCAATAAAAAAAAAAGAAAAAGGAAAAAAAGAAAAGAAAAAAGATTTTTTTTTTATAATCAACCAGTTATTTTCGAATATTGCTGTCTGACTCGAGAGCACCACTCTCCCGAGATCGCCTGTTGACCTACCATTCAACGATTTCCGTAGTCGAGGCAACCGAACCTCTCTCCACAAATCTTATTTGAATCAGTTACTTGAACGGGATTTGGTTCTGATGTCACCCGACACAGATATCTGACCGGAGCCTTAAACCCACATTTGAAACCTATCGTTCTCGGCCTTCACAATTTTTATTCTTGAATGTAAAACTTCCAATTCCCGAGCTCTAATTTTTTGTTCCTCTTCGCGTGTCCTGTGTTCCTCCTGCACCCTCTCGTCTACCATTCATTAGCCTTTTCCTCGTCGTAATCTTCTATGATTTTTATGAGAGGTATTTTTCTCATCTCCCCAGAATCTTCATTTCCCACGTCAAGTGCCAGTTGCACAATGTCTGCCTTTTTCCTGATTAGAAAAAGCCGTTTTTGCAATGGTAATTAACTCTCCAAACCCCGCAGATACCAGGAAATATCCCAACGCTTCTTAATGAATAAATACACTGAAAATCATAATTTACCCTCTGACAGAATCGCCTATATAATAAAAGCCTAAGTTATTTGTCCGTCTGTCCTTGAATTTATGTAGCAGTTGCACCTGGAATGGATAGAGGCATCCATATTGTGTTCTTGATGAGTTAGGGTTAACAAAATTCAAAGCAAGTAAAGCTTAAAACGAATAACTTTTAGTCAGCATAATTGTAAAATGGAACAGTATTTATCAAATATAAAAGGGTAAATGGTTCCCCATACGGTCGTTTCAATAGTTAATGACGGAGCATGTTTATTTCGATCGTTTTCGTATCTTATTTTTGAAACAAGTCTTTTAGCAGTGAACCGGAATGACTTGTAAACGGGATGTTTAATCTCAAAGATTTCCTTTATTCAATCAATGTACATTGAACTATCGGGGATATTCGAACATTCCCATCGCTGATCGCTGTATCACTGCTCTAGTTCGCTCGCTGTTTGGGATTTAACTGTACCTCTCGCTATAAGACATCGCTGCTGAACTTCGCAAACTTCAGAAGATTTTCCCCGAACCCACAGCTTTGAACCAACTACATTCCACGGTGGTGAAAAGACCTGGAATGGATAGAAGCATCCATATTGGATTCTTGATGCGTTAGGGTTAACAAAATCAAAAACGAGTAAAGTTTAAAACGAATAATTTTTAGTCTGTATAGTTGTAAAATGGAACAAAATTTATTAAATATCAATTTTTACCTGCCTCATAATGTACTTTACATCTCTATAAAATTAAAAACTTTTCTGATCCCATCATATGACGGGCTATATGATAGTTACCAGTAATAATCAAGAAAAACAAGATAGTGAAGAGTACAGAGCTTTAGCTACAAGTATTGATAATAAATAAATACACATTGCAATCAGATAATAAACTGAGCAAAAATAAACACCAAAAAATAGAGCCGCGCCCAACAAAACATTTCTTCAATTCGCGCGTCCCATTGCCATTATTAATTAACCATGAGAATTGTAAATTAACCTTGAGAAAAAGGGGAGAACACAAGCACAGTTCATGCGCCTACTTTTTGAGAAGATCATTGCTCGTTGGACAATATGACCCGTCATCATTACTTCGTGTTGCCTGGGTAGGTGACCTACCTTCGGAAGAGAAACTTTGCCGCATCCAGTTAACAGATTCCACTCGTGACTCTAGAATGTAACAGCACCACTTGTTGGTGGCGCTATGCCAGTATGTAACCGTCTACTTAACTGGGACAAGTATGCTTATGTTCCTAATGTACTAATGTACTTTCCCAAAATGGTCAGCACATGCACACACAGCTGTGGACTAAATTTCTAAGAAGAATGTAGACGCAGTTAACTTCGAGTTTAAATTGTTAAGCCTCACGAATACCAATTTTCCCCCATCATACAAAAATAATCATTAAACATAAAGTATTTAAAATATTTCTTCCTTTTTTTCGAAAAACTGTTGTTCAGAACAGGGCCGTAACTAGGTCCTTCGGCGCCAGTGGCAAAAAAATTGACTTGCTCCCCTACCATCAAATATAGTGGGAAAATATATAAATATCTTTTATATGGCATACATGCATAATGAACTCAAAAATAAAATACTAACAACTTTAAACAAAGTAAAGGTATTTATAACCTTATTTTTCTAGTTTTAGCGTCCGCTAATAAATCGATGATTTCATCGTCATTTAATCTGTTTACGGTTTCTTTTTCTGTTCACAGAATTAACATATATTCCCCAGTCGTTCAAGTCCTAACGAAGAGCGTAGGTATGACTTTATCATTTTCAGCTTGCTTGGAGAACGTTCACTCGAAGCTGTCAAAACAGACAGGCATAGAAAGATTTTTAATGCAGTAACTAAATTTGGATCTATGTTCTCTAGTTCAAGCTGTGAATTCCTTTTAACAGTTCGAATAAACAGTAACAATAATGTTACCAACTAAATAGAATAATGAGACTGTGAGACTAAAATAATAAAAGAATTAATAGATACTTCGAGAAAAGAAATGATTGTGTATAGTAATAAAATACAGAAACCTGTTTACACATACATACACACATACACATATATATTAGCATATTTTAATAATGATTTTAATAATTTAAAGAATAGACTATGAATTAGAAGTTAATCTGAATTATTATTCACTTTTTAAATTCTCGACATATTGCTTTAAATTTAATGTATGGTGTTTAGTCGAATCATTAATTTTTCACCAATTATTTTTATGCATTTTGATAATATTTTTGGAAATCTCAAAGTTTTTACAGTATTTTTCAAATATTTTATTTTCATTTTTATATTTATTTATAAACTTAGGGAAGACGTACAAGCAAAAAGTATTTAAATACATTTTTACTTCTATTGAATTTTGCTTCTATATTGAATTTTCTAACTAAACCTGAAGTAGATGGCGGATCCAAATTTAACCTTTTTAATTCTTAAAAATATTTTGGGCACCTAGTATGTATTATTTTGTAGATAAACTGAATAGTTAATTTGAGGGGAATATTTTTAAATTGTACGTTGAATTTTCACAAAAAAATTTATGTATATTTAAATTTAGTTTCATTAACTGTAATAAATTCAAAATTTAAAATACCTCCCCCATATTTTAAACTTATATTTTTTAAGAAAAAATAGGTGTATTTGTCAAACATTTTTTAAGAGCCTATAATAAGTTAAGTCACTAGGACGAGAAGCATTTTAAATAATAAAAACAATTCGTAAAAAATTGATTTTTAAACACATCAGATTTTAAATAAATATATGTGATCAATTGACTAATACTTCAATTTATACGTATACAAAATTTAATAACTGAGTTAATATTCAAATAAAACTTTTCGTAATGTCTACCATTATGATACAATTTTAATGGCATCAGTATAGCATAATATAAAAATATATATGAAAAATTTAATAGGTAAAATTTAAGTTATTAATAAAAAAATAATAGGTATACAAAATTGTTATATATCTGATAAAAATGCTTCCAGTTAAATAAAATTAATGATAAAACTATAAAAGTGTTGAGAAAATATACTATTTGTAGAATTATTATCGTAAAATTATTGATGTTGTTGAATATTACATTTCTCCTTTACGCCGCAATAACCTTTCATCGGTTCTTTGGTGAAACTATATGGCGGCAGACACAATTCAGCGTATTCATATGGTATGCTCTACGTCGATTTTAGAACGAAGGTGAATGCAAATTGACGAATAGAAAAGAGTCCTATTAATTGATTAGCTGAAAGAAATTTTATTTATTTTCTATTCCTTGCTGACTTTGTCAGAAAAATACCCGTTCTCGACATGACACAAAGATAAGAAAAAGCAAAATGGCTAAAAAAATACTCGTTTTTTAAATGATGCGGGTGATCTCTCCCTCAATTTCGGCCAAAATGATGCCCACTCAACACCGCGCATTGAGATCAGTGGAAAAATCCCGCCAGCGGGAACCCAAGACGATAGCCAAAACGTAGCGTGAGTAGGAAGAACAGCCTAGGAATCTTATGGCGCCAAGCAACGCTCAACCTGGACAAATGGTGAAATATGGGGAGGAAAAAACGCAACCCATGGATGGTCAGAGCGGGAAGATTCAAGGTGACTTGGACATGGACAAGCCCCATTCCATAAAATAAGGGGTCAGGAAGCCGGCAATTCCTGGCATTCCCTTTTAAATAGAATGTGGCTATACCACACTATTCAAATAAAGCGATTGTGTGTATAATAGAACATTAAATACTTATAAAGAAAGACTTATGATGAGTTTGTACTTGCCCTTTTAAAAATCACACCTTACACTACTTTGAAGCCATCTTAACTCTTATGAGATGAGAAAAGTATATAACTGAAACAGGTATAAAACCACTTATTATTATAAAAGTCTCTTATAATCACAACTATGATATTTATTTCTACGGCTGTAAAACAGTGATGGTATCCTGTTACAGTGGTGGATCTCTGGCGCCGATAACAGAAGCAAAATTTACCACTGTGGGCAGATATCAAATTTACAGCCACTTCCTCCTACTTAATACGATATTGTCTTAGGGATAAAAATTTCTAGCTTCTAAGAGAGATTTTTGCACTAAAATTTAATTTTTTTATAAACTAGGAAACAAAATTTAATTGTGAAAACATATTTTAAAAAAATTTAATCAAAGATTATAATAATTATTATTTAGAAACTACTGACTATTTCAATATAAACAAACTGTTTTCTCTTAACAAAATCATTTTTAGTATCAACTTTCAAATTTTATATATACATTTAAATATGTCTTCTTAATATTAATTCAACGATAGGTTTTGCTTCGAGCTCAATTGTCTACTGTTTTGTTACATGAGGGGTAATGAGACTGGAAACTACTGCTTAAAGCCAATGAAGAATTTTCACGTTTTCTAATTTTAATTTTAAACACTGGAAGACAGAAAAGTAAGCAGGACAGTAGCTATTTTTCTTTCATTTGGGGGCCTAATTAGTGATTTCTAATGCGCTTTATAGCGGACAC
This sequence comes from Pardosa pseudoannulata, assembly GCA_032207245.1. Classification (NCBI taxonomy): domain Eukaryota; kingdom Metazoa; phylum Arthropoda; class Arachnida; order Araneae; family Lycosidae; genus Pardosa; species Pardosa pseudoannulata. The sequence continues at coordinate 119,546,066 of CM063503.1, forward strand.
TTTAACGTCTCTCAAAAACGATACTTTTCCTTCGCCGAGTTTGTGACGTCATCTTTCACGAAAACATCGACAGCCTATGTTGGTTACATGTTAAAAGGCGACTTCTAAATTTATTTCTGTGTAAAGTATCGCATATAATAGAATTTTTTTTATTATGTCTGGCATTAAAAATCATATTAGAAATATTGCATAGTGCCACCTTGTAAAAATACAACAACTAATTGCAATGAGAAGATATTTTTCAGCGTTCCCAAAGATCCACATACACTTAAAATCTGGACAATTGCGATGAAAAGGGATGAGAAATGAAACCCCAACGTATCATATAAATCATCTCTATGGGTTTGTGAAGACCATTTTCCGGTAAGTAAATACTTGCTTTAGTGTAAATATTATTAATTTAGAAGAATTAAAGTATATAAAAATACATCTATACCTTTAAAAGGCTCATTAGCCCTCGTGTTGCAAAAAAATAGACCGTAACACTCCATACCTTTAAGAGGACTATTGATTAACCAGTGCTATTTAACTTTTAAAACTACTAATTTTCGAGTATTATCACAGAGTTCAAGTACAATAAATGTTTGATAAAGCATATAAATATCGTAAAACATATAAATATCTGAAGCATATAATTATCTAATAAATAACTCGGGGGAGGGGAAGGTTATGTATTTTCAAGGTATTATAAATATTTTCTTCAGAGATGCATACTTTCTTAAGTGTATCAATTCACAGTGATATTTTTCGATTAAATTGGTGACTAATTTGAAAAAAGTATAATATTTTTAAAATACTTAATAATGATATTACTTTAAAAATTAAATTTAATTTCAGAAACTTTATACATTTTTTAATTTAACATTAATATTAAAGGCAATAAAATTGTATTGCTATTTAAAAATGTATAAATAATTAAGTAAAGCCTTTTAAAGATTTTAAATTTCTTTTCATCAAATTTAAAATATCTAAGAATTGGTTTGGTTTTGGAGCGCTACGGTCTACTTTTTGCAACACGGGGGTTAATGAGACTGCAATAAATATCCCCTCTAATTTTTATTTTAATATTACATCCATCTTTATTTATAAAAAGCGATGCTACTACAAATTTGTGTGTATATGATATATGTATATTTATTTGACTTGCCTATGTCTACAAACAGAAGAGAAGTGATTAACATGAATAAAATATTAATACATGTTAAGTAAAAACGGATAAATATATAAATGATTTTACCTACCTTTGGGTTTTAATTCCCCGTATTTCTGCTCCCATAAAATCCGGTTTTTTTTTTCCCAAGAACGAAAACATTGACATCATGTCAATTTTGGGAGGCTGTCCGACTGTCCTTTGGTAAATCCAGGTAGAAGAGACATTTATAACAAATTGAGATAAATAAGCTATCGATATCGATAAAATAAATCTTAAGGTTTAAATAAAAATAAATTTTGATAGCTAGAAAATTCCAAGAACTTGCAAAAACAAAATCGGAAAATAGTGCGCGCTTACAAGCAATAAGAAAATATTGGAGATCGTGAACGATGACGTCACAAGCAATCACGGAGCATTTTGATGTCATGTGATTTTCGCTTAGCTTTAAAATTAATTTTTAAATTGATGGACCCATTTTTTTACATTTTCGAGAACATTTTTGGAATTTACAAGTCTGGATTTATCAGAAAAATACTAAGTTGTTCGAATCCCCCACATGTGAAAATTCCTCATTCCGAGTATCTATGCCATCAGCAAGATTCGAACCGACGTAGTCCAGTACCCAAGAGCAGTGCTCTACCATTCGGCCATCGTTCGGCCCAACGATAGGAATTTTGTTAATCGAATAGTATGTTAAATATTATTCAGAAGCTGAAATGAAAAAATAATACAAAGAATGGAATCTTACATTACACAAAATATGTCCCTTTTTCGCATGAAAGTTTAAGAAATTCATGAATTTCTTTATAGTACCTAGTTTAAATCTAAAGATTTCAAGAGCCCAATTTTTAAGGATCTCGCTAATTGAAGAAGTTTTTAAAAATTTTTTTATGACTGTTCAAATCCTGTTTACTTTTTTTTTCTTAAAATATATAATACTTTTACGCATATAATGGTACACAAACATTAAAGGTAAAAACATTAAAACTAAAAAAAAAATGTTTAAAGTATTTACCAATTCGCTTGATGTTTGTCAGTTCAGCGGAACTCTATGCACTTCGATCTAGAAATTTTTCACACTTATGTTAATATCTTTTTTTAGAGTGCAACTACTCTCTCACTTACACGAATGATGGGTTAACTGGACTCACTGGATTAAGTCCTCTTGTTAAGTCTGCCACTTAAAATTTTATTATATAAATCGCTCGACTGACCAATAATGAAGTACAGCTGCAAGGTAGGGTGGAAATTTATATGAATTCTCTATACTTAAAATTTAAATCGTGCTTTTTTTCTGTATAACATGACGTTTATTTAATAGCTTACTAAAATGCCTAACCCAAATCGTAACCCACCACTTGCAAACGATTCCAGGAATAGTATATCCTTGGGTTATAAGACTTATGTCACCCAGATGTGCAATTCCCTCTTCAAGGAGAAAAATATATTTCAAGACAAGGTTAGGTTTAGTTAATTTATTTGTTTATTTATTTATTTTGTCAAATGATTCTTTAATCAGTTTAGCTTCTAATGACTAAATCCCATGTGCATCCCATATCGTGTTCATTTATATTCCTTTCCGGACTTCCTGGGCATTTTCATCACCCGTAGTGTTTAGTTTCTGTATGTTTATTTTATATCTTTCCTATAAGTGTTGGTACTGTTGTTAGAATACAACCCCCCCCCTCACAGGCACACATTTCTGGAACCCATGTAGCCATTCTTCGGTGAGCTACTAATCGGGTTTGCTCATCAATTGCCCATCGATCAATGTCAAAATACAATGAATCTAAATAAAAATAAAGTACTTTGTTTTTATTTCATGAATTGAAATGAAAAAAGTTTGTCTTAAATATTTCATGCATTTCATGCATACAAATATAAATTATTTTTGCAGTAGGAAAATTTCCATTTCTATATGAATGGAAGGACTAAACAAATATCCAGAATAATTATGGCTGGCTGATTTGATATACTACGGTCTATCGTTTTGCAACATGATGGCTAGTGATACCATAGAATTCCAACAAACCTATTTCAAACGGCTACAAACATCCATTCCAGCAGTGGGATTCGAATACACGTACTCGGTACTGAAGAGTAGTAACCTACCCATTCGACCACCGTTCAGCTCAAAGTAGCTTAGAAAACAAGGATTAAAACTGAAGGAAAGCTAATTTGCAATCAATTAAAAGTAATAAAAGGGTATACATATTGTAGTGCGTGCAAACATCTTCGTGAAGGTATATAAAGATAATAACCTTTATGATTTTAATCAAAATATGTTACCGAGTATCACCTCTATATTTATGAGAGAATACTTGATTAATCTTCTTACTCATGAAAACCTACTACAGTACAAATGAACTTTTTTTATATATAGTTATATCTTAGAAGACTTTTAACTTAATTTAAAATAAACTATGCTAATTGTAGTAACAGGAATAAATTATCACTCTCTAGGAAGTCACTTGCGAGAATTTAAAAAATAAGTGTATTTTATTCATATTTTAACTGCATTTATTACAGTTTTTACGTGGGGATTTAGTTTGGTTTGGAGTGCTACTGCTTACTGTTTTGCTACACGGGGGCTATTAACAGCGAAACCTACTGCCTTCCATCGTACATCCATGCCAGCTTAGATATTTGAACGTACGAATTACGGTACTGAAGGACAGCGCCATTATCCATTGGTCATTGTTCGGCCGCGGTGATTTAAAAATGTATATTTAGATTCTTGGAAATAATTATTCATAATAATAAACATAATAATATTCATAATAATATTCATTAATAATAAACATAAAAAACATTTAGATTCTCTTATTTTTGTGGTGAAATGTTAGAAATAAAGAAAAAACGCTAGTACAGAAACTATAATCATTTAGAAATCTAGCTGGATGAGATGATAGCAAACAAACCCTCCCACATATTACTACAGATAAAACCGAAAACAACCAGGACCGGCAATTAGAGATGTAAAAAACCCGGAATTTTGAAGAGGTGGGAATAAACCCTGAAATTTTGGGGAATAACCCCGGAATTTTGGGAACTTTAGGAAGAAATCATTTCAACAATGTTTACATTTATTTTTTCAAGAGTGGCTATTTAAGAACTAGCATATTATTTCTAAGAGATTGTTTTTTACTTTTGGTAATATATATATATTCAAGAAATAATAGCAATGAGCATTTAAATGATTTTATAGTAGTATTTATGTAATTAATTACCCTGTTAGTCTTACCAAACACATAACTGGTTGCTAATATAATAATTATATACATTATTTTTATCATTATTTATTATGCAAATTTCTTTATGCTAAACTTTTTTCCCGCCTTTTATAATATAAAGATAAATATCTTTAAATTTAAAATAACAGTTTATTACTTTTTGTAATGTATATATCATTTAAAGGTGTAATCAAATGACACTGTTGCATTTTGTGTCCAATTCCTACATACACACATATTATATATATATATATATATATATATATATATATATATATATATATATATATATATATAGAGAGAGAGAGAGAGAGAGAGAGAGAGAGAGAGAGACAGAGAGAGAGAGATATGTTATCCAAGAAAAATAATGATTTATGGATTTTGTGACATTACAGATTATTGCCTAATATTTATGCAATAATAAAAATATTGGATATTTGTCAAAGAAAGATATACTCATACTTTCATGCTAAACATGATACCTTGCCAAATATAGTTAGTTAATCCCAATTATTCATTTTTTTTTCATAGCATATAATAATGAAATTTTGGGAGAATATCAACTTTTGAGGTCTACAACAAAGACAGAAAAAAATGGACGTTCTCATTGTGTCATAGGAATTGGCGACTTCAAAATACTTCAAAATTCCCATGTTTTGGAAATTTTCAAAATTCCCCTCCCAAAAATCTTTTTTTTTCCCGGGTTTAAACCGAGTTTTTTTCCACTGCTAACAACTCTACCGGCAATCGGTTTAGGAACGTTTGGAGGTAGAAACAGTATCTTCTTTTCGGCTATTCATTGTACTGTTCAGATGTAAACTTTGGGAACATTTTCTAATCGGAAAGTTGTTACACATGTTCAAGCTGAGTTAAATATTCGATGCTCATTTATGTGGTAAGATCCGTTTTGTTTTTTATACTCTACACTGGAAAATAAATGGTATTGCAGGATATTTTAAAACAATGGCTTGAAATTGTTGCATCAAATCAGAATGAGTAAACTTTATTTGACAAATCAGAGCAGAATGACAAGCATTCTTAATGTTGATATACAATCGGTAGAAATTGTTAAATATTTTGTAAATCTCCAAGGTGAGCATACTTTATAATATAAAAAGTAAAAAAATTACACTTGTGCATTTTCTTTCAAAATTACATTTTTTCTTCGATTATACTTCTATTTTAAAAGTTAGAATTTAATATCATGTATAGTTTATGTCCTTTCAATGTTTATTTTACTATTAAATTCGTTGTGTAGACACTTCATGACGCATTCTAAGATATAAAATTGATTGTTATATCATTTTAAGTTGTTATTGTAAAACTACATTTGTATTATGATACTCATTAGGAGTATACTATATGCATAGCAATACCTATAGTTTTAGTGATATATCATTCACAAATAACAATGTCTTTCCCCCTTGGTTCCTTTCCTAAAATAATAGAGCAATTTCGCGCGACGTCAAGGACTACTATAATGCCCTTTCCATTCATTTTCATGTTCACAACAGCCAATAAGTAAACAATAAACTGCCCTTACGTTTGAAACTATAGCCAGAATTGTCATAAGTTGAGATGTGTCCTGCTGCGTGAAATCGCCTTATTTCTTGCTACGGCCCTGATGAGTTTTCGTTTTTAATAAAGTTAATTACATCGACCAAAATCTTTAAAGATTGCAAGTAGATGAAATTGATTTAGGTCGAGCTTCAGCATATTAGGTTAGACTTGATCAGAGATTACCTGTACTAAATTTAAAAAGTAAATAGTTGCTGATTAGTTCTAATCGTAGATTTGGAGACTATGGCTCAGAGTATGAAGCAAATCTTTAAAATAGTATCTTTGACCAGCTAGGGAAAATTTGTTTTGAGTTTATATATGATTGTTCATGTTGATCAATAATTATATCAGTAAATAACAATTTTAATTTGAAAATTTATCAGTGAGATGAATTTTTCATTGCGATTGTAAGAAGAGTATCCTTATTGCCACAGCACATTACGCTCTTATGTTTTTTTTTTTTTTTTTTTCGGAAGAAACGCCCATTATTAGGCGGAGTCCATAGAGGTTCCTCAATGGGCGGATCCTTTAATCTGGACCGTATTTTCCCAAAAGTACTACAACCAATCAAAATAGAAGTGCATTTGTTCATGTGAGAAATGTTATTATTTCGTTCGGAAATGTCATCGGTGCTTTCGTATTCCTAAAATTATTTCTGAAATAAGCATACTGCCTTAAACATTGTTTAACATGAGTAGAAAATTTTTGAATGTTGTAAACAATTCATAATGTTTCTGAACCTAAGTCTTCAACGAGCATAAAAATATGCGTTTGAAAATACAACATACAAGATACATTTGTGCATTAGTGTGCCTTATATAATCACGCTAAAATCTTCGCTTTGTTGCAATTTAGTTTGTTTTATGAAGGCCTAGCAGTTAGTACGTAAACACAAGAAATTCATTCTTTTTACTCTTACAAACTGCTGCAGTTCTTTGCTGATGTAACTCTCTTGAGCTGTCTTCCGTCAGCATTTATCCTTGATGATCATAATGACTTGCCGTGTGCTTTATATATTACTTAATTTGGTTTCATTCTTCATATTATGCCGATCTGTCACCCACACAAATCAGTTTGCTGTGCAAATAGCAGGTTCATCCGATTTGGCGGATTATATAGCATCAAAATATGGCTTCATCAATAAGGGCCAGGTACATTGTTTTCTTCATTTTTATAAATTTAATGCATTTGGTGTATGATTAATTTTAATTTGGGGTGTTTTTATTTACTGTATTTGACTGAGCCTGACTTGTCGTTGAAATATAACTGGATTATTTATTTTGACATCTGTCAATCTGTAATGGAGTTTAACATAACTTTTCAATGTTCGGGTTAATATTTGTAGTTTTTGATAGATATAGGTCTTTCAGAGTTTTTTGTAGTTACATGAAATTAAATATTACCACTAACATCTGTGAGACTACAGTTCTTTTTTCGCATGTAATATCTAGAAATTGTGTATGTTTAATGTAAGTAAGCTTAATAGGTCTAAATATATAGTATTTGTTAAACTTATTATGATAAAATTTATGCACTTATTTATGTAAAAAATAGTAAGTAAGGTTTTCATTCAGATAATATGTAGATTTTGTTCTTGTATGTCAATTTGTTCTAAGTTTTAAAATTAATTCCACTATAGAGGCTGTAATAAAGTTTTGCTGTTGTGTATATATTCATTGTGTATTACTTATTGGTTACATGTAAGTAGTATAAAAATGAGTTAGGTATTTTAACTAATTTTCAGTACTGAAACAGGTAGAGACATAACTATCAAAATGAACATAAACATATGCAAAAGCAACTTAAGAGATTTATTATTTATAAACCACTATGTCACTTATTCATAATTTGATGTACGTAGCTTGAAAGTGTACATTTTGTTTCTGTTAGAATGTAGGAATTATATTTTTACATAACTTATAAATTGTATTGGTTTAAATGCTTTATGAAGATTATTTCAATCATGCTAAAGCAGTGTATTTGAAAATAACCTAACTTATCAGAATAAAATTATTTTCATTAGTACAAGAAACCTTTATAGTATATAGTTGTGGTTGATTTATTTGCTTGAAAGACATCTTATTTATCATGTTTTCTTAAAATATTAAAATTTCAAAATTTTATAATTTGTTTTATAATCTGTTAAAAAATATGATCTTATTTGTATTACATTTTCCTTCTCATTAGTATATTGTTTTTCATTGCAAATTCATATTAAAAAGTAGTAGTTATATTTGACTAAACCATAACAAATAATGAAAATGCAGATTATATATGCTGATCTTTTTGAATATTACAATTCAGGAGAATTTTTCGTCTTATTGAGTGAACATGAAAGAGGCCCTTCTACCCTCTGTTATGAACCTTGTGAATAGAAAAAAAAAGGGAGAGGATATTGCGTTTAAGTACCATGTATTCTGAATGGAGCCACAGTATTTTTGCACTATATATCTCAGTATATTACATATGTTTTGTTGGTAAACTCTTCAATTCTTTACTCTCCATAGTTTTAATTGCCATTTGCACTCCAGCATTCAGCAAGCTTTGAATTGCAAGTACAGTCTTTTTTTTTTAAAACCAGAATCTATTTGCTGAATTATGAATTATTTTTTTTTAGCTGTGAATTGTTGTTATAGACATGGTTTCTGCGCACCTGAAAAGTCATGGAAAATCATGGATTTAGACAATGGATTAATTTTGTCATGGAAAGTCTTGATTTTTCAAGTAAAATGAGTAAAAGTCATGGAAAGTCATGGATCCGCTAAACTACCGATTAAATAAAAATGCATTGAATTGTTTAATTCTATTTTTACTTGTCATTTGGCTGAAGTTATTGAGTTTGGTATTTATGTATTATCTTATTGACCATATTGCCAAGTAAAATTTGTTCACCAAGGAAACTCAAAGCAAGAAAGCTTAATGGGTGGGTAAATGTATATTATTTTAGTTTTTTCTTAAATTGTAGATTAAAATTTTATTAATATAATAATTATTTTTTAATAAAAATAAGTTAATATTTTTGCACAAATTATAAGTAGGGGAGACTGGGGTAAAATGGACCATCCCCTATTTATTTATTATTTTTAATGTTTAATACTTTGATACATAGATGACAGCACTGCAGTCTTGAAAATGATTATGTAATTGTATGTTTAGCTGACAATTTAGCCATTTTATTCTAGAAAGTTGATTTGTGGTAGTTAGAAGTAAATATTTTCATCATAATATATCTTCTTCTCTTCATTTAAGAATTGTGATTTGGAGGATTTAACTTCTCACAATAAAGAGCTAAGATAATGTATTATTATATTTAATGTAGCTAAAACAATTTAATATAAGATTAGTTCTTTTTTTCTGACACTTTTTGTCAGAATTACACATGGGGTAAAATGGACCACCAGAACCTGGGGTAAAATATACCATGGTCCATTTTCCAGGTTGTGTTTTTTATTTCTGTAATGCTTTCTAAATTGATTTTATGTGTAATACTTTAAAAAACATGCAGGATTTAGAGTAACAGATATATGGCAATTCAATGAAAATGTCTTTAGGATATCCAATATCTCTCATCATATGTGACTGATCAGCCGTCACCAGATTTTGAATTAACAAGTACAGCTGATCGTCAACCAAGCACAGGTAATCAGCAACCAAATACAACACAATCAGTACAAAGTGAAAATCATCAGTTGAAAACAATATCACCTTTTGAATTACGCCCCTTGGCAAAAGCTAGCTTGTGCAAGACAACAAACAAACGAAAGAAGGGTGCATCAAAAATTCTAACTGATACACCAGTGAAAACGATCAAAGAGAAAGAAGAGAAAAAATTAAAACAGGAAAATGCTGCTTTAGTTAAAGATAGGAAGAATTTAGAAAAAATGTTAGTCTTAACTAAGCAGAAAAATGATAAAACTGTGAATTTTAAAGCAAATAAAGAAAATTTATGTGGATCAGAAAGTTTGAGTGATTCAGAAAATATGTCTGTTTATAGCAATACACAACACAGTGATAAAGAAAGCAATTCACAGCATGATGCTAATTTTGATAATGAATTAAAAGTTGGCAAGTATGTTTTGGTTAAATTTTTGACAAAAAAGAAAATGGTTCATTTGGTTGGTTTAATAACAGGAAAAAATGAGGAAGATTACGCTCTTGTGAAATTTATAAGGCAAAAACCTAATCAAAATGTGTTCATTTTCCCTGACAATGTTGATGAATCGCTGGGAAATGTTCAAGATATTGTGATGAGTCTCCCAGATCCTACTGCTTATCAAGAAAATAGCAGACTTTCAGTAACACACAAATCTTTTGGTGTATCATTCATTAACTTCAATATTCGCTAATATTATGCTTTATGTGTACAGATTGAAACTATAGAAAATAAATATAATACATTTTATGTTTTGTACTATTAAATAATGTACTACATTTAAGTTATCTGTAGAAATTTTTTGCAGTCCATTTTACCCCGTGCCATGGACCATTTTACCCCGGGGTCAGGGTAAAATGGTCCACTTTATCACTTGCTATTAAAAAAATTATTATAAAAAAAGTAATTATAATAATTGGTTTTGACTGAGTGTAATATAAAGCCTAGTATATAGGCAATTTGCATATATATTTTCAGATTAAAAAAAATCATTAGTTTGAAAGCAAATACTCAAAATTCACAAAAGCGGACCATTTTACCCTGGTTTCCCCTACAGCTGATCGTCAACCAAGCACAGGTAATCAGCAACCAAATACATCACAATCAGTACAAAGTGAAAATCATCAGTTGAAAACAATATCACCTTTTGAATTATGCCCCTTGGCAAAAGCTAGCATGAGCAAGACAACAAAGAAACAAAAGAAGGGTGTATCAAAAATTCTAACTGATACACCAGTGAAAACGATGATTGAAAAAATGTCGAAGAGGAGGAAGAGAAAAAATTAAAACAGAAAAATGCTGCTTTAGTTAAAGATAGGAAGAATTTAGAAAAAATGTTAGTCTTAACTAAGCAGAAAAATGATAAAACTGCGAATTTTAAAGCAAATAAAGAAAATTTATGTGGATCAAAAAGTTCGAGTGATTCGGAAAATATGTCTGTTTATAGTGATACACAACACAGTGATAAAGAAAGCAATTCACAGCATGATGCTAATTTTGATAATGAATTAAAAGTTGGCAAGTATGTTTTGGTTAAATTTTTGACAAGAAAGAAAGTGGTTCATTTGGTTGGTTTAAAAACAGGAAAAAATGATGAAGATTACGCTCTTGTAAAATTTATAAGGCAAAAACCTAATCAAAATGTGTTTATTTTCCCTGAAAATGTTGATGAATCGCTGGGAAATGTTCAAGATATTGTGATGAGTCTCCCAGATCCTACTGCTTCTCAAGAAAATAGCAGACTTTCAGTAACCCACAAATCTTTTGGTATATCATTCATTAACTTCAATATTCGCTAATATTATGCTTTATGTATACACATTGAAGCTATAGAAAATAAATATAATACATTTTATGTTTTGTACTATTAAATAATGTACTTTTTAATTTTGTACTATTAAATAATGTAATACATTTAAGTTATTTTTAGAAAATTTTTTGCGGTACATTTTACCCCATGCCATGGACCATTTTATCCCAGGGTCGGGGTAAAATGGTCCACTTTGTCACTTGCTATTAAAAAAATTATAATAAAAAAGTAATTATAATAATTGGTTTTAACTGAGTGTAATATAAAGCCTAATATATAGGCAAAGTGCATATATATTTTCAGATTCAAAAAATCATTAGTTTGAGAGCAAATACTCAAAATTTACAAAAGGGGACCATTTTACCCTGGTTTCCCCTATCTCTTGAGATATTGTATATAAACATTATAGGGTTATATTTGGCTATTATTCATGGTCACCTGGATAATACCAAAGTACCCTGAATTCAAATTGGAAACATTTTGATTGAAAAGTTGCTATATGATTAAACTTAGGTATGTAGATACAACAATTTATTTTTATGTATGTGAGTTTATTAACACTAATAAAGTAAGTTTATAGTTTTTTTATGATAAAATTCCTGTAATTTCTCTAAAAGCATATATTTTATTTGTATGTACATCAGAAGTTTTAATCAAATATACTTTTAATGAAAGCTTTTTAAAGTCATGGAAAATGATCTGCTAAATCAGGAAAAGCCATAAAAAGTCATTGATTTGAAAAATTTTATTTTGGCAGATACCTTGTATAGAGACTTTTAAATAGATGGTACTATACTAATATTCTTAAAGTGTCATTAGCTGTTTTTGAATTATTAGTTTAATTTTCCCAAACTATCTCAAGACTTTGATCATATTATACTGATAAAAATAAGTTAGATTCCACTCGCATGTAGACATATTTAGAATTTTGTGTTCAAAAGTTGCCTTATTAAATATTGTAATTTCCCTTACAATATGTTACTCTGATATTTATTTGCATACACTCACTTACGTTTGAGTGCCTGACTTACCAAATCAATTAATTTCATAAACAAAAAGCAGAGAAAAATGATTGAATGGTATGCATTGTTTTTTAAATTTCTATTTGAATTAGAAATTTAAATGTCATATATTGAATTAGCTGAATGCTTGCCAATTGGTTAGAGCGCTGATCGTCAATACCAGAGTTTGTGGATTCAAATCCCATTATGGCATGGATGTTCGTAGCTGTTCAGAATTGGCTTTAGTCAGTAGGTCCCGATCTTATTAACCCTCGTGTGCAAAACAGTAGACCGTAGCGCTCCTAATCTAACCAAACCATACACTGAATTACTGCAGATGTATCTTATATGTAACAACATATAAAATGTGTAAAATAGAATATCTTTGAAATTATTATCACTACAATTTTTGCTTGATTAAAGGTGTTGTTATTTTTTTTTCCACGATGTGTTTAGTAGCGATAGAAAATTAATTTTCTGTGTATCTAACTTATTTAACTTTTACCTGTTTTGTTAAAAAGTGTTTTAAGTAAATTTTTATTACAATTTTCATTAGAGTGTGAAATTAATCATATTAGCTTCAGAAATAGATTATTTATTATTCAATGGTTTAAAAAATTTTGTCTTCTAGTGTTGTTAATACTTGTTATTAGAGAAATTTAGTATGAATGTACATAGTTAGGAAACAATCAAGTTCTTTGCTTTAAAACTTAAAAATATTCAGAAAGTGGAGTTAATCTGTTTGGCAGTTGAATTATTCATTGTTTCATATAACATGAAGGAGAAGAAAATGCCTGTGTAAGTAGAAATAAAACGCACTTCCAGTGGTGTGCATTTTATTTCTACTTGTTATGCAGGTGAGGTTTTTGATGAAAGCACTGCAGGCAAATAAATTTTTATTGTAATGTGCCCACCATTTTATCAAATTATAATAAAAGTCCATATCATTATGATTCCACAAAAATATAGCACAAATGTGCATTAAATGCATTATCTTTCTTAAAATTTAATTAGGATGTATTGTTACTTAATGGGAGAAAAGGGTGGTCTTCTCTCCTGAGAACAACTTGATTTGAATTTTTGTGCTTGTAGGAACTGGGGAATGAAACATTCTGTGGAAACACATTGAAACAATCAGTCATGTGCCACACTTCCATTCAGTAAACAATGGTTCTAACTACTGTACTTGTGGGTCTGCATACAGTTTACAAGAAAGACATTAAGTGTTCTCTAGCTGAGCTTGTGGTGAAAATCTTAAGGCTCCCTGGGCAATTTTTCATATCTGATAATTTTACACTAGATTGACTTTCTTGCCAAATTAAATGCTCATATTAATCAACTTCAACCTGTTTGAATATTCTATCATGCTTCAAAGAAGACTTTCGTCTTTAAGGAACTAAAGATATACACTCATGTTTTTCTCAGAGTAGATGCCGTCAAACTATCTCTTCACATACCCTTCTCTGGTTCACATGAAGTTAGGTATGAGAAAATTTTTTCCGTACTTGTAAATGGAAAATCTATGACTGTATTAACAGAATAATCGTCTTCTCAGAGATGAACAGACTCCATCCAGTCCATTTTCAGACGTATTAGATTCAGTGGAATTGAACTCTTCCAGTCAAACAGAAGCTCTTCCTAAATATATTTGTCGCATGAATACTATCGTCTGCTTTGAGCAGCTGGGTGACTGCTCAACTCATAAAGTTTTTAGTGGCGCGTTCTGAAGAAAAAAAGATTGAACTCTCAGAATTTTTAAGAGATGCAGTATTGTCTGTTTTAATGTGCATTGTAACTTGTCTTTAATGTTGTGAAAATAAATGTTATCGTCTTTTCAAGGCTAGTATCATTCAATCACAGTAAAAGAATCTGAAATAATCAAACGATTTAAACAACAATATTGATAAGCCTATCAATACTGATGTACCTGTGCAAATTGCTTACCACACCTGTAGTGGAAGAAAAGTACATTTTCTGATAAACTTAACTGAATTTGATTAAAAATTCTTTTTCAATTTTTTATTCAGGGTCTGCAACAATTGTTTTCCAGATGTTGTAGGAATTATGGATCCACTCTACAATCAATAAATCATTCAATTCTACTCATATATGAACTACAATTTTTACTTTCAACTGTTAAGTGTGTCATTTGTTTACATTTTGTATAGCTGGTAAAAAAATTGAGATTTGTGTTGGCAATAAATGTTGATTTAAGTTTAAGTTTTGTCTCTTTAAAAGGCTATATATAATGTATTCTTTACAGTAGGTGTTTAAACCTTCATAAAACTTACATGCTACTTGATTTGATTCAAATCTCATTGATTCCTGTTTTATATATTTTTGCATTCATGTTCACTAAAATAATTATTATATTTTGTTTTCATGGAAGAGAGAAGGGGGACGAGAATTTAATTTTAAACATGAAATTTGAAGCTTGTATATCATTATCTTCTAAAAATAAATAACAGTGGTATCACTTGGATCTGTATATTTTGCTGTGCAATCATTTTTTAGCTAAGTTGTATTTTATTTTTCAGATTGGTTCGCTCGAAGGATATTACCTTTTTGAAATGAATACTATTAAAAAACGCTCTGCTGAACCAAGTTCCTTTCATAGCAGTCTTCTGCAAAATGATTCTATGGTAATTGTATTGAAGAGCTTAATATTTATTGTTAACAAAGTATTTGCTCTTTCAAATTTCAAAATGTATTACATGTATAATGTTTTACAGTAAATTAAAAATAAATATTAACCATATAGGATATTTCTGTTGGATTTATTATTAGAATATTTGGGTTACATATATAATGCAATGTCACCTTTTTCAGTGCCTCAAGTTTGAATATTTATGTTTTTTATTGATATTTATAATAGAATCATAGGTTGAAAATGGAGAATAATCTTTTGAAGAATTCTAAAAATTTGTATGTTCTTCTAGCAGTTTTTTTTTTCCATTATTGGTTTTCCTTGTTGCCGATGAATGACAAAACCTATAAGTAGCTATTAAAAATAAGTCAAATTACTGTCTTTTTAACTTTGTTAATATTTCTTCTCCAATATATTTTCTTTCAACCATAGTTGTTACATTGTAGATTTTTATGCATGTATTTAAAAGATTAATGATAGCTTTTTTCAATACTATAATTGCTCCATAATATTTAATAAGTGAATTTATTAATAATGAAATTAAAAATTCCCTTGCTCCGTGTTTAAGGTGTTTATATACCATCCATGTTGGATTCTTCTAGTTTTGTGTTATATGGGATTGTGAGTTCTAGTTCTATGGGAGAAAATGTTTACATTTCTGAGTGATTTGCATTTAAAGATATCTTTAAAAAATTTTGTTACATGATGGAGCAGAAAATTCTTCAACGTAATACATGACTAAATTTTTGACAAAGCAAGAAAAGTATATTTTATTTGAGATTATTTGTGAAAAACTTTAATATAGCCCTCTTTGAATAGAATTAATGATATTTTATCAATGTGAATTTTAAGAAGTATAGTACTTTACCCTTAAGAATTCATCACTCTGTAAAATTTGTTTAAAGAAATCTTAAAATGCAAACTGCCTAGAAGCAGAGCAAATTTCCTTACCAGTTTCCTTTTTAATTTATAAGAATCTTTATTGAAGACAATATTATGTTAAAACATTATCTAAAACAGTTAAATGTTTTAATAGAAACTAAAAATTTAAAAAAATCCTCAATGTTATTCTGGTCACAGTTACTTCATTCTAAAATCAAAACTATAGTTCCATAAGGCATGTTTTATAATAATATGTAATAAAATGAAATCATGTTTAATCAATAGCCTACTTTTGTGGGATATCTATGAAAATATTGTACCACACATAGACCAATATCACAATGAGAGCATTAGTATCAAAATTCTAAGACAATATAAAATTTTAAAGTAATGAAAAATGAGAGACAAGTAACTTTTCTCTAAATGAATGCTTACATGTATCATTTTTCTAACTAAAAAACGAATACATTACTCAACATTTTCTTTACTGTAGTACAGTCACAGCATGTATGCTACAATTTTATATGTGTTACAGTAAAAAATAATTAGACCAAAAAGCAGACCTATAATATGAATGTTATAATTTCTATGAGGTTGGTCAATTTAATATAATGTACAGGATGTTAACTGGTAGACGTGGAGCTAGAGGAATAATGTATGGCTAGTAACTAACCATTTTAAGTTTAATTGAAATTAATCATATTTTAGTTTTTTTCCAGTTGATAGTTTTTAGAATTTCAGTTTTTTTCTGTCAAAATTTTGTAAGTAGTATAGTTGGGATATACAGAAGAGCAGACAACATTTAATTACTGTCCCAGGTTTTTTTAAAAATGACATATGATTATAAAGTTATCCAGTAAAGACTATGTAGTTCATATATATATATATTTGAGCTTACTAAAATATACCTTTGGGCTTGAAAAAAAATTGTAATGAGCAAAAATTAAAAAACATTTTAAATGTTTTGTCAAAAGTCAGTTCATTGTTAAAAGACTATTATGAGAACTTGTCACCATCCCCAATAATTTATTTAAAAAAAAAGTCTATATAGCTTTTCAATTATTATAAATATTATAAAGTATATTTTGTTAATAAAGTTACTAATTATGATTAAACAGTGAACATATACAGGAGTGATTGTACTCCTGGAGTACCCCGGAATTCAAGGTTTTTTTTAAAATTAAAATATCCTTCTCGGTTTAGAAGCAATCATAGCTTCCAGGTTGAAAATTTCCATGATGGAAGTTTGAATTCAAAGAAGCAAAAACATTTTTTTTTTTTTTTTTTTTTTTTTTATAAATTAAAAAGGTTTCTCATCAAACTTTTCTTATCACTTTTGTTTTGTGTTTTAGCTGCAGAGCAAATATTCTACAACAATCAGTTTGGTCATTGGGGGAAGGCCGGGAAGGTGTAAAAAAGAAGAGAGGATTTGCACTTTAGGATATTGAAGAAACTTCTGATTGGAATCTGTTTTAAACATTTTTTGATTAGGAGACACGAGTACTTGTTAATATTAATAAAAATTTAGTTTCTCGTGTTTTTAATATTTAGGTACTTGTTTTTGCGTTATATGAATTGAAATATTTTTAATAGTTCCTTACTTTCCTTTTTTTCCCTCTTTTTCTTTATTTTCTTCCTTTTACCCCTTGTTTTTCTCAAATATTTTACTTCTGTGTCTGGTTATAACTTGATTTAGCAATTAAAATCCCTGCTTAAAATTTACTAACAATTCATTAAATCTAATATTAGTAACATACAATTATATGTTATATGTAGTAATCTTTTCTTTAGTTCTGGGTTTTTGATTATGATTGATATAAATTTTAGGGTCTTTTTCTTAGAAGCTCAATCACCCTTGCATATAGCAGATAAATACAAATGACTGATAGTGTGTGTTCTAAATGCATAGATTCAACAAAATATAAGAAATATGTTTATGGCTTATGCAAAAAATATAGGAGGTTGATAAATATTTGATGTACTCTATCATTTTGATATAAACAAAAAGAAAGAGATAAAGCCAAAAAGGTTTATTTTGATAAGTATAATTAATAAGTATTATCATCATTCTACTTCATACCAAATGTCATAGATTGATGTAAATTGCCTGTAATAAATTTTGAGCTACTCTTTGTTTTCCTATACTTTGAAAATGGTTCTTTAAATATTGAAATTTGTTTGCCTGGTACTGATACACTTGAAAAGTAAACCCTGTACCTCCTGTATTTCTTTTTTAAGTTTTTGGGGATGTTATTTATCCCAAAATTCTTCTGTTTCCTCCAAAGAAGGCTACATTATTTGTTTCTGCAATTCACATTTATGATTATTTCAGTATTGTTTCATCAGTTTTTCCCATTATTACCATTATTTAAACATGACCTATTCTCTTTCTGTATAAGTTTCCTTTTTTATTGCAAATTTAATATACTAATATACTTTACTAATTTTAGAAATTTTTTTGCGATAATTTGTTATTGATACAATATTTTTTTTATTTTTCTGAAGGTTCATTGGTTTGAGCAGCAAGTTATTAAATCTCGTGTGAAAAGATCAAGTATTATGTCTGAATACCCCAGTTTTCAAGACCCTCTTTATCCAGAACAGTGGTTCTTGGTGAGTTAATATAATTTTTTATAAATATTAGCATTATGTTAATTGTATTGTTCATCTTATATAGGATTTTGAGCTAAATATAAGATTAAACTGTTTGCATATTAAGGAGTCATTTTTCCCTTATATAGTCTCCTTCATAAAAAATTTGATCTATTTATAAAAAAGCACCTAAAAGCTAAATTTTTATTAAGAAAAAAAAAGTAGTAAATGTCCTGTTGCTTAAGTGGCATTCATTGCTCTTTTGACTTAAAAAAGTTTGATGCAAGGATTGCTAATTTTAAAATTTGAAGTTCGCTATGAAAGAATATTGTATTTTAGATCTAAAATCTAGTGAGTGAAAAAAAAATTATTTAATCATATAGTTTTCACCAAACACATATCAACTACTTATACTGTAAACTTCTGTTAATACCTATCTCTAAACAATGCTAACCTTTAGTTGTACATACATTTTATTAAAACCAATTAATTTCCATAGAATAATCATTAATGCAAATCCTTAAGAATTAGAAAAAGTGCAAAATTGTCATAAAAAAAGGCAATCAAAATTTTTGCTCATGTAATGAAAGTAATTATCATTTTATCTCAGAAATTAAAGACTGTAGTACTGCAAATTCTGGAAAAAAAAATAATAACTCAATTATAAACCTAGTTTTATAAGTAGATTTTTTTCTGGTCAGTTTATCTTTAAAAACCCAATGCAAATTAAGACAGTTTAGTTCTACTTTCCTATCACAGTACTGATGCAGTAGCTTATGTTTGAGGTTATTAAACAGCTGGATATTTTATGATTTTGCTTTAATTTTTGAGCCTTAATCATATTGGTTTTTGTATTATTCCTAATATTTTTTAGTTCAAAGACTGTCATGAGTAAAGAGAATATTGAATAATATTAATTTGTATGTCTGTTTTGGCCAGTGTCATAATTTCTCTTCGTATCATATTTATATCTTCATACATTTTGAAATAAAAAAAAATAAAAAAAAAACTGTGGAATTCTTTAGAATTATAGCTGGATTTTTTTTTATAGAGACATCTATAGGAAGTTTTATAGAATCCCTATTGAAAACCTTATAAAATTCCAAAATGAAAAACTAAAATAACTTTATTGTGCTTATATGTGTGTGTTTTCTTTTAATGCTTTTGTGTTTCTTTTTGTTAAGTTTTTGAAAGATTTTATTTTTTAATATATTTTAATACTTTAAATCTGATTTATTAAAAAAAAAATTCCATTTAAAATTCTTTTTTATCTAGTTTGATTAAATTGTACACTCCCTTAATTTATTAATCAATACTTTAATAAATAATACAAAAGAAATATTTCTACATGTGTTACTTGAATTTGCTGAAAAATTTATTTAATTGCTTCTATAGAAATTTCTATTAACCTTTACAATAAAGTTCTATAGATTTTTATAAGTCTCTGTCAACTATTTTTACAAGGGATGCTTGGCTGGGATTTTGATTTATATTTATTTTTACCTTACAGCATTCTGATTCTGGTGGCTATGACATGAATGTTCGTCCTGCCTGGGAACGGGGTTACACCGGAAAAGGAGTTGTTGTTTGCATATTAGATGATGGCATACAAGGAAATCATCCTGATTTGGCTTTAAATTATGTAATTTAAGAAATTTTTACTTATGTTCATATTAATGCATATACCTTAGAAGTATTATATAAATTGTTGAAACTAACTTTAAAAAAAGTATGAGTTTATATAGCTGTCTGATTTAGAAAATAAATGTTTTTAATTATCTATTTAAAATTAAAAATTTTAGAACTCAATTATTGAAATTTTTAAATGTTTCTTTGTACTTATCATTTGAGCTTTTTTCCATTTATGAAATGAAAATTTTAGCAAATGTGAATTTATTATGTTTTAAGTTTTAATTCAATACATATTAAAGCATTATTTAATGTAAAATATCTCAAAATTCCATTGCTTTCTGTTCAGGACAAAGAAGCAAGTTATGATATAAATGATGCTGATGATGACCCTTCTCCAAAAGATGATGATAATAATAAGTAAATATTCAATTTATATCCTCTGTTTAATGCCACCAAATTTATAACTTTTATATTTATGGGATATTTTACAAATACTGAATGGTAAACTTGCTGATTATTTGAAATTTGTCTTGCATTGTTCTCATTTTTTCTGTGATAAATAAAATTCCTTTATTTTGGTGTTTGTGTCAGTTCTTTTATTAAAAAGTATGCTTTTTATTCCATTTTAGCAGGAAAGTATTTAAGAAGATACTTAAGATATTCAAAATAAAATCTGAAGTGGGTTTTGTTGCAAGTGAAACAAATTTTCTCAGTTGCTTTCAATGAGGTCTTTTGAATTGTTTTATAGTTTTCTCTGGTTTTTACAAACATTTTTGCTTTCTTTCTTAAGCATTCATACTAATATTGCTGTTCTTATTTCATTGAAATAATTATACATACACACATGCTGATTCTTTGTCCAAACAGTGATTTCTGTTATTTTTTATTGATTGATTTAACTTCCAGAGGTAAAATTTTCTTAACACACACTCATACACACAGAAGTAATTGCAATAAGATTCTACATAAACTGTGTATTTTATTAAAAGCTGTGCAAGTCATTGTAGTAGCTGAAAAAAAAATACTCTCTTATAGGAATTAGTTTTGTGAATTGTAGGCATTTCTGTTTTAGTTTCATAAAAGACACTTTAAAGTTTGGTAGTCAGTGAAAGGTATAGCAATGAGAAGTTTTAGGTTGATTAAATAATATTTCAGTAAAATAATAAAGCTCTCAAAACATGTCATCTTGCAAAATAATTACAGTAGCATATAATTTCTCTTCTTAGGCTACTGATATTTTTATTTTAACTGGCAACATTATCATATTTTTGATTCTTATTTTGTATCATATTTGTTTTGATCTCAAAGGGGTATGGTTGGATGTATTACTTGTGAAAAATTAACCCTTAAGGCACATCAACATTAGATTTTTTTCCCAGAATTATATCTGTATAGGAACTTCTTTGTGCATATTCTAAAAGACAGACCCAATGATGACTGATTAGTAAGGTATTGCCTTTTAATACCAAAATCCTCAGGTTTGAATCTTGTTACTGGCATGGATGTTTGTAGCTATTTAGAATTAGCTTTAGGCAGTAAATCTAAAAGAAATCCAAACTAAAAGAAAATTTGTTGAAGACATTTTATAATAAAACGGTAAAAAAAATTATTTATTCATTTATGGCAGCAGATCAAATCACTCCTACATATTTATGTTTTCTCTGTGTAAACAGATAAATCTTTAGATTGCCTTGTTTAATTTTTACTTTTGTCTATTTCTTAAGTTCTTCAATTTTTGTTTGAGTTTATTTGTCAAAAAGTACTAAAGCACTCACATAGTCTGAAAAGTCTAAAAGTGGAAGTGGGTTTTGCCTTTATTATAGATAAATTAAACTAAACATTTTGAGTTTGTAGGTTTATCATTTATTATTATAAAATTTAGTAGAATTAAAATTAATGCACCTTACTTGATTTTTACTGTAAGAAGCATTGTTACTAAAATTACCTATTACTTAAAAAAATTATAGGTTATAAAAATGTTCTAATTATTCAGACTATCCTTATTCACCTAAAATTATAGATATTTATTTTTCACCCCTCTTACAAATAATTTATATTATATTTCTAGATCTAACTATAATTTGATTAATATTAACAGCTTTTAGATTTTTTAATTAGTTATTTCAATGATTCTCATGTTAAATTCTTAACATAAGAATTGTAATACTATGCAGTGCATTCAATTTACCATTTTTTAAAATTGTTGATCAAGTGTACTTCTAAGGCAAAGTGTATGACAGTGAAGTATCTCAGTTAGGAAATACAAATGTTGCTTGTTTCCTAGTTATAAATAACTCAATTACATTAATTCACAAAGAGATCATATTTCAAACTTATTTTATTTGCAGTATGAAAGTACTTGTTTTATCAGCTTTTATTTGTGGCTACAGTCGCCTCTGATCTTTAAAATATGGTTTCAGTTATAATTTTGTAGTTATTTATTAGGATGTTTTTTCTTCCTAAATATCAGACATGGGACCAGATGTGCTGGTGAAGTAGCAGCTGTTGCAAACAATGAATTTTGTGGTGTTGGAGTAGCATATAATGCCAAAATTGGAGGTAAATCTTTTAGTTTTACTTTTTTGCTTATAACATGACTGTATCTATATAATTTATTTTCAACTGCTTTACCATTTTAAATATATGTGACTTTGGAATCGATAACGTAAAGAAAACTTTTTTTTTTTTTTTTTTTTTTTTGTGTGTGTGTGTGTGTTGATATGAATGTTTGAAGGTATTGTAAATGGCAAAAATATTTGTGGCTTATCAGGCACTATCTTAAAATACCAGAGTATTAGTAATTTAACAACTTGTGGGGTCATAAGAGTGGAGGTTCTGTACACCAAAAGCAAAATCATAAGAGTGAGAAGGCAAAAAACCTGAATTAATGCCAAGTTTTCCTGAATAGGTGATAGAAAGCCCATTATTTGCAGTCAGGTGATCAATTTGTTCAAAGCACATATTAATTAAGAAAATATTTATAAAATTCTGTATATCCTTTTAAATTTAAGCTATGACAAAATTTTGAAGGATCAAGGTTCCACTAAAATGCATTTCTAGAGCTACTCTAATCTTTCATAATTTGATTTTGAGAATGCATCAACATGTATATTGTATTTGTTTGTGATGCCAGTGCACTTGTTTGAAAACAAGTAATAACAAATTCCTTTATTTTAGTCAAAAAATAATTTATTGCATTAATCACACCTTTGTTTACTAACTTGCAAAGACTTGTCACTGATAATTCTAAACCAAATGAGGTATACTTAGACTTAATGCTAATTTGATTTTTAATGTTTATTTATTAAATAACACTAATGTTAAAAATGTTGGATAGCTAAATAAAATGTTACATATAAAAACAGTATATTTTCAGAGTAATTGATTAATTAGTTTTCAAAGTAATTTATTATATAATTTCCTAAATAAGTAGACACACTATTCTTTTTTTCCTCACAAGAAACAAAATATCTATCTGCTGAATAAAAAAAAATTGTAATTTGGCTTACTCTGTCCGAAGGTATAATCTCATAACTTCTAAAGTTAGTTAAAACAATCAAGATTAAATCTATTAAACTGAGCTCAATTTCTAGCCAGTGATAGGAAAATTCATTTTTAACTTTATTATATCAAATACCAGTCTAATTTTTAGAGTACTGCATTCCTTAAAAACAACTCGATGCAGTAAACAAAGAGTCTTTTCATCAAACTTTGTTTCCAGTGCAATTTCAACTTCCCTTTTTCCACCAGTCTGTTAATAACCTCATCATATTTTTGAAGTTCATTTAGTTTCCTTAACTCCTTTTATGTTGCTATAATATCTTTGGTCAGTAGCAATACAATTAGAATGTAAAGGCAAATTTTGAACAGTAAGAGGCTCATCATTATGAATTTTATATAATTAGATTTAAAAACTAATCAAACCCGTAAAATCTCCATATTTCTTTAATTCAATTTTATGTTATCAGATCTGTAATTTTCCACTCTTAAATAAATAAGAATCATAAACATTTTCAAATTTATCTTAAGCTTTAACTTATTCTTTAGTTTTATAAAAATTTAAGAGAATATTTCTCTGCTTTGGTCAACTTTTCTCTAATTTTGGCTTATTTTGTATTTTCTTTAGGTAGCAGGTCTTAGTACATCTTCCGATCGATAGCATTGAGAATTTCAAATTTTAAAATAAAAGATTTTAATTTTGCCCAAATTTCATCTTTGTCTTTTGTTTGATGGCTTAATAGATTAAAATACTTCCTGTTTCATAACTATAATACAAATTTAAATAAGTAACACAATGCAGTATTTAAAATTAATTTTACTTTTATTTAATAGGTCCACTGTGTTTGGACACCATAAAGTGAACAAAAAGGATCAGAAATCACTGTTCAACCTTTTTATATACAATCATTACAAATAGCAAAAAGGTCCAGAAATATTTATTTAATCTTTCCAATTACAAACGTTTAAAGTAATAGGAAAAATGCCAGAAGTAAAGCATTCCAAATCCTTATATATCTGAAAAACAAAAGTTGCCATCCAGCAAAAGAGTAAATTTAAAACAAATTTTGATAATTTTATAAAAAATTTATCTAAAGAGATGTGAGAATATACTACTTAAACTAATAACTTATTAATACTGATAATAATTATTTCCACTGTTAAATTTAATTATATCTGAGCTAATATTGCATACCTGAAGTTCATGCCAGGGGATTTGGGAAATTTACATGATTCTATTTATATGTTAAAATTAATTTTGAAAATATTATATAGTATTTTTCTTATTTATAGGAGTAAGAATGTTAGATGGAAGTGTTACTGATACTATTGAAGCAACTGCTCTAAGCCTGAAACCAAATCATATTCACATATATAGTGCATCATGGGGTCCAGAGGATGATGGGAAAACTGTAGATGGCCCTGGAGCTTTAGCTAAAATAGCTTTTGAAGATGGTATCAAAAAGGTATATTTGATTATAATTAGATAAAGTTAAAGATCATTTCATGGTCTCAGACTGTAGACTACAACAATCAACAGTTTTATATTGCAACCAATATGGACATATGTATGTATATATGTATATATATATATGTATATATGTATGTATATATATATATATATATATATATATATATATATATATATATATATATATATATATATATATATATATATATATATATATACATACATACATACATACATACATACATACATATATGTATGTATGTATTTTATAGTTAGTATTAATCCAATTGTTTAAGATTATATAACACAAGTTAATTCCTTCTATATAATGCATGCCTTTTCATTTATCTCTACATAGATGAGACCAACATTGTTTTATCATTCTTGTCAAAACTTTGGTCCTTATTGAGAAAAATATTTTTATTTCTAATTAGACACATTAGTTTCTTTTCAAATTGGCTCTAAAAAAATAGAACTTTTTGACAGATAATTAAAAAAAATATTTTATATTTAAGCACTTAAGAACAGATTGTTGATGACAAAGTGAGCAAAGATGTTTGGTTTAATTTTTGATTGTAGAACTATCATGAATATGAACTGATTTATGCTGTGTATATAATAAGTATAGTTATGAATTTTTATTTATTTCTTTAGCATATTATCTGAATTGGGCTATCTGTTCTAGTGCAGGTAGTACAACAGTTGTTCATATGTTATAAAAAGTTCTAAGACTAAAAACAAAACTTTAAAAAAAAAACATCAATTTAGAAGCAGTTTCCTGTAATATTTTTGTTTACTTTAAATGCGAGATTTTAAATAGTTTGTTCTTAGGACAAAAAGGACAAGTGAGGTTAAAAGTGACAAGCATTTGTATTTTTATGAGTTAATAATAAATGTTTTCATCACTTTTTAATATAAAGTGAGTCTTTTAAAAATTAATTCTAAGGTTTGTTTCTTTTATAGGGTAGAAATGGTCTTGGTTCAATATATGTATGGGCCTCAGGAAATGGTGGTAAGAAAAGTGATAATTGTAACTGTGATGGTTATACAAATTCTATTTATACTATCTCTATAAGTAGTGCAACAGAAAGTGGTTATAAACCATGGTATCTAGAAGAATGCTCTTCAACACTAGCAACAACTTACAGCAGTGGAACTACATCCTCTGATAGAAATATAGTAAGAATTTAGCTATCTGTGCTTTTTAAGAATTAGATATATTGAAAAACTAAGTTTTTGTTTTATTTTGTTTGTGTATATTTCAAAGTCAAAATACATCAATAATTAAAATCTGTGTTTGAGAGGTTAATACATCAACATTCCAGGGTTAGGAGCAAGAGATGAATTTTTCAACAAGTCTAGAATGTAGTGAAGCCTTTATCTATCATTCCTGCATTAATTGCTTTTTTATTTTTATTTATAGTTCAAACATTTGATCCTGAATTGATTCCCATAAAACCAATACCAATGCTATTTTTTTCCTGAATTCATTGTTATTGAATTTTATTTCCTATATCTATTGTTGAATAAGTTTAGACCTGTTGCTTTGTTTTCACTAAAGTATTGATTTGGTGAAATTTAAAAGTTTTCTGTTGGTAAGAGTATTTCACAATTCTGTGGATAGCAAAAATATTTTTAGCTCATAAGGAGTTATCTCTAGAAAGGCAGATGTTTTATTTTATTAAATTATGACAATGACTTGGTTTCTTATTTAACATTAAAATTCCTTTTATTTCTCCTATTTATTCATTTTTTATTCTTTTACATATTGTTATTCTTAACTATTATACTTTTGAGTAAGTTTCTTTTTTATTTCTTTAGCACTGTAACTATTCTTACTGTTTGCATTTTCCTGTTTCTTATATTGATTGATATTTATTACAATGTATACTTTCTGTTTCAATGTTTGACATTAACTCTATAATATTTTAGTTCTCTTTCTTCTGTGGTCAATCTGGCTACATTTGTCATTATTTCACTGATACCTTTACTATTTTAGCATTTTTTCCCCATTGGTTTCTTTAACCCTCTTGTGGATTTATTTTGTACTGTTATCTTACATTTTTATTATGTTGGTTTTGAACATAAACTTTGAGGATTATGTCATAGTTGACAGTAAACTAATAATTGGCAGAGTCATTCAAAGCAGAAGCAAGATTATGATGAAAGATGAATCAAAAGTAATACAGAGAAGAACATAAATATATGTCAAGATTATAACCATTTGTGTATGCACATACTAATACTAATAGTTTACTTGCAGAGGTAGAAGTGATAGAATGATCATTCTTTGTAGTCATGCATCAAACCATTTGCAAAAAGCAGGTATCAAATTCAGAAGTTAAATATGAGTTTATTGATTGGTTGTGTTATTATATGGATTTGATTTTTTTTTTTTTTAAATAATGTTCCTATGACTTTTAATATCTCATTTAGTTTCTAAGTTATTTGTATAATCAAATATTTTGATTCTATTTTTTCAGGTGACTGTTGATGTTGATTATGCATATTTTGATCAACTTAAAAGTGGTAAAAAACCAAATTCAGCTGGTCTGTGTACTAAGAGACATACTGGTACATCTGCATCTGCACCAATTGCTGCTGGGTTATGTGCTCTTGCATTAGAAGCAAAGTATGTTCTATGAAATACTACTGTTTATTCTGATACAAGTATTGCTGTTTGCTTTGAATTTAAATGAATTGTTTAAATCCTACTGGACATGTCTTTCACACATTTTTTACTAGATATTATCTAGTACAATGGTAATTATACTAAGTAATATATACCTGCTTATCAAATTTGTGATGCGTATACCCTGCTATATATTGATAGAGAATAGAGGTATGAAATAACTAAAAATTTGTCCCTTATATAGTCTATTTTTAAAAATGATAGAGGCCCCAAGACATTAAATTAAGGCTAGCATAAGCTTTTTTATGGTTCGAGTGCATTTAGTTCAGGAAAAAGAATTTTGTAATGAAATTTATTGTATTGTAGAATTAGGTTTTGAATTCTGAATATATTAATTCAAGAAGGAACATTCCTACAATAATAATTCTAAAGCCAGATGTAGTAATATTATCTTTGATGCTTAAGAGTAAAAATACTTAAATAATGTATTTAGAAATTATTTCATTTTATTGTGGAAACATAAAAGTTAAAAGCTCTTATTTTACTCTGCAGCAAATAAAACAATTGATAGATAATGATTTCTTTTTTTGTTTTCATAAATCTTTCTCTGGAAATCAGTGATTAACTCCTGCTTTTACATATTTTTATGTAAAAGAAATGTATAAAGCTTGGAGTTGATTGAACAGTAAACAGTTCTTTGCTGTCATGTGTCTGATTCTGTCATAAATTAAAATATTTTTGTACCTGATGCAGTTCAGTACAATACAAAGTAAAGCAACACTTATAGTATAAGAACCTACCTAATATTATAACAGAAAAATTTTAATTATGAAATGTAAATGTTTCTATTTAATTCCCTGTAGTAATTTTTGGTAAATAAAATATTATGAATATCATTTTATTTTCTAATGAGAACAGTTATGTAATTTAATAAACTTATTTCTTTTTAATTAATTTTTCTTGAAAAACCTCATTATTTATGTTGATTCTCATTAATTATCAATCAGTATTGTTACTAACTTATTTTCTGTCAACCGTTAAACATTTAAAAACAGAAATAATGTGTTTGAATTCATTTGCATTAAATATTTTTTAAAAACTGAGGTAATATTTCAAATTTCTTCCAATATTTCTTTTGTTCTGAAATATTTCTGTTCTGGTTCATCAGTAAAAGTTTTAGTCCAGCTACCAATTTTGCACCTTCAACTTGATTATATCATTATTTAATGGTTTTAAAATTCAAAATGAAGCAGCTGCTTGACATTATTCATCAATTTACAAATAACCTGTAATAATTCTATTTTCATAATATGAAAATATAAGTGTTCAGTTTTCTTTTTAGCTTTATAGTCTGTAGAGATGGAGCAAAGACTGTTTTGTTTTATGCCAATTTATCTAGTTAGAAACAAGATTTTTAATTACTTTGTTATTTAATTGTACAGGTAGTTTTGCAGGTGTAAACAATATCTCCAATTATAGTTTACTTAATGGTTTTAATGCTCAAGATTTTTTTTTATCCTGAAAATGTCAAGAATCAGTTATATAAATGGCAATTAATATATTATTGAGTTATGTAGTCTCTCTAAAGATCTATTTGGAAATAGTGCTGAAGCATACATTTAATTATCCCTCCTTATACTACATAATAATATAGATATTACCATTTAATAAAAGACTTGATATAAAAATTGTGAAATAATATCCTAGGTCTATTATTTTATAATAAATAATTTGTACCATCTCATGACAGTTAAAAAAAATTTTACTCCAAACTTATTTCAAGTAAGGTAACTTTAATATTTAGGAGCCTTTAATTACAGTTAAAAAAATTGAATGCTTCTTTATAAATTCATGCATTTTATTAGCTGAAAAAGAACTTTCAGAAAAATTTTGTAAATCACTATAATTTTAGAATTTTAAATCTTATCTCTAACATTTGTTTTTAGCCCAAAACTTACATGGAGGGATATGCAGTACATTATTGTTTTAACTTCTCGATGTATTCCCCTTCTTAAAGAGGATGGCTGGATAATAAATGGAGCAAATCGCAAAGGTAAGTAAAAGTTAATTAATAGTATATTTTGTAATTTTATCTTTCTCACATTGACATGGCTTTTATGGTGTACAACCTTTATAAAATATCTATTTTTATTTCATTGTATATAAAGAAATAAATAGTTGCATGTAACTTTGAAGGCACATACTAGATAAATAATATTGTGCACCATTGTTAGAAGTATATCCATTCTGTCTCATTCATTTGAAGTAGATATTCATTAATAATTCAGAGCATACAGTAGAATATTTTATGTTCTTTGTCTTTGCTGTCCTTTTGTAGGGGGAAATCTAAATCAAAGTATTTTGTTTTTCCGTCTTCTTTCACACAAAGGATTTCAAATTTCAATAATTTATGCTGGTTTAGCCTCTAATTTACCATGAATTTCTTAGGCATCTTTGTATAGAACTATTGTCATTTTTTTTGTTTAGAGGAAATTATTATGTTTAGTCTCTTGCTGTGTCTAGGGAGATTTTTTAAATTTATCATTCATACAGAATCATTACAAATCCATACTACTTATTTATAAATCTGTTTGCATTCATAGGTTTAACTCATATGATGTTAAATGCAGTGGTAGAGTAGGCATTCAAATGGCCTTACACAATCAACGTTTGAGGTCCCCAACCTCGTTCAGGAAAAGATCTAATATTTGTTTGTCTGTAATTGTCAAATATGTTTTTTGTACGTTAAGAAAAAAAGCCTGATTTATACATCTTATGGTAGCAAATATAGTTTCCCTGAATCTTCATTAATATTTGGAAGTATTTATAAGACCAAGAAACCACAAGTAGTATTAAGATTTTTTAATAGAATGTATTATAAATATGTTGACTATGTTAAAATTTTTATTTAGACTAATGCACAGATTTTGTAAAAAGACTATTAATGAAGGATTGGAATACCAGTTACCATAAAAGTATATTCACCATGAAATTAGTTATATGATTATCAGTTGGCCATCATGGTTTTAGTTAAATGTGATAATATAGGCCTTTAAAATTACTCTGCAGATCATCTAAATATTTTTACTATATTTGTCCTTGAAGATGTAAACAATAAGTGTACTTTGTATACAATATCTTATTTCTCCAAACAAACAAATTCTATGAAACATGTTGAATATATGGACCATAACTGCAAACTATAGTACTGATGACTACTTTCATGTATATCAAAATGTACATATTTCATAAAATCTTTACTTTAAATTAACATAGTCTAGTTTTTTTTTTATCATACTTTTCATTTAAGCTTCTCATGATGATAGTTATAAACTAAATGAACATGCTAGTATAGAATGAGAAACTAAAGATTATTGTTTATATGAATAATAATCTTCAGTTACCTATTTTTGAGAGAGAAGCAGTATAAGAATGAGTAATATGTAAGTTGAAGCAAGGGAAATCCATATTTAATCTACCTCAGTATTGTATTTGTTGATTCTAACATTTAAAAATAGTACATTTGAAATTGTGTACCTCTTTACCTTTAATTTTTTTTCCTTGAAGGAGTGAGAAAAAAATATTTTCAGTGATATTGCAAAGCTGTTTTATTAGCTTTGAAAATAAATGCTTAATTTATGTCAATGGTCTACTTATTTATATATGGTTTTATTGAAAATTAACTTGACCTACAATTTGTTTAAATCAGGTTGTTATATGAAATAAAAAAAGTTGTGCCTTCAAAGATTTACTTTATAATTACTTGCATCAATTAGCTGAACAAGATCTTGTCACTTAAATTTCTTGCAGTGGTAAAAAACAAGCTATAGAATTGAATGGTAAATGTATTTGTTTACTTTTTAGTACTGTTATTGCTAATTGAAAGTTTTTTTAGTAATTTTTTATTGATTATAGCTCTTTGACTTAATGCCTTTTTTTAATCTAATAGTTAGCACAAAATTTGGATATGGGTTGATGGATGGGGATGCTATGGTTAGAGTTGCTGCTGATTGGAAAACTTTACCTGCTCAGCATATTTGTACTACAGTTCCAAACACTGTGAGAAGGTAAGATTTCAGGTTAATTGCTATATATTCTCATTTTATGTAGTTTTATATATATATATATATATATATATATATATGTTATGGCCAAAGCCCAAAGTTCGGCCAGTTCCCGACTTGGCCGGCCAAATCGCACATTGGCCGGGGCGTGTGGCCAATGTGTGATGAATAGCGAATATGCAACTATGGCCGGCCACTTCCTGAAGTGCCCGGAACTCCCCGGCCAATGTTCGATGTGCTGAAGCAAGACTGTTCCATAGGAGGTACAGTTATAGATTCCGATGTGATGACGGCATGCACACGGTAGCAAGGACAGTGTGTTAAATTTTCAGTGTATCTGACATCCAAGTATCGATCATGAATCTAGTAATATGTTATTGTTTACGGGCCCGCCAACTAAATAGTTTCGATTGTGGGGTAGTGTGCTTTCCCAGGATAAGTAAGCCATTTCATTATTCGTTTGTTTTTTGTTATACTATGGATAAAACTCAGTTTCAAGAATTTGTACAAGCTTAAAAATTTATAGTTCAATACTATTATAATTATATTTATAATCCTTTATAGTTTCATCTAAAACTTAAACATGTATATTGACTGTTAAACCCCGAAAGGGATCGCGGCGTGGTTAGAGAGTATTGTATTGTTTTCTATAGATTTTTCCCCATGACTTCTCCTGACAAAACTAGTATGCTGGTCGAAGATGACACACATGCAAATGAGGAACCAACTTTTGATATGAGAACTGTGTTCTTAAGGCAATTGAATATATTGCTGCAAGAGAAAGCAAAAAATAGCTGGATCCTCAGCAGAGACAAGTACTGTACTTTCACAGAGAATGTTAAAAAGGGTTAATCAAAGTAGAAAAAAGAAATTGTTGATTATCGTCGACTAAGAAAATATGATGTTATTAAGGTTGAAGGAAAAAAAACTTATTGTGCCAGTAACAGAAGACAATAGCATTATTTTGTACTATGTGCACACAGAAGAGTTATTCAACTTGCTACGTGATACTCACTTGAAAATTGAACATGGAGGTTGCACACGGATGGAGAAGGAGCTGCAAACTAAGTACAAAATTGTCACCAAGGAAATCATTAAATTATATCTCCGCTTATGCAAACAGTGTCAGACCAAATTATCTAATCCCAAGAAAGGTCTAGTTTCCAAACCTTTGATATGTAAATAATTGAGCTCAAGATGCCAGGTAGATCTTATCGACATGCAAAGTAACCCAGACACCGAATTCAAGTTTATACTCAATCACCAGGATCATTTAACAAAGTTCATGTTATTGAGAGCTCTGAAAAGCTCTGAAAGTTTTCCATTTGGCAAGAAAAACTACTTACATTGGCATCCGTGTGCTCAGAGAAAAAAATCATTACAAACCCTTGCCTCTTCACAATTGCTGACCGGCGGCCAAGACTACACTCGATGCAGTTGCACTACTAAGTGCTCAACAAATCGCTGCATATTTAAAAATAACAGACTGCTGTGCAATTCGAAATGTCATAAAAGTTCATCTTGTTGTAACAAGTGATGATACCGATAATTTTCTGTAATAAACTAATTCAGTAGATAATGTGATTATCTTTTAGTTTGTTTGTTTTGTCCAATGGAGAGGAAATTTTCATAAGGAACCAGGAGGTTTCTGGTACTGTGAAATCCTTAATCACTAAAACTTTTCCTTTTTGACTACAGCCCACCTAGGGCTACCATAGCTCCTTGGCCTTTGTACTGAAGGACGATCCTAGGTGCCTAAGAGGGGCGGATTCTTTGGAAATCTCCTCTGTGGCAGCTATAATGTGATTATCATTAGCATTACAGAATACAAATACCCAAAATTTGCTTATGACCTTTTTCATCTGACTTTGGCCGATCGTCTCAAGCCAGTTCCCGAATTGGCTGGCTAAACCCTGAAATCAAGGAAATATTGGTCATTGGCGTGTAATTGTGAGGCAATTTCACGATTTGGCCGACCAATTCAAGAACTGGCCAACTTCGGGATTTGGCCGCAACATATATATATATATATATACTAATCATTATGAATGCATTTATGTTGTTCTCATTTTGTAGAAAGTAGATAGCTATTTGTAGTGTTATAAGTTAAGCTGTTAAATTTCCTAAATTTCATTTCTACAAAGTGCATAATCAAATTTATATGCATTTTAATTTTTTTTATTTCTTACAAATCTCTTCTTATAAAAATCATATAAGTTATTTTTTATTATGACTAATCTGCAAAAGTTCTTAATATTTTACTATAATATAGCATTAGAAGTTTTTAAGCTAGTCACTCCTCTTTAAGCATCACAGTTATTTGTTTTTATTTGTCATCTGAAACTTTAATTGTAAAATTTATTTCCTACTAGAATTATACCAAAGAGGAAAGGTGAAAGTGTTGAAGCTAGTATATATACTGATGGTTGTCAAAACACTAAGAATTATGTCAAATATGCAGAACATGTTCAAGTTAGAGTCACCCTTCAGTTTCATCCTCGGGGTAGTTTGCATATTATGTTGGTGTCACCCAAAAACACAACTTCCTCTCTGCTGTTTCCTAGACCAAATGATGGTGTTGAATCTCAAGATTTTTTCCCTGATTGGCCTTTTATGTCTGTTCACTTTTGGGGTGAGGAAATTGCTGGAAACTGGAAATTAATAGTTCATAATTTTGGAAAAAGTAATGCTGACAAACCAGGTAATTATCTTTATAGATCACATAAAAATATGTTGCATATAAAGCTGTATGCTCATATAGCATGTCTTTTTTTTAAGTCATACCTCTTGTGGTTTTAAGTCCAGTAAAAGAATAATAGTAGTAAATACTTATCATAATTGAATGATTATTGCCATCAACTGTTACATCTGAATAAATCTCCATTGTAAAGAATACTACAACTAGAAAAATTCCTTAAAGATTGTCATCTTGGCTTTGGTAATCTGATATATTAACAAACATTTTAATCTTAAAATATTTGTAAATAACACATTTCTGATCTGTAATAAATAAACCTTTTAATTGAATTTAACTGATGTTGAAATAAAAATATACTGGCTAGTAATATTCCTTGATCCATACTTTCTTGAATTTTGTTTCAAAGGATCTGCCCTTTATTTTCAATTTGCTATCATTTCATAGTGTAAGATGACACATAGATTGAAATATTCTAAAACTTGCAGATGAATAGGATATTTATTTAATAAAAATAATTTTTGTTTAAACTGTTCAGTAAAGTTAAAATTGGATAATGTCCAGTATTTATTAGAATTTTAATTACAAAGTCAATTTTAGTTTTATGTTGATTTTTAGGTTCTTTTCTTAAATTTTTCTTTTAAAATCATATACTTGTTTAGTATTGATGTATGTGAGTCTCTGCTCAAGTATCCTTTATAAAGTAAGTTATTTACATTGTTACATTATTCATTTAATTAAAAGAATTCTAATTACTGATAAAAGCATTTTTATTTCAAATAGCAAGAAAGAATTGAGATATTCAGCTAAACAATTTTGTATTTTTACTCATTAAGATATATACTTATCCACATGCTTTAGATATTTGTTTTTAATTTTCAAAGGATTAATAATTTTACCCTTCTTTTCAAAAGACATTTCATTTTAAACAAATTTATTAACTTTTAATACATATACATTAAAGTTTTTATTTATTTATTTTTTAGGTACTTTAGCTAACTGGTCCATTACATTTTATGGCACTAAAGAACTCCCTGATTGTGTTAAAAGTAACAATTGTTTGACTGAGAGTGATCAAGAAAAACCTCACTCTGAGCATGTATACCCTATTCGAGATACAAGTCTTTCAACAGACATTTCTGTTGTAAGTGATACATTTTTTAAAATATCAACTTCTTTTTAGAAATATTTATCTCAATGCATGCTTTATTATCTACATGATTTTATAAGGTTAATTTAACATGAATCAAACTGATGATCTGAATTGATATATGTTTATATTTAGATTGCAGTTGGTATTATTTTGAGCCCTCCCTGTTGCTTTAGCATGGATGATTCTTGATTATTAATGGTCTTATCATTGCTTATCTTCATGTTTTAATAGTTAACCATGAACTAACAATACATACTCATATTGATAGTAAATCAACAAAAAAAATTTCTTCAAATAGTAAACATATGTGAGACTATAAATGTGTATATCTTTTTAACTTATGAATTGAGTACATAGTGCTGAGAGAGTTTTCTAAGACATCTCTTCTCCTAAAGAAGTTATAAATTATGAAGTTCAACATTTTGTACAATGTTGAAGTACAGTATTTATTTACTCAAAACACGGTATCTAACAATTCTGGAGTTTCCTAAGAGTATGTCTTAGGGGGGGGGGGTTGAAACCTTTTTATTATAAAAATAGTTAACTATTTGAATCCATGAACTAATTTTATCTTCTTTTCCAATTTACTTTATTAATACATATTTGTTTACACTCATAAATTCCTATTAGCAGCTTTAATTATTTTTTTCTTATTCCTGCTATAGATAGGGTAGGTGAGAATTACATTTTAAGTTATCAGTTTTTAAGTATCAATTTTATATTTCATTCATTTGTTAATTGCAAATGTAACTATCTAAAAGGAGTGTATGAGTTATCAAATAAAATAGCTGTTATTTTTTATTTTAAATAAGTAAGACAAGACTTACTTGAATGTGATTTAATTTTACCAGTTTCATTGTGTGATTATAATTTTACTCTTAGGCTGATAAGCAATAGAAAGTAACAAAAACACATGAGCAAAAAGAAAGTAAAAATAAAAATAATCATACGATTTCAATACAATGAAAATAATGGTGGTGAGAATGAGTAGGAATATGAAGGAGTGCTTAATTCTCTGAATAAGATTGGCATTTTTAAGTAGTTTTATTAAGGAACTACTTTTGACATTTATTTATTAACTTTTCTTAACAAATATAATATATATATATAATAGAAGATTGAAGTATAAAATCAAACAGTATATTTATTCTCTCTTACTTCACAGTGCTGCATATTTGCACATTTCTTTTTAACATTTGCACCTGCATTTTGCCATATTGTGAGAAGTTGAGTTGAATTGACACCTCAGTGCCCCTTCCAAAGTAACAAGGATAAAATAAATTAGTGTTTACAAACAACAAAGTCATCTATAAACTGAAATGTTCTTCGAGATAATGTACTCTATGGTGTAAATAAAGTCGATTGCTGTGAAGATATGAACTTCTAAACTTGTCAGCACGTAGTAGGGGAGCAAGTTGTCTAAAAAGTTCAAA
This sequence comes from Pardosa pseudoannulata, assembly GCA_032207245.1. NCBI lineage: Eukaryota > Metazoa > Arthropoda > Arachnida > Araneae > Lycosidae > Pardosa > Pardosa pseudoannulata. The sequence goes on from CM063503.1 coordinate 119,583,174, forward strand.
CTCAAACTGTCTATCTTGGTTTGCTGTGATTTCTTTCTGGGCAGCCAAATCGGAAAAAACTATCTAGTGAAGAGAGTATAAGAAACAGCTTGTGCTGGGATTTAATTCAATAGATGCACTTTTAGTTAACACACATTGCTTTCAATATTACTATTACATTATATATTTTGCCATTTGATTCTGGCAACTGTTCTGTATGATCTAAATTAATATGGGAGAATCTGCCTGTTAGAAGATAGAAATTTTCCTAATTCTGTTTATGTTTGTCAATGTATTATTGAATGCTGGCAGTCAACACATTCTCTTGTCCAAACCTGACAATCTTTTGACAGGAAAGGCCAAATGAAGTATTTAGGTACAAAGTTAATGGTATTTTTTTTTCCTGGGTAGACAAATTGGTATAAATTTGAAAATACCTATTTTCTAAATTCAGGAGTTAAATATTGCCATGCTCTAATAGTCTACTATTAGAGCAGGGCTATATTGAAAGTTACAATAAATTTTACTAACTCCATCAGGTGTAGAGATTAATTTAAGTTCTAAATTCAAATTATAATCAGCAAGTAATTTCTAATAATCAGTGTCTAACTGTTAATTAGCACTAAGTTTATTATAGTCAGTAGTTGTTGACATCTGAATTTCATTTATATAAGATAGGGCATCTGCTGTGTCATTTTTATTTCCATTTAAAAACATAATATTTGTCATTAATTCAAAAAGGAATAATAATCACCTACTTTGCCTGCTTATGTAAATGTCTGTTCTCTTTCTGAAAGCATAAGTAATTGGTTTATATATAATATGGGAATTAGGATATCGATTGAGAATGTTATTGCATTTAGTAGACAGTAATCTTCACAGACATGGATGTAGCTATCTGGTTTAGGCACAAGGTATTTTGACAATGCCCATGACGACAGTTTGGAAGCCTGATAAATTCTCTGATCTATAAAGATCCTTTCTGAATTTTAAAATTTTAGAAGGCAGGTGGCTTAGTTTGAAATATACCAGAGACCCAGCAGTCTCTATGTAACATACCATGTTATACCATTTCATATCCTTAAAATTAGGAATGGGATTTTATAACTGAGAAAATTTTCAAATAATGATTTACAGGACTTTATATAAACTATAAGTTTAACTTGACTTTGTTTGGACACAGTTAATTCACCCTACTCTCCAAACTGGTCAAGGAATCAGTAAGAATTTTCTTAAATCTAGCTGCAAGGTGAATTTCCTTGAAAAATCCTCTCTAATTCTGGGATAATATACATGAACAATTACAAATGATCATCTAAAGATTTTACAGCAATTAGTATTTAAATTAAGAACTTTACTACCATTCACTGGTATTCTAGAATTATTGGCAGCATGAAAGTAATTAGTTAGCTATAGTTCATTTAAATGTCTTGATATTAGAATACTTAAAATATCGAAAATTTTGACTTCCAAAGTCTTTACATAAACATGCAATCTACCATATATTTCCGAATGTAAGTTGATCTGTATATAAGCCGAGGGTACGATTTTCCTTCAAAATTTTACCCGATGCTCAAAACCCATATATAAGCCGAAGTGAAAAAAACAATTTCTAGAATGTTCAAATACACTGCAAAGAAGCCAAAAATATTGCGAACCAAGAAGGTAAAATGGGGGAAATATTTCCAATTAAGTTGCTTTAAATTAAAATTCTAGACCAATGCTTCACACACCTTTTATGCCGCAGCATCAATTTAAATACAACAGATAAAGGATTGGTCGGGCCTTGAGATAAATGCAAGGACATATCTTAGCAAGTTTCTAAAGTGTCGAGGAAAAACAACTTACATTATAAATTTTAATTAACTTCATGCTTCTTAGTTAATTTCATAATTTGCACTGCCTCGGATTACTGCACAGTTTCGTATTGCGGCACTAGACCATGCGACCAATGGTATTTTAGCAAGTTTCAATTCTGACAACCCTATATAATAACTTTTTCTTAAATTTAAGCAGTATAAGCTTAAAAAAGGAAAAGAAAAGTTATCTTTAGCAATTCATTGATTGTTTCCAGTTTATGTAGAATTGTGCTTATTAGGAAATTAGCTAATCTGCTACCATTAAGTACTGTTGTTTTGGAGCAATTTCAAAATTTTAACAATCTTTATTTACTTTTCATCATTATGCATTTTCTTTTTTGTTTTTTACTGTTTTGTTAATTTTTACTGATTTAATAACTTTTTGTCACCAAAAAACACATGTATTATATCTGTTCCATGGACCCATATATAACCCCCCCCCCCTTTAGGTATTTAAAAAGCCTCTAAAATTCTTGCCATATACACAAAAATATACTGTATACTGTTGTAAATCTGCTATGCCAATGCATTTCTTGCATCCTAACATAACAATAAACAGTTTTTTTTTAAAATTTATTTCTTTGTGTGTGACAGTGTAAGAAGGTAATGCGTAACATTTTCAAGCATTTCTGTTGAATTTGTTATGCTAAAAAAAAAATTCTAAGTCATTTTGATGATATTTTGAAGTGCAAAATTCATTACATCTGGGCTGAGATTTATATCTATAATACAATTGATATCAAGAATAAGAACATCTGGGACCTACTTGAGAAAGCTCTAAAATTTGAATGCCTGGCTGCTCAACCTACTGCTGTAATTCCATCACTGCATTTGTTTTGCTCTGTGTAGACTAAAGAGGTTTTGCCACAGTACTCATTGCCAATTCTGTTTTAATTTTGTCTGCTAACATTGCTAATTCTATTAATTTCGCAGAGGTTGTAACCAAATAGTTTTTAAAAATTCGTCCTTTATTGAAATCTGTGATAGATCATTTGTCTGAGCACCACAGATGGTTTCTTATTTCCCAGTGTAAGATCAGACAAAAGCTTTAAGTTGGTACCTCATCAAGTATCTTTGTTACTTATAAAAGTTTTGATTTTTAATCTCTGACTTTAATTTTAATTAGGGTTCATGTTTGATGTTTTTGATAGGGCATCATGCCCTGCCCTCTGTTTCTTCAAGAGATTAGACCAACTGCTCATTTTCAAATACATTTACTTTGACTCCTATATTTTTGTCAAAAAAAATTTTCTTTTGGTGGAGGAGAGAAATACACATAATTGTGTTTGGAAACACATGACGTGTTTTACTGACAAATAGTCTCAGTAAATACAGAAAGCGTGCTTTTATTTAATAAAAAGTGCTCTTTCACACGGCTAAATCTCCCCTTTTTCATGAATGTACCCTGCCGCTTTTCAAAAGAAATGTGAAAACTGCATTTAATAGAGAATTTTAATGCTTTAAATCTGTCATTTACTCTGATTCGTAAAATTTTGGTTTTGCTCAAGAAGTGAAGCTGGTTCAGTACATTTCATTTTGCTTGTATATTAAGATGTATTCAGCTAAAAACAATATTGTTAAAATTAGGCTTTTAAAATGGTATATTAGTTTTGTTGATTGTGGATTTAAAACAATATATGTATAATTAAAATCTTTTATGCATCAATAATAAATAGATGAAGAACTTTCTCTTGATTCTAAAAACTAAAATGAAACTTAAGAGAATGAATTTTTCATTTTATAATATTATAACTGTCAATCATTAAAGTAATTGGTAGAATGGGCATTTTACTGGTTAGATAAAAATCACATCAGTCAGACCAATAAAATATATTTTTCACTATATTCAAAGCTATAAAGGTGTCATATTATGTAAGAACAAATAATTTTTTTGTATATTTTCACTTTTTATGAAAATATTAATTTTTAAATTTTGCTTACAGGAGAAATGTAAATCGAGCAGTAAGTTTGTTGTTGTTCAAGAAAAGGGTCAGATGTAAGTAAATATTTTCTTTCTTTAGAATGAAGAATAGTTATGAACAAATTACCTGTAGTAGATTGTTTTTAAACTTTTGTTAAAGATTTAAAAGATTGATATACCTTATGTCAAGGAAAAAGAAATATAAATAAACCTTTAGATTAACAATATTTACTTAATCCTTTTTCAAGATTTTGTTAATTATGAATATATACTACTAATAAAATAACTGTATAAGTACTTCATAGTTATTTAGTTACCTGCATAATCAAATTAATAAGTTTTGTATTATTTTATATATGTATGGTTGTGCTGACTTATGCAAGAATAAAATATGTCTATAATTTGTTCCCCATTGTATCTTAATTTTTCTTTTTTTTTAGATTTTGTGCATCTAAGTGTCCTGCTGGTTTTTATGGCAATACTAAGGATTATGAATGCCATACTTGTGATAAGTCATGCTATTCATGTTATGGACCATCCTATAATAACTGTCTTACTTGCCCAGCATCATATTTGCTTCTTAACTCAACTTGTGTAAAACATTGTCCAGAAGGCTATTTTGCTAGTAAGTTTATTCAGTTTGTCTTTCTTAAAAGGTTTGGAATTTGAGTAGTTACTCATTGAATTTTCAAATAATAATCTTTATAAAATGTGATAACTCAGTTTCTTGGACAACTGGCATTATCAGATTCTGCAATGCTTTTATTTATTTTTTTATTTTTTCTAGAAAGATTTTTTCCTCCTTTTTTCATCCATTCATTCCTTTTATTCCTTTTTTCTTTTCTAACCTTTAGAGTTATGTAATGAAGGAATGGATTGCTCACATGTATTTTTTTTACCATGTTTTGATAGCACTCTTTTTTCTCAAACTTTCTTTCAGTGGGATGTTCAGATTAAAAAAAAAAAGTTTTAGGTTAATTGGTGGTACAGATGTTTTAAATTTATCAGCAAAAAAGGGTCTGTAAAGTGTTTCATATCTTAAAGGTACCCATACTTTATGTGTACTGTTGCATCAAGAAGTTTCTACCTGCTGTTTTTTTTTAACCCATTTCTGAACACAAAAGAAAAGAAAAACTGTGAGGCACACTTAAAAATGAACTGCTATAATATTTTTGAAAATTAGACCTAACACTTCAAAAAAGGCATTTTTCCATCATAAAATATATTAAAGCTTTATAAAACAGAATTAAGTTATATATTTGATCATAATGTATTAAATGGTATTTTATATACTTCCCATGAAATAGAAACTATATAAATAAAGAAGAGTATATGTAAACATAATTGCATGAAAAGAGAAAGAAATATGTATATAAAATTTGGTACAGGGATTCGTGACACTGTGTTGAATTTTTTGAAGCTCCATTTCTGAAAATTGAATTAGTTCTTGTTTATGTTAGGCTTAAATGATTTTTTCACTATTTTTTCCCACTTCTTCCTCCATAAATCTTGGATAAATTAGGACATGATCCTCATGTACATGTCCCATAAAAGTTTGGAAAAATTCCTCTTTAGATAAACATTTTCAAAAATTTGTAAAAACGTTATGCCTTGCTAAAATGCAGAAAATCTGTCCCTTAAGAGGCCAGCATAGGTAACAAAAGCAAAACATTTAAAGGGCAGCATTTTGAAGGCTTCCATCAGACTCAGATATTTACTGCATAGTCCTGTGTAAAACACATTTTTAAAAAAGATGTCACTTTGTGGTTCCCTTATCTCTAAATTATACCAATCGATGATTTGAAGCTGGTGGTTACCAATGACAGCTGCACAGGTTTATTTATATAAAAGATTTTAATTATGAAATCCAGTCAAAAATTAAACCAGACACTAGTATTTCAATATCAGATACTATTAAAACACATGTCAAAACTCCTTATCAATGTTATCTGGTAATATTTAATAAAAGTGTTATAAAATGTCCCAAAGTTATGTATGATACATTTATTACTTGATCTGGTAGGTGAATTCCACTTCATATGGATTCACAACACTGAGCCATGAAGGGAATTGTAAACTGTAAAGACTAAAAGACCCTGAGCTTTATGTCTAATGTAATGTTAAGGAATTCCTATATATATTGTTTGTGACACAAACATCCAAATTTTAAAACGATGATAAATCAGACTTTAAGTCATTTTTATTGTTCTTGCTCAGCCAAATAATAATGAAAACACTTTTCAATTCTGTTTATGATTAAGTTAAAAAAAAAATAAATCCAGAATTGTTTCCATTGCCAGAAAAAATAATTTTTTTAAGTTTTGATTTTTGATGTTGGATTGAAACCTTGTTTGAAATTATACTATTTCTCAAAATCTGAAGCCTATTAATAAGATGCATTCAAATTAAAGTGAACATTTAATATTTTACAATGTAAATATTGTTTTATATTTACAAATATCTCTAAATTTTAAGTATATGTTGTCAGCAATGGTTTGATATTAACCCTTGATTTTGAAAAATGGTTAATGATTATTATCATTAGCCCTTATGTCTTAATTTTCAGTTTCAGTTTAGGGTACTACAGTCTCTTTTTTTCTCCTCCTTACAGCATACAAAAGCTAATAAAACCAGCATATATTCTTAAAGTTAATTTTGCTCATCAGTGCCAAAGTTCATTGTCTGAAATCTCACTGCTATCATGGATATATGTAGCCATTTGGAATGGACTTTGACAGTAGCAGGGCTGACCCTAGTGTTTTTGCTACCAAAGTCGACCCAAACCATGTTATAGCCAGAAATATGATATGCAGTTGAGTTAAGACAATAATACCAATATAGATTTAAGAAAAACTGTTTCATTGAAAAAAAAAATTACAGTTTAAAAAGCTAATGACAGTTATCATGTAAACTAAAACTAGTACTTATTATTTAAAAAAAAAAAAAAACCCAGAATCCTGTCTCTTGCATTTTAATAATAATGTTAAATCTTAGTGTACCCAAAATATTGGAATGCTCAAAAGTCTGTCTACTCCAGTTATATTTGATTTTACTGCTCATTTATTTTTTAGGTTCAAGTAATCAAAATATATTTTTATGAGTGATGTTCTTTTTTATTTATTGCACTGTAGTATAAATATAGTTACCACTCCTAAATTTTGAGCATTAAACTGCTAAATAATGATAAATACACTTATTTTATTAGATAGTAAATACTATAAGATTATACATTAAGATTCATGGTCAATGTTTTATTATGTATTTATAAAATTTCTGTTTGTTGAAAAAGGGAAATGCAATAAATAAAATGATAAAGTTTTTCCATATTTATGAATTTATTTTAAGGTTTGCCTGCAATTACTTCTCATGCAAATGAAACACATCAATGCATTCCCTGTGTGACATCTTGCTTAACTTGTAAAGATAACAGTCATAATTGTATTTTGTGCAAAGAAGGATTCAATTTATTTCAACATGAGTGTGTTCCTGTTTGTCCAACTGGAACTTATGTTGTTGAGAATAAGTAAGTAAAGTTATTTTATATATTATCCAATAAAACTGTTATATTTCCTTAAAATGCATATAATTGGTTCTATAAGTTATAATTTTTAAAGCTGAAGAAAGATGCTTAAATTATTGGTATTTCAAAGCACATGTACTTCTAAATCTTAGATATTAAAATTATTTCATTATAAGAACATAAAACTTATCAATTAAATAGCTGTAATAATTTTTAATATTTATAAGTACATGAAATGCCTTAAAATACTAATTTTGTAAAAATCTAAAAATCCTTGCCATACATTCAAAACTTTCTACTACTTTTGATTAAAAAAAAAAAAAAAAATTTCAAGGTCAATATAAAGTTACCTTAATTTACAATTTCATTTTTTTAACCCTTTTATTTGCACTGTTAAAAACTCTTTGAAACTTAATGAAAATAATATTTTACATTCCTTGTGAGGGGAGATTATTCTGAAAGTACCCTGTTTGCATAGCATAAAAATTATCCTTTTCTTAAAATTGTAATTGAATTAGGAGAACGACTAATTACAATTAAAATCATCTAATAATTAATCAGCTAAACAACTTATTGGTGTTGTGTTTATAACTTTTATTTGGGATTAAATGTGAGAAAAATCAAATTCATGTCTTTTCCATTTAATACAAATTTAAATATATCATATGGGTTGGTGTAGTACTGCTAATAAATTATCATATGGGTTGGTGTAGTACTGTTAATAAATTATCATATACTTGAATATACATCATATAGAAGCATAATTATATTTCATTTGTAGTTAGTTTTCACCATAAACAATTTTTCATTAATAATACTTAAAACCTTTCAGTTTTTTCAAACAAAATACTTCTTTTTTAGATGATTATATTACAAATGCAGTCCATCATAAAGTGTCAAATTATTACTGAACTAATCAAGATAGAAACCTAATTTATATTTGTTTTTCATAAGACTTGTCTACATTGAGAGCATTGCATCATTATATTTCTCACAGCATATCTTCACTTTCAGAAAGCCTTCATCACCATATTCTTAGCCTCAATCATTTCCATACTTCAGGTGACTTCATTCTATGGCCTCCTGAAACCAAATCAAACAACATTAATAGATGTCATTTATAATATTATTTATCTAAGGAATTATTACCATGCAGAATAAATTTTATCCAGATATCTGGATTATTTCTTATTAATAATTAAAACTTTGATTCTGCTACATATTGCATAATATAACCATCTTAACTCTTTCTAATATCTTAGTAAGTATACTTGTACTCTTAGACATGTTAATAGCAAAACAAAATCCTTATGAGGGTTAAAAAACCCTCATAAGGATTGTGTTTATTATGCATGAAAGGATTATGCTATATGTATATATTATGTCTGTAAGGACTGTTGTGTTAATTTTGAGTACTCCCCCCATGAAAAATTTATTGATATGCCCCTGATCATGAACATTTAAAAAAATTAATTATTCATCAATTTTTAAATGTTTTTTGCTATTATATAACTTTTTATTGATGTTGGCATCTATTAATAACTTATGAAAATTTAAAAAAATAATAAACCCCTTGACAGCTTAATGAGGCTTTTAAACATAGATAAGAAACAATTTTATTTGAAAGCCATTTTCTTGACACACAACCTTTTATTTGTTTATTTCTTTTATGTGTAACTAAATTTAAATTGTGATTATTCTCCTCTTCTATCTTAATGTCAATAACACCCTTTTATAAAGCAACTAAAGTAACATGAAGGGAAGGGCAGTGGCCCATAACTATAATTTTGAGTTAGGCTTTTTATATGTTATTTTATTGTTAAACATTGATGGATAATGTTGACAACCACATTCTTTATTCTGTTATTGTCTACATAAGCTGTATAAAAGGAAACTGTTGCTGAACATAATCTAAGCATCTTGACTGGAACATAGACATTGATTATATTAGGAATTTGTTAGTGGCAAGCATAAATGCTTTGCTTTTAAGTTAAAATGATTGCAGTTTTTGGGGAGAGTTTCATTGGCTAGAACAATCAGTAAATCACTGGGTCAGTTACTAGATATGACTGGCATTAATGCCATATACTTTAGCTAGTTGAATGTTAATCTAAAATTTTGCCTATCTTGGAAAAGTTTCTTCTGAAACTAACTTAAATCTTATAGTATTCAAAGTAACATTTTAATGTAGAATCTAATTTATAATCAACACAATGACTATATTTATCTTTGTGTTTAAATTTTATAATCTGACTATTCATACCATTTTAGGTGCATGAAATGTTCCAAGGAATGTTCAAGTTGTTATGGACCTCTTAGCTCTGATTGTTTGGCATGTTCTGATAGGTATTATCTAATGGATAACAGTTGTTCATCCGAGTGCCCTGAAAAACATTTTATTGACAGTGAAAACAGATGTGTGTCGTAAGTTCTTTTTCTTTTACTTGTTATGAAGCTTTATTCTCAATGATTCATCATAAATTCCTTGGTTTTATTTAAAATAAATTGCACGCCAAGTTATTTCATATGATTTTGAAAGTAAAATTTTATTCTATAAAAACATAATCTGATTCTGGTTATATTTTGGTAAGTGATTGAATATTTCATAAAAGAGAAAATTTGTTGAATGCAAGTAAATGTTGAGATTGCTCTGTATGAAAATTTTGTAAAATGGTTAAACACACAGACAGTTATTTTAGCCTACAATTTAACCTATTGTGGAAAATAGGAACTGATAGATATTTAGGAGAAACATTCATAGAATGATTCATCTACTATAAAAGTCTATTAGAAAGAAGTTAAAAAAAAAAATGGCTATAAAAATTCAATACACTGAAGGCTCAATTATGCTAATGTAGTGCTTGCCTAAACATGTGAACAAAAGTGCTACAATTATCAGTTTTCCATGAGTCTGTCCCTTTAGGTGGCAATTATATTCTTCAGTTAAAACCAACTTTAACAGATGGCAGTATAATTAACCCTCATATTAAAAAAAGTGACTGTAGCACTCTTTCCCTCTCTTTAATACACACATACACGCACATATATACTTAAATTCCTAAATGTAGTTGCTATTAAACTACAATTATTGTAGTAGTCATGTAATTTAATAACAGACTTAAGTAAATCACTTTTATAGATTCTACTACACAAAAATGTTATTATATATATATTTGTTAATAATACTATTTTACTAAAAACTGATTCTTCTGTTTTCGCTAGTGAAACAAATTTCTTATTTATTCTTTTAGTTGCCACAGATCTTGTGATTCATGTAATAATCAATCAGGGTGCCTCAATTGTGCCAAGAAGTATCGGAGGAAACAGAAAGGACTCTGTGATTTCACATGTGATTTAAGTAAGTTTTTTTTTTCTGATTTTATTGATTCAATTATATTTGCTGTTCTTAGTAGTATGGTTAGGTGTATATACATTATAAATTACCTTATTTACCATATATTTCTGAATAAAAGCCCATATGTATATAAGCCAAGAGTTTTTTTTTTTTTTTTTCTTATTTACCTAAATTTCAAAACACATATAAGTTGAAATGAAAAAAATTTCTCTCAACCATTAAAATATGTTGACAAGCTGAAAATATTGTCAAGCATGCAAATGGGTTTGGTTTGGTTTTGGAGCGCTACGGTCTACTTTTTGCAACACGAGGGCTAACAATGGGAGAAATATTTTCCAGTCAAATCGCTGCAACATAAAACACTAAACCAACAGTTCTCCAAACTTTTTCACCCTGGTAGTTTGAGAACTGCAGAGGTAGAGAATGAATTACACCTCAAGACGAAGGCATTTTCTTAGCATGTTTAGATTGTGGCAAAAGAAGACAACTTTAATTTTAACTTTTAAACATTTTCACACTATTATTATTTTAACAATTTTAAGCTGATTTTTCCTGATTACTGCCATAAGATCCAGTTTCAGAATCTCGTTACAGGACCATGTGACAATAATAATTTAGCTTATTAGATACCAATGCTGATAGTTAACCCTATCAAACCTATATAATGTTAGCACTTTTTTTTATAAAACTTAGAAATATAACAAAAGAAAAATTAAAATTGCTAATTTTAGTGATTTATTGCTTTCTTATGGAAAAGATTTTTTTTCCACAAAATTAGCCAATTTGCTATAATAGATTTGGTATGGGTTCTCTTAACATGTTTTCCAATATTTATTTTTCCTAATTTTTGCTATAATCAAACTGTCATGAGACCCAGTTTAAGAATTGTGGCACAGGACTGCATCGCAATAATATTTTTGCTTATTAGATACCAACAATGATAGTTTAAACCCTAGCAACCACTTTTTATAAAATCAGTAAATATAAATTATTAAAAGTTCTAATTCTAGTGTTTTATCACTTTCTTCTAACTTATGAAAAAGTGTGTTCTTTATGAAATTTGCTGATCTGTTTTATTTTTAACCCATTAACGTCCAAATTATTTTATTTTGACGCAGTGACATATAATTCATAAATTTATTGTCTTTTACCATCAACATGAATATTATTATCGAATTTTATCAATACGTCCCTTAGTTTTTTTTTTAAATGCTGATCTAAAAATAAATCACTGGGCTTTCGGAGGATATATTTTAGCAAATACACAACAACCATTAGTATTTCAATAAAGTGGTAAAATCAAACCAAATAGAGAAAAACTAATGCATTTTCTTTTAAAAAACATTTACTTATCCAGAATTTTACAATATTACAGAATGTACATAGTAACGTTCAATTATTTTAAAATAAAAAATTTCAATGTTTCTACAGTTTAGTGTGGAATTTGAAGAAACACTTCTTGCATAAAGTGGCATCGCACTTCACACAATATGTTAGGGGCCTTCCTTGGTACCCTACAAGTAGACAGTGTCTTTGGCCCTTTCTTTGTCCCATATTGTGATCCTTTCTATCAAAGCGAACATCATGACTGAGATTAGCTTTTGAGGATGAAGAAAAACTGTAAGGTCAACCTTTCAAAACTTTTTTTGATTCCCAATTTTAGATATTTTACAGCAACAGCTCTTCGAAAATCTTTCATGGACATAGAATCACCTTTATGAACGTTTCTGTGCAGAATACTTGCATTCACTACAGCCATATCAATTATTCATGTGAATAGACCCAGTACCATGTTTTACCTCTTATTCTCTCCAAAAGGGGTTTTATCTTGATTTGTCATTCTTACATTCAGCTGCTTTTGAATTGTCTTGGAAATGAATATGACTTTATTTTTAGGTAAGCATTTCTACTAAAAGAGTCCTATACGAGACCTTTCCCTAAATATTCTACATCACTCCAATAATCTCTTTCACTTGAAAGAGTAAGATAGCCAGTAAATATCAAAAACCCTATAAATATATTTATATCTTCTTTAGTGATAATTAAATCATGATCGTTTTAACATTTTTAGCATAGAGAATAGTCTCATCCACAATTACGTTATATACTTCAACAGAAAAAAGTTTTTCAAAGCAATGATGCAAGATGCATTTGCAAGATCATTTTCCATTGCCAAAATATTATCCTTATAAGTTTCCTCTAATTCCGACCATTTGGTATAATTCGGTTTTTTTCCAAACAATTTTTGACTTTTCTGTTTTTAATTTTTTAGGTTTTCTCTCAAACGTTGAAGGTAAATCTATTTGATCACACTCATCTTTTGATATTACTTCTATTTTACCAACAATATCATTTACAAATGGAGCATGTAACTTATCATCTATTTTCCCTTCAATCTGTCAGTTCATCTACATCAGGTGGTACGGCAATAATATCCTCTTCAATTTGTTCAGAAAACAGATAATCAACTGTATCCTGAACGTTACTAAATACTTTTCGACTCATATTTTCATCTAAAGGTGAAAAAACAGAATATTACCAGGGTCAGGAAAAAACGCCCAAACACCCACTGATCTATTTCTGGATCAGCAATATTTTGACACTAATTTTTACTATTTATATTTGTTTAAAGATAACATCGGTTTATATTCTGATAGCTACATCTATGAAGATATTAAATCACGAAAAAAAAATTAAACTTACCGGTATTGCTTAGCTGTTTTCAGGGTTTATGCTAAGAAATGTCGAAAAACTGAGGAACGAAAGGTCGATACAAACTTTCTCTTATCACTTTAGATCAATGACCAAACAAAACAAGAAAACCACTTGTTGGTAAACAGGTGCATGCCTCGTCTTGCTCCCTGTGCAGTGTAGAATGTATAGGGTGGGTTTAAGGTCATCTAAAGGCGAGTTTACCATGCTATGTTTAGCAATCTAAAAATAGATCACTGGGCCCTAATGGGTTAATACAAGTTCTTTTGATATGTTTCTGAAATTTTGACTTTTCATTATTTCAAATTTTAACTTTATTATAGCACAGCTAGGACTTGTTAAAATATTTTTAGTATTTTTCTCAGTTTAAAATTTCTCCCAATGTTCATTTATTTTTTTCACCAAATTTATAAAAATGTGTTTATTTTTGTTGATTTTGGCAATATTTTTTTAATGACTAACAACATAAATGTCATCAAGAAGGACTTTGAAAATGGCTGGACCACAGTCTATTAAAAAAGGCCCCAAAATTCTCAGTTTATAAACAGAAGTTTATGGTAATTATAAAGTAGTAAATAAAAGCAGAAACCTGTATGAAAAATATTCCACAACCAAGATGTAGCTGTAACTTTTTAAAGTTGAACAGTAGTTTGTGTATTAAATTTTAATACACAAATTACTGTTAACTTTAAAATGAACTAAATGTTCCTGGTGTTCAATTTGACCTTATAGAAAATTATTTGTGAATTAATATATATGAATCTGTCTCTCTCTCAACTTATATATATGTATATACACACACAGTACATATATGTGTGAATGAGAGAGAGAGAGAGAGAGAGAGAGAGAGAGAGGGTGAATGTAATTATTTCAATTTTTTTCTTCCAGAGAATGGGTAGTATTCTATCTTTCAGTACCAAAGTCTGTTTGAATCCCACTGTTAGCATTAATATGTAGCCATTCAGATTAAACTTTAAACAGTAGATCCCCTTTCAATTTGGCACTGTATTGAAAAAAAAAAAATAATAATAATAATGCTGTAATCCAAACCAATCAATATTTATTTTTAGGGGAAGTGAAGGAGAGTAATTGACATAATTCATGGTTATTAATTTTTCATAAATGACAAGATTTATTGGAGTTTACCACTCTCTTTTACTAATTGATAAAATGGAGAAGGCTGTTAAATACCTGAACTTTTATATGTTTGTAAATTACTAGCATTCTTGTTAGAGATAGAATGAATATTTTTGTTTATTCAAATCTTTTAAATTTGCACAATGATGTTCATAATATTTTTTCTAGAAAGGACTGATGTTGACAATATGTGTTATGAGTGTGATCTTGATTCCTGTGGTGTCTGTTTTGATCCCCAGTATTGTGATACATGCCAAGAGTAGGTATTCTAACTCATTTTATTTGATAATATAACATTTTAGCATTATTATGCATTATAGAATCTTTGTATTTTTATTTAGAATGTGCATACATGTGTAAAGTTTTTTTTTTAAAGAAATTTTCATAAAATTTGCAATATTAATAAATTTTGTATTATCGATATTATAAATGTTATAGTGTATGTAACAATTTTGTACACTTTAATATCTTTATATATTGTATGTCAGATTTGACATAATTATAATTCATTTTACTTTTAACATATGTACTTACTAAATATTATGTGACTTGTTTAGCTTATCTATGCTTTATTTCTCCCCACTCTTGAAACATTTAAATTTCAATTAGGTTCTTTCAAATAGTAAAAGTTTCATCCAAAATTGCAGATTTAAATATTTTTTATCTAATCTTTTTTCAAAGTTTTATTTATGCAATCTCTTTTTTACATTTTTTAAATAATATTTATTGCATTTGTTTTAAGTGTGTGAAATTTAGAAACTCTTTAAAATGCTACCCTTAAAAATTCAAGACTTGAAAGAACAAAAATCTGTGTACTATATATTTCCCAATATAAGCCAATCCATGTATAATTTGCCTTCAAAATTTACCCAAAGTTCAAAACCTGTAGTATATAATCCAAAAGGAAAAACAATTCTGTAATGTTCAAGTATGTTGCTAAGAAGCCAAAAGTAACCAAACAGGTAAAAAGAGGCCAATATTTTCCAATGAAATTGCTGTAAAGTAAAAGGTTTGACCAGTGTTTTTCAAACTTTTTTTTTTTTTTTTACCTCAGCATTCAATTTAAGTACTTTGGAAGTAGAAGATGTGAAGATGTGTCACACCTCCAGACAAATATCTTATATCTTATATATATCTTATATATATCTTATAGCACATTCCAACAGTTGCAAGGAAAAGCGACGACTTAAAGTTTAATTTTTTAGTAACTTTATACTATCTATTAATTTCATAATTTTATGACTGGCTTTTCAAGATTACTGTTGTGGAACTTCATTTATTTTCCATCATTACATATTTTCTTTTGTTATATTCAGGTTTAAAAAATGCTTAATTTATTTTTGCAATTTAGTGACATCATGAAAGATATACCACATCTGTTCCATGTATCCGTATCTAAACTAATCATCCCACTTTAGGTCTGTAAAAAGCCTCCCAAATTCACGGCATATGTACGGAAATATATGGTATATCACAATAGTTTCAAATTTTTATTTCAAAAATGAATAATATTAAGATCTAGAAGCACCAAGGTGTAAATGAATCACTTTATCATATTAGAATATCCAAGATATTTTTACCTCATTGAAAGAAAATACCAATTTAAAAATAGTGTAATATTTTGCCAATTTTTTAATCTTTTGTAGGGGTGTTAAATGGTTTGGTGGTTCTTGTTACTACAATTGTCCAGTTTCCACATATTTATTTTTGGATGAATGCAAGAAGTGCCTTGGAAAATGCTTCAGTTGTACAGATAATCCTTATCATTGTTCATCTTGCCAAGATGGCTTTTATCTCTATGAAAATAGCTGTGTTTCAAGTTGTCCCTTTGGGTATGCAATTTAAAGTAAAATTTTGTTTTTCTTGCACACAATGAATTGAAAGTTTATATCTAAAAGAAATAATGAAAGATAATTTAAAAATCTTTTTAAGAAATTGATAGAAAATTTGATTATATTTTTCTATTAGAAGTAGTACTTATCTTTTAAACAAAGTTTAAACTAGTTTGTTTCAATTTTTGTCATAACGTATGATAGCTCAGAGAATAAGTAGAACCTTGATACCCTGCAGCAGGTTGTGTACCATGATGGATATAATGCATTTGTGATAGTATATTAGAGAACCTTTAATTTTTATTATCCTCAGGAGGGGGTATTTTTTTTGCTTCTGGATTTCTGTATGTCTCTCCCACTTGTACTCCCAACAGAAAGGCATCCAGCCCTACTGATTTATCTTGTACATTCTCTGTGTATACAAGGAGATGTTTAGTGTACCTGCCAGGTTCAATTCTAACCCCATATACAACTGACCACTAAGTCATCTCAGTCCTCAGTAGAACCTTAAAATAGTAAAAAATAAAATTTATCCATTCCTACTTTCTGAGTGAAGTAAATTTTTCAATGATTATATAAATTATGATGTTAATAGTATTAAGAATGGTATTATAGGTATTAAGAAAGCAGGTTATTTTGTTAATTTAAGAGTAAAATAGCTGTTCTTCTCAATTCTTACAAATTTAAGAATGCTTAAAGTTTAAAAAATATTTTTTTTGTTGCTTAGATTGTCCATCATTTTCTTATGTTTATCTTGCAGACAAAGAGATTTGGTAGAATCATAATCTCTAATCACAGTTTGAAATTTCTTACTAGAAAATACATTTTAAGAAAAAAAAAACCCCTCCAGATTTTTTGTGTAACATTAATGAATAAAAGATCTATTTCATGTAGCAAATCATTTATTTTTTTGCTTAAAAATATTATAATATTGATTTCTTGATTATGAACACTGAAATATCTGTAACCATTTTGTCTTCTAAAGTAGTACTACATTTCATATAGTAGTATTTGACTGTTGTTTCTATGTGCTAATGCTCTTAACAGGTTTTCACAGTTTGGTACTGGACTTTGTGGTGTCTAGTTTCTAACATTTTAAACCAATAATGTGTGTAATTTTTAAGAATAATATATAAATGCAAGTCTTCTTTCTTTTGTTAGATATGACTGTAATGAATCATTAGTTTGTTTCCTTATTTTTTCAAAATTTCTGGCAAAAAAGACTTAGATTGATGCTAAGTTATATAAAATGTAATATGATTTTTTTTTGTCACAACGCCTAATATAAAAGTCACTATTTAGAGTTAGGTTATTTCATAGTTGGTACCGAACTATAAAGTCACAAAAAATTGTGTTGGTATCTAAAATATTTTTAAGTTACTAAAACTGTGATATTGAATTCATAATAAAAATTTTAATGAATCACATTCATTTGACATCAATTCAATTTGACTGTGTTGCAGATATTACAGCACTCAACAAAGAATATGTGAACAGTGCCATCCCTCATGTGAAGATTGTTTTGGACCATCATCATATAATTGTTTGTCATGTATGGCAGAAAAATACTTGATAAATAACAGTTGCAGAAATTTTTGTCCTCCTGGATATTATGGTGCAGACTATGAAGGTGCTCAAGAATGTGCTCCATGTCATCCTACTTGTGAAAAGTGTAATGGTAAGTTTGTATGCACATTTTTATATATATATGTAAATGAGGGACATTAGAATGCATATTAATTTTAAGCAATTAGTATTAGAGCTTTTTTGTCGTTGTTGAGTTATAACTTTGCGTGCGAATTACTTATACTTTTATGTCGGTTTAGTCAGCTTTGATATGTAACACATCGTACATTTATCAGAGTTATTTACATTTCTGATACCGATTAAATTACCCATTGTAAAATGGCATTCCTTGGGTAAATTTTGTAAAAATATATTCATTACGGTGAAGAACATAAATTTTGTTTTTAAATGTGTTAAAAAAAAAGATTCAATAACTTGGATA
Organism: Pardosa pseudoannulata; assembly: GCA_032207245.1. Lineage (NCBI taxonomy): Eukaryota > Metazoa > Arthropoda > Arachnida > Araneae > Lycosidae > Pardosa > Pardosa pseudoannulata. The sequence goes on from CM063503.1 coordinate 119,601,497, forward strand.
AAGTTTTAATGTTTCTGTATGTTTTCTGAACTGAAAGCAATATAACTTAGAGATTTTGATTCACCTAATTTTATTTTTAATTATTCATTTATAAAAATATTTTACTATATGCAAAATCACTCACTTTGATGACAATTTATTAAAAGTCTTCTTAGTTGAGTAATAAATATTTTCTAGCTTTTATGTATAAAGTACAGCCAAATGCTTTAAAGTAAATAAAATGGCACCACCTTCTAAAATGTATAAATTAAAAATAGTCATAAAAGCAGATAGTTTTTTTTAAAGCTTTAGAATCATTAAAACATTTTCTCTTTGCAAGAATAACAAAAACTCACTAGTAGGAAGCTGCAAGAGGCAAATATATTATAGTACTTGCTTAATGTACAGTTTACTGAGTAATCAAGGAGTCAGGTTTCATCCTTAATATGGACTGGTGTATTGAAATACACAAAAGTTTGATTTGGGTTGTGGATTTAAAGAAGGGTGATTTACTGTTTACATTTTTTTTTTATAAAGTAAGCAACTGAGTCATTTTATACTATTATATTTAAAATAAATTACAGATAAATTTATTTACTAGATATTTACTATTTTTTCTTTGTTAAATAACTTTTGCACTGTTTCAAATGTTATTCATATTATCTGCAGTATAAGATAACATGTCCCAGCAGAGTACAGTCATAGACTATTAAATTCGTATACTAATATTTTCTCTCTAATATATTCATCCTAATATATTTGTTCTAATATTTTCTCTTTATAAATAAAATAAATACACTCAGCAGTTCAAAATGCTGTACTTTAAGCTATTTATTGTCTACATGAATCTAATGATTACAATATATGTATTTTACTTTCATTTCTTACCCAGGATATGGAGTCTTTTCATGCACAGAATGCCCTCCGGATAGATTGCTCATTGATAATGCATGTATGCCATGTCCTGATGGATCTTTCTTTAAAGATAAGGTATATTATATTTTAATTTATTCTCCTGTGAAATTTTGTTTCAATATGTCAGCAAGATTACTAAGATGACCGTTTAAATAGAGTATTAATGATTAAGAACCTGTTGAGTTAAATGTGAGCTGTTCAGGGTTATATGTAGTAATTAAAGTGATATTTTAAATTTCTAAAGTGATGAAGGAAAATTACTCTTTATTTTTATTGGAAAAATCTGGTTTATTTGCATTAACTTTCTTTACTCAATCTAATAGCAGAGCTATTTGGTGGCATAATTTTAACTATACAATTAAAAAAAAAAAAAAAAAAAAAACTTTTTGAAAGTGGAATGATGAATTAGTTTTTAAATAAATTCCTTTCTGCATCATTTTCAAAGAAACTTGCGTTGTATTACACATTTCTTTAGATCTATTTTATATTATAAAAGTTGAAGTAAAGGTTACAAAGTTAGCTTTTTAACTTCATCTAATTTTACATATACATATGATGGTATATATTTATGGTTTAGATTGCCAAATTTATCTGCCAAAATACATGTTATTGTCATGCATTTTGTTTTACCTTTTAAAACTTATTTTCACAAATCATGTATTTGAGGCTACCCTACATGATATGTGGTAATATTTAGAAGTATATACGAAAAATTTTTCACATTGTAGATCCATGCAAAAGACATGTATAATGTATTCATAACTTTGCAAATACTTTTACTTTTTGTTTTCTGCAGAAAGTTGAGGTTCTCGGTAAAATTTCCAATTGGCTCAATGCTACTGTATCCATCTCTTCTTTTTCTGTTCTTTTTATTCTGCTAGTGTACTCAAATAAACACATTTCTATGTTTTATTTCTTTATATACCCTGTTATATTTCTTGTACTTCAGCAACTTTTGTTTTATTTTCTTTATACTCCTGTAATCTTCTCTGTGCTCTAATGTAATAAAATTTTCTAAACAAATTATATTGTAGAAAACTAAATCACCTTGTTAATTTATAAGTATTACATAGTTGAATGTTTTAGTTTATTAATTAAAAAACAATCTTTTTATAATAAGTGTACTGTAATAATGTATCTTTTTATGATCAAAATGTTTCTTTTAAAATATCTTACAGTATAAAAATTTTAATTAAAAAGTTTTTCATTATAAAAAATTTCAATTCATGTTAAAATATTTTATTGTACATTTGTTGAATAATGGTTTTCTTATGCTTAATTTTTATAGTACTTTTTAGTGGCATTTTGTTTTATCAAATTCATTAATTGCAGCTTCATTTATAAAAACTAAAATATTTATTATTTATTCTTATTTATTTTTCATGTGTGTCTGTCTGTCTGTCTGTCTGTCCAAGATGCTTATTTAGTAAATTCATATCCCCTTATCGTGCTTCTTATCAAAATCCTAAATAATTCATTTAAAATCTTTCAAATAATATATAGATATTGTTAAGATACATTTAATTATTTGAAATATTCCTTAATTTTATTCTTAATTTTAAAGTTATTCTTAACTCTAACAAATTTCTTAACTTTATTTCTACCATTTCTAGTTTTACCGACAATCAGGTATTCTTATATCTATTTGCTTTAGATTTTTTAAAAACAATTAGGATAAATGTGTTCTGTGTGTTAAAATCCAAATATTAAAGCTTTTTTTGTTTTAAACTATTGTATCTTATATAATATTGTTTAGTATTTTGTTTATACATGGTTTCATTTCTTCATCTAGATGTGTGTAAAATGCCATGATGAATGTGGTACATGTTATGGTCCTTTATCAGACCAGTGTACTTCTTGTATTGCACCTCTAAGACTTCAAGAGCATCTACATATTTGTTTACCGTGTTGTCAGGGTGAAGTAACAAATGACTGTTGTGTATGTAACAACAATCTTGGTAAGCCAATATATTTATATATATATATTAAGGATTATAATTTTTTAGTTACTTATTAATTGAAAATTTCTTTGTCTAAAAGTACTCTTTTTACTAAATTTTTAATGTTTATACTTACATATTTATGAAAGTATAATTTTTGTGGAAATGTCAAGATTTTAGTAACCATACAAGGGATTGTAGTTGATAAAATGAAAGGTTTGTAAAATGGTATTTAATTATTGGTCTCTTTTATTTGTTAAATTTTAAGTCTAATTATTTAAATTCAGATACTCATCAATTTAAGTTTAACATTTAAAAAGCTCTGAGTTGGCAATAAACTAAAAACATGTTTCTGAAAGTATATTATTTTTAACCCATATTTAGAGTAGATAGTGTGTGTTCCTCTTTATACAGTAATTTTGTATCTGAAAAGTTGGGAATAAGTTTAAAATTCAGTGATATTTAATAACTAAAATAGTAGAGGAGTTACTTAGCTAAATGTAAGGCAAACAAAGAGTTAAATTTAAATTCTAAAAAATTCCAATACATTAGTTTAAAAATGGAAAAAAGTGTAATTTTTTTAAGTAAATTATGTAATAAATAGTTTTATTAATATGAATTTTATACTATTATACAATGCATAATAACCACAAATTCAGCATTATGCTAAATAATCTTATTTTATTAATCAGGCTTTCTATCCATACTTATTTCTATAATACTTTAATGTTTTCCTAATTTGTATTAAAATTCAACATTTTGGAAAGCTAGATTGCACATAAATTTTATCAAATTTGAATCTCATGATACAAAACTAATTTTAATTGATGTACTATATTTTTTCAAATATGAAATAGGCTCTTGAGCATTTCCTGATTCTCTCTTAAGAAATTATTTGGAACAATATATAATTTTATTTCTTACTATATTTACTACATATAGAACAAACACCATGGTATCTGAAGACTTCTAAAATTCTGAAAATTATAATTATACTATTCCACTTTCATTTTCAATAGACTAAATTAAAAAAAAAAAGATTATTATACATTTTTATTTAATCCATTTAAATTTAAGCAATTTATGTATTTTTTCATAAAATTGAAATAAAGTTATTGATTAGGGTTGAAAGTAGATGCTTACATATATCAGTTATATAAAGCTCAGATTTGTTAACATCATTTGGAGTAAAATATCATTTGAAAATATTTGGTAGATAAAATATATATGAATGAATAAAGTGACTATGGGAGGCTTAAAAAGTTAATGTATCTCTCTCAATGATCAGAATGAAAGATAGCTCCATTTCTCTTCCAGAATTTTAAGGATAAATATCCTGGTAATTATCCTAAAGCTTTTACTGTTTTTAAAACAAGCATAGTCTATTCCCTAATTTCCTCTGTATGTAAATTAATCTTGACTCTTTTTCTCATATAAAAAGAATGTTGTATCTATTTTCCTTGGGTCACTTTTTTATGTTATGACATTAACTATTTTGCATAATGCTAAAATTCTAAGGTAAAATTAATTTTAAAAATTAAAATATCAAACATCTTGTAAAATTTATGCTTATATGACCAACTTGAGTTTCAAAAATTTGTATTTATTTTCAACTGGTATTATGATGATCAATTTGAGCATCCCTCTTTTAAATTACAATCCATTAAAAAGAAGTAAGTAGTGAAAATTCTCAATATAAAATTCACTGACAGTTTAAATTGTAATAGTGCTTATTTACCAAATAGTCATATTTAGGGTTTTGTGAAGTTATGCTATTTTATGATTATTCAATTTGACTGAATTTTCCAAAAAAGAACAGGTTAGAATTGTTTTAAAAACGTGATTAATTGTGCCAGTTTTATGTTTGAATATCCTGGATAATGACTAAATAGAATGTGCTTGCTAAAATTTAGATACCTTATATTTCTGTGTATAACCAGAGAATTTTTAAGGCTTTCCATGAATCTAAAATGAGGAGATTGCCTTATATATGAATTCAAGAAACAGGTATAGTATATATCCTTCTTGGCAATATTTTTTGCCATTGATGACAAAAAGCTACAGATTTGATAAAAATAAACAAAACTTTTTTAAAGCGTAAAATAACAGAAAAAAATATATAATGGCAAAAAATAAATAAAAATTTTCAAAAATTTTAAATTGTGAAAAAACAAATTTGAAAACTAAATTTACTTTAACTTTTACCTGAATTATAATCATGTCAAAATAGCAATACTGCATCTGTAGCAAATGGGTTAGTCTTAAAAAAAAAAAGTACTTCTACATAAGCTAGAAGCAAATGACTAATCACTAAAAATAGCAGTTTTTAATTTTTTTGTTTATACTGTTTAAATTTATGAAAAGTTCTGCTTTCAGATAGTCACCAGAGTTGAAAGTATTGTAATTAGTTTCTAAGTTAAAAAAAAAAAAAATCACAGTCTAGTATCACGATTCTCAAACTGAGTGCTGTGGCAGTAATCTAGAAAAGTCAGTATAAAATTATGAAATTAATATAAAAAAACAGTTGTGTTTCCTTGCAACTGCCGACACATGCCAAAAGATGTCCTTGTATTTACCTCGAAGTCTGACCAGCCTTTTACTCCATGGTGCGTAATTTGCAAGCTGCAGCAAAAAAGTTTGAGAAACGTTGGTATAGTGTTTACAGCAGTTTGATTAGAAGACATTTACCCCATTTTATCTGCTTGTCAACTTTTTTGGCTTCTTTGTGATATATTTGAACATTGCAGAACATTATTTCGGCTTATATACTGGTATTAAATTTTGGGTAACTTTTTGAAGATAAATTGCAGTCTTAGTTTATATTTGGAAATATATGCTATTTTATTTTCTCTTTAAAGTAAAATGAAGGCATACCCTGTTGAAAATGTTTAGTCAAGCATTTAAAATTCATTCTTTTATGTTAAAAAAAATGTCATGGAAGTATGTCAGGTTAACTCGCTGTAGTAATTGTGGACTTAATCTTAAGAAAATATTGCTGTTAGTAATTTAATTGTATTAATCATTTTATGATATTAAAATACAGTTGCTAAATATTTGTAACTATAATTTCAGAGTTAATTGTATTTTATAAATGAATTTAATTACTTGAGTAGCCACCATTAGCTATTGTACTGCATTAGGTAAGCTACATAAATAGTCAAGGTGATAATAAAGAACTGAAAAATAATATAAAAATATGTATTTTGCATACTGCTGCAAAGTTTTAAAAGTAGTCATTTCAGTTATACATTTTATAAGTTTTTCATATACAATTATGACAGTCTTATAGTTGAATAATCAGCTCCTCCCCACCAGATTTAAATTACTGCTTCTTAAAGTATATTTATAATGAAGTACTACATACTAAAAGGGTAAATTTTATATCACTGAACTGGTGCTATTATAAAAGAAAACTGATTCATTGAGAAACCATAATCGCATGGAAACTTTATTTAAAGTAATTTATTTTTGATAATGTATGATAATAAGCAATCAAAGCAATCTTAATCTTTAATTGCTTTGAAATGGAAATTGAAATAAAATTGAGAATGTATTGAAAATAGTCAATTATAATGTTGATAAAGCAGAAATTCATAGTTAGAATAACCAAATTCATTGGAAATAAGGAAGGAGAAATTAGACTTGTTTAATAAATCTCAAAATCTAACTTTAAACCTGCCTGCCTCTTATAAAATTCTGTTTTATTTTTTTTTTGTACATTAGCCATCTTAAATTTGCAGTTTAAATTTTATTTTATAGAGGTATGTAACATATATAATTTTTTATTACTTTCTTTATACAGATGTATGCATCATCCATGACCGAAACCTGAATAATGTTAATATTAGTATGAATATTCCACAAGACTACAATATATCTCCAGAATCCTACTCCAAACAAATAGTTACAATTGCAGTTGTTGTTTCTTCTGTAGTTACTGTGATGTTTGTTGTACTTTTTTGCATACTACAATACAGATCATCAGGCTCTTGGCATTATGGCACTAAAGGTAAGAAATATATGCCTGTGCCTAGAGAAATAAATGATAAGTTCAATACAGATCAAGAAAAAATCTGTTTAACGCAAGACGATGCTGAAGAAGATGATGATCTCTTCCTTAAAACTTAATAGTAATTGTTATTAATTGTGCCTATTGATCAAAATAAGTACTGTTATTTAATGTGCAGAAATATTTTGATGATATGAAAAGAGCTTTATATCTGCGATTGTGATAATGTGTGTGATCCTTAATTATCTTGTTCCTCATTATCATTAATTTTGCTCATTTTGTTTTGTTGTAAATGATATATTTAGAATATAGTGATGTTGTATTTAAGCATGCTAAACTTAATCATTATTTCATTGTAAAGTGTTTAAAAGTATGTTAAAGTGTGGTTGATTTGAATATTTTATATTAATCTAACATGTATTATACCCTTTTGCGACTGTAGAATGTGTGGATTTTTAAAAAGTTATCTAAATTAGTAAAATTTTTATTTATTAACTTTTTTTTCCTTCATTTTACCATGGTGTTCATGATGTTTGAACATATAATTTAATATTCATCTAAGCCTTTATGTTACTCTAATATTACAGAAATATATATATATATATATATATATATATATATATATATATATATATTGGTAATAAGTATAAATAGACATTTTGTTTTAAAAATTGCTATTTTAATTTTCAGAAGAAAATTTATAATGCTTTTCGTCTTCTCAAAGAGTTGAAATTTTAATTTTTCACTTTTTAGGCATTATTTAACAGGTTTTTTTTATCTCTAAGGTATAACTGTTAATGAAACAAACACAGTTTATTATTGACTATAATAATTTTTTAATATAGAAAGTTACTTAATAGTTCATCCATGTCACAGAGCATTAGATGTATCAGATCTGTCCAGTCCCAAAGGGCTGTATATATTTGCATATATATATATATATATATATATATATATATATATTTGCATATATATATATATATATATATATATATATATATATGTATGTCTGTCTGTATGTGTGTGTAACCAGTGAAAATATTCTTCCACTAGTTACATGGGAGAATCAGCACATTACTTAAGTTGCACAGACTTGCAGGACAAGAAGAACTTCTATTCAATTAGTTGTCACAAAGCCATAAAAATAAAACAGTCCAGCATTGTGAAACTTAACATTTATTGAGGATAAAAAAACATTGGTATATTTCACCATTTGTACAGTTCACATGCTCTGCATAGAAGGCCCTAAGAATAAAACATCTTTCGACATTATTAGACCTCAGGGTGAGCAAATCACCTGATTTTGTTCCTTGGTGTTGGACTATATCAAAATTATATCGGACCTCAGAATGAGTAAATCACATGATTTTGTTCCCAACTACAGATTGTTCAGCACATTTTGGGAGTCAAGAGTGAGCCTTGATCATTTAAGTTAGCTCAAAAACCAGACAAGCAGAAATTTAATTATTGTAGAAGTGATACTGGTTTCCTGGGACAGCTATAAATTATGGCCAGAGGGCAGAAAATTATTTAATTATTTTAATTATTTTTTAGTTTTGAGATACTATTAGAAATTATTAAAGTGAGAGAAAACCCATTTATCTGACATTTCAGGCCTCAGAAATTAGGAATTAAAAAATGAGAAGGGGAAAAGAGAATTTTGGATACCTATTTTAGGGATTATAATTTGGTATACACACACAATCAATAAATCATGTGAATAATATATATTTACTATAATAAATTCAATATTTTTTTCTATTGTAAATGTTGCAAATTTGCTTCAGGCCGCAAAATTTTACTGACAGGTCATATTTGGCTAACTCTGAGATTGACTATTTAGAAATGGGAATCTGAACTCAAAACTAGTTAACATTTAATTATTGTAAAGATTCTACAACTTGTATGCTTCTTTTTCCTCTTATTATTATTTCATATATATGGAGTTAATATTTTAACTCCACATTACATTTTATCACAAACAATTTTTATTAACTTTTGTAAAGAGTATTGCTTAGGGACAAACTGTCAGTTAGTCACCTTTATATCTCTATTAAACTATCATGTTGAATCATTAAAAAACATCGTTACTTCACTTTTTTTTCTCTTTGTAAAAGCTTCATGTCGAGGGACTAACTGTCAGTTAGCCACCTTAATATCTCTGAACACATTAGAGATAGAGTTTAAACAGTCATGTTAAATCATTGAATTATTTTTTAATAAAGTTACTTCACTTTTTTTCTCTTTGTGAAAGCTTTATGCCAATAGAAATTTGAAATTCCAAGTTTATAAGTGTTTCATATCTTTTAATAAATAAATTTTATAGCTGTCATTTAGCTCAAAGCTTGTCATTTTGGTATAAGGAAGACAAAAGTATTTAAATGTTGAAAATTGTAGTTGAGGATGATAATATTTGAAATTGTTATTATGGTATGTCTATAAGTATTTATGCATGAACATCTTTATAACAGGATGGACTCTTTCATAGGCAACCAAATGCTATCAGTACTAAAATATATATAAAATATCAGTTTTCATTTAGACATCAGTCATATATGTTTGTATAACTTACATACATGCAAATTACTTTTTATATTAAAGGAAAGCTTGAATAGTCTGTACAATTCTCAATTTACTGCTTGTAAATCACTTTCCTTTATTATAGCATTATTTTTTTCTCTCTCTTTCATCTACTGCAAAAAGGTTATCTGTTTAAGTAATTGCTTTCTTTTATATAAGTGGGCTTTCATGATTAAAAATTATGCATTTGTGATGATTTATATAGGAGATATATTTATTAAGATTTGAATTAATGTAACATAGTTATTTTCTACCTGTTTAATTTTCCTTAATCAATTTCTTATTTATATTTGTTCCTTGTTAATATTGTACACTGGTCACTTCCATTCAATTCGAGCATTTTTGCATAGTATATGTCAGCTCATTGTGAATATACATGATGTGTGAATACTTTTACAAAATAAAGTCTTTTTGCAAGTAAATGTAAGTTTCTTAATTGGTTTAATATTTTTCTGTATAAATTATTGTAATTGCACTTTCTTGAAAGAGAAACTCTTAGAAACTTTTGAACTGAAGATAGAGCATATTGGCTTCTACTCAGTGTTCAAGCTCAACACTATTGGGTTTGAATGAGAGGGAACTGCACAGTTTCCTGTGTTTATGATTTTATCTTTAAAGACATTTGTATTCTCATGAGTAAATAATCTTCAATTTAGAATTTATAAGATTGGTCTGTGGTGGAAGCTAAAACTAGTGCATCTATAGTACACTGCATTTCTTGGACGTGTAAGAGATTCACATAGCATGGGTTTTTTTCATCTGTTAATATGAATAGTAACAAAAAAGCTTATGAGCTACTTTGGATGAGCATAAGCCTAGCAATGCTATCTTTACCTTTGCAAGTTAGAACCAAACCAGGCCCATATGGTTGCAAGGCTCTCTAAAATCTTTACCTTTGCAGGGTGTATACAGATCTTGAAAATCCATACATTCATAAATTGAATTTATTTATAAGTGAAGTCATAAATTTAATAACAAAGTTTTGGGGCTTGAAGGCTGTCAGTTTATGGATTTCCTCAATGTTGAAAGGTTGAGGAAACAATTTCAAGATTGAAGTAAATTATTCAGAAAACAGGAATAGGTGTCAGTTTGGAACGTTTATAAATTGCAGGCTTTATTATACATAAAAAGCAAGACATAAATTGAATAATAAGAAAGATTTAATATCATACCTACCAACTCAATTTTAATTTTTTCTGTAAAAGTACGTTATGGGAATAGTTGCGTAGCAGTATTTCTGTTTTTAATGATATTTTTTAAACGGTCAGCAATCGAGATTCCCATTTTTCTAGTATTGTACAATAATATTTTTTTTGCTTAAAGTTATTTTATCTTAACAGATATCACTATGTATGTAAAGAATCCATAAAGTGCAAAGTTTCACATCATACCACTTACACAATTACCTTGAAAATATTCTCGTCTTTTTGAATACAGGAAACAGTAGCGAAATATAACGAAACGTGTTAGTAGCAACGTATCCACTTTGAACAATGTAATTTTTCTCTTCGTCATATGACTTGCGACGCCGACCGTCTGGGTAGATCAAACGTATGACGTGAGACGGGAACCAAGAAGGGATTAATTTTGTTTTCCTAAATGTGGAATACTAGCAGGGTGGAATTCCTCCAGCGATACCTTTGCACCAATGTGTTTCAAAACTATCAATTTTATGCAAATTGTGTCAGACTGTTCCAAAACTTGTTTTTCAGCAGAATTGGAAAATTCTTATCTGCTGTTAGAATGAACAAAGTTGGGGATTGGTGGACAGTGGAAGTTCAACCCCGCTGTAAAAGTCTTGATTCAGATATTCGCAGTTGAGGAGACGAACATGATTAAGTTTCAGGTAGTGGATGATAGAGGATTCGCTTGGTATTCCCGTTTGAAGTTGTTACAAACTAGTTTGGTTCCAAAATGAATTTTGCAGGCTCTTAGCCGTGTTTACCCAATAACTCCTCTTCTCTCCTTGCTCTTTAATTCTCTTCGTGTATTGTTGGAATAGGTATTTATTCCCAATGACATCGTTTTAACTCTTACTCTGTCCTTTTTTTCCAGAGCAATTTTTGTATTGCCCTGTTCTTCATATTTTGAACTATCATATTTTGATCAACAAATTGAAATTTTACAACACCTGGATCAATGTAACCATCACTTGTTTCCATTTTTATTCCTCTTTAGAATACGGTTCGCGCACTTATTAAAAACTCTTTAATTTTAGGCACTCCGAAAAAAAGGACTGTTTAAGACTAATTTTCGCTCGAATTCTTAATTTTTGAACAAATCATTAGTTCTAACAGCAACCAAAATTGAAAGCCGAGCGCAAGTATCTTCGCTTAAAGCCTATATTTCGTAAACCTGAAAAAGGAGAGTACTTCATATTATAAATCTGTAATCTGTATCAGATTCAGCAACGGTACAAATTGAAAATTGTATGAGTGATCGATGTTCAGAACATTCCTCACTCGTTCATTGTTGCCGTCCGTTTTCACGGTCGATTTTTAGCCAATAGCATACCAATATTTATGCAAAAGGCGCAAAGAGGAATATGTCTACGTTGGGCCAAAGGGAGGCGAACATTTGAATACTTCAGTTTATCAACATGACATTTTGCTAACTAGATATCACTTTCATTTTCCTATTTCAATGTACTTCCAACCAAAAGATCAACTACAAACTTGTGGGCAAAGAATGGTGCCCGTTTTCTACAACTTTCACATGTCCATGTTCCTTTAACCCCATGTCTGTGACGCCCGAACTCGGTTCGGGCAACGGAAAAGCGCCAATTTTGGATTTATCCAACCTGAATTCGACCCCAGTTCGGGTAAGAGAAAAGTTGGTATTTCAATACCTTGAAACACGGTGATCATTTTTAAGATACTGACATGTAACATTTTAATAATAATAAAGAACAAAATTAAGGAAAAAATTCCATTTTTTAGACGTTTTTCTCAAATATAGTCCACAGTCAGGGGTTAATATAACTAAAAGACTTATGAAGAATCTTATATCTCCACACAAAATGAAGAATTGGAGAGATTTAGATCAAACTACCATACCAACCTTACGGTTTAGAGTTTGAAAAAAAGTAATCTCACTTAAGAAAATGAAACAAAAATAAAATTCTCTACGATCTGCGATGAGGGGAAGTTGAATACATATGAACATTTTCCGTTCTTAGTACAGGAGATAATTCTCTCTGCACGGCAGGTATATTTTCTGCCATTGTTATCAAGTGGCTTGCGGCCGGATAAAACTAAAATCCAACAGAATTTTAAAATTTAAGCTGTACAACACCACATAGCAATAGAGTATGGGAGAGAGTAATCAGCATGATAAAAAACTGAATTTTGAAGTTTCATTCTCGACAAAATTATGTTAATAGCTAAAACGATGATACAAGATTTCTAACCAAGAAAAAAAAAAAAAAAAAAAAAAAATCAGCCACATACAATCATTTGAAACATAAGCAGAATTTTTTGGAGTGGGGACAAATAGATTTATTTTTTGAACAATGCTCTTCTAGATTTTGTTTTTTCTACATTTAGATTTTTTATCAAGTGTTTTTTTTATTTATTTTTATTTTTTTTAAGATTTCATTTTAATATTATTGACTATGATACAAAGTCGTTTATTAGCTAATGTGGAAACGTAACCACACAAGTGACAAGAATACTGTGCGTATTCAGTTCTTGATTGATATTTTGTTCATCTTTTAATGACAAACAGGGGTAAGCATGTAATAACACGATTGAATAAAATTTATATTTGAAGTGCAGATAATCCTTAAACAGTCTTTTTTTATGTGTGCTTATATTTCTTTTATTATCCGTTTATTTTTTTTTCAATTGTTCACTGACATTGGAAATAACAAAAATAGAATTTTCTGGTTTATCAAAAAAATTAAAATATTTTTCTCGTCTTTAGAAAAGATAAAATCTATCACCAGATTAAATCCGTTTAAAGAATCCTTCAGAGGCAAACGATTATTTTACGAAAGCTTAGTACTTTGGATACTGCCTTTTCGTGCTGGGTTCGAATCACACTGCAGTCCTATATGTTCGTAGTCATTCGAATTTAGTGTAAGCAGTAGGTCCAAGTCTAATTTATTCACTATAGCAAAAGCTCATCATAGTGTACCTACTCAACCAGTCATAGAGATGTCTACAAACATAGTGAATCCAGTGGGTTTCGTTTGGAGCGCTACGGTCTACCGTTTTTCAACACGAGGACTACTGTAACAGAGACCTACTGCTTACAGCCGATTACGAACGGCTAAGAAATCCTTTCTAGCAGTGTGATTTGAATCTAAGAACTCCGGTACCGAATTCTCAGGGGTTTTCAAAACTTGAATCAAGGGTAAAAATTCCCGCGTCATTTTCCATTCCCCTTTTTAACCCCTAACCTAAATTGACCACTGGGGCTACAGGTTACGCCCTCAGAGAAGGGGCCTGGCCAATTATAAACCTACATGGCCCTAGCGGACAATTTAGGAAATTTCCAAATAAAAAGGAGATACACGCTAGCGGAGACAGATTTTTCTAGAGTTATTTTCCCACAGATGTTGACCCAGGTGTTAATGGTCTTGTAAATAGAACTTTATGCTAGCTGACCCTTCAGTTTGTCCCTATGATGAAGTGGGAACCCGTCCTTCAAAGTTGTCTTAATAAAGGTCTATAGCTGAAACGGTATCATTTTTATGGCCATGACTGCAACCCCCCATCGAGAAGTCAGTCTCATCAGTGCCCTACCGGTTTGGCGTGAATCCAGTGGGACGGTCGCATTTAAGCAAATCTCGTAATAATCAAGAAAATTGTGAAATAGTTCTTTTCAATGTTGCCTAATCTTCACGCGTTGTTGAACTTTCAAGAAAATATCAGAAGATTTTAAAGTTATTGCCTAATCCAATTGGTAACTTGAAAACCTTACTCTCTTGAAGAGGGTAAAAATTAGTCAATAGGCAACCCGAATCGTATTTGATTTTAAATTTCTCTCCTCTCGAAATTTAATTGCATCATAAATGCTTATTTAACAAGCAAATTATTTGCGAAATTGTACAGATTGTTGACTTTACACTCATATATTCTGAGTAAACAAATTGCTTTATGTAATGTATCTGGCAACAGCCAGAATAAAAGAACTCTGTATTAATTGGAATCTGGCAACACCAGATAGATAGAGAGAAAAACAAGAGAATTCTGTTTTTGGGTTAAGAACATCAGAACAATAACTTCAAGCTTAAAATGTACATATAACGTGATTTGTGATTTGTGAATAAATATGTTTTCGTGAACATCTGCATCTTATATTAAGGCCCCAAAAACACTACATTTTGGCGACGAGGATAAAAAAAGAACAGAAGTAAAGCATCATGTCAACAGAAACTAGAGCGATTGATTTATCAAAGTTTATTTTCAACGAATTTTGCCCAGGTAAGGATGATATACGATATTATTTTAGACGTTTTAAACTTGAAATAAGAGTTTTTCGTATCACTGAAGATGCAGATAAACGAGATTTAATTTTACGTTGTTTATTTAAATTAGTGAATAATTTTGATCCTATTTCTCCTGACGAAAAAACTTATTCTGAAATCAAAGATTTTTTGGAACAGCATTTTAAACCGGCAACAAACATTCATGCCGAAAGAACAAAATTTTCCCAACGTTTTCGACGTAACGGTGAATCAATAGCTGAATTTATTGCTGCTTTACGAACTCTTGCTGTAAACTGTAAATTTAAGAATTCTTTAGATGAACGTTTAAGAGATCAATTAATACTGGGTATCAATGATTCCCGAATACAAGAACATTTGTTTCGTGAGCATTCTGATGAAACAGCAACTTTTAATCAGATCGAGAAGTCGGCTTTAAATTATGAATCCGCGTATATCAATAGAGAAACTATTGAATCTGTTATGCATTCCGAACATAAAAACCCCGTTACAAGTGTGAATAAAATAAATACGCCATCTCAGAATGTAAAGAAAAACAATTTCAACGCCGGCGCCAAACCCACCACTTTCAAAACCAAACCAAAAGTTCATAGCGAGATGGAACGTAATAAATTCCGAATAGATAAACGAACTGTATGCATTCGATGTGGGAAAAGTAAACATTCGAAAGGGGAGAAATGTAGAGCTGAATTAGCCACTTGCCGTAGTTGTCATACTAAAGGACATTTTGAAAAAGTATGTGTACGATCTGGGAAAGCAGAATTCGTTCATCATATTTTTCACATAAGCATTAATAACAAATATCAGGTTAGAGCTGTAATTAACAAGAAAGAAATTGATTTTCAATACGATACTGGATCTGGGAAATCTATAATACCTGAAAGCTTTTATAAAATAATTGGGAAACCGAAGCTTTTAAAATCTAAACAATTAATTGCCTATCCTGATAAACCGATTGCAACACTGGGAGACATTAAAGTGAAAATCAAAATAGGATCGAAATCGGAAGATTGTTTACTAACAGTAGTACCATGTAACAGTGTACCTATATTAGGCAAGGATTTGATGGAAGTATTCCATTTAGAACCAAAATTTGAGGTAAAATATATTGATGAAAATGTTCGAACACTTGAATCACAACTTCTTGAAGATTATGCTGACATATTTGATCAAACTAAAATAGGTACAGTTCGAAGTTTTGAGGCGGTCATCAGGTTACATGATAACGCAAAACCAGTAATCTGTAACGCTCGATCTGTTCCATATGTGCTTAAGCCTGCTGCCGATAAAGAAATTGATCGTTTGATAGAAAATGGCACTTTAGAAAGTGTTAATATTAACGAGCAAACCGTACAATGGGCGTCACCAGTTGTTTACGTGACAAAGAAAAATGGTAAAATTAGATTATGTGGTGATTTTAAATCCACGATAAACAAACATATGATAACAGAACAATATCCGTATCCAACATTCGAAGACATTGTTTCTAAATTAAATGGTTGCACAAATTTTAGTGTAATTGATTTAAAGGATGCATTTTTGCAAGTTAAAGTTAGTGAAGAATCTCGTAAATATTTAGTAATTGCTACACATAGAGGATATTATCGTTTTTGTCGAATGCCTTTTGGCATATCAGCAGCACCCATAATATTTCAAAAATTGATGGACCAGTTTCTTATTGGAATCGAAGGTGTTACATGGTTTCAAGATGACATTGCAGTCGGAGGTCGAAATATACAAGAACATGCTCAACGACTTCGACAGGTATTTGAAATTTTTCGTAAGGTCGGTTTAAAAACACAAATGTCAAAAATACAGTTGTTCAAAGAAGAAATTAAATTTCTTGAACATGTGATTAACAAAACAGGCATTTCGCCAGACATTGAACGAATACGCGCTTTGAGAGAACAACCACCTCCAAATAATGTTTCAGAACTCCGATCGTTTTTAGGATCTGTGAATTATTATAGCCGCTTTGTGAAGAATTTACAAATACTGTGTACACCCTTACACGAACTATTAACAAAAAATTCTTCTTGGGAATGGACTGAACGTCATCAAAATGCATTCGAAAAAATTAGGGAAAGTATTTCATCTCCAGCTATACTGGTACATTTTGATCCAAAACAACCAATAATTTTAGCTTGTGATTCATCAATTCGAGGACTTGGTGCAGTTATACAACATCACATAGAGGGGGAACTGAAGCTTATTGCTGCTGCTTCTAGAACTTTAACACCTGCTGAACGCAATTATTCAAACAGATCGTGAGGCCCTAGCAATTATGTTTGGGTTACAAAAGTTCTATAAATACCTCATTGGACACCATTTCATTGTTCAGAGTAATCATAAACCATTAGAACGGATATTAAATCAATCAAGTTCCAAGTCTAGCAGCTTCAAGGTTAACAAGATGGGCTATAACTCTAGGTGCTTTCGATTACGAAATAGAGCATCGTCCTGACCAACAAATGGTGGTTCCAGATGCCTTGTCACGTTTGTCGTTACCAGATAAGAAAGTAAATAAATTTGAAGATTCTTCATTTGTTTACAGCATTGCCAATCACACAATACATGAACTTACGTTAACACGTCGCACATTACGTAGATTTACAGAAAAAGATTCCGTCCTATCAAAGGTAATTTTATACATTGAGGAAGGCTGGCCCTCAAAAGAAAATATTGAAGAAGCACTTATTCCTTTTTTCGAGAAAAGAAATGAGCTTACTTATGAACAAAGAATTTTGCTACTTAACAATCGTTTAGTGATTCCGGAGAAATTAAGATATTTAGTGATTGATAAACTCCACGAATCACATACTGGCATAGTTGCAATGAAATCTGTTGCCAGAATGTCGGTATGGTGGCCTGCCATTGATAGAGACATCGAACAAACAGTCAGATGTTGTAATGATTGCAATGAACATCATCCAAAAATTGCTGAGTCTCCATTATTGTTATGGAACAACACTGGTAAACCTTGGGATAGAGTCCACATTGATTTAGCTCAACTTAATGGTGAAAATTGGCTCTTCATCATCGATTCTCATTCACGTTGGTTGGAAGTCTTTAAACTTAAAAATGTTACATCATTAGATATCATAAAGTGTTTCAGAAAATTATTTAGTTCTTATGGAATATGTTGGATAATTGTGTTTGACAATGGTCCACAATTTACTTCCACCGAATTTCGAGAATTTTGCGAGATGAATAGTGTAAAACATATTCGATCTATTCCTTATCATTCCAGAAGTAAAGGACTAGCAGAACGTGTCATACGCACATTTAAAACCCGCTTCAAGAAAACATCTAATCAGTTTTCCAATCAAGAGCATCAGCTACAAGTTTTTTTATTTACCTATCGAACAACCATACATCGAACAACGGGTTGCACACCGGCGAAGCTATTTCTTAACAGAGAACTTTCTACTCTGTTTGATAGGCTTAAACATGACCATATAAACGACGTGGAAAGCGTAAAATCAAAATTTTATCATGATAGATTTTCTAGACACAGAGACTTTGAAATTGGAGACAATGTGTGGATTAAACGAGGAATTGACCAAACGTGGAAACCAGGAACAATAGAGGATAAAACAGGTCCTTTATCTTATAGAACACAGCAAGGTATGCGTGTCCATGCTGATCATTTACGGAAACGAGAACAAGAACACATTGAACATTGTCAACAGTCACCAACACCTGTAGATAAATCTGATGAAAAATCTACGCCAGAGACTATTTCAGATCTCCAATTACCAGAGTCAGAAGGTACTGATATCCATTTATCAGAAGTCACTACTCCCGAACAAGGAACTTTTTTTCGACGTTCCAGTCGAATTAGACATGAACCTAAACGTTTCCATGAGTAATTTAACTATTGACTATTTAATGTTAATTTGTTGTGTTTTAAATATTTGAATGTGTATTATCTGTTTAACAAATTTAATTTTAAGTGGGGAAAAGATGTAATGTATCTGGCAGCAGCCAGAATAAAAGAACTCTGTATTAATTGGAATCTGGCAACACCAGATAGGTAGAGAGAAAACAAGAGAATTCTGTTTTTGGGTTAAGAACATCAGAACAATAACTTCAAGCTTAAAATGTACATATAACGTGATTTGTGATTTGTGAATAAATATGTTTTCGTGAACATCTGCATCTTATATTAAGGCCCCCAAAACACTACACTTTACATTGATAATTTTTTAAAGTAGAATCTTGCGTTTGTTAGATTTCATATTCTCTTGTAGACTTGTCTCTACCCACTAAAAATCTCTT
>CM063503.1:119620752-119710752 GCA_032207245.1 Pardosa pseudoannulata
CAAAGGCTTAAAAAAATACTCCTCCTTATGGTGCATAGTAAAAAAAGTTCAGTATAGCAAAACCTTAAACTGCATTCCGTAGTGTTTCTGGAAAATATTAAAAGAGATTTACGCATCAGCACGGACTTATGTAAAAAGACGGAATATTAAACTACGATCTTCCGTAGTGATTCTTAAAAATATTATAATAACTGAATTATACATACACCTAAAAGACGGAATATCACGGTACGGTCTTCCGTAGTGATTCTGGAAAATATTAATTACTGAATTATATACACACCAGGACGTACCTAAAATTCGGAATATCACGGTACGGTCTTCCGTAGTAAATCAAAAAAAAAAATAAATAAATAAATAAATAAATAAATAAATAATTACTGAATTACACACGAGCGCGGACATACGTAAAACACGAAATACAACGTTTACGTTCCGTACATGTAAAACTATTCATCTTGTAAATAGGTGTTTTTATTTTCATTTTTAATCCCCCGCTTTACTTTTAATTATTAAATCTCATTTTAATCATTTAGTAAAGTAAAATAAATGAAATAGCGGCATCACGGCCTTCATGTCGCGTTGCAATTAATAGCAGTAATGAAGCATTTATTTAATATAACTATGAATGATAATATTTTTACAATATTAATGAAAAAATATACCACTTCCAAAATTTAAACATCTTTTAAAACTAATCTAAAATTCTAAAAGCTATGTACAATAGGTGCGTAACGAGATTTTATGTTAGGTGTTTGGGGAAGGAGTGCCTCTTCAACTCTTATCTCAAAATTAATACAGTCGTCATAGGGATTACAAATCTACATCCCCCCCTCCTCGCTACGCCACTAGTCATTAAACATAAATTATGAGGTAGAAGGCATCTTTTAGACAAGAATACATTTAACCGATACATATATATTCGTAAAACATTAGTTAGCAAATATATTTATTCACATAGGTCTAACAATCAGTTACAATATATACATATATGATTATAGTTTCTAAATTTTTAAAAATACCAAGTACCAAGATTAGATTACGTAAACATATACAAACTATACAGATTATAAAAGAAAAATGTATGCATTTACGTTGCAATGTCAGTTGTACTTTAGTAGAATATGCCGTGAAAATATTGAAATCCTTATATTTTAGCACTGAAGCTTAGTAACTTTTTAAATGATTACGGAAATTATGTATCTGTTGGAGGGTATCTTATAACTGTAGTTCAATTGAAATATTTTTCACAAATAAGGTCACATAAGCTAATTATTTAATTAAAAAAAACTTCTCACTACGGACTTGCATATAAGCGTTCAAAAATACAGATTTTTCATTTTCTCAAGACGGTTGAAGAAACGAAAATTCTGATGTACAAACGAATTGATGCAATTAGCGTCCAGTATTTATTTTCGTGAATCACATGTTAATTACTTGCTCACAAGATAGAAAAACATTTGCTCAAATAACAAGTGGCTTAATTTCCGAGTTAGATGTCACTTCGCCGAGCCTCTGTCTCTGTCGGAATAGTTACTACTCTGATTTCTTTGCCGAAGAGAGCAATCTCACAGGATATGGGTAGCACAGAACTCCCTGGGCCAAGCCCTCTAGTTCTGCAATACATGGGATTTTGGCAAACTAATGAATAGATTTGGCTCTGACATGGTAAAAGTAGCTGTGGCCCGAAGACTGACTGGGTGGGTACAGAACCCACTACCTCCGTGTTCGCAGTTTTTCGTGAATCATACAACTTATATACTTTTTGCAACAGGCAGTTCTGCTGGAAAATTTATATTTTCGTTTCAATAAGACAACACAAGCCCAAAAATTTTAATATTATATACATAGAAAAAAAAAGAAGGGATGATTGTACACAGAAAACTGATGATACTATTCTAAACTTTAGGGGATATTTACGATTCTTTTAAATATCAACAGCGTAATTTTATCTTTAAAGAAGTTTCCAACACTAATTTGCCGAGGACGGCTGGGCAAATCTAGAGTGAATTCGTCGTAAAATGAAACTTTGTCCACAATACGTAACTAATGTCAAGGATGCGACAAAGTGTGGCGTAAGTAATCCCCTGCATTTGTCTTTCCACCGATCTTGCTCATCTAACACACTAGTATCAAGTAACAAACTTGATAACGTAGCCAACTAAAACACAGTAATAGTAATTAATAATATAAATATAAAGCACAAAGCTTTCTGTAATAAAATTTCCATGTGGTAATACTGGTACAGAAAGGTTATTTTGTACCGTTAAAAAAAACAAAAATCTCAGTTAAAATCATGAATGAACACAAAAACTGTAGAATCTCTACCGACAGTTACGTTGAGTACGGATTATTGATTCACTAAGAACTTGTTGTATAAGGTGTTGATAAACTGAAAAAGAGCAAAAAACTGTTTTAAATCAGACAAAATAAATGATTTAATATGCTTCATCTGCTTTAAATATCTAAAATATTTCAATGATTCCTCTCAACAAATGATATAACGTGCTTCAATTTTTTACTTTAAAAAAATTTGAATCTACATTTGGTAGAACCATTTGTTGCTCGTACTTAGCTTTGTTACGTACATGCATTTTAGCAATATCTAATAGCCTTATTGTAATGAATGGAATTTTAAGCACAATTTAATATTTCATTTCACACATTAAAAAAAAAATTGCTAGTAAGGATACTATAAAACTTTACTCGGCTTTTTAGATACGCGCACACCTGGCAAGGGATTCCTAAAAAGTATATATATAATAGAAAAAAAATACGATCAAAGAGGATTCTGGCAGAATGATGGGATTCAAATATCCCTCCATTCTCGCCTAGCTCTGAACCCTATAGTAAGAATGAAATGTCCCTGGCTCTCTGCCAATCGGGGTCTCGCATCCGTGGTCGGGTAATGAATTCTATAATAAAATTTTCAAATATACAGATTAAAAAATAAAATTTCCTGTATTTCACATTAAACAAAACTTTGACAAATTTTAATTGAATTATTTAACTGACTATTAGAATTCTAATAACTTTACAACAAATGTAAAGCTTAAAATTTTTAATATAAATACCCACACTTAATACCTGTGTTGAAAATTAAGTTCTCAGCTTTATCAGGACAATGGACAGGGAGCAAAAAGCCGAATATATAATTAGGGAGAAAAGCTGGAAAGTGTTTTAATCTCTTTCCGTTAGGTCTGTAATGAACATACTAAATTTTCCCCCTTTTTGCAGGGTGGGCTTTACCCTTTGCGCGCAGATTTATAATCGAAAAACATTTTTTCCCTTTAACTAAAATAACAGTATATCAAAACACCTAACAGCTTAAATATCAAAGTTTTACTCATTTCTGATAAAGCACGTCATACCAGAACGCACCCTTTGCTTCTTGCATAATAAAATATTAGTAAATATATATATTTCAAACTTTCACAGTAATTTTGTATAATTTCAAGTCTTTATTTGGATATTCTAATGAAAAAATATTTTAATTTAACAGAGAAATTACAGCCCAGTGGTTATATGGTAAAAAATAGGCTGAACTCGGAATCCGGGGAAAGCTGGGAATTATTTCGAAAAGCGTGAAATCGAAAAGCAAACCTCTTTAGGTCAAATCAAGAACAAATGATCCTTAGTAAGTACCTCCCCTTAGCAATTGTCTTTGCTTTTCATCCCCCCCCCCTCGAATGGGTTGATGACCTCTACCTGTGTTACGACGGCGATCCTACACTGTGAAAGTTTAAAAAAAAAAATTAAATGTATATGTACATATAATAATGATGATACATTATAACTGGAAGTAGCGGGCGCTGGTAACTGAGTTTTGAATTGACATGCATTATCAGCAAATAAGTAAAACAATGAAATTAATCTTTGAGCTTAACATACAACACAAATATTAAGCATGAGTACTCATTCAGAATTTTAAACTCTACAAATTTTATTACTGACTTTTTTTTTTTTTTTTTTTTTTTGTAAACCATAAATCTGTACACAGCTGATGAAGCTCACATAACAAGTGGGGGGGGGAACTTTGTACGTTCATTACAGACGTAATCTGAAAGGAATTGAAGTCATAATATGTCCATATATTTTAATAAAATTACAGCATAATGCAGAAAATCAGGCAGAAAAAATGAGTCCTGCATATAAAATATTTACTGAAAACGCAAATACTGAGAAAATATTCGCCTGCATTATTGTTTTACATTTACACCTGAGAAAATATTCCAATTAAAGTATGTACTACAATGTAATGAGTCTTAAACATTCTAGAAGGAAATTTAAAAATGTTTTAATATCTGAAGAGAAATGAAAGAAAAACTTAAATGTGTCAACTCTCTGATATATAAAAATTCTTGCTGAACCCTACAAAATTGGTTTTCAAAATATCTCACTTCAGTATTTAAAAATGAAAATCTAAGCGAAAATGTTAAAAGTGAATAAGTTCAATTAGAACCAGCGGCCTGTAAAGTTGTCTTTCTAGCAAGGGTGCTTAAAGATCTGTTCTTACGTGTGTGTGTTTAACTTATCCCAATCCCTTCTATATTCTTTACGTCGGGTTCAAAATGTATATTTTTCATCAGCTTTCAGGTCATGACACGGCATGCAAACAGGACTCATTTTTATTGGGTTTCTTTTGTTTTTGTATGAACTTAAAAAAAAATCACCCTACAAATGCCATCTTTAACATTTCATTTTCGTATCATGAAAGAAACGGAAGATAAATTTATGAATGTGAAAGTACACGTTTTTAAGACACCGGTTAAAAAAAAAAATCTTTAAATTACAAAGGGAAGAAATTAAAAGTTTTTCTATTTTAAATATTGATTCCTGTACTGCTGATTTTTTTTTTTCAACCAAGCACTACACACGGTCATAGATAAGATCGATTTACTTTAAATCTATCGATACTCGGTAACCACGGCAGTGTCAAGACGTAGTGTAACCCACAAATGTGTCCAACGGTTTGGATTGGAGAGCTACGGTCAAACTTTGGCCACACGAAATTACACTGGAGACTCCTGCTTGAAGAAGATTCAGAGAGACTTAAAATATGCAAATCAGTTGGATCATTACCGAAAGGCAGCGCCATGGCAAAAAAAACTTTCTCAGCCAGGTACCAGAAAATATGCTGTCATTTGCGAATAAAATTATACGAAAAGGTTAAATATATTTTTTTAATGTTTTCCTAACCTAAAATAACATTGTTCGGCAGTAGCTTGATGTGTAAAACGAAATAAAACTAATAAGATCATTGCAAAGCTGCCACCAGGTCTATAAATATTTTTAAAAATATAATAAAAATATCTAATAAAAATTTAAAATAAGTGAGAATTGTGAGTTTTCTGACATCACTAGTTAGTGAAACGCGAGTTTTAGAGAGTAAAAGTGGCAAAATATGTCATAAAGAATGGTTATCTTTATTATTTTCCCACTATGTGAAATTTTGTTTTTCTCACATTTGTAATGAGTTAAAAATTAAGAGAACTAATAAAAACTTCTAAATGATTTAATATTTTATTCCAAAATTTTATTAAACACAAATGAATAAAAAATAAAGCTTTTAAATGTAACTTTTTAAAACGACATAATGAATATGAGAAAGTAAAGAGGATGATGATACTATAATGACAATCGTAATGGCATTCACGTTCCTATTATTTCACTTCAGTCAGGAGCGATTAGTACTAGAAAATCATCGATCGCACTCACAATGAAAGTGGCCTACGTGCAATATCCTACATTTTAACTTTCTTTCCCAGATTTTTAAAATTACATCATATTTCACAGGATTTTCTGCCACCCTGTCTTATAGGTCCAACCTGGGTCATGATAAACATTTTATCTGCATTTGAATCCAAATGGGGAAATTTTCCCTATAGAAGTTAATTTTTCTTCATAATTCTTTAACATAAGTTTTCTTGAAAATAACAAAAACAGGGAGATCCAGAGAAATTCTGAAAAGCCAAATGTAACTTCTTTCCAATGGGGAAGGAATAAACAATTTAAACCCAAAATATGCTCAAAACTCTAGCTGAATAAAAGTACAAATTTTTTTTGCAAAATATGTAGCAGATAGAACATAGCAAGTTAAAAGTTTTCCTTAAATAAGAATAAATAAAAGGGAAGAAAAATCAATAACTCATTTTTAAACCCAAACCATCTTTGATGCCTTGCCCTTCGGGTAGCCACACTTACAGCTAAATAAACACGGCAGCACTTGCTGTGCATTTAGGATATTAATCGCACACTTTTTTGAATGTCAAAAGTACTAAATTTCAAAGTTCACCTCCCAAAATTTGTAGACAAGTTAAATAAGTTTTTTTAATAGTTCAATACAAATATAGATACTTTTATGTGTCTCTATTAGTCAGTATTATAAGACTCGTGCATGAATTGGTCCCTCCACACTTATCTCAGTGGTGGTTAGCAAAACATGAGTACTGGGAAGCCCCATGCGGCAGACTTCCTTCTAAGTGCCCAGTGCATGCCTGACCACAAATATGCAACCGGAAAAGATGAATTTGAAATAGAGCTAGATGCTTGAGCAGGCCTCGTTTACTTGACGGATTGGCAAGAAAAGCTAACCTGCAAATTAAGAGAATTTGTGATCGTTACACATTTTCGGTGATCAACAGGCAAGCCAAATCAGAAGACAGTAAATTCAGAGAGGCTGCAGTCCCTTTGCTCATGGCTCATGACAAGCAGTTGCTGGTGCTCCCTGCAGAACTCCCCATGTCTCAGCTTGTTTAAAAGATACCCTCCAGACCCTCGAATAAATTCTGGGGGGAGGGAATCCTGTCTACTCTGAATCAATTAAGGGATTGTGATATTACTAAAAAAAAGGAGGGGTGTTGAAAGCTGCATTAAAAAAATCCAAGCTGTAACTGTTGTAGGGTTTTTATGCTCCTTGACAGGGCTACAGAGGTCCAATTTGAAAGGTCTTATAGAGTTTGCACTTCCATGAAGTGCAACCTATAGAACTTTAATTATATTTTAATAATATACATTTTGTACAAAACAACCACAACAATTTATTTGGAGTCATAACCCCAAATTAAATTTGTGCTAAATAAATAACCTGATTTTACAGAAACTAGGCTACTTTGCTAATTACTAACTTGTGCAGTTAAGTCTTTTAGCAACCTCAAATATTTTTTATTAAGTTTAGACATACTATGAAACCCCATACAAGAAAGCTATGAATATAAAAATTATACTCAAAAGGTCATTATTGGCCTTGTCATTTAACACGTATAATCTGTCAGTTGAGATTTTACAACATAGTTGACATTTGAAATGCATCATATATGTATAATTGGATAAAGATATTTCTTATCTTACAGTTAATGAAAAGGATGAGATAAAAGAAATTAAAAAAAAAGAGGGGGGCATTATATCAAGCATTCAAAATTGAGGAAATTATTAAAAATACAATGAAGGTTGAAACATGACATTTAAATTATACATAGCAAATTTTTTTTTCTAAAACAGAACAATTCAATAGTGTATGCATAACTATTTTGCCCCGAAATACAACATAAATAAAAAAACAAATGTTTAAAAATATTAGGCTTTGAACTACAAAGACATCTTATCTTTGTAGAACCTCACTCAATGTCACAAACAGAATTTGGAATACTCAACATATTTCACTACATACTTTTGCATTAGCTCAAAACCAGCTGGAATAAATGTCCACCTAACAAAGGAAACTAAAAGTAACATTTATTCTGATCACTTCAATTTTGTTTTGCTCATTGCAGATCATTTAAAAGATAAAATCCAATAATCTATTGAAAACTAATTCTTCCAAAAACAATTGCAACATTTGGCACTTAATACTTATTTTGGGTAACCAGATAATTACTACTGTACTGTGATTAAAATTCAATATTAGGATCAAAACCTATTGATTTGTTCAAACTTTATAATTATACAATGATTTTCACCAAATTTTTACATTATAAAGGTATACAAAATCAATATAACACAGTTCTGCTCCCTCTACTGGTATTTTTTTTTCATGTGTGTATGTGTAGAACAGAAATCAGTACAGGAGATATAAAACTGCAGATGACAAAATAGTGCAAAATTATGAAAACATAGCATTATTATAACAGATTGGGTATACCAATTACAGATTTGCATTAGGCAGCTGAAGATATTTTCATTCTAGTAAATGTATTTATGTGTTTCATGTGAGTGAAGAGAGGAGAAGGAGGAAAAGTAATATACAATACTTACAAGCATTATGAGATATCAAATAATATCAAAAAGACATTGTTTTATAACTATTATTTATGTTTATTTCACAATGCTAAAAATTCAAATGAGCAGAGAAACTTTCCAAAACTTTAAAAAAAAATAAATAAAACAAGGCCTTTTATGGAAAAAAACTAAAAAATTTATCAGTATTTAAAAGACTAAAAGAAACACTATAAAACATACTTACCTAAGGTATATAAAATATGGTTATATAAAAATATTTTTATATAACCATAAATTATTCATGGGTTTAAATAAATTTTGCAGCTTTCTTTTATGAAGAAAATTTACAAGCAATTGCACCATTACCTTTTTATGCTAAAACATCATTATTAAATATAATTCAACAGTATCATTAATTATAATTCAACTCCACCAATAAAACCTAATATTCAGGAATGTT
Organism: Pardosa pseudoannulata; assembly: GCA_032207245.1. Taxonomy (NCBI): domain Eukaryota; kingdom Metazoa; phylum Arthropoda; class Arachnida; order Araneae; family Lycosidae; genus Pardosa; species Pardosa pseudoannulata. Next base: position 119,629,430 of record CM063503.1, read on the forward strand.
ACATATTCTTTTATATCTATCCTGTCAGAATTATTATATACATTAAATAAAATAGAAATCTAAGCTTTTATTTTTTATAGAATATTATTATTTTATGTAATAAAACAATTGTATGTTTACACCTTAGTAAAAGAATTTAAAATTTTTCTACTAGAAAATGTCAAATTAACTCAGTATATACTAAGAACATTTTTATCTCTTGAATCAATAAGTGAAATGGATCAATCAAGTTTACAATCTCAAACAGTGATAAAAGTTAAAATTGAAGCCACACATTAGAAGGGTATAATAATAATAATAAGATAGAGTTTAAACAAAAATGTGCAGTTCCACAAACCAAATCCATTCTTACAAGCATCCTTGCAGGCTACTTACTTCCAGACACAAACTATTCATTCAAGTAATAGTACAGATTTTTGACTGCTGCTCAAGATACAAAGGACCAAGAGGAAAATAAACAAACCAAATACCTTCTGAATCCATCTCTTATAAATGGCATCTATAAGGATCTCCAATAATATGCTATTTATACTTAAATAGCATAATGAAATAAGCATAAATATACAAATAAACTAAATACCTTCTGAATCCTTCACATATATAAAGGGCATCTATAAAATTCTCCTATAATATGCTATTAATACTTGAAAAGCATGACGAAGTAAGGAGCTACAATAATTTACAAATTGAACCCAGTTAGATCATAAAATGCTTGACACAACAATAAATATACATAAATAATTGATACTATATATAGGCAAGATTCCTACATCATGAAACAAAGTTACATACCTTTAAATTAGCACCTTGATTACTCAAAGGATGTCCTAAAATATTCTGATGTGAATGGGAAGTAAGAACAGCAGATGAAACATTGGGATTTACTCCTCGGTTCATGCTCAAAGAATTAGCATTTCCAAGAGACATGAGACTACCATTAATAAGTGATCCAGTATTTTGTTGCTGTGTAAGTTGAGGAGATACAACAGCTACAGGAGGATGTTGCAAATTACCTGCACTACTATTACCAGCAACAGAGGTTGAGAGTGATACTAAACTACCTTGGGAGCCTATTGTACCACCTTTGCTCTGCATTAACAGCATATTATTGTTCATACCCATTGTTCCAGTTGTATTGCTTAAACTATTAACAGTACTGTTAGATATATTTGTAATAGCTATACTGCCATCACTAACACTTATATGGGCTGTAGATGAAACTGGTGTTCCAGATTTATTTACAGTATTTGCAACATTTAAATTATTTGCAAGTGGACTTTTCACAGACGTTATTGAAGGACTCGGAATTCGTTGAGAAGTAGGTAATCCAGCATGTGTTGGTGGTGCTGGCACATTGCTGTGAGGTTTTGTCTGCAGCAACTGAGATAACTGCTGGTGTCTTTGTGTGGATACACTTCCCACAACACTACCCTCTACAGGAACAGTATCATTAATCCCATTGAACAGATTCTGTGCAGATGATTGTGAAGACTGTGTTTGTGGAAGATCTGGATCAAGAGATGACCCTATCAGCTCATCTGGTAGTTCATTCTCAATATCCCACACAAGGGATTTTCCAAATCCAAAATCTAAGGGGAAAAAATTGAACATATTACAACATAACTACAAATGCCAATAATCCACTTTTCAAATAAAATGTTATTATAAACTATTTATAACTGAAACTTCTTTCTTAATAAAAGAAAAATCTTAACTTTTTACTAAATAGTTTTTGGATTATTTTTTAATACCTTTTTTATAAAGTTTATCTTATATATTTGATTTTTACTGTCCTAAAGACATGCATTTGAAACCTAAGGAACAAATTCCTAAAAAATAATTTTCTTTCTAGAATAGTATATATGAATAATTTATATGAAAGTTAAAATGGTTAGAAATATGCGGTATTAACTTATTAGAGCTATCATTTTCAGATTGCTTTATAATTAATGAGTGACCAAAAAGAAGAGTTAAAAGAATTTTTATAATATTAATCAGCAATAGAAAACATAAAACTAAACAATTTTTTAAAAATTTATATACTAATTGACACTGTTAATTTGCAACTCTGATTCCTATAATTTATAAAACATAAAAATCTTAAGAGAACCTCAAGCTACGCATTATATCCAGAAATTTAGAATTTATATATAATCAAATTTCACTTAAAATTTTAGAATAACTGAATATTGGAAATATTTTAAAAAGGCATTTCCCTCAATTTTACAAATGCAAATTATACTATTTCTGCATGATTTAAAATATATAAAATCATAAAAGGCATGTGAAATGTTTATATTATTTTTCTTTGTTATGTCACTTTAAATGGAGATAAACTAATTTGAAATTTGAAACTAGAATCATAATTCTGGTAAATTCAACTCTTTTAAATAAGCTACAAATGCTATTATATATATATATATATATATATATATATATATATATATATATATATATATAATGCTTTCTGCAAGGTAGATTTTAATCAAAATGTTTAGATAAGTTCAAAATTTTTATTTCAATGTAATTCCAAATATTTTAAGGAATTACATCTATTTTAAGATAGTGCAAAATTTAAAGTGATAGAAAATAAATATTGCAGTACACTGAAAATTTTATTGAAGAATCTTAGAGTAAGTACAAATTTTATCTTAAGGTGCACAATGTAGGAGACCATAAAAGTTTTAAATTTGTTATCTGAAACTTCTAATTATATTAAATACATATACAGTAAAACAGGCTTAGAGTTTTCCTACTTATTTTTTTTTTTCAGCTTCAATTTGTTCATATATGTGTAATAATATATTTTTACAGCTAAAAGGTTCCATTTTAAAACTTCTTTCTGCTTAAGAAGTGTAATTTCCTTTCCATTTGATCTTGAAAATGATCTTTGAAATTTAATTATAATTTCTTAACAGAACAGAGATACAAAAAAATATTTTTCCTAATGCATTTTCCAGTTTCCATATTTAAGAAGTTCTAATCACTTGGTAAGCAGGTTCCCAAGCTTATGTATAAATGCCAATTCAATTATTTAAAGGTCTTTTAAAATTGACAATTCATTTCAGACGTAAACAGCTATTTTTTATTATTAAAATACAAATGGCTTCATTAATACATGTTCAACTCTCACATTTAGAATCTAAACTTCAAACCCATGCAATTTTGAAACCAAACTTAAAAAAACAAAAGGAAAGTCACAGCAAAGCTTAGTTCAACTGGCTGTCACTTGTGCAACAATAGTTTATGGAACAATTTTATTAATTTTTTAGTTTTTTGTTTGTTAGTTTAGTTTTCCCTATTTTTGTAAAATAAAAAGATTAAACAAACACTGTTTAAATTTTCTCTCCTTAGTCATTTGATCAACAATCACTTACATAGATAATGGATTGTGATACAAGATGCAGAGGACGAAAAAAGAAAAAGGCCCATTCCTTTACACTTATAAAACATTTATGCTTATCTGATAAATCTTTCAAAAAAAAAAAAAATACTACTACTATTGTTTATGATTGAAGTAGGAGTATTTGCTTGCTGGAAACTTTATACATAGGAAGTCCGTGTAGTGTAAAATACAAATTTTACACATAATTTTCAGGTTATTATATATATATATATATATATATATATATATATATATAACCTACAATTTTATTACCTCCACATAAAATTGTACTTAGGCAAAACATGTTATATTGTTTTATACTGTAGCATAACAGCAACAAACAAAATTTCAGTGCATACCTGATAGGGTTATAATTTATATGAAAATCTCTATTGATAAATTCACCCATGTCAAAGGATAATTAAATTTTAATGTGTCATTATCTTCAGAGAATAATCAAAATGTAAGACCTTTAAAATAGATTTAATGCTGAATTTTAAAACAGCATTAAACACTGATTAGTTTTTTTTTTCTTTTCAGAAAAATTAATAACCCATAAAAGTATAATATATAACATTCAAACTACACTTCATAACAGAATCAAATAGAAAATTATATTGCTACATTAATCCGATTATTCAAATTTCTGGATACAAAAAAAAAAAATTAATGAAAAATAATATTTTAAACTAAAGCTAAGGATAGGATATGAAAAAAAAATTGGGTAGTTATAATTTAAAGCTTAAAGGTAAACAACCACATAAAAAAGTTACCAAATTGTTAAATATATAAAAATTTTTTGCTTTTTTGTCTGTTTTACTGTAGGTAAATTCCTTCTACACAGGCATTGCATCAATATTTCAAATACTGCATTTTAACAAAAGGTCTAGTAGTATGAAAATACCATAATTTATAGCTTTCATTAATTAACCATTGTGAGGTCAGCCGATTTAAACAGATAATGAAAAATTCGAAGATATACATTTATATACATGAGATGGTAAACCGTATGCTTTCACTATTAGCTTCCTTTATCTGCATCAGCAATCTTGTGTGATTTAACTTCAGAACCATTAATTTATGAAATTCAAAGCAAAAATTATTGACAACTTATGCAAAATGGATTATCCAGTAGTCAAAGATATATAAATTATCATTAAGTACTCCAGTTAAGTTTCAAACAGAAATAATCATATGAAGTTATGATTGACCTCACTGTAAACAAGGACTCTGAAGGCACCATGCAAAGTGGACATTTAATATTTATCTTCATTAAAATAAATTATCTGCTCTTTGTAATGGAGAAAAATCAAGCTACATAAACTAAAACATCGTATTTATGAAGTGAAAATTTGATCTGAACTCTCAACATAAATAAAGTGATTTTAAATGTATAAAAGATAAATTCAGTCTCAGTCTTCACAATCAGATATTAAAAATACACTTGTTTAAAGCACAGTGAATGACAAGATGCTTAATAGATTTCAGAGCATGGTCATTTAACATCCAACAAATCAATCTATATTATTACTCATTTTTGATGACACACAAATACTCATTTTATATATTCTTACAGATGTAAACTTAAACAATCTTTGCCGTTTTAACTCACAATAAACAACCTGAGACAAGAAAATCATCATACATAAACATAAACACAATTGCAACATCCTGTCTCAATATTTACCTGCATTGTCTGAAATCGCGTTTTCCGAAAGTTTGGGGCGTTTGTTGGGAGGCTCAACCATATCAGCCATGATGGGTTTAAGCCTACTTGGAGATCTCACAAATGGCGTTTATTATAATTAATGTACACTTAGACGGTCTTGTTGTATGCCGATGTTCGGTGTTCTTTCGAAGAAGGAAGGCACACCTAGGTATCATTGTGTTGTTTGCCTATATACCGCTTGCTCAGCTTGAGGTGCTACGCCGAACGGGATCGTGCTGATCCTCCATCATATCACACTTGCACGTCCCTACATGACTGAGAGTATTATGAACCAATCATTTCGACTTCAGTAAAGGATGTAAACCACAGTCACAATGAAATCAGCTTCATTAACGACGTATAGGAGCGACAAAAATTAGTAAATATCGGTTTTCTAACACTTTAAATAAATGAAGACTATACAAATTTCTCCTTCTCTGCTTCTCTCAAAATGGCGGCGATAGCTGAAAACTTTTCTGCGCTGACAGAAGGGAGAACGAGAAATTCCGAACACCTTCTTTACACCTATCACTAAAACATGATTGGGCTTGGCATCTCACGTGACACAGAGCGGCTCTCTGATTGGCTGATTTATTTATAACTATATATAATTATTTTGCCGAAAGGCTCCGAACATTGCCGATCTATATTACTGTTCTGACGCGCGGACGAACAATTACGCTCTTACACCAAATGTAAAAACTTGTCACTTATAAAGTCTCGCATTAGTAATTTTAGTCATATAAAACATATTGCACCAGTCTTTTCTGAAAATGCAGTCAGTCCTAGATCACTGTTTGTCAAGTAATATATCAACTTCTTGTTATTTTCTAATAATATCTCTCTTAAGTAAGATCTGATATAAACCTAATCAAATATTATTTCAATAGTTTTAGACTTGAAAATGTTTTTAAGTTCATACATTTTTTTTCTGTAAAAATCTAAAAACTTGTTAATAACTAAACCATAGTAACCATAACAAAATATTAATTTTGTTTCGGCGCAATACATATACATCATACGTTCGATTCTCGTATTTTCATGTTTCAGTTTAAATTAATATTAAAATTATTAGTCTTTCGCATGTGTGAAATCTTATTCAATGGAAGAGCGTTTGTAGATGCTTGCCTTGTTATCAGCAACGCAAAATTTCTTACAGATTATTACTTACATATGAAAACATGTAAACAAAACATTGTATTTTGATTCAGAGAGAGAGCGTTTAGAGATGCTCGTCTTGTTATCAGCTACGCAAATTTTCTTACAAATTATTTCATATCATATGAAAACATGTAAACTAAACATTAAATTATGCTGCTACACGCTTGTACAACTGATTTTAAAAAGAAATTGTTAGAAAAATATATTTAAATTATGCATTTTTTGAACAAATTGCATTGTATCTCTGCGTGTTTTTCTCGAGTCATGTTTAAATAAATAAGAATTTTATAACTCACTTTTATCTAACTGTTTTTTTTTAATAATTAGATTTACATATTAATAGTATACTTAATAGTAAGAAATATATTTTACTAAGTGATCTAATTTTTTCTTGATAAAGGTAGAAATAAGATAGACATTCATATTGTTAATCCAATCATTGTTATATCATTTGACTAGTAGATTAATATGATTTAAATTATTTGAATAATATCTGATAAGTTTTATATTTTAATTAAATTAAAATGAAAGATCTAATATAAAAAAAAAAAGCTTTTGGTGCAAATTATTGAGGATTCAATTTTGGTAGTTTATAAACTGTAAAAAAGTCTTATAATTATATAACATAAACATTAAAACAGTGTTAGCAGATATTGGCATCTATGCATTTTTAATAAATTTAGCATGCATTTCAGTCACCTCAAACCATTACTTAGTACAAAATATTTGATCTTTTTTTATTATATTCACAATTTTTATTAGTTTTTTAAGCTTAGTGAAATTCATAATTTAAATTCATAATGTTACTTTATATCAGTGCATTTGTTATCATGCTGTGCAGATAAAAATGTAAGGATTATATTGCCATTGAAAAATATGGATCAGTAGTGTGGCAAACATCCTCTATGTAGTAAAAAATGTAATGATTAACTGTCAATTTTTGATCTAATTAAAAATTTTGCAGCATATATAAGTGATATATTATTTGGTTTTATTTTAATGTTGAAGCAAAATTTTAATATAAAGATCTATTTCTTATTAAATAAATTAATATGGTTTTACATACAGCCTATAACAATGTTTTAATTTTTTGCTATAAGAAGCATTTTTAAAGAAATATCAATAGTAAATGCCATAGTCAAAATTTTAATTTCTTTACATAAAGAAATATTAATATAAAATGACTGATATTTATAAGTACATAGAAAAACTAGTAATTTTTTTTTTTTTTTTTTTTTTTTTTGCTTACTATAAAATATTGAAAAATAAAGGGGTTTTTTGCATAGGAACCTCAAAAATGTTGTAAGTCATGAAAGCTCAGAGAAGTGATATGACCTTAAGTTCCTAAAAATGTCTGTATTTTCAAAATTATCACTCTAGTTGTTATAATGTTAAAATCTATTCATAACAATTTTTTTATTATTATCAGATTTGTGAATACTTATATATTTTTTAACTTAATAGTTAAGCTTAAATTTTTTTTCCCATAAAGGTCAGAGTAAATTTTTGCAAAAATGAAATTTTACAAGGTGGTACATAATGATTTCATTTTTGTGGGTTTAAAGGAAATATTTTCAAAAAATATGTTGATAATTCATATGATTATACAAAGCAATATTGTTCATAACTATATATTATATCATTCAAACATTCTGTTTCATCCGTTTTTAAGAAATTTAAATAAGTAAAATCTTTTGTTAACCAGTAAATGGCACTATTTAACCAAGACCTCAATTGTATAAATTGTGGTAATAATTTGTGACAAGTAAAACTTTTGTGTTTTTCTTCAAAGTGATAATTTCAAAAGATTTTTTTTTTCTAAAAGTTTTAAAATGCATAAATTTTTCCTGTTGTTATATATATTATTATAGTTTATAAATAGATTTTTTTAGGATATTAGAGGTTAATTTTTTTAAGTATAATGGATGAAATAGTAACTCTTGCTACACTAAAATAACAATAGTTTAATATATTTTATATGACATCTAAGGAAATCAATCTTACGCATGGGTAGGGTTGGCACGTTTTAGCCAAAGGTGGAAAAAACCATCCTGGCAAAAATACATTTTTGCCACGTTTTGCCAAGTGGCAAAAATGGATATGTTTTATTTATGGCAATGTAACTATTTTAATTTTTAGTTTTAATTATTATTTTAATCTCTAATCTAAAGATACATAACATAATGGTTTTTTTAACATAGAATATTCAATGTGTCATTGAAACAGTAATCTAAATCTAAATGCTTGTAAGTTCTACTGTTTTAATGAAATGCTTTTTTAATTAAAAATATAAATGCAGAATGCAGAACATGAGAAAGGGGAGAGCAAATAGCAATAAAATAATTCACTGACTTTAATTTAAACTATTAAACAACAGATTCTTATGTTTCAGTTAATTTTTAACAGGGAAGTTGATACCATTTTTGCTATGCTATCAGAACAATAGAAATTTGAAGAGATACAAACTATAATTCATATGTAATATAAATATGAAAAAAAATAGTATAACTCATATTAAATTATAACTTAAATAATGGAAAGAACTACATATAGACATAAAATATTTAAATCTCAAATTCAATTGAATTTTCTACATTAGAACACATTTTTTGTTTTTTCAACATTGGTTTTGGTTTGGTTTGGTTTGGAGCGCTACGGTCTACTTTTTGCAACACGAGGGCTAATGAGACCGGGACCTACTGCTTAAAGCCGATTCCGAACGGCTACGAACATCCATGCCACAGTGGGATTCGAACCCACGAACTCCGGATCCGAAGGCCAGCACCCTAACCAATCGGCCATCGTTCGGCTTTTCAACATTGAATAACTGGAGATTTTAACTCCAGAAAAAACGAATAAGAATAAAAAGTAATTATTGAAATATGATTGATATGAGAAAGGTAATTACTTACCTCCTCCCATATTCCGGATGGCAAACTTTCAGCTCAACACACACAAATCCATTAAAAAATATAAGACTACTATTTAGAATACGGTATCTTTAATAGTTTATATCCTTCCACAACTAATAAAAAATTCCTTAAAATTACGAATAAAGTTCAATAAGGAATAACATAGATTTAATTAAGAATAACATAGGATAACAAATAATAACAGAATTTCTCTAACTCGAATACAAATATTTTAGAATTAAGCTTCCGGTTCGTATGGAAGCGACGAATAGTTCTACTACGAATAAAAGTTCAAAATTTATTTATTTATTTTATTTTTTTTTTCCGGACGCGACGCTTCCCACAGCTTGGCGTTTTTATTCTGTTGCCACTGGAGATTCAACATCCTCCCGCGCGGCCATGGACCTGGGCAGGATGCATATTTGAGATATAGGCCGAGTCATTGTCCCTGTTGATGTGAGTAGCTTGACCACTCTTGTAAGTCCATCTGGACCTGGGTACGTCTGAAGGATTCTACCCAAGCTCCACTTCAATGGTGGCAGGCTGACATCTTTGATGATGACCAGTCTCCCACTCTAATGTCTCTCTGAGTTCTCCACTTTGGGCGAGACTGCAAGGAATGTAGGTAATCTCTACTCCAACGTCTCCAGAAGGTTTCCTTAATCTGCAATAGGAGTTTGTACCTGGAAGAAATACTTAAAACAGAAGAATTAAATTCTGACTTCTCGGGTAACTCTAATAAAGGAGTTCCGATTAAAAAATGACCAGGGGTCAGGGCTCGGAAATCTGAAGGATCGGAGGATAAAGGAACTAAAGGTCTCGAATTAATGCAGGCTTCCACCTGGCACAAAATGGTGGAGAGTTCCTCAAATGTAAGGAGAGTTCCCTTTGTTGATTTGGCGATATGAGTTTTTGAGAGTTTAATGGATGCCTCCCATAAGCCTCCGAAGTTCGGGGCATATGGAGGAATAAAATGCCATCTAATCGATGGGGCGAATGCATCTTGGACTTAAGGGTCAGCAACAATGTGGAACAGTTTCTTGAGATAAGAATTTGCCCCAATGAAGTTTTTCCCGTTGTCTGAGAAGACATCACTGGGCAGACCTCGACGAGCCACAAAACGTCTCATGGCGGCAATAAAGGCAGCAGTGGATAAATCTGAAACTGCCTCAAGGTGTGCAGCCTTTGTGCACATGCAAATAAACAGGCAAATGTAGGATTTAAAAGTACTTGATTTTCTCTTATGTTCACACTTGGTGAGAATCGGACCCGCGAAATCTGTTCCCACTCTTTCGAGGGGTCGAGCTCTGTGAATTCTTGAGGGAGGTAAATCTCCCATCAACTGTTGTGTAGGTTTGGCATTTAATCGAAAACATGCAATACAGTTTCTAAGTTCTATGCGTACTGTGGATCTTCCATCTGGGATCCAAAACTTTTGTCGAATCAATGAAAGAGTAAGGTTCGTACCAGAGTGCATACTCCTTTTATGATATTCTCTAATAATTAAAGCAGTTATAAAATGGTTCTTAGGAAGGAGTATCGGAAATTTCTTGTCATAAGCTAATGATTCATGTCTACTCAGTCTGCCGCCTACACGCAAAATTCCGTTGGAATCTAAGAAAGGATTTAGTGATATGCACTTGTTATTTCTTGGTAGTACCTTCCCCTTTAATAACAACGCAATTTCTTCTTGGAAATTAGAATTTTGAATAACACATTGACAGAATTTTGACACATAAAGTTGCGTCTTCTATTTCAGCGGAGTTCAAAGGTCCCTTTACCTTTGTTAATTTCTTGATTCCTTTAATAAATCGTTGCACCCAAGCTACAACTCGGATTAATTTCGCGAACGTAGAAAATTTTGTTAAGAGGTTGCACATTTCATTCATTTGAGTAACAAGACTAATTTGTTGTATTTCTTCTGGCTCCTTCGCTACATGTGAGTCTATTTGACTAACTGGTAATTTGCTTGAGTGAAATTCCGTTCTTTCATAAAGCCAGTCTGGTCCGTACCACCACTCTTGATTTCTTTCTAATTGCTCCGGGTAAAGACCTCTAGTGGCACAATTGGCGGGATTTGCTTTTCCTGGGACATGTCGCCAGGATTCGACTGATGATAAGACTAAAATCTTTTGAACTCGATGGGTGACGAATTGATTTCCTTTAGCTGGAGGATTATTCAGCCAGCTGAGAGCAATTGTGGAATCCGTCCACAGAAAAATATTTTCTATATTACGGTTAAGAGCTTGAATTATGGCATGAGTTAATTCAGCCAACAATAGTGCACCACAAAGTTCTAATCTTGGTAACGTGACTGATTTGACAGGGGCAACACGTGTCTTTGCAGCTATCAAATGTATTTCTATAGGATCTGACAAGATTCGTAAATAAACAACTGATGCATAGGCTTTACACGAGGCATCGCAAAAGCCATGTAATTCAAATTTAGTGTTTGATGTTAAACCTAGATGGCGAGGAAGCTTTACTTTTTTAAAATGATGAATTTCCCTTTTGAATATGTTACATTTATCTTTAATCTCTTCCGCAGGTGATCATCCAATTCTAATTTTGCTTGCCACAGTTCTTGTTTTCATTTGTTTCGTTTGGAGCGCTACGGTCTACTGTTTTGCACACGAGGGCTAATGAGACCGGGACCTACTGCTTAAAGCCGATTCCGAACGGCTACGAACATCCATGCCATAGTGGGATTCGAACCCACGAACTCCAGTACCGACGATCAGCGCCCTAACCAATCGGCCAGCGTTTTGTAAGAGAAATTTTAAATTAATAGTTGCAGGCGATAGGATGCCTAACGGATCGAATGTTCGGGCTATGAATGACAATAATTTTCTTTTAGTGTCCGTATCTTCTCCCTCGACGATTCTTACTTGTAATAAATCATTTTGGACATTCCAGACTACCCCTAATACCTTTTGAAATGAATCTTTGAATAAATGCTCCGAGTTTTGCACTTTCAACGAATCTGGCAGTTGTGCCAAAGCTTCGGCATCATTTGAACACCACTTTCGAAGTTCAAATCCTCCGGATTGCATTAAATTTTGCATTTCCTTAACTAATTCTTGTGCTTCGGTCACCGAATCTGCACCCGCGAGTAGATCATCCATATAGAAATGATTCTTTGCCACCTCATACGCGATTGGAAAATTTTCTTTCTCATCTTCACATAACTGTTTTACTGTCCTGAAAGCCAAATATGGTGCGCACGAGGTTCCGTAAGTAACAGTATTAAGCTCAAAAATTTGTATACTATCCCTGGGATTTTTTCTCCAGACAATCCGCTGATATTTCCTGTCTTCTTTGGTTACATTAATCTGTCGATACATTTCTGCTATATCAGCTGAAAATGCAATCGAATGACATCTAAATTTAACCAGAATTGTAAATATGTTAGCCTGCAGTTTAGGACCCTTTAACAATACATCATTTCATGAATTACCATTAGATGTTTTGGCTGAGGCGTCGAACACCACACGAAGTCTCGTGGTGGAACTATTTTCGTTTATTACTGCATGATGAGGTAAGTAATAATAATTTTGGGTTCTCGATTCTTCTGATCTTACAGGAGACATGTGACCTAGTTTAGCGTATTCCTCCATAAAACTTATGTACGGCTCTCTTAATAATTTATCTTTTTTAAGCTTTTCTTCTAGCAAATAAAACCTTTTATGTGCTTGAACTTTACTTTCACCTAAACTGACTGTACTTTTGAAAGGTAACTTGACAGTGTATCTACCCGAAGTTTTATCTCTAGTCACTGTCTCTGCGTAAATAGTTTCTACTTCATGGTCTTCTGACTTAAGAATTTCAGATTCTGTAACTGATTCTAATTCAAAGAATTTTTTTAATGTATCATTTATGTTCACCGTTGAAACGCATGAGACTACAATTTGTTCCTGTGCTGCATAGTTAATAGGACCTGAAAGCACCCAACCTAATTTTGTTGGTAATGCAACAGGTGTTCCAGGCAGACCCACAATTGGAGCTCCTTCAATCAGTAAAGCGAAAATGTCGGCTCCTAATAAAATATCAATTTCCTTTTTAATGTAAAATTGAGGGTCTGCAAGCAACAGATATTTTATGTGTGGCCAATTGTGTTGCCTTAAATGGAAATTAGGGAGAGGAGAAGTAACCCTTTCTACTACGAAAGCTTTTACCGAATGCGAATCCTCAGAAAAATGTGGGGTAAAATAGAATTTTGTTCTACACAAAGAGGTTTCCGCCATAATACAATTGATGCCTACTAAACTGTGCGATGTGCTACGCGACGGTAAATCCAATCGTGCCGCGCACTCCCTTGTAATTAGCGAATTTTGGCTAGCATTATCAATCAATGCCCTACATTGAATAACTTTACCATCCCTGTTCTTTACATTAATTAGAGCTGTTGATAATAAAACATTACTTGATAAACATTGAGCACTATTTGAAACCAACATTTCTGGACTCGAGCTACCGCACACCTCACTAGTCCCTTTATTCACCGAATACACATGCAATAGCGTATGATGTCTCTCATCGCAATTTTTACAACTAAAATTTATGCGACAGTTTTCAAGCTTATGATTTTTACGTAAACAATTTTGACATAACTTATTAATTTCTACAATTTTCCATCTCTCCATAACAGGCATAGAATTAAATTTGAGACATTTATACAAAGCATGCGTCTGAGAGCATATTATGCATACATTATTTGTCACTACTTCATTATTAGATTTTTTAACCAACGCACTATTTGTTAGATGTTTCTTTCCTACATGATTATCCAGTACTTTATACGCTGGGCGGAATTTTGTATCTAATTTTGTAGTTTTGTTTTCACTCATACTTCTCGCTTCCCTTTCTATGAATTTTTTAAATAAGTCCAAATTTGGAATTTTATCATTTTCCTGCATTAATTCCCATCTTTGTTTAAGAGGCTCATCTAACTTTGAAATCATACAATTTATAATCATTAAATCACTTAAACTATTAGATTCTAATCCTAATGTTTGTAAATTCCTTACCGCTTCATTACATGTATCTATCAACTCGAGTAACGTTTTCGAATTATTCGCTTTAACTATTTTCGTATTAAATATTTTATTTATTTGGCATATCGCCAACTGACGCTTATTTTCGTATCTTTCGCACAGAATTTCCCAACAATTTTTTAAATTTTCTTCTCTTAATGAAAATCCTCTAATTAATTTTGACGCATTTCCACGAACTGCCGAATGCAAATATTGCAATTTTTCAATTTCTGACAACTGCTCATTTTGTACAATTGTCGATTCGAATGATTCTTTGAACGAAATCCAGTGTTCCGAATCCCCGTAAAAGTGCGGGAGATCAAATTTCGGAAGCTTAACCGATATCTGTTTTGATTTAGAACCGGTATCATTCTCAGAGTTTTTTTTTTAACTTAGTTTTTTCTTCAAGACTAATTAACAAATTCAAAACTTTATCTTGATATCTCAAATATTTATCTACATTATCATCCTTCTCTTTCTGAGAAAAATTTGCAAATATTTCTGAAATGCGATGTTCATAATCCTTTAATTTCGTTTTCAAAACCGAAATTCTGACCTGCTGTTCTACACTGCATTTATTAACATTCTCACTGATACATCTATTTCTTTACATATTGAATCAAACCTTAGTTCGGTTTTCGAAATCTTAGGTGCCATTTTCACGAATTTAAATCTTTTAATCAATGAATAATAAACAATACTAAATTGAACATACTCAAATTAAACTTAAAAACAAAACAATAATTTTCGAATTAATACGACTTAAATGAGAATAATTAGAATTCTGGACTCCCTATATTTAAGAATTCAAACAAACAAATAATTGCTATCAAACCCATAGGGCTCCGGCTCGAACGGACCAAAAACTATGGAGATTTTAACTCCACAAAAAACGAATAAGAATAAAAAGTAATTATTGAAATATGATTGATATGAGAAAGGTAATTACTTACCTCCTCCCATATTCCGGATGGCAAACTTTCAGCTCAACACACACAAAATCCATTAAAAAATATAAGACTACTATTTAGAATACGGTATCTTTAATAGTTTATATCCTTCCACAACTAATAAAAAATTCCTTAAAATTACGAATAAAGTTCAATAAGGAATAACATAGATTTAATTAAGAATAACATAGGATAACAAATAATAACAGAATTTCTCTAACTCGAATACAAATATTTTAGAATTAAGCTTCCGGTTCGTATGGAAGCGACGAATAGTTCTACTACGAATAAAAGTTCAAAGTTTATTTATTTTTTTTGTTTTTTTGTTTTTTCCGGACGCGACGCTTCCCACAGCTTGGCGTTTTTATTCTGTTGCCACTGGAGATTCAACAATAACAAAAAGCAAGTTTTGAAACAATATCTATTCTCAACTTATTTCAAGTTTTTGAATGCACAAATGAAAAATTAGAGAATATTCTTTCTATAGCAGCACTACTTAATGGGCATAATTAAATTTAAATTTAATTAACAATAAAATTAGTCATAAAAGTTGTACCTAGAGATATAAAAAAAAAGAAAGAAAATTAAGATTGATTTTGCAAGTTTTTATGTGCAATGTTGTATTTTATGTAATTATTAGCTCATTTCCCCTACAAACTGTAGGTTTAAAAATTTTTAGTACTTATATAATATATATATATCTTATATGTGTATATATACACTTTACAATTAAAAACAACATTACTATATTAAATTGATAAAGAAAAAATTTTTATCCCATGCCTTCATCATATAAATTTATTTATAAAAATAGTATATTGTATTTTGATTGCTAACATCAGTGAAAATTTGTTTAAATTGTCAAATTAATACTAATGAAATACCTTATTAATATTCTGATTTAAGTCTCAATTATATTATGTACAAAATTATTTATTATTTTATTATTTATTAATTATTTTGTACATTTTTAAAATCCAGCCAATTTTTCTAGATTTTGCCATTTTTGCCGGGTTTTACCAGGTTTTTGCCACTGTCCTCGCAAAAATACCATTTTGCAGGCAAAATGACCAACCCTATGCATGGGTAATTTTAAACCTAGAAAATATTCAAAATTGTAATTGTATTATAATAAAACATTTTCATACTACACTCTTTTCTATTAAAAGATAGAAAATCGAAACTAGTTTGTATATAAAAAATTATTTTGTAGGAAAAATCTGAAAATAATAAAGGTTTAAAATTAAAAAATTTACTCCCAATTCCTGCCTTGATAAAGTTTAAATAAGTGTTCCAACTAGTAAAAAGATTTGATGCTTCTTTACAATTTCTTGCCTTCTTAATATCAAATAAAAGAGGAAAATTGTGTTAAAGGTCTCTTTCTTAGAGAAGTTATATGCTAACAATCATTATAAGACCATAAACAATATGGTTTTATTAAGATATATCCAAATTAAAATACTGACAAGTGATAAAAACTAAAGGTGTTCCTTTTATGTGACTAAAAAGTATTCTTTTTTAAAATTTCTAAGAATACATTTTAAGGTGGATACCTTATAATGTCTAATTGAAAAATACTTTAATTATTATTAATTATTTAAATGAAAAAATATCAAATGATTGTTATATGAGTAAAGTGTCATTGTTCGCTCACACACACCCACACATATATAATATTAACTATAAATAGTAAAATTGTAGTTTAAACTAAATTTTATTGTATATATAAAATAATATTTTCAACATATATTTTGAAAAACTGCATAAGTATCTTTAACTGTAAAGAGTTTTAAAAATTAAAGACATTATTTTATAGCCATATACAAATATGCACAAAGGATTTATACTGTTTACTCATCGAGGCTTTCTATAAAAATTTTCTGTATTTTAACCCTTAATTTGGCTAAGTCCACTACAATGAACAATCAAATAAATAAAATCTGGCGGGTTTATGAAAACTTCTATACATTTTAAATATCTAACAAAAACTCTAAAATATATTTCTATTACGGAGATCCAGAGGGACTTTACAGACGTAGGAAAATAACAGAAAATAAAAAATATTTGAAAAAACATCTTGTCAAATTAAAGGTTAATAGAAAAAAGCATAGTATGAAAATGTACTATAATTCCAAAATATTATGAGTTAATCTACTTTTAAATATAACTAGTTATCTAATAAATAATGGATAATAACATTAAACAACCAAAAAGTTTTTTGAATTTGTATCCACTTCTTAAATAAAGAGCAAAAATTTTGGTAAAATAAATCTAAGAGAAGTAATATGTTAACAGTCATTGAAAACTATGAAACTGTTTTATTATGATACATCCTAATAAAAATACTGACAGATGACGAATTAAAGGTGTAATATCAAAAGGATTGTGAAACTCTAGGCCTACAACAGCTCTGCAGGGTTATTGGTTACCAAATCAGATGGCTTGTAATGGAAGTTTACAGTTGAAGTTAACTTTCTCAAAAGTTAAACGTATTGATTGAACATTCTTAAATAACATAAAATAGCTATAATATAAACATTTGAGTACAACTATTATTAAAGAACTATAAAAAAAAATTTCTCTTAAACTTTGAGAACAAACACATTTAAAAAGAAATACCTAAATGGTGGCCAAAGGGGTAGGTAGCTATCATCCTAGAGTTCTAATCACTAGAATTCGTTAGATCAAATCCTACGACTTGCTTGTATGTTTATAGCTGTTTGAATGGGTGTTAAGCAGTACATTGCCGTCTCATTAGGACTTGTATAGCAAAATGGCAGATTGTAGCACTCCTAAAACAAACCAGTATCTAATGGAAAGATACCTTAATTATTAACTATTGTTTATCGTTAGTTTCTGAGCAACTCTATTAATTGAAAGAGTTTATCTTCATTGCTTCTGAAATTATATAGGAAAAGGACTATGAAGTACTAGGCCTACAACAGATCTGCAGGGTTATTGGTTGACAAATCAGATGACTTGTAGTGGAGGTTTACAGTTGAAGTTAATTTTCTCAAAAGTTAAATGTATTGATTGAACATTTTTAAATAACATAAAATAGATATAATATAAACATTTGAGTACAACTATTATTAAAGAACTATAAAAAAATTTTCTCTTAAACTTTGAGAACAAATTTAAAAAGGAATACCTGAATGGTTGCCAAAGGGGTAGGTAGCTATCATCCTAAAGTTCTAATCACTAGAATTCGTTAGATCAAATCCTACGGCTGGCTTGTATGTTTATAGCTGTTTGAATGGGTGTTAAGCAGTACATTGCCGTCTCCTTAGGACTTGTATAGCAAAATGGCAGATTGTAGCACTCCTAAAACAAACCAGTATATAATGGAAAGATACCTTAATTATTAACTATTGTTTATCATTAGTTTCTGAGCAACTCTATTGATTGAAAGATTTTATCTTCATTACTTCTGAAATTATATAGGAAAAGGACTATGAAATACTAGGCCTACAACAGATCTGCAGGGTTATTGGTTGACAAAGCAGAGGACTTGTAGTGGAGGTTTACAGTTGAAGTTAATTTTCTCAAAAGTTAAACGTATTGATTGAACATTCTTAAATAACATAAAATAGCTATAATATAAACATTTGAGTACAACTATTATTAAAGAACTATAAAAAAAAATTTCTCTTAAACTTTGAGAACAAACACATTTAAAAAGAAATACCTAAATGGTGGCCAAAGGGGTAGGTAGCTATCATCCTAGAGTTCTAATCACTAGAATTCGTTAGATCAAATCCTACGGCTTGCTTGTATGTTTATAGCTGTTTGAATGGGTGTTAAGCAGTACATTGTCGTCTCATTAGAACTTGTATAGCAAAATGGCAGATTGTAGCACTCCTAAAACAAACCAGTATCTAATGGAAAGATACCTTAATTATTAACTATTGTTTATCATTAGTTTCTGAGCAACTCTATTAATTGAAAGAGTTTATCTTCATTGCTTCTGAAATTATATAGGAAAAGGACTATGAAGTATTAGGCCTACAACAGATCTGCAGGGTTATTGGTTGACAAATCAGATGACTTGTAGTGGAGGTTTACAGTTGAAGTTAATTTTCTCAAAAGTTAAACATATTGATTGAACATTCTTAAATAACATAAAATAGATATAATATAAACATTTGAGTACAACTATTATTAAAGAACTATAAAAAAATTTTCTCTTAAACTTTGAGAACAAATTTAAAAAGGAATTAAATGTGTTCTCAATATAATAGTAGCATCCAAAAGAATAAAACTTAAATTTTTCTTTTCTTATGGAAAAATAAAAAAAGCAATGGGAAAAACTTAATGTTTAAATTATCTCTTAATTCATATAGTATGAATAATATGTATACTGATATGACTTTAACTGTATAACAATCCTTTCTTACTTTGTTTTTATAATAACAAAATTTTACCTCTCCATATATATCCAGGGGGAAAAAATCAGGTAATTGATCGTTTTCATTCATGATTTTTCTATTTTTAGTTTATTAAAAATATTAACATTAATAATTATTTTCATGATGAGTGATGAGTAAACTTTTTAATAGCTAAAAAGAATATTGTTTATTTCATTTAAGTTAACAAAAATAGGGGTAAAAACCTTAACTGCATTCGCTTTTGATCAACTCATAATCGTATTTCTATAAATTTGTGTAAGAAAGAGAGTTTATTTTTTATAAGTCTATTTTGGCTTGTTAGGTTGACTCAAATGCAGAATATGTTTTCTGCTTCTCTTCGACAGTGTTGCATAAATATATATTATAACATCCAAACATATTCTTATTCACCTGTTTTAAATTAGTTTAAATTCCTAATTAAATAGAATGAGGGATTGGAAACAAAATGATCCTAAAATATTGTGAATTAATTTGTTTACTTTTAAATACTAATATCAAGTTACCTAATAAATAACTTTTGTACTTCGTCAAAATGTGTTATCAACCAATTGAAATGTTTTTTAAAATTTAAAATTTGTTTGCAGTTCCAAGGTTCTTTCCCCATCCCCCTCTTAGAGACATGTTTGACTGAATAGCCCCGTTTACATGTGCCAGTCAAGTACCCTTCATTTTACCCGGGTAAAGGGATTGTGCTTGGAGGGTTGGAGAAACCCGTTTACATGGTCAATTATTATTACCTGCCTTTTCACTGGAATCGTCGCCAGAAGCCACATGATTATATAGGAAGGCAATCCCATCACTCCATGCTTGAGCTACTTCCACACTGACTAGCAACTGTTTATTTTCTACTGAAAATGCGACATTTACGTTTTTTTGTAATATTTTTAATGAATACCATGAAAAATTCAGGATGAAATAATGATGAAAGCCTATATGGTTCTCTCATAATAAAAAGGTGAGCAAATTATACAGCTTTGTAGTGGCCAATAATAATATAGGCAAATGTACCATATTGGAAATAAATAAATGTTACATCTCTACAATACTAGGAATTTTAACATTTTACAATTTTTGGATTTACAGCGCTAAATGAGGACAACGTCTGTTATGTCGTCTGTGTGTGCATGTATATACAGTCTGGAATATTTTTAAGAATATCAAATAATTTTACTAGAGTTTTGCAGGAAACTATTTAATTTTACTATTATTAACTATTTTATTTATTTATTTTACTTTGCTAAAACTTCACCTTGCTTAGTGGGCAATGTGAACAAAAATTCGAATACAACTTGGATGAAATTGTTATAAATTCTAGGAGTGATTTAGGGGGAGTAGTACATTTTAAGCTGAAAAATTATTCATATTATAATCTTTTTAATATTTTGAATATCCCAACTCAAAACAAAATCAAAAATCTGTTTATTATGTACTACATATCAAACATGATATACTTTTATATATTTGTTTTACTACGTAACAGACAATAACTCAATGATTAATAGGTAAGTTTCAAGCAAATTGATCATTTTTAGGTTTTTTTTTTTTTTTTTTTTTTTTAATACAATCAACCTCTGACATATGTATGAAACATTTTATTACACAAAATTATAATCTTAACTAGAACACTTTTATTGATATTAAAAATACATTATTACTTACGTTGTATGTGCTATAATAACTGTATTGAATAACTAACATGTTTTTCCTTGTAACAGTGTATACCATTTGTGATAAATTATGAACCATATGAAAGTTTTCCGCTTTTAAGCGGAAATCCGCTTTTTTGACAGCTTTTAGGGCTGTTTCTGAGATCGATGCAAATCCATCGAGAAATCGTGATTGGAAAATGGGGGGGGGGATTCCAATCCTGGTCCAAATCAGTATCTTCTAATGCGTGTTTTCGCTAAGATGTACGCTTGCGGAGATATGACTACGCATACTGATTCACTTCCATTCCGATTGTCTCAACGTACTATAGCAAGTCGAGGCTATTTTTTTCAGGATCGAATGACGATCGCGTTATGTTTATGGGTTCCAGGTTTGAAAGGCGGCGGCATTATTCCTAGCGGTGTCGTAGCCAGCGTACGTATCGTATTCTGTACTTAACGGTCGTTCGAGAAAATAGTTTGCACGTGCGTTTTATTCTGGATTACCGTGTTTTACTTCTAAGAGCGTCTGTGTTTACAAGAATTTATGATGGAAATCATTGAAAAAGATGAACATAAAATTAGTACCATCGATGCTGCGGACGGAAAAAAAATTAATTTAAATGGCTAAACATGAATTAAAAACCGAACGATGGCCGATTGGTTAGAGTGCTGGCCTTCGGTACCGGAGTTCGTGGGTTCGAATCCCACAGTGGCATGGATGTTCGTAGCCGTTCGGAGTCGGCTTTAAGCTGTAGGTCCCGGTCTCATTAGCCCTCGTGTTGCAAAAAGTAGACCGTAGCACTCCAAACCAAACCAAACCAAACCATGAATTAAAAAAAAAGGATGGAAATTTTCCGCAGTTTGGTGGAATTTCATTTCTTTGATTTCTGCATCGCCAATTTCCGCCTTTTTTTCGTACGTGTATGTGAATTTCCGATTCTTTTAATAAATTCTGCTTTTTCAAAAATCACCTTGCCATTTGTAAATTTTTCGAAATAGAAAAGAAATTTGTATATTGGTGAGATTATCATCCCTTGAAACCAGTTTTTATCTTCTGGGAAATCAGCTATCCAGCACTCTCTCCGATTGCTCCCGTAGCGTAATGTTAGCAGTCTATTAAAAATGGTAATCAGGGTGTCCACTGATCGGGAAAATATGGAAATGTTAGGGCAGTACGGAATATTCAGATTAATTTTATTTATTTATTTATTTTATTTTGTAACGTCAATTTACGTTTAATATAACAGTTATAATTTACTTAAAATTGCTTATATCAGCATTAAAGTCTTCATCTTGTCTTATTATTTTTCAATTTTTAATTATATTTAGGTAATTTGGAATAAAATAGTTTAAATGCAGTTATTTTACTAAAATAATTTATAAGTCAGGTAATATTATAGTGCACGTCTTGCGACCATCCTGGATAACCTATTCATAGAAGAACGTTAGGTGGTAGAAGTCTTATGTATCACCTTCTTGCTGAAGGTGATACTCCAGTAAAATATCTTAAAAAAGTTTTGCATGAGCATGTAGAAAAAAATTAGTTTAACACTTAAGTTCCTCTTGCAAACCTTATAAAAAAGAAAAAATATAAAAAGGGAAGAGCAAAGAATAAAGGAACTAAAACAATGTAAATAAAAGTGGCTGTAAAAAGAATCTATGAAAAAACTGTGCATAAATGTAGTTAAAATGCAGGTGCTTAAACACCAAAGGAATATCCTTAAAACCAATAGATAATCCAAACAGGATTATCTATTGGTGGATTATCTATTGGTTTTAAGGATAGATTTTGGATTATCTATTAACCCAATAGATAATCCAAAAAGTATTAAAAGTATCCCTTAACATGCAATATATTTTTATTAATGTAATTTTAACTATCTCTCCTCTTTATGCACTATATATTGCATGTACCAAACCAACAAACCATATCAGCAATTATTGAATATTTGGCTGCTCCAAATGCTACCAACCAATCATTCTAAATTATTAGGCAGACTCCTCAAAAACTATGGTTTATCCTTTAAATTGTTAGTTTAACTGCTACAAAAACACTATCCTGCTCCAAATCTGCATTTTGGCTGTTACGAAAATTCGTCCAAAATGCTTAAAGGAGTGCCACATTCCTGTATGTGGTACTGAATCATATTGTGAAAAAGAGTTATGTAAGAGAAAATGTAATCATCTTCTGTACATCTCTCCCTCCCCAACCCCACCCGAAGAAGTTCAGCTTTTTTTGTCATTGTCTACTTTCATGCCTGAACCATGTGCAATAGAAGAAATTTGTATGAATTTTGTGAACACAGTAGCAGTGAAATTGGCCATTTTTAATTTAGTGCCACACACAGCATATGCAAAGGATCATGGGAAAGGAGAGTAAACTCTGCAATTACCTGGGTAGAAAGGTGGGTTCTTTCTACCCCTCAATTTTTTCCCTAGCTAGGGATAATTCTTGAAAGGGGAGTACAATTCAGGGATCTACCCTACATTTTATGCTGCTTTTGGCACATGTAAATAGGGCTAATGTTTTCCTTTTTGCAATCGCCCATTCAATTATTTTGTTGAATAGTTTATGTTGTACCATTCACTGTTAATATCTAAACATCTATAGAAGAAATGCTTGGTAATAACTTATAGCATGTAGAACTTTTGTTTTTAGGTTTTATTCATTGTGATAACTTTTTTTCTATAAATAAAGCTTTAGAATGCATGCATTTATTTTGATTTTTTAAGGATTTAATCTGGCTAGGTCTAGCAGAACTGCTTGGTATGAGAATTGAGTATTGAAGTACCACTAAACAATCAATGCATTTTTAGAATTTCCTACCTTCTTCCTTTCAAATAAAAAGAGAAAACTTTTATATTGGCAAAATATCTCAATTTCTGAAAGAATAATATGCCAACAACATGGCCACAAAAAAAAGTCGGGATTTCTCCAAATATTTCCCAAAAATTTCTTGACATATTGCAGTCACATGACATTTCTTGGAAGTGTATTTAATTTTGTTCTAGAATGGGGAAGGGTGTAAAGGATATTAATTTTTTGTATTTGTGTAAATAAAATTATAATTTAAGGTATATGCTGGCACATTTTTTTTTTTTTTTTTACTTCTGAGGGATGACTCTCAAATAATGATTAAAATCTCATGTCAAAGGGTTTTTCCATTCACAGTAGGAATATTACAGTTGTAATTTCTCACTAAAAATGCTTCATTCATATACTTTGCATGTATATGTAAGATGCAACTAAAGGTGATAAATATTTTTTTAATGGGATGAAAAAATCTAAATAATTAACATGAATAATGAATGTTTAAATGTTATATTAACTTAAAGTGAAAATAGAAAATGACTGTACCTTAAAAGAAAATTATTATTAAACTTCTTTTAAAGCTATTTAATAAAATGTAAAACTATTTTTTTTAACTTGATATATTCAAAATTTTAATCTTGGTATGGTGTAAACACTCTCTTGGCGATTTAAACAAAACTTTCCAAAAGTAGGGAAAATTTTAGAAAATTCCATGATCTTTGTGGAATTTAAATATAACCTGATAGTCTCCAGAATTGTAAAGTACCCTGATGACCCCTTAATTTCTCTGCTGTGTGGCCACCTTGTAACAGTCATTACAAAATAATAAAATGTTATTTTATATATCAATACATCGTCTTAAAAAATATTCACATATGACAAATGAAACACTGAATAGGTTGGTTGCTGCTCTTATTCAGTTTATGAGTTTTTGAATCCCACAGCTGTTCCGTCTGTTTGAAATGTTCATAGCTATTTGGAAATGACTTGAAGCAACAGATTCCAGTCACATTAGCCCTCCCGCAGCAAAAAAGTAGACTATAGTACTCTAAACCAGTATCTAATTGAAAGTAACTAATTATTACTCAATATTTATCATTATTATTAATAATAATTTTTATTCTTTTACTCCATGTAAATTTACAAAATAGTCACTTAGTGATTGATGATTATAAATTTTAAAAACTTACTAGTTTCACCAGGGCACTTAATTTAACATCAACAGTACCATGCCTGAAATTCAGTTAAGTATTGTTGCTACCTAATGATATTTTATCAGATTAAAAAAATACTTACAACTAAATTTGATAATAAAAAAGCTCTTGCTTTATAAAAGCCTAATTAAATCTATACTTACCTAATTATCTGAAATGTAGAAATACAAAAATTATTTTTGTTAAAAAATGTATTTTATTTTCTGTATTTAACATCAGATGTGACTTTTGTATGAAATTTACTTTTTTGATAAATGTATTTTGTTTGTATTCAATGCAATAGTACTTGGATTAAATTAATTAAAACATCCTAACAGATGTATTTTATCCATGAAATTAACAAGTATGACAAAAAAGAATCTGGAAATCTCTAAGAATATTTGAGAGGAAAATATTGAGGAGCATTTTTGGCAGGAAAAGGATTTGTGGAATTTGTTTTAAAAGATCAAATTTATAACTATATCATAAAGAATCCAGAAAAAGGCAACTTATTTACATTGGCTTCTAAGCAATTAATTGTACCTCAGCTAGGTTTTACAAAAGCACACAATTGTTTTATATTCTTTACTGCTGAAGGCTGTTCATATCTTGAAGCCTAAATTATGTAAGAAATATTTTCTCATATTGATTGGAAAGTGATTAAAAAATTAATTTTGGAATCTGTAATTTAGATTAACTAGACACTAATCTCCAATGAAAAAAAAACTATCATGGCTTTAATGTTTATAAAATATTTCAAAATAGTGTATTTAAATTGATATCTTTCTCTCTTTTTTTTTTTTTTTTTTTTTTTTTTTTAACAAAAGACAAATACTACTTTAACAGCTATATAATTTGTTGTATATGTTTTGTATCACATTATATTATAAATAAGACTTCAATATTGAAATTTTTTTGGACACTTTATGAATATAAAACTTGAAAACTGATTGTAAAAGGTACTAACATTTTAATAGGTTTAAATAATATCTTTAATTGAGATCAAATTCATATATGTGTGTGTGTGTGTGTAAATGTATTTTCATTTTAACTATTTATTTGTTTATATATAAGTATTTTGGCTAGTTGGACTGTTCTTAGATGCAGAATGTTTGTTTTCTGTATCTCTTGAGCAGCCTTGCTAGCTTTTATAAAAGTTTTGAGAATATCCTAAATTACCTAGATTTTCAAGGGTTCGTTTAAAAGAATGGTTTATAGTTTGGGGACGTGTCTACTGTACACTTAATGAATTTTATGATAATTTATAGCCATAAGTTTCAGATCCGACGGTGGGAGAGTGATGGTCTGTGCTGGCATCTCCATAGGTGGGCGCTCCGATCTCACAACATTCAAAATGGAACTCTGACGGTCTTTGATGTATGGATGAAATCCCCAGATCTACTGTTGTTCCTTGCGCTGTAGCAATTGGAGATGACTTCATGTTCATTGAAGACAATTACAGGTCGCCTTGTGATAAATTGGGGAATAATTTCCTTCTCGAGGATGAAATCCGATGAATGAAATAGCCACCGTGTTTTCCGGACATGAACCCGATACAGCTGGTTTGGAACATGCTATGCAGACGAGTTGCTGGTCGCCTACATCTCTGCAAACTCTCCAAGAATTAAAAAGTGGTCTTGTGGAGGAGTGAGACAAAATACCTCAGCTCCTCATTAATATCTTCATTGACCCCAATGCCTTAGAAGTGTTCATTGTTGCTGGCCGTTCGAGGAAACCATACTCCCTAATAAAAACGATTTTACGTAAACACTATTTATTAGTTTTCATTTCATATCCGTAATTTTTTTTAATCCTTCTGTACCCAAATGCTCAATAAAAATGTATTTTTTTTTTCTGCCAAACATGTGTAATTTTTTTTCTCGTATAACCTATCAAGTCTGTCGATCACGTATCAATATTCTAAACAATTTTCCAGCCACAAAATCTAAATATACTTTGTTTTAGCGTGTATTAAGTCGATATCAAATAGAGGTCAGGTGTTATTTACCCCACTTTAGACCCACGTATCTAATAAATAAAAAGAATAAAAATTTATGACATTTTTGTTTATCAGTTTGTCTTTTAGAATAGATTTTTAATAATTATTTGTACGTGTATATGTTCAAACTAGGAATGCTAGTACTGATTATTTCATAAAAATTAGTTTAGTAGTTTCTAAACACCCTTCCTTTATCGAAAGAAAAAAATACAGGAAAACATACACTCGAAAAAAAGAACTACCTGTGTTAGGATTTTTAAGCCCTGGTTTTATAGTAATTATTTTTAAAAATTAGAATGTTGTTTGAGGCATTCATATTCTTTATATATTAAATTGATATCAAAAAGAGGCCATGTGTTTAATTCCCCACTTTAGACTCGCTTCTCATGTAATACATACAAAAAATCATAAAATTTATGACATATTTGTTTAACCGTTCGTTTTTTAAAATAGATACGTCCGTCATACATATATATATATATATATATATATATATATATATATATATATATATACACACACACACACACATATGTATAAGCATAAACTAACAATATTATCTGATTATGTAATGATTATTATGGACCCCGTAAAACACATAATAAATAAATAAATAAAATCTCTTCAGATGTTTTTTTTAACAGGATATTTTTTAAAGCCCCGTGTCTAACTAGTTGCCACAACAGTCCTAAATACAAAGTTTTAACATATTACTTTTACATTTAAAAGGGTTATTGTGTTATGTGATATACGTACATAGGTACATACGTCCGGGCAACACCAGCAAAAGTGCATTCAGGGATAGTCAAAATGGATATTTAAAACGTCAAAAGCTAACGTTATCTTGTGCCTACGTAGCTTACGTAGAGGCATAAAGTTTAAAGAAGTCAAAATGAACATTTCAGGGAAATATGAGCACCGAAAGTTTACTTTCTTTACTTAGTACGGAGGAAAAAACAACATTTTTAAAAATAAATTTAAGAAAAATTAAATTATTTTTTCAAACTTTTCTAGTGTACTCCCCTCAACGATTAGAAATTAAACTGATTGTAAATTGATGATTATAATTTAATTTTAAAATATTATAGACTCGATAGTATTTCTCTAATGATTTCATATATTTTCTAGACTTGTATTTATCTATATAGATTTCGGTAGAATTATATTTAAAGAACCATAAGTACAAAAAAAGTAGTCTTTGAGCAAAATTTAATAATAGCCTATTTAAAGACTTCTGCAATCATTCTTAAAATTAGTAGTATTCATGTTGGAATTATTTTTAAAGAACAATAAATACAAAGAAAGTAGTGTTTTAAGCAAAACTAAATAGCTTCCTTTTTAAAATGTGTTCTACAATCGTTCATCAAATTCTGTATTCGGTGGACTCCACAACAACTGGATTTGCTTTTCACTTTACTGGACTAACTTTCAGATAAGTAGACGTCGAACTTCGAACACTATCCTTCTTTTTTTTTTAATTTAAGTTTAGGTAGCTTTTACCTAGACTTTAATCTAAATCTAAAGCCTTGTTTCCCCTGCAGCATTTGTCGCCTATAAGCATGGCTACAATTATTTTGTTAGTATGTTAAAACAAATGAGTAGAATTTTACACTTAGTTTACTTTAGCTATCAAAACTTATTTGTATTTAAACCTGAAGGTTTATTTTATCGATCTAGATAGCTTAATTATCTCAATTTGTTATAAATGTCTCTTCTACCTGGATTTACCAAAGGACAGTCGGACAACCTCCCAAAAATTGACATGATGTCAATGTTTTCGTTTTTGGGAAAAAACCCGGATTTTATGTGAGCAGAAATACGGGGAATTAAAACCCAAAGGTATGTAAAATCATTTATATATTTATCCAATTTTACTTAACATGTATTAATATTTTATTCATGCTAATCACAGCTCTTCTGTTTATAGACAAGTCAAATAAATATACATATATCATATACATCATATACACACACATTTGTAATAGTATCTCTTTGTATAAATAGAGATGGATGTAATATTGAAATAAAAATTAGATAAGATATTTATTTTGAGACCCATTAGCCCTCGTGTTGCAAAAAGTAGACCGTAGCGCTCCAAAACCAAACCAATTCTTAGATATTTTAAATTTGATGAACAAAAATTTTAAATCTTTAAAAGGCATTACTTAATTATTTACATACTTTTAAATAGCAATATTATTTTATTGCCTTTAATATTAATGTTAAATTAAAATAGTATAAAGTTTCTGAAATTAAATTTAATTTTCAAAGTAATATCATTATTAAGTATTTCAAAAATATTATACTTTTTTTCAAATTAGTCACCAATTTAATCGAAAAATATCAATTCACAATTGATACACTTAAGAAAGTATGCATCTCTGAAGAAAATATTTATAATACCTTGAAAATACAAAATCTTCCCCTCCCCCGAGTTATTTATTAGATAATTATGTGCTTTTATATATATGTTTTATCAAAAATTTATTGTACTTGAATTCTGTGATAATACTCAAAAATTAGCAGTTTTAAAAGTGGAATAGCAATGGTTAATCAACAGTCCTTTTAAAGGTATAGATGTATTTTTATATACTTTAATTGTTCTAAATTAGTAATATTTAAACAAAGGCAAGCATTTACTTTCCGAAAAATGGTCTTCACAAACCCATAGAGATGATTTATATGATAATTTGGGGTTTAATTTCTCATCCCTTTTCATCGCATTTATCCAGATTTTAAGTGTATGTGGATCTTTGGGAAAGTTGAAAAATATCTTCTCATTGCAATTAGTTGTATTTTTACAGAGTGGCACAATACAATATTTATAATATGATTTTTTAATGCCAGACATAATAAAAAAATTTCTATTATATGCGATACTTTACACAGAAATAAATTTAAAAGTCACCTTTTAACATGTAAACAACATAGGCGGTCGATGTGTTCGTGAACGATGACGCCACAAACTCGGCGGAGGAAAAGTATCGTTTGAGAGGCGTTAAAGAGTTCGTTATAAAACCCATTAGAAATCACTAATTAGGCCCCCAAATGAAAGAAAAATATTTACTGTCCTGCTTACTTTTTTGTTTTCTATTGTTTAAAATTAAAATTGGAAAACGAGAAAATTCCTCATTGGAAATTTTCTTTAAATTTATTTGGAACAAGTCTGAAGTTAATCTCAATCTGGGAAATCGTCTACAAAAGTTTCTTTTCAAATTTAAATTTTGCAATTACACGTTTTCTCCAGTCACTGGATAATTTATGACAACCTCTGTATTTGTTTCAGTATTCAACGAAACAAAATAATAATCGTAGTAAGACATTAGAATTATTCTTAAAGTTCGCATTCTTTAATATTTGTTATTTGTCATACAGATTGTGCTCATAGGGAGTAGTGTAACTTTTTCAAAAGTCCCTAATAATTTTGATAATAGACTTTTCCATGTTTCGGATAATTGGCGACCATGTAGGGTCTTGCCTGTAGGTTTCGAATCCTTCTGTTGGTATGATGTTCGTAGCGGCTGTAAGCAGTAAAATGACTTACTAAATTGAACCATATTTATCTTTTCACTTTTGCCTTCCGAATAATACAATAGACTATCAGTATGTTAAATGTGTCAGAAAGATCTATATTTGATTTGAATCAGAATATAAAAATGAAGGAAAGCAAAAAAAAATTTTTTTCGTGTTTACTTTCTTACTACTTCTGTATAGTTATTCTATTTTTTCTAATTTATTTTACTTGGGCGATCAAAAATAAATATCACTATCAATATGTTAAAAGCGTTTGAAAATCGGAGAGTTACAATTAATTTGAGTAAGAATATGAAAATGAAGGAAAACCAGATATGTTTTCGTACCACTTCTGTATAGTTATTCTACTTCTTCTAATTTATTCTACTCTGAAAATCGAGTATAAATATTGTCTTTGGAAATTTTAAAACATGCAAGATGCGGTTTTTCTACTTATTCAGTTTCACAGGAATATGCATACACAGCTGCACTCTTTTTATTGTGTAAGAAACAGAAACATCGATTGAGAACTTGAAGTCTTGCAGAAATTAGAAAAGAACACATAATAATAATAACAAAATGAAAAAATACCAATTATCCAATTATAATGAAAAAGCAAATTTACGAATGGTTATTACAGCGCACACTTTCCTAAGGGAGTATTTTACTGGTGTAAAACAAATATAGAACTGTAAATTCAAATACGATGAATACGTTTTAACTGTTTTGGAAATACTTGGCATTAGTCAGATTCAGTATATACACTCCAATTACAACAAAAGTTTAGGAGAAGCTTTATATGAGAGCAAAATATTTTCACAAAACATTTAGATAAATCGAATAAGCTAAATTTTCTCTTGCGGTAGTGTTTGTTTTTACATTACGATTTGGACACTAGAACGAAAATTGGATTCTTAGTTCAGTTAACATTAGCATTGATGTTAGATGTGTACGCATGAAGTATGAGTCATTAAAATACCACTGAAATAAGCAAACTGCAATTTAAGAACCAAACTTTTTGGTCTACCTTCGTATCAGTTTTTCAGCAAGAAAAGGCTATTCCCGTCTAGACTTTTAAAACAAACAATAATGTTTAAATACTTTACATAATGCATTATCTTTATAAAGAAAAATATAACTCCAGTCCAACAAAGAAAGTTTCCAAAATATTTAAAGTTTATTAATTTGCGTATTATTTATCAATGTATTCTAACGTTTCCAATATATGATTATCAGGATTAGCTTCAATTTTATTTCTGCAGTAATCATATTTATGTTGGTTGTTGGATAATTTCCCAAAATCTCTTCTGGAAGGTGTAGCCGGTTTTGTTTCATGTCCAACAAACAATGGCCATCGTATGATAAAAGGAAAACCGAAACCCTAAGGCCGAACGATGGCCGAATGGTAGAGCGCTGCTCTTCGGAACCGAAGTTTGTGGGTTCGAATCCCGCTGCTGGCATGGATGTTTGTAGCCGTTCGGAATCGGCTTTAAACTGTAGGTCCCGGTCTCATTAGCCCTCGTGTGCAAAACAGTAGACCGTAGCTCTCCAAACCAAACCAAACCGAAACCCTAGGATTTTGGACTGTCGGCAATCACGGCTTTTAAGACATTTTCACAGAAGTGTTTCACAAAGGTTCTGAACTTCCTGGGTTAAGCCCTTTAGTTCAAAGATATTTGGGAATTTACATACAGAAACATTTGATAATGATATTTACTTAAATTAAAAACAGGTGTTTAAATAAAATCGAAATTTAAAAGTTAAATAATTAGGGGGCTTGAGTTTGGGCATAGCAGCAACGTTAAAAAAAAAATTTAAAAATTAATCGTAAAAATATGATGCAGACATTGGAACAAGATGCAGATAATCAATTGATAGAAAATGCACGATACAGCAAAATATTTACAATAAAGTTTTTTTGTATATTCAAATACCACTTTTCGATTTAAAAAAAAATATGTAAGATTTTATGATTTCTTACAAAAAAATTATAAGAAATAGGACAGATGATAAGGAAATAATACATGAGTTTCAAAGCAGCCTCTGAGAGAAAAAATTGTAGTGAAGTAGTAAATCGGATTCGAGGGATTGAATCTCGGCCAATCAGAATTAAGTAGGTAACCAATGACAATCTTAGAATTAAACTCTCCAAAGTTGGGCCGCAGTGGACGAAGCTTCGTTTCGTAGATACCAGGATTAAGCTACAAGGACGAAAGAAGTTCCAGAGAATAGGGGAGGATTAGAAACTAGGTTTCGGGGACCAATCAAAGTTGAAGGATTGAGAGCAGTAAACGAACAGATGTTTTACAAAGTTTCGAGCTAAGATGCTCATGTGTCTCCTTTGATTATTAGAGTCTACATAGTCATACTGAGCTAGTTTGATAGGACGATCAACACTGAGATTAATATTAATTAGGACACTTCTAACGAGGGACAGTTTATGAAGATCAAAATCAAGATATGCGAGGAAAGGGACCAATAAGCAGAAGGAAAAAGACCACAGGCTAGCGAAATTTTGGAGGTGGGCACAGGAAAGTGGAAAAGCAGTAGAAAAGGACAATTTCTTCATGTGGTCAAATTTTTATGAGACACTCCCGCAATTTGGAAATAAAATTAGAACAGATTGAGTGCAACATCATACTAAAAATAAATAAATATTCTAAAAAAACGACATTTCCAGTTTGGCAGATAATCACCGTCTTATCATCATAAAACCACATTTCTCCAGCCTCTACAAAGGCGGTGCGTCGTTTCTGAGTCTACCTAACAAGTATTATGTATTAAAAATTTAAAAAAAGAAAAAAATTGACAATGCATAAATATATCAATTTTGTAAAGCATTTCTGTATACATTAATTCACTAAATTTTATATTTCAAATGAAATTGTTAATTTTTAAGTTTAATCCCTGGTCACCATCTTTTAAAAATATGTATATCTTTACACATTTATTTCTTAATTTCCTTTGATTTAAATATTTTCATTAATGTTTTAATTTTTGTTTTATTTATTTATTTTTATTATTGTTATTATTATTTTTTTTTTTTTTTTTTTCTTAAACACAACGGAAACAATGTCGCGTAGGGATTATCTGTTGTTGAGTAAAATCTTTCCAATAGTTGTTATTCCAATGTATTATTAAACAGAGAACATTGATTTATTATTAATTTCAAAGGCCAATTTTCAAAATACACTTTTGTCATACTTTTAAACAAAGTAAGTTGATTTAAAACAAATATATGTCAAAATATATTCAGACATCAAAAGCTGCTGGCACAAATTATGAAAAATAAGTTTTTACATTTCAAAAATAGGATAACGTATTAGTAAGGAATGAACAAATGTGGTAATATGGACTTCCTAATATAAAGCTCACAGTTTTACTGTCAAAGTATAATTCATTATACATATATACACTTACACACTCTCTCACATACACAAAACCAAGGCACTTTTTCGCCCCCACCCCAACTTCCCAATTACGACAACTTAATATCATAATCATATTCATATAAAAATTATAAAATTAGAAACCAGATTTAAACATTATTTTATTTTTATTTTCTTCATTATTTACAAACATAAAACTAACGAATTAGAATTTAAACACAAAAGCAAATATAATAAATAAAAATACATTTATTTATTTAATAACAAAATATCAACAAAATAATCATCTATCGCCTCCTTCCTTTAAAATGTTTAAATGAATTTCTGAATAAAAAAAGAATGACGTACAAAGGGCTATGAAAAATAACAATTGCAAAATCAAATGGTATATTTCATCCTTATTAAACATTAAAAAAACCCATATATACAGTGGAATTCGCTCCCCTTCTTCTTTAATACTTAATCAGCCATCCGCAAAATGTCAGATTTAAAGGAGTGTTCACCTTTTTAAATACTTTTTACCCGTCTCATAAAACTACAGCTAGAGTAAATCGCACATTTTCCAGCTGTTCCAGGAAAATAGTTTCGCTCCTCCACTAACTAAATTGCTGCATAAGTGGTTTTCGAGCTAACTTAAATGGTCTAAGTTCATTCTTAACTCTCAAGTAACGCTGAGTAAGCTGTAGGTCTCTTGAGAAAACATTCACGTGATCACTCGCTCTTGGGTGAGAAAAAAATGGAAGATGTATTTTTTCTTGAGTATTCGATGCAAATGTTTTCCCTTGTAGAGATGCTCTTTTCTAGCCTCAATAAATTCAAAGTTTCCCAACGTTGCACTTCGCTTGTTCTTAATGGAATCATGACTGCAAATCACTTATGTTCTCTTATTGCCCAGTAAGCCCGGGCAAATAATAGGGACTAAATTCATGTGTAATCTGTGAGAATAATTTCGCTGGTTACACACACGCATTCATGCATACATACATAAACTCTTCGACGCTACAGCCCAACTTAGGTCCATGGCCTACGGTGTCAATCTCCGTTTTCGATACCAAGGGCTCTGGGTGACATACATACACACACATATACAGGATGTCCCAAAACGACCGCATAAACTCTGCACGACTAGATTCCTCGTTGGGAGTACATAAAAACTGCCCAAAGAAGCTTTCCTGTACGATTCATACTTTACGAGAAAAATACGAAAAACAAAGTATGAAGTCACTACCGGTGCAAGAAAAAAACACTTTATTGGACATATCAACAACAGTATTTGCATATCTTTCCAGACTATAATGTTTAAAACGTTCGCCGCGCATATCGCGTCATGCATGCGCGCGTGCCATGGAATGACGTTAAGCTGTCGTTGAACTGGTATTTAAAAGGCTGCATCTTGCAGCTACCGGTAGTCTTCGTATGGTGGCCATGTATTTCGTTCGTGACTACTGCGACATGTACCTGATGTAATGGAAATGCCTTAAAAACTGTTAGGGAGTATGCCCGTCGATATCCGTCCCGCCGTCCTCCCAATGTCAACATCATCCGTAGGCTGGACGACAGACTGCGAAATACTGGAAGCGTCTTGCCAACAGACAATCTTCAAGATACTGGAAGACCGCTGAACGGCCTGACGGTACACAGGCAGATGCAATACTGCAGCGGGTAGAAGAGACGCCCGAGGTAAGCACACGCGCATTAACCTATGAGATGACTTCGAGTAAAAGTACTGTGTACAGGCTTTTACGGTCTGAGAGGCTACACCCATTTCGGTATACAAATGTGCAAGGTCTAAAACCAGATGGCTTTCAGAGACTCGTCGCCTTCTAGGAATATCTATTGCAGTAACAGAACAGAGATAATGGTTTCACTGCACATATCCTGTGGACTGATGAATCATGTTTCACTCGTGATGGGATATTCAACCATCCCAACAGCCATATGTGGTCCCAGGTCAATCAGCATGCAACCCGGCCGCAGAAACATCAGGAACGTAGGTCTCTTAATGTGTGGGCCGGCATACTCGGAGATCACCTGCTTGGGCTATATCTGTTACCCGAACGGCTCTCGGGACAACCGTACTTGGTGTTTCTAAATGAGGTCTTAACCGAGTACCTCGATGATATACCATTAGAGGCAATACAGGGACTTTGGTTCCAGCAGGATGGGGCTCCGGCGCATTTCTGTGCTCCTGTACGTGGTTGGCTGGATATGGAATACCCCGGCCGCTGGATCAGACGTGGGGTCCGGTACTATGGCCACCACGTTAGCCAGATCTTACACCATTGGATATTTTCCTATGGGGGCCATCTCAAGGAACTGGTGTATATTCGTTTTACCTTCTGCTTAGTTAACAACGTCATTAAGCTTTATCTCATGCAACTCTTTTGTTATCTGAAGTAAGAACAATTTTCTTCTTCTTTTAAGTCTTTTAGTTTCTGATCAATAGATAAAGCCTTATGCTCTAATCCTCGTATAGGCATATTTAAAATATTTTTAAACTTAAACTAGTATCTAGGAAACTTAAAACAGAAACTAGCAAAAAATTCAAAGTGAAGACTAGTAAAGTAAATACGGGTTAGAACTTTCAGATTGTTTAATAATACTTCAAATAAACTGTGCGTGTTTCCAGGCTATACACTAAAGGTCAAAATAGATCTAAAATGGATCATCAATTAATTCTTTCTTGCAATAGCGATACCGAATCTTGAACTACTAAAATGAATCTGAATGGATATAACACGACAGAAGGATTCGGAAAACTCGGTGAAAGTGGTGCACAGAACTTCCTGGGCCTAGCCCTCTAGTTCTGATCTACTTAGGAATTTACACAAACAACTAATGATTACAAATTGACTGTAAAGTAATAAAATAGGCAATGGATGCTTGAGTTTTGGCAAGAAAAAGTAAAAACAGAATGAAGTGAGAACAAATTAATAATAAAAGATTAACATTAACGAACCCATTACGAGTTTCAGCTAGTCGAAACTAGAGATTAATTCTAGAGATTAGAGTAACACAATTAGGGAGCAAGTTTTTTTTTTCCCAATAAAATTAAAATGAGATAACAGAGCTACAGGATCAAGGTTGGCAAATTCTCTCAAAGCAGAGCTTTGCGAGGAGATTAGAACAAGATCCAAATGGGATAGCTCATAGCCATAGCATATAGAATTTAAGAGTACCGACCAATGGCAATCTTAGAAGTTGACCCACCAAAGTGTGGACGCAGCACTAGCTGCTGCAGGGGAAAAGTTAGAAGGTCAGAAGGATTCTTTTGGAGTGAAAATGTGTATATGTATTCATGAATGAGAAGTTTCTGGTTACTAGAGGAAACGTATGGTGGAGGGGTTAGTTTTAATTGGTTAGGGGACACTTTCCCGTTTATCGCCTACAGCTCGGCCTCATTCTTCTGACTTCGTACCCTCACTTCTGGGATAGTAGTCGACGACTCTATCCCAGAAGAATTATTTTTTATTGCCCAGTGTCCACCCGGGTGTACTTTTTCCTTCCTTTTGTGTTCTCTGTTTAGTGTAGACGGGGAATCCTGTTTCTTTTGGTTCAGAAATTAATCTTCCCAATGAAGTTGAAAGGTTGGTTCAGAGAAAAACAAACTTCTTAAGCAGAAAAATGTTAAAGCGCAAAACTCCTTAAACGGGAAATTTTACAGTTATCAATATATGGTAAAAATCGCGACCACAAAAACAGAAATTCTTAAG
This sequence comes from Pardosa pseudoannulata, assembly GCA_032207245.1. NCBI lineage: Eukaryota > Metazoa > Arthropoda > Arachnida > Araneae > Lycosidae > Pardosa > Pardosa pseudoannulata. Next base: position 119,667,256 of record CM063503.1, read on the forward strand.
CTGGTTCCATTGTATATAAATATAGGGTAATTCCGCGAGAAAATGATTATTTCTGAAACCGATCGCTAGATACCTAGATAGTGGTGTAATCATTTTGTAAAAGTTATGATGCATGCATTTGCATGACGAATCTACTAAATTCATATCAGATAAGTGAAAGGATTTTTTATAATTAAAATTATAAGCTGAAGTATCTGACAATATTTTGATCTAACGTTTCATATTAATTATAAATTATGTCAGTCAATTGTTCTGGTGAGTAGTATTTGTATTGGATTTAAATTAGGCCTCGAAGTTGTATTTGATCAAAAATTTTAAATTATCTTGCAATTTTTCATAAATTATATATATATATATATATATATATATATATATATATATAATTTTACTTATCATTATGTATATAAAATCATCAATGGTTTATTTAAAAATTCATAACATTATAATCTGACATAAATTTGTCTTTAACATATTAATAATTTGTCAAGAATTTTAGTGTTCAATTTTACTCATAGTGTTTCCAATGTTGTAGAAATTCTCTGCTCACAAAAATAATTCATGTGGATTGTTTAAATATATACGATTGTTAATAATTAAATACGATTGTTAATAATAAAAAAAATATTAAATTCAATGTAAAGGACAAGACTTAGTCTCTTACTACTAAATCAGCATAGCTAGTCGATCCCTACAATCTTCTCTGAACACCCAGTAGGTCGATTTCTTTTATACAGCATACTCCGTCTCTACCAAGGTGGTAAGGAAGAGATAAATCACTTAACCCCTTCCAGGTTCATTTTATTTCGAGATTATGGGTCAAAAAAATGTCAATATTTTTATGTTTATTTTTATACAAAAATAGCTTTTTAAACGTAATAGCATCATTCGGATACAAACTTTCCTAAAAATTAATGTAAAAAAATCAATTTAAATAAATTAGTAATTTACATGCATAGTTGGCTTTCTGTACGGCAGAAATCATTAGACTTTGGAGTCAATTCACACTAACTATAAATATTAAGCTTAGAATACCTGCTTTTATATTCAATTAAATTTTATTTATACCCTATGCATTTACATTAATGATTATGAAATTGTTAATCAAAATTTGGTCGTGTATGATACAATCGAAAACACGGTACTGCACAGAGTCCAACATCGCAACTTGGATAGTACAACCTTGTTTCTCTCCTTACCTTCTTCCATCTACTGTCTCTCTTTGAGCAGCAAATAATCTAGTAGCCAGAAAAGTAAACAAAAGCATTCGAAACCATAAAAAGTACATGTGAAATAATTCGGGAAAGACTGATTGCACAATGTAAAATTTCACAGTGCCCGAGTTACACTTGGGATGAGCCAGGATAGTACATTTCGCCTGCCCGAGTTCAGCTCGGGAAAAACCGGGAAGGGATTAAACAATATATAATTTTCGATTAACAATAAATTTATTAAACTAATAGTACTGTTTTGACAGAATAATAATTTAGTAGTGTTAGGATGATTTGGCAATTAAAACTTGTTTTTTAATTTTGCAAAAACTTTCGGAGAAAAAAAAATCTCTTGGCAGCTTAATATTTTCCTTTCTCTGGAGAGTTTTGTATTTACAATGATATAATATTTTAAAAGGGAGGGTGATACGACAAATGGGGCATCTGCCCTGAACGGCAGGTTTGATGACTCGAGACACTCGTGTGCTGATGTACATGCAGTTTTTAATATAATTTTAACAGATTAAAAATAGTGAAATTTATTATCTTTTGTAAATAAAATGAAAAAAAAATTGTGTCTGTGCGAGCATTACTCGAAAACTGCTGAACGGATCCAGATGCAATTTTTTTTTAATTTCATCTTAATAGTTCTTTGATCAACTTAAGCTATTCGCTTTCTCGATATTCAAGTTCAAATTAAGCAATTTTTTTTATTTTTCTTTTTTTTGGGGGGGGGATGGCATTCTTCTCGCAACGCAAAGGAATGTCAAGGTACTTTATGCTAGGGCTGTTATCCATTCTATTAAACAAATAAAAGGATAAAAACTTTTTTTGTGTGTGCGCATCACGCTAAATCTACTGAACTGATCAAAATACGAGTTATTTAATTTTTCCTTAATAGTTCTGGAATTAACTTGGGTTATTCATTTCGCCAAACTTAGAATGAGTCTTTCTTAATTACTATTTATGCGAAATTTTTTTAAATAGTAATACAATTTTATTGCCTTTAATATTATTGTTAAATTAAAAAATGTATAAAGTTTCTGAAATTAAATTTAATTTTTAAAGTAATATCATTATAAGTATTTTAAAAATATTATATACTTTTTTCAAATTAGTCACCAATTTAAACGAAAATTATCACTGTGAATTGATACACATAAGAAAGTATGCATCTTTGAAGAAAATATTTATAATATCTTGAAAATACATAATCTTCCCCTCCCCCGAGTTATTTATTAGATAATTATATGCTTTAGATATATGTTTTACGATGTTTATATGCTTTATCAAACATTTATTGTACTTGAACTCTGTGATAATACTCGAAAATTAGCAGTTTTAAATGTTAAATAGCACTGGTTAATCAACAGTCCTTTTAAAGGTATAGATGTATTTCTATATACTTTAATTGTTCTAAATTAGTAATATTTTAACAAAAGCAAGCATTTATTTACCGAAAGATGGTCTTCACAAACTCATAGAAATGATTTAAATGATAATATGGTATTTAATTTCTCATCCCTTTTCATCGCATTTGTCCAGAATTTACGTGCATGTGGGTCTTTTGGAACGCTGAAAAATATCTTCTCATTGCAATTATTTGTTGTATTTTTACAGAGTGGCACAATACAATATTTATAATATGATTTTTTAATGCCAGACATAGTAAAACAATTTCTATTATATGCGATACTTTACACAGAAATAAATTTAAAAGTCGCCTTTTAACATTTAAACAGCATATTCGTTCGGTGTCAACGTGAAAAATGACGTCATAAACTCCGCGGAGGAAAAGTATCGTTTTTGAGAGACGTTAAAGAGTCCGCTATAAAACCCTTTAGAAATCACTAATTAGGCCCCCAAATGAAAGAAAAATAGCTACTGTCCAGCTTACTTTTTTGTCTTCTATCGTTTAAAATTAAAATTAGAAAACGTGAAAATTCCTCATTATCTTCGTTAAATGAGTAAGTATAGTAATTAAAACTGAAAGAATTGCGGCCGCATTTCCTATATGCTATCCGTGAAAACGACACTTTAAAGCTATGTTTGCCACTTTTAGCTAAAAAGAATGTATTACTATTGGTAAAGAAAAATCTAAAAAATATCCACGTTGGTGTCTACTAATCCTCGTATACATGAGTTGAGAAGAAGAAAACTGCTTTGAAAGATAATAATAATAAAAATTTTTAACTTAGAACCTGTAGAAACAAGAGTTTTAAGAGAACTGATTCATTTGAAAACAAAATAGAATATAAAAAAGTCTAAAGCGAAATACAAAAAAGAAATTAATAAAAGTAAAACACAATGTTGGAAGAAATTTTGTAATAGTCCTACCAATAGTTTTGGAACAATTTTCAACATACAAAGATAAACAACAAACAAATACAATTCTCTTTCGGCAACTATTAACTGGCTTGAAGTTATATTACAATTTAGATGATGTGGTAACAAACTTACTAAAACACCACTTTCATATTTCAACTTACTATTCCACTTACGAAGTTACCGAAAATTAAAAATACACTAAAATAATTAAGCAGGATGTATTCTTAGTATTATATCCACAGGCCCTGAACAATTGCATCCAAGTTAATTTAATGACATAAACGGATCCTCATCCTTTATTTATAATTAATATAATTATAGTATAATTAATTATAGAGCACACTTTCAACAAATTTTCATAGAGGAACGAGTATCACAAGAATTTCTTAATGGTTACTAGGGATAGAACTTTGTTCATGTGCTCTTCAATAAATATTTTAGGAGTGGCAAATTTTTCCTTTTATAGTTGTACAGCTTAGCAGACATCTGCAGAAGAAAGTAAGCCTACAGTGTTCAAACCTAATATTTCTAAATGAGTTGTAAGTAATTCCTATATGCATAAAACACAATTTTCCATTAAAAAACAGCAAAAAAATTCAAAAAGAATTTTGCTCGGTGCAAATCAACATTCTTCCCACCCCCTTGCGAGCGCAATGGTTGTGACCAACAAGTCCCTTCAGTTTGTACTGTAACGTCTTGAAGATAGCGTTCAAACTCCGTCTTGGCATGCCAAAAACGTTCTCAACGTCTTCCCCGAGATTGCTTTATCAGAGCCCGTTTTCTCTAATCCCAAACTGAAACTGTTAATTAATTATTTTTTGCTAATTACATTTTGTGTAATGTTTTACTGAAAATACAGTCTGCTCTTCATCATTTTATATTCCATTGATTCTTTACATTTGACCGTAGAACTCCAGAGAACGAAGTGCAATAATGAATCCTTCACATACTGGACTTAACCCCCATCGGAGTACATAAATAAAGACTAAAATTACCAATTTCCAAATATGTAAATGTGACTATAAGGGAGATCCAAAGTCAGAGAAAAGCAGATTTATGCCTCAAAAGAAATTATATAATGTTTTAGAAACACAGAGAAGTGTTTCGAGTTTACTTCTGCAATACTATTATTTTTAAGAAGACGTGGACATTAATGAGTCTATAATTCCTTTACAGCAGATGGAATTAGAGGCAAGTCTTAAGTCTCTCCTAAAACTGAAAGAAAATAGTACAAAAAATTCGAATTGTAAAGTATCTAATTTCAAATTATCGGCAATTCGCCTTCCTCAATTCTTCGGAAAATATGGGGAAATTGAAAATTTATGGATTAATTTATATAGCAACTATTATTGGAGATATCTTCCAGTTGAGCGAAACTCAAAAATTGCATTATCTAAAGGCTTCTTCCATGTGAAGCTAATTCGATAGAGACCTGTAAAAACGCTTTCTAATAGTTGCTATCTGCTTAAAATAAATAAATAAATAAAAATTATAAAAAAAAAACATGAAAATAAATTATCTATTGTTGATTCTCTTAAAAATAACATATTATATTAAAGGTCTAATGAATCGCCGTCACAATTGACTCAGCTCGTTGATGATAAAAAATTGCAATTTGCTTTCTTTTCAAAACATAGAATATGTAAAAAATTAATTATTGGATGTCGTAATTTTAAATATACTAAAATCAAAATTAGATAAAGAAACAAGAGGATTGTCGGAAATGACTATAAGATCTAATAACGAACCAAGTTTAGATGAACTACTGGTTCTCGTGGAATATTTTTTGGATGCTTAAGTAAAAAGAACATTTTTTCTAAACCTTTGCAAATACAAAGGTCACTTATGCTAACAAATAATTCGCAACATTAAAAATCTAAGAAAAAACAAACTTGTTTGATATGTTGTTACGCAATTAAAAACGTGTAACGCAGCATAAAGTTTAAGCATGAAAGCGTTGCTGAAAGAATAAAGCTTGATGGTAAGTACAACTTGTGTAGCATTTGAGTCCTCATTCGATGTGCAAGTCGCGGAGCACTTGTTTCGTTTGTGGACACAGTGGCTATAACTCTCTCCTTCACATAAATGAAGCCGGTTCAAGGGGATCTCTCTCCCCAGTCCGGCGACCCCCACAAAACACGAGGAGAACCAGAGGTGGACAAAGAGCACTCTCTTTTCAACCAGGCACTTTTCTCCTCAGTGAATGAAGAAGAAACGTGTGTTGTCAACACCGCGACTATGTTTGTTTACGATTCACATAGTAAGAAAAGAGTTGTTTGCGAAATTTTAGACAGCGCAGATCAATCCAATTTTATTAGCATAGGATGTGCTTGTGTACTAGAATTAAAAACGGAAAGAACCATGATTAACGTGAGCGGTTTGAGCGACAGAGCTACAAGTATAGTTTCAAAATTATGAGACAGGATTTCTAATTCTAATGACTAATATATTTTCATGTTGATCTGCTTCTTGTTCCAAAAATTTGTCGATCTGATACTGTTGAAGAGCTTAAAAATTTCAAGTATTAATATTACCATGAATATTTCTCTCACAGATCCAAACTTTTTCATTTCCCAGAAAGTGGACATCTCCTTAAAGCTGAATATTGCTTCCAATTTCTAAAACCTGGTAAAATAGAGTTAAAAGATCAACAACTGGATTTGCAAAACAATTACTTTAATTTCCATCTGTGCAAAGCTTTAACGCGTACGAAACTTACATAAAATCTTAAAATCGTTCTAGGAAATAGAAAATATTAAAGACATAAAACCTCATCGATGGGATGGCATACTACAAAGAACATTTTGAAACAACTCACTACCGTAAACCTGGCGGAAAATATGTGGTAGAAATGGCCCTTAAGCCAGGTGTTCCAGAACATTTTCTATTTGTAGAGTCCAAACAAAATAGGGTGTAAAAGATTAGACTAAACTTGAAAACGTTTAGAACGGTATCCAGTTTTATATGGTCTTTTAGAGGAATACAAAATATTATATCATATGGAGCCAGTTAATTCTGATTGAATTTCCAACGATGACTCTTTTTTTTTATATCACCATGGTGTTTTAAATAACAGTACACTTCAATAAGCTCTGTGAGAAAGGAAGATGTTTTATCTCAAATAGATGATATTTTTCATTTCCTAGTATTACTTGGTTCTATCCCAAAGGCAAATTGATTATGCACGGATGGCGGCTACTTAAGATGGACTGGCATGAAAAACTTCCTGCATTTATTTCTTAGGAATGGAATTCGTTCACTCAGTTCGTTCCATATATAGAAAAGATCAGATTCTCACGATGAGTCCTGTTTTCAAGTTCTGAAGCCGTTTACCACCATGGGTTCGTCGATGCTTCTGAAAGGCATTTGAAGCAACAATTAATCTGCAAATAATTTCTGACTCTGCATATACCTCGTGTCACCCTCTTTGCAGCATAACCCGATTTTCTCCCTTAAAAACTTTGACTGTTCCAAAGCTGGAATTATATGCATTTCAGTGTCTCAACTAATCAGCAAGGTCCTTAGAGCCCTCAAACTGAAGATTGACGCAGTGCACCCTTGGAGGAATACTACCATTGCGTTCGGTTGGATAAACATTTCCTCTCATCTACTAAAAACTTTCGTGAACAAATGGGACAATCAGATTCAAGAAATTATAACAATCTTTAAGTGGGGACACTTCTTATCCGGGGATAACCCAGGTGGTATAATTTCACGAGGATTTAACGCTGATACGCTTTCAAGTAATGAACTGGGGTGAAATGGACCAAACTGTTTGCTCCTAGAGACTCTGTGAACTTACAGCAGTGACTTTAGCGATGAATTCACTTTTGAATTTAAAGTTTTTCGTGGCACAACCATAGCTGTGTCAAATCATAATTCTTTTCCAGACAATTTGTTTGGTATTACAAACAACTTCAATAAATTAATAAGATTTTTTTTTTGTTTGTTTTCTTTTTAGGTTTGCCTATAAGGCTAAAACCCTGACGATAAACATCTTGACATTTCCCAATACGAAAGCTACAGAACAAAAGACTTTGGTTCGCATTGCTCAACAAAGGAAATTTGGGGAAGAAATAAGGGCTTTTCAACAAGGTAAACCGCCATCGAGTAAAGAGAGGAATCTACACCCCTTTTAGATAAAGATGGTGGCTGACTTCAAACCGCTAGTGTTAGAAATTCGCAAAAGCACCCTATTATATTATCCCCTAAGCAAAAATTAACTCACATTATTCTTAACTATTTTCATAAAAAAAATATATTCTCCTCTGTAAAAATTCATTGTGTCTGCAGATAATATTTGTCACCCAGTGGCAGAAATACTTGTAGGGAAATTGTTTAACAATGCAGTAACGTTGCCAAGATTTTTAAAATTTTTATTTTATTTTTTTGGAAGAGGGGGGGGGGGTCCAAAGCCTTAACCCTTTAACGGACAGTGGTTTCGAAGCAAAACCACCTGTTAAATTCTTTCTCAACTTTTGAAAGACATATGATTGATTTATTAGGTCTTCTAGATTTATGACATTTCATACTCACAACAGAGAGTATACAAGAGTTCTATACTTAACTTTTTTTTCATTTGAAATACAAGTGGTTAAACTTATTTTTACTGCAAAAGTCAGTAATATGATTTTTTTCACTTTTAATCCCAATTAAAAAATATCTATCCAAACAAAAACCTTATAAATTGTTTATGTCATGTTCGGTTTGGAGAGCTAAGGTCTACTGTTTTGCAACATGCGGACTAATGAGTCCAAGACCTTCATCTTAAATCCGATTCCGAATGGCTACGAACATCCATGCCTGAAGTAGGATTTGAACCCACGAACTCCGCTACCTAAAAGCAGTACTATACCATTCTGTCATCGTTCGCTTGTAAAATGTTTAGTTTTTTCTTTATTATACCCTTTTTATGATAATAATCATTGTCTCTCCAGCATAATTAAAACTTTAAAAAAGTATGTTCCCTCCTTACAAAGGGGCTGGGTTTTGCACTTTGCACCGCCCGTCAAATTAAGCCCCAACCCCTCAAGAAATAAAAAAAATATGCATTTACATTTATAAAGTTCATAGATACCATTTATGAACTAATTTTATTAAATCTCAAAGAATTTATGTTAGTGACCTTTAAAGGGTTAATCCAAAGTACAGTAAACTTTCAATCTCATGAAAAAAATTATAACACGCATACAAACTACATGCATACATACTTAAGTTTTATATACATAATTTTCCATGCATGCATAAACAAGTGGATCATCAACGCTATACGCAAATTTTATTGTATCTTGTAAAATATAACTGCAACCAGATTTTGTCTTTCCCTTTAAGCATCAATTTTTACTAGGTTTAAATTTTCCTGGTAAATACTGAAGCCTACTTAACTTACGCTCCAATATTTATCTAACGAATTTAAATTAAATTTTATGAATAACCAAAAAATAAAGCAATATTTAAAAAGAAATTACTAAAAAACCTTTTATTTTTCTTTTATAATATTATATAACTTGTATTAGAACAAAATTCGAAAACAATATGGCATAATCAGTAATTTACAAATCAGTAATTTTCGTGTTCTGAAGACCTACCTTAGTTCAGAACACGAAAGACCGAAATTAGCTGATTTGCAGCCCTCCTGTTTCGACCCGGCTATAATAGCGCGGTGACGCCGTGTCTGGGATGTTGACAGTTCGGTTGAATAGGCGTCACGCCCCTGATTGGTTGCGGTAATGACCTCAGAGGATTGCCTGGAGAAGCCCGGAATCGGAACAGCTAGCGAATGAGAATTCAAGTAAAAAAAAAACTAGCTGTAACCATAGCTGGAGTTTTCACGTAACTGGAATCGTAACTGACCAAAAAACTGTTGGCAGGACCGTAACTGACTCCCAGGTATAAAAAGCCTAGAATTTTGAGACTCGGTATATTATTTAATGCATAACTCAGAAAAATAATTACGTATTCTCAAGGTATTTAAATATATATATATATATATATATATATATATATATATATATATATATATATATATATATATATTTTTTTTTTTTTTTTTTTTTTTTTTTTTTTTTTTTGAGAGAGAGAGAGAGAGAGAGAGAGAGAGAGAGAGAGAGAGAGAGAGAGAGCGATATATCTATTTTCTTGAATATAGCGATTCACATTGTGACATATTTCAATTAAATTGGAGACTAATTTGAAAAAGTATGATATTATTTTTAAAATACTCTACTGATATTACTTGAAATATATATTTAATTCCAGAAATTATATTTATTTTTTATTTAACATTTATATTAGACAATAAAAATGTATTAATATTTAATATAAAAATCAAAAGTAATACAATCTTTAAGTATAAAAAAATACTATGAAGTATCTGAACAATACATACATGTCAAAAAGTAATTTGGGATTTTTTAAATAAATATTAGAGTGAATATATATTTATCATTAAAGTACAAACACGACATCAATTTCAGATTTCAACAAAAACAAATAAAATGTGGGTATTGAATTTTCTGAAATTTATATATCATTATTTCCATCAAAAATAAAATACATATTCATAAAATATATTTACTCTTTTCCTATTACGTTTCTTGTTTGTTTCAATTGATGAGCCAAGTAATTCGTGAAGCTTATGCTACTCCTAAAATTAACATTAAATCAAAATTACACAGGACATACTGTTATATGGCCTGTGTACTTATGTATATGTATATGTACATATATATCAATGTAAACTAATATAACTTTACAAAATTTCTTCATTAATTTTTATAAATTATTTAATAAAGAAACTTTAATGTAAGGTAGTCATAATTGTTTTAATTAAAAATAATTCATGAGATGGAGCTCTTTTAAATGTGAATATGAAATGATTGGTATTTAAACCTATAGGGAAGATAATAAATGGGAATTTTTACAATGGTGATCTTTATAACTATACATGATGGTGGTTTTAATACATAATAAAAGTGTTTTGAGCCAAGAATGCTTTTTTAATATTTTACCAGATTAAAATAACATTCATACATCCAACATTCATACTTCCAATTAAAAGAAATATAAATGCCTTCACTAATTTTTTATTTAAAATTACTTCTATCTCTATATATAAAACGTGATACTGCACTAACAAATGTGTATGTGTGTATAAATATTGATGTGTTTGACGTGTTGTCAGTATCTACTAACAGGATAGCTGTGGTTAGAATTGATGGAGCACTTATATATTTGTAGTACATTAAGATGAATTGAAAACTATTAAAAACTATTTTACATATCTTTCGGTTTTAATTCTTCGTATTTCCGCTCCCATGAAATCCGAGTTATTTCCAAAAACGAAAACATTGATATGTTGTAAATTTTCGCGAGATTGTCGGACTGTTGTTTGGTAAGTCCGGGTAAGAGAGACATTTTAAACAAATGTAGACTTATATATTATCAAAATTGATAAAATTATCCTAAAGGTCAGAGTATAAGTAAATATTGAAGGCTAGAAAATTTTAAAATACGATCATAGAACAATCCTGAAATAAAAAGGCACTTGCTCACAAAATGTAAACTTTGAATATCATGAACTGTGACGCCACAACCAGTCACGGAGCGTTTTGAAGTCGCGTGGTTTTCTCTTAACTTTTAAATTAATTTTAAAAATGATGGACACATTTTTGAGAGCATTTTTGGAATTAATGAATCTGGTATTATAAGAAAAATATTAAGTTGTTCTATCCCCCTCATGTGCAAATTCCTCATTAGTAAATATCATCCCCTTAGTTTCCACGCATCTTGATACTCATAATTTTTCCCTTGGGAGTTGTTAGTACGTCGTTTAAGGGCGTATCATCGACAAATTTTCCAATTTCAAAGTTTAGAAATTTTCTTTAAATTTTTAAAAATAGTCATTACCAGTAAATGAAAAATTCCTTTACCGCTATTAATCACAATGCATTCATTGAGTATCCTTTCTCATCTAAAGTTTCATTTGATCCATGTTTCTTGTGTTGGCATCAAACGTTATAGGCTAATGAAAAGAAATGCCTATAGTGCGTGTACTTGACGTTCAAAATTGCTTAATTGCCACCGGACGCACAATTATTTATGAGTTTATTTTGTAAGAATGTGCTGTCTTCAGAAGCAATGAAATTGTGTTGTTAACAGAAGCATCTTAAAAATGTTCATCCTAACAAATAAAATAAAATATGGGATGTTAAACGAACATTAGGGAGAAGTGACTGAAGGCATAGAAAACTCGTCTTTCAAATGCAACGGATTGATAACCTCTTACAATATACCAAAAGTAACTTTAAATCAGAGAAAATTGATACCATCGGCAAAGAGATTATGCTGAGAGCTATGAAGAAAGTTTTATAAATAATTACAGACCATTCGACAGCGTTCAATGTAATCAAAAATGTCTTAATAAGCAATGATATAGTAACAAGATGAATTTTTGAGACGGTAGAAGATGCTGAAGTATTCTACTGAAGCAAACTTGTGACACACACGGAATTTTTTTCTCCGAACTGATTAATCAATCTCAAGAAAGAAAAATATCATTTAAAAGATGCTTTTACAAAACGTTTGACTAAAGATGCTGAAGGTGAATCTATTGTTAATACTGTCAAAGATTATTTTAGAAAAAAAAAAATTCCTCTTGAGAACGTTATTTCTGTTGCTATTGATGAAGCTCCTCTAATGATGGGTCACCATCGTAGGTTTATCGCCCGTTTGAAGAGGGAGATACCAAGTTTTTGGCTGTTCATTGCGTGACTCGGACATAATTTCACTGTAAAAAAAAAAAATCTCAGCGATCGTTTGCATCAGTAATTTGCATATGTCATCTCTGCTGCAAACAAAATGCGGGATAATACTCTCAACGATCAAATATTTGGGCAGCTATGTAAGGAGAACGATGAAAAATTTAATTGCTTTCTTCTACACACCGCTGTTTGCTGGCTGTCCAAAGGCGACTGTCTAAATAGGTTCTGAAATCTTTTTTACTTTTAGTTATTTAAAGGATCTAGCTCTGAAAGAAAGATAACTACAATTTTAGATCGATGCAAAATACATGACTGACTTAATAGTAAATTTCAATGGAATTAATATTTATCTTTAAGGCGACGGGATTGATTTGATCATAACAAAATCTATAGATAAACTAGAAAGAGTACAGCTTCTTGTTAGCAGAACTATTACTTGTCACCGCAATACTTGTCCAAGGGAAATCGTTCTGTATTAGACTGACCTTCATCCCCCTGGGCTCTGGATTAGGTGTCTTCTGGCCATCCTTAGCTATAGTGATTAGCACAGAACCTCTAATTCAATACGTCATTGGAACAACAATCGTCTGTTTAAAAGAGAAAGCCCGCTTAGTCGGGCTGAAAGTGATGGTTAGGAGCCATATGAAGCAAAACATCTCTCTCTGTCCTACTCTGTTAAAGCTGCTGCGTCGTTTTACAATTGGGTCTTCTTTAGGACTGAATTATGCTCTTACACTAATAAAGTCACACAGTACCTGGATTAACTTAGATTGCATGCTTTAGAAAATGTTAATAATAGTCCCGGTGATGCGTTATAGATTTACACTGATGGCAGCAGACGAGCTGTACCTATCTCGGGAGCGGTATGTTCATTAGGCAGAAGAGAAGTATTAGATTTAGTAGAAGAAATAAATTATAAGAACTGCTTGGTTTTGGGGCGGAACTAATAGCTATTAAAAAAGCATTGAATTATTTTGTCTATGAGGATGTTAATACATATATTTTTAATTCATCAACTATCAACATATATTTTTTAATTTCTCCTCCTCCCTTCCCTTCCTCCTACTTCGATGTGTGTGAATCAGTGTTGTATCGGATCTAGTGACAAAAAATATAAATCGATTTCAAATCTTGCAAAATGCGAATTTCAGCGTTCATCTCCTTAAAAATATTGAATCGAACATCAAGAAACTAACTCTGCACTACCAAGCACAACCATCTCACTGACATTTGTACTTTATTGTTTCATATCACTTTTATAATTCAAATTATTTTTTGCTTTTTTTAAAAAATTATCTAACTAAAAATAAAAAAACTCTCTTAAACAAATTTTGAATATTTTTTTTACATTAGACAGATTAATTTTATCAAATAATTTACAGTTATCTCCCGGGACAAATGTATGGAGTTGAACCATACACATTTGATGTGTAGGAATTGAAGAAAATTACTTACAAACTTTGCCCTTTATAATAAAATACTCCCTATTCACCATACCCTAAATAACGGGGCTTTCAAAAGGGAGATGGAGATACGATTTGGGTTACGTAAGTTTTTTCTAGGGCAACTAGCTGTTTCATTTACCTATTTTATTTAGATAAACTGGAAATTTTCCATGGATGGTCGCAAAATAGCTAACAATGATATTTCAAAATTTTAATTCAAAATTAACTTTTGGTCAAATTGCTTAAGTATGTCTGAATGAGCAAGGAAACTTTATTATTAAATAATCTGTTCTATAAACTGAAAATTTAGCTATGTGATCAGCATACTATTTCCAAGAATTTAGAATGACCCCTAAACAACTAAAATATAAACAATTTATTAGATAAACCTAAAATAGTATTTTGAACAGACTTTATTATTTTTGACTTCGGTGATAAATTTTGGAGACTAGCTATTACTGATTGACTATCGGAATGAGCATACACATTGCTTTCTTTTCTGCACTTAGTTCATTCAACTTAAAGGTAGTAACCTCTGCCTGCTAAATTGAATTCCTTGTCTAAATTTATAAATTATGTCGGTACACCAAACCCCGTGTTACTTTCAGCTTTATTCCCATATATATATATATATATATATATATATATATATATATATATATATATATATATATATATATATATATATATATATATATATATATATATATATATATATATATATATAACTATTTTCTGAAGTTGTAGTATTAACTCGCTCATCACCTTCAAGAACCACGTTGATAGAAAACCCATAGGGTACTGTTTTTAACAGTCTTCCTTTCAACTTCCACGGGATGTAAGACATCATTCATACCATTGGAAGACTATTAGAAGATTTAGTGTGACTCTTCCTCTTTTAATTGCAGTCTGCATTTTATATAAGGAAGAATTTCAATATGACGTATATTAAGGCTGAGGGTATAACTCAGAAACGATAAGCCGAATATTTTGTGTTTAGGAATATTAAAACATCTAATTGTGCATCTCCAATTTTAAGTGCGATCTGCATTTTATAGAACGAAATTTCTCAACGTCCAATTTCACTGCCGATCTGCACTACTGTAACTCAAAAATACAGACGTATTCATATGCATTTGTAACAATGGCTACTAAAATTAATTTTAAAAAACTGAAAATTATCAATTCTGGAACTTTCCAACAAACTGATTATAAGATAGACTGAATAGGGAAAAACTATATAAAACAGGTGGGAATAATTTAGAATTTTTGTGGTGATCAATTAGGAAAAAAATTTTTAAAGAGAAAAATAAAAAAAATAAAAAAATAAGAGAAAATTTAAAAAGTCAAACTTTATTAAGCAAGAATGTGCAGCAAGAATGAAGATAATTCAGGGTTGAGGTTTCTAAATATTAAATTATCAACTTTTCAGTTATTTCAATAGGATATCGTGCCAGAAAAAAATTAAGAAGATAATTTAGGATTCAGGTTTCTAATTATTAAATTACGCCTGTTAGCAGTTTCTAAAATAAATAGTGTGCTTTAAATATTCGAAGTATCATTATATTCACACTTTAAGTCAAAAAAAAAAAAAATTAGACAGTGATTTACTTTCAAGCGTAAATATTGAATGCAAATAATAATAACTGTTTAGAAATAATAGTAAAGACAATATGGAGGTGTAAGACAACTAATTATTGTCGAATTAAACGAACGAAGCTTAAAAAATTAATTAAAAAATATATGATATCGATAAATCTTTCGCAAATAATGAGGTATAATAGTTTAAGTAATCATTGTTATGTGGTACACAGAACAATTTCTTTTTTCGCATTCATCAAAATAGTTCAAAATTACAAATAAAATAGTTTTTTCTCCTAATGCACAAGTAGTAACACATTTTCCTTTCGGCCTTTGGCTATTCTGAAGTGTAGATAAAATGGAAGTACTAGATAGATGGCTGCGTCTTTCGTTTGATAATTACCATTAAAGTGAAAGAATGTCTCCTCGTAATTTAAAGGTACTGACCAAGCAGAAACCCCCCCCCCCAGGTTTGGCGTGCCACCTCCAAAGGTTTTTTAAGAACTTGGGGGACGCTGTGACAACGAACATATTTTACGTACCCCAGCCACCATTAACGAACACGGTGGATCTTAGGTCGGCTCGAACACCGAATCTGTAACCCTCCATTTACGAGATTATTGCCTTTGCCGACTGAGCTACCGTATACCTTATATACTAATAGCCTAAGTTATCTGCCCGTCTGTCCTCGAATTTATGAAGCGGTTGTACCTGGAAGGGATAGAGGCATCCATATTGGATTTTTGAAGAGTTAGGGTTAGTAACGTTCGAAATCCACTCCTTCCCCCCTTTTCTAGCATTTAATGCCATTATTTCAAGCCCTATTTTCCAGGGTTAAGAGCATGCAATTAAATTTATCAATCTGTCACATAATAAATAGGTAAAAAAAACATTTTTTTTCTAGTATTATGACGTCATTCCTTTAACCATCTCATTTAATCATTTCTTATTTTAAATTATTTAAATATCATTTGCATTATTTTCATACTTTTTATCACTGAACTTATATTACGTAAATAATTTTATCACCGGTATTAACAACAAATTCCCCCTTTTTTAGCATTTAATGTCATTATATCATGCCCTATTTACCCCGGTTAAGAGCAGACGATTAAATTTATCAATTTATCCCATAATAAAGAGGTAAAAATAACATTTTTTTCTAGCATTATGACGTTATTCCTTTAACCATCTCTTTGATTTTCGTCTGCATTACTTTCATATGTTTTATGACTGAACTGAGATATGACGCCATTCGTTTAACCACCTCATTTAATCATTTCTTATTTTAAATTATTTCAATATCGTCTGCATTATTTTCATACTTTTTATTACCGAACTTAGATATTACGTGAATAATATTTGGCTTAAATAATAGATTAGGTACGTATGAGATAATTTTAAATTTAATTATCGATTATTTTTTGTTGCAATGAAAATTTTATCACCCGTATTAACAACAAATTCTATCTTACCTCCAAGGTGCAGTGGAAATGATAGTTTCATTCCTTTACTTCCATTAATTACTGTGGCAAAAAGAAATTAACGATAATTTCAACTTAGCTAAGGAAAAGTTGAATTATTTTTCTAAATGAATTCAACGCGATTCTAAATCAGTATCGGGAGACTTTAGAGGAGTATGAAGATAAATTGAGCTAGTATCAGATAATTCTCAGACAAAAACAAACCATTTTTTACCTGCCTCATAGAGTATTTTACAATTCTTAAAAATTAAAAATTTTACTGATCCTGTCATATGACGGGCTGTATGCTAGTTCTTAATAACAGGGATGATTGTGCCCGTAAGTAAGAAAACCCCCAAAATTGATGTCATTCGTTATCAGAAACTCGGAACTAAAAAAAGTTAAATACACGCAAAAAATAATTGAATGTTAGTAATATTAGATTTAATGTACTGCAAGTAAATTTCAAGCAGTGATTTTAATTGTTAGTCAATTAAAGCAGCGAATGCATTCATTTTAACAATTAAAATGAAAAACTTACCACACTTCTGTTGGTGTGTCTCACTCTTAAATGTTAAACAAATGAGCCTTCTTAGAATTGGATTTTTAAATATTGAATATCAGATACATTTTATTTATGATAAATCTACTACCTCCCCCTTCCACACACAAACACCCACAAGAGTCGCGCGAGAGAATGACTCTTCGCAACGCTACGTTTACGCAAATAAATCAACACTCGTTCGAAGGTCAAAGCTTAGTTCAGCAAATCACCTCTTCTCTTCTATCCCCCTACGATGACCGGAAATGCTACTGTAGTAGATACTCGCTCTACTGCTGAAACACAAGCGATATCGAAAGTTTGACCAAAGCCTTTTTAACTTATTTATTTTTTTCTTCTTCTTCTTTAAATTCGACTGCCATGGTGGAAATTTTCAACCCGAAAGGATAACTGAATAGAGAGGGTGTTCATGCATCTTTGTTTTATTTTCTAATATGACAGCCCTTTTGTTAGACTATATCATATTTCGATTTCCAAGGTAACAGAGCATTTCTTGTAACATAAAAGTTGATTTTATTCTATTTTCTTTTCCAAGTTTCCAAACTTCATACAACATTTTGTGATGTCGCTTATAAAAATCTTATTTTAAAAATTCATGCATCTTTGTTTTATTTTCTAATATGACAGCCCTTTAGTTGCACTTTATCATACTTCGATTTCCAAGGTATCAGAGCATTTCTTGTAACATCAAAGTTGATTTTGTTCTATTTTCTTTTCAAAGTTTCCAAAGTTCATACAACATTTTGTGATGTCGCTTATAAAAAGCTTATTTTAAAAATTCAAATACACAGGAGACCTATTTGGGCTTTATTCCCCCTCCCCCCTTAAAAAAGTATATACTTTAGTTAGTATAAATTTAGAGGTATGGCTTGTAGTCTCATCTTAGTAGTACTTAACTCGGTGAAGAAAGTTTCATAAAGGAATGAAAATTTTTCCTTTGAAAATAGATGTTAAAACATTTTCTATTGTAATTCGAGTTAATTTTAAATATTTTCTACTTTCCTTATTTTAATTATTCTTTTCTAAGATAATCCTGCAATAAACATAAATTTCTAAGTAAAATTTTCCTTGTTTTCTCTGAACCATCATTTTGAGTCGGTTCTTCTCTTTTCTATTATAATCAAATCAGTAAATCCAAGCCGTCATCAATTGTAATTTTATTCACCAGCGGAATAATTCACATACATCAATCTACACTCAGTCTTAGCTAAGAAATATGTTTCGGGGTTAGTCGCTGAACGACAAACCTTTTTTTTTTTTTTTTTTTTTTTTTATAATCAACTTCAAATCACATTTTATAATTTTGTGCTTGGTTCTTATATTTAAAGATTTTTCGATTGCTCTGATTGGATGAATTTCCTTTTAAAAACATGAGATGCGACTGAAGATTTAACAACCCAGGTGTACATAACTTTGTTGGGTGTACATTTTTTACCTTTTTCCCAATCAAATGTAAACTTTGACGTTTATTTCCGTTTTTATTAATTACGTCAATTATTTTACGTGCAGGAATGTTATAGCCATCTCTTTTTTATAAAAAAAACAAACCGAGCATTTATAACATACCATTTATAACAACCGAGTATTTTTCTTCGAAAACGCAAAAATATAGCTTTTAATCCATTGTTTTTTTCCAGCGATATATTAAACCGAAGAATAAATTTAATGCTGCAGACGATGCTTAAATACTATTCTATTTGGATGCCAGTCACATTTTTATTTTATCATTTAAATTTACATTCATAAAGTCAAAATCGATGCAAAAATGTGTCAAAACCCTCTGCACAACATACAATTCCGAAAACTCTCTAAGTTTTTTTTAAGTTTGCAAATTTTAAATTAGTAAATATGAAAATTGTCTCACACCTATTAAAAGCGTGATATCTATTTTTATTATTTCTTAAATAAAGTACTTCCATGTACTGATTTAAGAAGGTATCCTGTATAATACTACAAAATAGTTCACATTTTTAAAATCTGTCTTTCTGGTTCATAATGTTAGATTTCGTATAGCACGTCACAGCGGCTTTGGTACACCGTAGAGCTTCAAACCAATCTAATCCATTATGTTTTTTGGTTTCAAAAAATCAAATCAGTTTATAATCCCTAAGAACATCATTTAAGCGGAACATGAAGGAATTAATGGTAGTAATCTTATTTTGTTTCTTGGTCGTTAGTTTTGAGTCTTGGTAACAATTTGGCGTCCTATATGTGCATACTTTAGTTTTATAAGATTTTCTGCTCTGCCCTTAGCAATCTGGTACAACTTGTAATATACTACGGGACAATAAGGTCGTTTCATGAAATTTTGCACCTACGTAAATTTGTTTAAAGTTGTTAATTTTCATATCTCGAATTTTGCAATGTTTGTTAAAGTCACTTAAAGGGGTCTGAATATTGCATATTATGGTAGGAAATGATGGTCTAAAACAAATTACAAATATTATGCTATCTCGTTCACGCTAGTGGGTGTAAATACGCGAATTCGTAATATTATTAATAGATAACGGAGACCAATTAAGATGCAAGAGATAGTCCATGTATTCTGTTTAATGATTTTATTTTCTTGTAAAGTAATCAGAACCGACTACCATTAAACTAACGCCTGTGTATTTCTGGTTGTAAAAATAGGAGAAGTTTGACAACATATTACAATATGAAGAAAATTTTAAAATATTTGGAAGTTTTTTAAAGAGCAGATGATAAAACTTTTGTGTTTATTTGTGATCCAATACAACACTAATTAAATTTAAACTCAGCATTGTAAATAAAAGAAAGAATAGCTTTCAAAATGATACTAATATGAAGGATAAAAAGAACTGATTACAAAAACGGCGTTTAACACTAGAATTACGGCGGGTGTCATTTTGACTCCTTGATAAGATATCAGCATATTTCTCTATATGATATATTTGTGAAAAATAAATTAAAATAACGCAAATTATGACAACTACAGTTTGTTTTTAAAAATATACAGACTTTGAAGGTATGTAGGATCAATTAAACGATTTACTACGTTCTCTCCTAAACTTTGATCACTTGGTCTCATTTCATCTTTTCCTAAATATGGAAATCCGTTTTATAAGTATTTTGTCCTAACATCTACCTCTAGCCAAAATTTTATTCCGAATGTATCGAGCTTGTTAGGCATATACTGGAAAAAACGGCATATTGTTTTTGTAGGGAATAACTGTTCATCAAACGTAATATTTTCATTTGGTTTGTAGCAAAGCTTACAGTTTTCTATAAAAGTATTCCATACCTCGGATATTAGTGTAAATTTATCACACTGCAAACGTGAAGACCTTGTTAGTTTATTTTCAAAACGAAGAAATTTCATAACTTCCGGAAACCTATCTCTACTCATGAAAACCTTTGATCCCCAAGTCTTGGACCACAAACTAAGAATTGGTAAGCCCTTGGCGGCTAATGCCCCCTTACGTACAACAACGCTATGAATGATTCCAGTTCTTCTAATAGAATAGTGAAAGTCATTATGAAGTTTACACTTGTCTTCATCAGTATATAGCCTGCCGTATTTCTAGGTATAATCATTTGTTAGGGCTAAAATAAATATATGATTTTCTTGAAATCTTTACTATTTCGTAAATCACAATGATTTAGGAAAAGTCAAGAAAGGATTAAGATATTTACAAAAGAAATAGAAGAGCTGTCAAAGATAAAAGTAACCCATTCCGTAATTCTAGTGTTAAACATTAGCTTACGTACGTCTATGTACTCTCCAATTATCATAGCTTAAATATGGAGATATATGACACCACAAAAGTATATACATGTTCGAAACTAATTTTAAATTTAAACCTTTTTTGGAAGTGTATCAGGAAAGTCACTACCACTTGGATATAAAATTGGTGAAATATTTGTGCAATGTACAAGACATTAAGATACGAGTTCTGTACGATGGTAAATAACACAGCCGCTCTATATGATTAAACTTCTACATTCTAAAAAACTAAATTGTCTTAATTTATTTTCCTTAGAATACCACCGACAATTCCCAACAATATACGAATATGCAAATTTCGTTTTTTTTTTTTTTTTTTTTTTTTTTTTTTTTTTTTTTTAGATGAGAGATAATTTAAGGTATTTTATTTCATAGGAGAGAGATTAACAAATTTATCGCTTATTGCTATTGAAAATTATGCACGTTATCAGTTAAATGTTTAATTTGAAAACTCATCAGTGGTAGGAAAAATAAAAATATAACAACTAATATGCACTTTTTAGATAAATAAAGAAATGTATAGTAAAATTCATAAGAATTTTCTTGTAATGAAACCTGAAACACTATGCTTATACTGCAAGTGGTTTACAAGACTTTGCGCCGGCCCTAAAATAATGCTAACAGAAGTTTTTATAAATTTGGAAATAAAAAAAGTTCTATACATTTTCTTTCTCTTTTGTAAGGATAAATCTCATAGTCATAAACTGAAAAATGGATTTAATTGGATTTCTTTTACGAACTTAGATACAAATATATTAGATTTGTAGTGCAGTGAAATGAAATAACCTAACACATCGTGCATCTGTAATGCTTTTCAAACAAATCTTATACACGAAATTCCTACCAAATAACTAGAAGCATTTATTACAGTGACAATAAGAATTTTTACTTCCGCTAAAATATTGCCACATTTACAATCAAATTATCGTTTATTTGATCTGATTGACATGGTCTGTCTAGTATTAAAAAAAATTACAAAATATACAAAAATAGCATAACTAGATTTAATTAGCATTATATACGTTTGAATTGCTTTTAATCCTTTCTATATTTTATCAGATTGTGATAGATGACAAATCTTGGTACTTTGTTCATGAAACTAAGACAAAATTTCAGTTTGACGGATTTAAGGTTTCACAACCACAGAAATTCGAGTTTTTAGAATGTAAACAATATGTTTTATTAATGATATTTTTTGATTAATTAACGAGAATTTGTTATTTATAAACTTCATGCTCAATACAAAAGTAATGAACCATCTTTTCAAAACCATTCCATCCACATTGAATTCGAAAATGTTTTCATATGAATCATTTGTTTTACAGTAATAATTCACACAATTAAATTCTTTTCATATTTGGCCGATTTTAGACAAGGATGCAACTTTTGCAGGAGACTTGTCCCTCCTATGGTGTAGATAAGAAATACAACGAAGTTATTTGAAACAAAGAAAAAAAAATTTATTCAGCAAGTGCGTTTTACAGTGTCAAAGAAAATGGATTCTAAAATAATGTCCAACAGAATATCTACAATAAAATAGCGAATTACCCAAATTGTATTGTAAACAATGAAACAAGTGACATAAGAGTATATTTTCTTTTAATACGACGCATTTCGAAACTTTCCCAAAAATTTATTGAAGTTCATGAAAATCAAAGGTTGATAGCTTTAATACTTTGCATATTTATAATTTCGTTTTAGAGGTATACTTACTCAAAATAAAAACTCATACATGCACGCACACACACACGTTTATATATTATAATTTACCGTTACGGATATCATGCACATTGTAAAAAAAAATACTAAAGCGCATGCGCTAGATATCTATTTCACCAAATATGTTTGCGTCTCTCCCAAGCCAAGAGCGTTTGTTCTAAGCTTGTGTGTTTGGAATTTCGCTTCCTGGTAAACCCATAGAATGTGAAGGATAAATGTGGGAGTCTGGACGTCCTATAGCTTTTTTAGAAATTTAAACGAATGTTTAAACTTTAAAATGGTCATGCTTTGCTTCGTTGATATATATGCAACAGTATATCATTTGGTTCTTGTTTCTATTTACAACAACGCGTGTTATTTAATTAGCTCTAAATAAAAATTTGATGATTAGAACAATCACTTTTGCTTTCGACTACTCAAGTTTTTTTTTTTTTTTTTTTTTTTTTAAATAGAAGACTGGAAACAGTTCACAGTTCATTAAAAATACAGCGGAAGCCAAAACTAAAGCGAGGTCCAGAATATGGCACGCACCTAGGGTCCGGTCTTAGCTAAAATAGGCACTGGGAAGGGGGGGGGGTCAAAAGACATTTTAGTAGAATCCTATTTTTATGACAATGGCGCTAATCGCTAATATACACAACTATTTAAGTTCATTTCATTAACTACACTTTTTAAACTACTTCCTGAAGTGTTCACCAGACTATTTAAATTGCTATTAAATTTATTGAGGTAATGGTGAAAATGTTCACTGAAAATTTTTTCCATAACAACACGTTTAAAGTTTTCTCTTAAAATTTTATTTTTCATTTATAAAATAACTCAAAATTCATCGTACTGATAAATAAAACCTGTTACTTTATACTGAAACTTTTTGTTGTTGTTACAGCAAGTACGCAATACTTTTCTTTGAATTTAGAACCGCAATTTAGAGTCTGGTAACAAACGACAGCTTTCTGGGCATTCGGCAAATACTATGGCGTCTTGTACAGAATATATATAAGTATAACAATATTAAGTCAATTTTAGCAACGATGTTCATTATTTTTATTATTGTTCGACAGCTACCGAAAACCCGAACTATAAATGAAAGAATCATTAGAAATTATATTTCTTGTTGGTGTAAGATTCTTAAGATCTGACAGACCTATAAACGTACTATTTTAAGCGAACTGGAATTCCCACTGAACTTTCTGAAAACACGACACTTCAATTGGCCATCCCTTGAAATTACAAATCATCATCCTAGAAAGTATCAGAATAGATAATCAAGTTACACGGAACAGTATTAATAAATCCTTTTGTCTAACAATGACATCTCACATCTCTAGAAAATTCCAAAGAAATCGAAAGAAAGTGAAATTTTCAAAGCTAGAAAACAAAATTCTAACAGCACTGAACTCCCAGCTATAGATAAGAGGAAATTTAAACGATAAAAGCTTAAAAAATTAACTGCAAGTTTTTCGCTTTTTTCAATGACTATTATTAATCCATTTTCCCTTCTTCCTATACGCTAGATTCATTGTATTATAACGAATAAAATTTTCTCAGATACCTTTCATTTTTGCGGGTTTATGGCTATACTAACATAAATCTCTTAAGCTCGGAGAATGTACTTAGTACAGCTGTAATGGGAACCTGCGTGCACTAAACCTGATAAATCTGTATTTAATGTTTAGTTTGTAACTGTTACTCCAAGAAAATGTTGGTTTAGTAAGATACTGCTTGTCAAAACGCGATAAAATTTACAAAACTATTATCTTTGATAACTATCAGAGATCTGAGTCACCGTTTTTGAGTTAAAGCTGCAAAAATCATCAGTATCGAGAGCGACCTTTCGACTTTATGCATGTAAATAAAAAATTCAAATGAATTACTAAGAGTACATTTTTTCAAATTTCATCGGTTGGGAAAATTCGCATGCATACTATGGAGTAGGATTTAGTAACCTAACCACCTTTATTTCCAAAGTTGATATGGAGCGGTACGGTCAACTGTTTGCTACACAAGAGCTAATCAGACTGGGATCCACTATTCAAAGCGGCTATGAACACCTATATCAGCTCTGGGATTCAAGCTCATGAACTCCAGTACTGAAGAGCAGCGTCCTAATCATCCGAACATCGTTTGGTCTGTATTTCAGAAGAGACAGGGTGCTGTGAACTGATCAAACCGTCTCATCATTAAACTTGGAAAAACAACAAAAAGTACAGTAATATGACAATGAGAACATATATACTATTTCTTCATCAATTACAACATAAATATCTGAATTACTCAAACATGAGGGTATTAAAACAAAGGCAATTATTTTAACGTTAATGCCATTAAATGTATTACTGTCACTTTCAGTTGAAAAAGATAGCTGTAATTATTGATGAAGCTAAGGAATAAAAGTAAAAACTCTCACCGGTGCTTTTACCATTAAACAAGACCCAATAAAAGACATTCTTCAGATATTCACCAAAGCTCTGTGGTGTTGTTAAGTATAAACTGGTTATTGTCAACTTACCTTTAATTCTGTATCAACCTGTGACTTATATTTTAATCAAATTAAACCTAGGCTGTACAAGTCTAGTAATCACCATATGAACAACATGAGTGAAAAATACACAAGTTCATTTTATCCCTATTGACCTTTCTTTGCTAGGCACAGGAAACTATTTTGTTTCAGCTCTTTTTATAAAGAGTTTCCAAGTTTTTAGTCCAATTTGTATAAAAAGATAGTCTTAAAATTTTCAGATCTTTCAGTGCCATCTTTCATTTTGTACTTCTGGTTTCTGCTTTTGGGTACTATCTCAGAATGACCAACTGTCTACTGTAACAATAGACCTCAGTGTCACACTCATGTTGACTAACTTGGAGTTACTTCAATGAACTTCAACTAATGACTAAATAAAATTCTTTTTAAATTAAGCTTGGAAAATATTTGGATTCTCATTCCTAAAGAAAAATACAAATTAAGGTCCAGGTTAGAGCAAATGTGGGGGTAATGTTCAGTTATCCGTATCTGTGTAAGATTTCTTTTTCCAACATGAAATTTATATTTAAAAAAAAGTACAGAAACAGATTGACTAATGAACATTTTAATAACTGAATTCCAAATGCAGCCACTACCTATTTTCCCAAATAAAAAAACAGTTAAGAAAAATATAAGTGCCATCCTTCTTATTAAAATGAATAAAATCTGTTCTTAGATTTTTAATTTATTACTAACCACACCAGTTTCCTCTTATGCACAATTGTATTTCTTATTTAATAAGCAGTTTTATTAAAGCTGATTTCACAGCAACTAGAAATGTATGTTAAAAGAAAAACAAACATTTGTAAAAATAAGCTATTATTTCTACCCTAGTTTCTTTTTGTAGCAGAGTGTGGTTCTTTGATAAAAAAAAAAAAAAAAAAAACTACCAGCAGGTTTTATTAATGACATAACAATTTATTATTAGAAGAACATCAGTTACACAACACACATATAAGGCATTACAGAAATTGCTTGAATTACATATGTTGCCAGATGCATTAACAAAGTTAAACTATATGACTATAATCAATTACAAGAGGTATTTAGATTACATATACAACATCCTCCCTCAATCTAAATACTAAGAAAAACAAAAGAAAATTCATAACTGATACATAGGAATGTATTAATATAAAAAGAAAATGAACCAATCATCATTTATCTGAACTTTCCCAATAATAATTTTCCAAGAGGTTTGGTTAATAAATCTGCAACCTATTCAGAAGAAGGAATATAAATAACATCAACAGTTCCATCCCTAACTTTTTCTTGTACAAAATGATACTTAACATTAATGTGTTTGAGTCTTTTTGGCTCACATGAATAGTTGACTGATTATCCTCATAAAGAGGTAAAACAAAATTTTCACAACCATTTACTTTTGTTTCTATGAGTATGAATCCAACAAGCTTCACTAACACATTGACTTAAAGCAATGTATTCTGCTTCAGTAGAAGATAGAGCAATACATGCAAGCAACACATGTACTGTGCATTAAAAATTTGAAAGCAGTACCCATTAGTGGACTTCCTGTTAATAACATCCCCATCCCAGTCTGCATCTACAAAACCTCTTACAATTCAGAACTTACATTTTTTCTATAAATTAGTTTCAAGTAATAAGTACCTTTAATGTAACGTAATATTCTTTTCAAAAAGGATAACAGTTTATCGCTTGCATAATTTTAGTATCTACTTAGGATACTAATAGAATTACAAAAATCTGGTCTAGTTCCTAACATTGCATACATGATGCAACCAATAATTTTTCTACATTTATTTTCTACGAGAGTATTATCAGAGTTTTCATTAATTAAACATTCATAATCAAAATTACTATCCATTGGTGTAGAGATACTTTCATAATCAAACATACCAAACCTTTTTAACACATTTTCTAAGTAGTTACTCTGATCTAAAGTTAAATAATTTTTATCCTGAACAATAGATATGCCTAAATAATAAGTTACAGGACCAAAATCTTTCATTTTCAAAGTAATTTTCATCTCTGATTTAAAATCATTTATCTCTTTAACATCAGAACCAGTAATAATTAAAACATCAACATAAATCAGTACATATATCTTAGATGTCAGAAAGTCTAAAATATAAACAATTTTCTGATCTAACAAAATTTTGAGAAGACATGAAACTGTGGAACTTCTCATACCAATATTTTGGAGATTTCTTTAAATCATATATAGCCTTTAAGTTTACATACGTTGCCTTCTGGCAAATTACAATTTTTAGGTAAATGCCTGAACATTTTCTTTAATTTCACCATGTAAAAAGGCACTGCATACATCCATTTGCTATACAATCCAATCAAAATTTACACCAACTACTAACAAAATTCTTAAAGTATTTAACTTGGCTACAAGTGAATATACATCTTCAAATGTTAAACCTTTTTGTTCATAACCCCTCGCAGCTAATCTATATTTAAATAATATTTTACCTTTACTGTACCGTTTAATTTTAACCACTTACTGTCTATAATATCACAGTCACTTGGTTCATCAACAATGTCCCATGTATGATTTTCAGATAAAGCTTTAAGCTCAGCATCTATAGCCTGCTGCCACTTTTTCAAGGAACTGGATCTTATGGTTTCTTCATAAGTTGTAGGTTTTTTCACATCTGTTATACTTATATAACTTGTTTCAAACTCATCATATCTGGAAGATCTTTTTAGTTGATTTCTCGATCAAAGACTCATTTGCTAAGAACCAGATGAATCTGTATTAGAATTATCATCATCATTTTCGCCATCAACACTTTGATGATTTTCTTCCAGATTCTCTGTTATCTTCATCTCCCCCAAGCTTTGATGTTTGTTGTTGTTCAGGATCAAAATATTCAAGAATATAATCTTCACTTTTAGTAGAATGGAAGTTATTCTCATTTGGGTTAATCACTAAGTCTCTGAAAACTTATGAAGTACTACTATTTGACTCTGAAACCTTTAGTATTTTCCCCATATCCAACAAAGATACTTTTTTCACTCTTAGCATCTAACTTCTTACATTTTTCTTTTGGGATGTATATCTACACTTCAGATCCAAATATGAATTTCAAGCTTTTAATGTCAAAAGTCTTATTATTCCACAACTTCTAAGATGTTTTCCTTTAACTGTACTTGTTCCTGTTCTGTTAATTATATAAACAGCTGTATTTGCAGATTCTGCCCAAAACTTTTTGTCAAGATTTCTGGCCACAAACATAGTTTTTGTAGCTTCCATTACAGTTCTCCTCTCACGTTCTGCTCTGCCATTTTGTTGAGAATTATATGGAACAGAAGTCTGATGTTCCTTACCGTGACGAATCAGAAGTTCCCTTATTTTATCATTCAGAAATTCTTTACTGTTGTCACTTCTCAATATTCGAATATTATTACTCATTTGCTTTTTACAGATTATAAATTCTGACAATCGTTTATTTTCTAGAAAGTAAACATGTCTAAAATGAGAATAATCATCTTTTAATAAGAACATAATGTGATTTTCCTATAGATGCAACTTCCATAGGACCACAAAGATCTGCATGAATAATGTTGCATACTTCAGTTGGCCTTGACTTCCTTTCATAAAAAGGACTGTGATGTCATTTTCCTTGAACACAAGCTTCACAAAAAGAAATGTAGCTAGAATTTTCCCAACTAATTTTATTTTCATTTAATAACTTCTTTACATAATCAAAATGTTGATGAGCTAATTTCTCATGCCACCATAACAGAGTTTTCTTTTTACCTTAAAGATTACTATCAGCAACACAACATTTGTCTTTATATTCACATTTCTTAACTATATTTTATATCATTTGCATCATTTTGCATTTCAATACACCAAAAAAATATATTGTACATTATCATAGGTGGTTTACAATCTTACAGGAAATATGTTTGGGACTTTACATTGCAGAAATATATAGTCCTTCAGATATTCCTTTGTTATTTACTTACAGTTTCTTAGATAAGCCAAAGACAAAATCAGATAAAATCAATTTTACCTTCATTTATTTTGTATATAATTTGAAATAGCTGAAATACATAAATTTCTAATATGATCAATTACAATGATTGCATAAAGTACGATTACATAATTAAATATTATTCTAAATGTATTAATAACTTTGTAACAGCCACATAAGAACTAAATACAATGCAATAAGTAATTTATAACATATATATTAATAATCTATGATATTCTAAAATATTTTTTTAAAAATTTATCTTCCATTCAACAATATTACAGAGTAGTAAATAACCAAAATGGTATTTATTTAATTTTGTGGATAAGTTTCAGCTGGAATAATATTACAGGAGAATTGATACAAAGTTTCATTTAATGACTTCTCTCTTAATAAAGAATAACTTTCATTAGCATAGTGTATCAGGACTCTTAGAGAACCACATGGACAGAAATAGAACATAATCAGCTTGCCTATTTTGTTTGGCAAAGATGAGAAATGTCCATGAACTATTGTAAAGTACCTATTTATATATTTTAAAAGTATGCCTGTCTTTTGCTCTGTCTGGTTTAATGCAGCCTCCTTTGCAATATTCCAACTAGGCCTTTCACTCTCTTCCTTTTATCTTCAAACAGTGAAGATAAAAAAAAATGAGCTAAATTACATAAAATTTCAAAATAAATAAAAAAAAATAGTAAAATTTCAAAGAAATTTTTAAAATTATCTAAATCCTATTTAAGGATTTCTTTCTTTTTTTGTCAGCAAAATTTAGGTGTTCAATAAATGACAAACGTATCTACAGATTATATTCCCACTCATACAGGACTTCCTTATACAACATCAGAATTTATATGTTGCCTTATATCTCCAAATTAATATTGATAACATAGATACATTGTGCTAACACTTTAAACTAGGAGTGTATAGATATCCCCATTTTTCATTAGCCTTAGCTTTTCTTTTCATTCCAACTCAACACCTTTTTTTGTAATTAAAATTTTTAGAATTACAATTTGATTCTAAAAATTTGGATGTTTGAATGATAAAAACAATTTTTAGAAATAATTCCTTTTATCACTCAAAAGGGAAAAAAAATCTAAGGTGAAAGCATGATCAGACCTATAATTTTCAGTGTACAGAATCGATAAGTTATAAATTAAACATGTGACTAGGTTATTCTAAAAAACAGTCATGTGCATTAATGAAAAGTTCAATTTTTCTTTCCTGCTCACTGTGCTTGAAAATTTTTTAAAACTATTGTACTCTTAAACAGATTAAACAGAAAAGATGGCAAACAAAACTATTTAGTAACTCTTGTTTTTTACATTAATTCCTTTTGTAATTGTGGTTTCATGGAGTGACTAATTAAATTATTATAATTAAATAATAAATTAACTTGTAAGAAATGCCTCAATTTTTAAAAATAAAAAGACCATTCTAAACTGGAATTTAAATTATGATCTTGTAGAGCGTGGTGATATTTCAAAAGTCTACATAAATTAGGAATAGCTCTCTAAGAAAATGCACACAGATCTAAATTGCAAAATCAATCTATTTTCACTGATTATTTTGCCATTTTCATCCCCGAGAAACAAAACAAAGTATATAATTTTTTTAAAAAACTGCCAAACAATGCTTTTTGTTACATTTTTTAATATAATTTTATGATACTTTTGGACATGCAACACGATTCCAAGCATTCATTTTTTGCCTCATTGTGCATCCATACACCTGATATTAATAAAAGAGAAAATATGAATTAACAAGATGTAAGCTATCAAGATATAGCAACATGTGCACATATCACTGATTACTGCAATCAGTCAATATCAATAATTTTGGTATATACAAGCTTATGTCAGGTACAGAAATAGAACAATCAAGGTCAGCTAAGTCAATTATGAACAGTGGAAATTCCAGTCTTGACTCAAATGTTTCACTACAGAATTATCAGGATATATTGGGATATACTAACATGCCCACATCCTTGATTACTAAGCAGTCAACATCAATACCTAACTTTGATATATCCTAATAACAAGCCAGTAGCAGCCATGGGAACAGAACAATTGAGTTTATCTCCACCAATTGCATGCAGTAAAACTTGCAGTCTTAACACAACTGCTTTGTTATCAAGTTATCAGGATATATTAAGATATACTACCAAAGACTTTGAAGAAGTCTGATAATCTTCAAATACAAATTTTCTGGCTTGTGTTTGTATTAACAGAATAAATATGCAAAGTAGATATCAAACGAATACAATAACTTGAAAAAATATTACTTTACATTTATATATGTGTCAAATAATCATGTTGCTTTAGACGATCCCTATTATTGCATGTGAGTATTGGAAAAACAGTATGAGTAACAGGAGATGTATCAGCAGGACAGAATATTAATATTGTTATTGCAATACTTAAAGAATATCAAATTTTAACAACATATTAATAAATAATCCAAAAATAGTCCAAAAATCTTGAAAATAGTAAATGTTTACAACAAACCTTTTCCCTTTGTTTTTGATGAGAAATGCAAATTAAACTGTAAAGTATTACTTGTTACTTTGTGAAAAGAAGGTAGTAAAATAAAAATATTTCTTCCTAAACTATGGTGTAAATCCTGTTACTGAGCCAATTTTGTTTGCCTAAAAAGTAATTTTTGAACTATGGAATGAGGGACCAATGCTGAGAAAATAAATTTCAGATCCTAACATGAGCTTGCAGCCACATTGTCATAAGTTTTGAAGAAAAATTTTAAAATATATTTAAAAAATAATATGACTCACATAGTTTTTTATCCCCCCCCCCCATTTTTCTGGAACAGTTAAAATAGTTTCACATGAGCTCAAAAATATATTTACATTTTAGTTATCTCCAAAAGCCCTGTTACAGTGACAATTGAAAATGATCATAGGTGAATGTCTTGAGTATTTATAAAAGCATACTAAATATAAACAAATATAACCATAAACATAATAAAAACCCTGCATTTTGTCGTTTGCTAAAGATATACTGTCATAATTTATAAACCACTTTAATGAGGTTCAATTTAAATGATTTTACAATATTTCTCATAGGCACATTTTAATGTTCAAAAGAATAAACAGTTAAATTTCAGAACTAGATTTAAAGCATCTCTACTCATATAACACATTCCTCCATAGGAATTCTGCCATTAAAAACATGGTTTGCTTCAGGCGTTCCAATTAGTCTCACAGACTACCTTGGAAGTTGCTAGAAAACTGCAGATTACTGCTGTAAATGATACAAAATACTTCCATAGAAACTCTGAAGAGCATGTCTGCAAAACTGCAGCCGGAGCGAAGTCTGAAGATTCAAAATAGTCAATTAAAATTTGCCTTTCTTTATATTCTATTAACATTTTAGTTGTACAAGTTCTTCTGACAGCATATTACTTTCAAATGTGGTGTCAAAAGAAACTGTACTTGCTTGTACACAATATGGACATCACTTTAGCCCCCCCCCCCCATTTTTCTCAGTTCTGATGACTGAATATAGTGTAAAATTATACAATAGCATAAAATTTGCTATACAATTATTTTCTATATTTAAACACTCACCACAGCATTCTACATAGTTCTACTAAAATAAAGTTTTATGAAATTTTGCTCCTAAAAATTGAGTTACCAAAAATCAAAGAAATTGGATTTTAGGTATCAGTGTCCTGTACCCATTTACAAAGTTAAAATGTTCCATGACTATCCAGTACTGAGATAAACCTTAGAACACCTAGTGCATGTACTAGTCCCTTTTACCCTTTCTTCCTGAGTGCCAATTGAATTTCTAAAAACTCATCTTATTGCAGATTTTCTTATTAACCAGTCTTTCATGCAATATTTGGCCTCCATAGATGCCACTTTGTATTGATTAGATTGTTTATGAGTGAATATGTGAAGAATACAATTTTATATAAAAAAACAAACAAGATAAACAAAAAGAAAACCCATAAATTTGGGAGAAATTTAATACTAATCCTGAGAAGTGCATTAGGCATACCTTCTTAAGATGTTTCTTGCACAGAAGTACTGTGGAAGGAGTTCCCAAGAGTGCCAGAAAGTTCTTTACATCAAAACTTCATAAACAAGTCATTTTTTTCTTCTCCTGGCAATTCTGGAAGAAACAGAGCTAGCTTGCTGCAAATGCTGTAGACAAAGATGTGCTATAAGTCTAGTGTCAGCTTTGTAACTTTTGGGGAAATGCAGAAAATTTGAAATAAATTGTGATTTTATTTCCATAATTTGTAATTTACATAGTTTCATTCTCAGAAGATTAAATAATTTTAAGGGAAACTTTTAAATGATTACTGTAACTTTCATCTTTTAGTACAATTTTTATAAAAACAATTCATAAATTTTTTAAATGTATTTGTAAACTAATCAGAATAACTACATTCTTTGAATGATATTAAGGTATATACAGGAAGAATAAAAATTATGGAGAAAACTTCAACAGGTGATAGTTCACACCTATCCAAACCATTTTTATCAAAGAATACTTTGGTCTAAAATGAAATGCAAAAACATAATTCAAAACAGTTGCTCCTAAAACTTTAAAACTATTTTTCTGTAGTGACTTATTGGGAGAAAATTAATGGTAAGAATGCAAATGTAATTTGGAGATGAAGGAGCAGAAGAAACCATAATCTGATTTGTATACCAGAAAATAAAAGATGGCAAGGCCAGTCCTGTGATAGCTCTGAGACTAGAAAACGTTTTAATATCATTTATATGGTTACTTTACTTGGTTAAAAATAAATGTCATTTAAATTTACATGTATATTTTCAATAAGACATTACAAGCTAACATTCAAGACAATTTAAAATATGTAATTTTAGTCCTCTGCTAATTAGCAAAGTCATCCCACAATTAATAGGCATAGTTTAAACCATGAATGACAGGGCAACTCAAGTCACAGCATGGTATCACCTTTATTGTTATATTGCAAGACAGATCAGTCAAGTTTGAACATGGAAAACTGGCTTGAATTAGATTGGCAAATGAGAACAGAAGATGAAGGTATTATAAGATGATCTGAACTAAACTGAATGAGCAGCCATGTTATATTTCACCAGCAGTGAAATTTCTTCAGGATTTTGCAGTAAACAATCTGTTTATATCTTTATCTACCAAAAACCCCAGTTATAATTTAAATTCGGTTTAGGGGTTCATAATAACAGACTATAATTTAAACATGTTATTTGAATTTTATATTTGTACTAAACAATATTTTGTTCTTAATCAATTTATGTTCTCCCTTTTTCACCCCCTGCACTTATTTTTGAGACTATCTACATACTTGAGTATTTAGGCCTGTATAAGCCTAATTTTAGAATATATATGCAAAGCCTACACAAAGATTTTGTATCAACCGTTCTTATCTTCAATATTAGCACTATTACATGAGATGTACATTAAAAAAAACAGAACAAACATATCTGGACATTTGCAAATCTACATATATATATATGACACTTTGCTATCAATTATTTTTGGCAGGAACCATCAGTGACTATTTCATAGACCCATTCTTTTTACAAAATGGCTTGATCAGGAGAAAAATCAGATATCTCTATAAGAGGTGCTACTAGAATTGCTAGATAATAATCCTCATTATTTCCTGTGGTGTATGTAATTCCAGCATTATGGAACTCAAGCCCATTATCACCGAATTATCTAAATGTCCCTTTTCTTGACTGATAAACCAGTTAAGGCAGTTCTGTAGCTTAACCACCCTGATCCCTCAATCTGTTTAGTTTTGATTACTTTTTATAGGAACAAGATAAGAGTCTGGTTTATGAAACTACCCTCAACTCTTTAAGAAAAAAAGAAAGACAGCTGCTGGAGAGGCTATACCAGGAACAGTGGTCTAGCATGTCTAATTGGAACCCAGTGAAATATAACTTTTTTGACACCCCCCTTCTTGAAATAAGAGTAATATATATATATAGAATATACCATTTGGTGCTCTCTGAAGAAACATGGTAGATCCTTCCCAACCCATTATCTCACTGACCTAGAATATTCCAGAGTGTTAGCATATCACTCCTTTGAAATTGTTCTTGCATCATCATTAGCAGTTACATTTTTGAGCAGTTATTGTAAATTATTAAAATTGCTTTTCTAACATATAAATGTTATTCTTTTTATTATTTATAGTATCTTTGTTTTTTCTATGTTACAACCAGTAGTGCATTTGCATTACATTCTAGATTATGTATTCTTAAATGAGAATTGTATGTATTGGGTGAACTATCATCTGTTCAAGTTTCACACTTTTTTTTTTAATGATACCATATGAAATATTCATGAAAAATTTAAAAAATTAGATTGAAAGGAATATAATAATACTCTGAGACATGAGCTGTTAATCAAAATCATTTTCTGTTCATGTGCTAAAGATACTTTTTGTGCTACTACATTATCATAATCAATTTTATGCAGTAACTTATATTAAATTTTACTTGAATATCTTTAGAAGTGACTAAACTTAAAATCATAGAATTTTGTCTAAGAAAATAAGGAAATTGTATTTTTTGGCACCGATTTATAATCAAGCAATTGCTTCATATTATCTGAAACAACTACAAAAAATCTCTAACAGTTGGAAATTATGTAATTACTACACAATATATAATAACATACATAAAATTAACATTCACTTAATTAAAGTTAAACAGCTAAAATGAGTACGAGAAAATAAAACCCCTTAAGACTGAAGAAAAACACAGCTAGCAAAAATTTAAAGAAAAAACTTAATCTACCATTTTTTAATAAAAAAAATTTTTTTAATTTATCTGTCAATTAAAAATTGAGATAACCTAAATTATTATTGATAAAGTTTTGTCTATACAGAAGCACTTGAAATTTTGCAAGAGTTATTTTTAAAACCTTACTTTATTTTTCATTGTCCTTTCTCATCTACCATGTTATTATACATATACTTAAAACTTTATCATTTGGAACTCGTTGATCAGTGCTCCAGGCAGTCTGCATTTCCTAATCCACCATGGGTACACCTGCAAATCAAACTATATATAAATATAAAGAAAGAGGTACTCATAGTACTATTTTAAACATGCATCATTTTATCAAAGAAAAATATAAAATGAGACAATATTAGAAAGAAATAGGAAGAATGACCAAAACTTAAACTGTCTTCTAACAGTTAAAATCAGACATGATGCTCTATTTTAAAAAATGTATATTCTAGGAAAAATTAATATTTTAATTAAAGTATTCAAATTTAAAATATTATAATATTGAAATATATCGTACTTGGATAAAACCCTAAGACTATTTTAAATCAATTGAAATACACTCACATTTATACTAAAACAACAAAATAAAGGGTTATTTTAAAATACTATGCTGAAATTAAGTCTTTTTATTTATTTATAAACATGGTTATGAAAACAATAAGATTGTGAAAATCAATGAGATGGTGTAAAAACTAAATTAAGATGAATATTTTGGCACATTAAGGTGGCTATAATTCAGTGTCTTTGTTGGCTTATTCAAATTTACTATAGATACAATATCAAACTCTTTTGGTGAAGTTCTTAAAATATGCCATCAATATGTCCAATTTGTCAGCTCCAATGACTTTTTTTAGCATATGTACCCATTACTTGGTTAAATGTGTGTATAAATATATACACCTAAAAATTAAAGCAATAACATTAATCTTCAAACATTTTTAAATTAAAACAAAGTAATAACTTAACATCTTTAACTTCTTTGAAAATAGCAAAACATTTCTGATAGTAATCCAAATTAATTGACATTTTTTTTCTACTTTCCTTATTTTAAGTTTACTGCTATAAGATAATTCAACAATAACCATAAAAACTTTAGCACAAATTTTCCTGTTTTCTGTGAACCAAAATTTTACGCCTTGTAAATATATCTTTTTTTACTGCAATCAAAGAAGCAAATTCAAACCTTATCCAATATAACTATATACTTTCATTTTTAACTTGCCAAATAACTGTTGTAACATCAATTTGCACAGTCTTACACCAAGAAACATGTTTGACATTAGGAAATAAACAATTTTTTTTAACTGCTTGAACTAAATTTTGTAATTTTGGTCACGGTTCATAACAGGCATATGTATCTTCATTGAGAATACATTCTTTGCCTTTTTCCCAGTCATCATCAACTTTGATGCTTCTTTCCCTTTTTAATTATGATTCTTATGAGTAGAAATATTAAAATCATTCTTTTCACATCTTATTTTAAAAATTGAATATGTATTTGTAAGCTCAAAATTATAACAGTATTTCTTTAACAATATTTTAAAGCACAATAATTTTAATACTGCAAGTGATATTTACACAATTCAATTTGATGCCAGCCAATTTTTTACATTAATATTTAAATTTAGATTCATGGAGAAACTCAAAACCATTGCAAAAATGTTTGAGAACCTTTTATATTTTCTGTTAGTTAAAAAATAGGATAATGTAAAAGGTAGTTAAAAAAACATTCTATTTCAATGCTGGAATATAGCCTATTTCCACAAATTGATGCATTTTTACAAAATGTTTAAACAATAATGTTCATTATACTCATACAATTAGAACCATCTTAAAACTCAAAATTAACAACAGCAAGGAAAAATAATCCTTCCTTTGGATTTGGGTTTTTATACTTGCCTTTTACATTGTCATTTTTAATGTATTTAGTAGCAACCTTTACAAGTTCTAGAAATTTTATTGAATAACTTTGTCATCACAAATACCATCATATTTAGTTTGGAGCTCTACAGTAGACTGTTTTGAACACAAGGAGTGGGACTTACTGCTTAAACTCAATTCTGAATGGCTATGAACATCCATGCTTGCAGTAGGATTTCAACGTGTGAACCAAAGAGTAGGGCTCTACTATTTGGTAATTGTTCACCAAATACCACCAGAAGAGGCCCCTATAAGTGGATAAAGTTTTTAATCCACATAATCTGATTTTAACAGATTTTAATTTTTCAATTTCTCTCTATCTTTTTCTAAGTTACTTCCATGCATCCTAGCAGCAGTCTTTAAAGGCTTCTAGTATCCAAGGTTGTCTTAATATGAGAAACCAAACCTTCATCTAAAACTAAAGGCAACCTTGTGGACTTTAGAAGCTGATATTCAAGCATTAACATAGTTCATACACAAACCACATTTAGATTGCTTAACTGTTTGAAATCAGCATAATTGCAGACTGAATCAGACATCTTTAAGTTGCAGATAATTCAAAATTCTTCTTCAGTAATTCCATATTACGCTTGCAAAAAACTTTAAAGCAAATGATGTAGAAATAACATTTGTCATTTCTTTAAAACAATGACACACATTCCTCCATTTGTTGATTTGACCTTTAAAAAAGAACCATCACTCACAGGTAAAGGTTTCACATCACTTTTACAATGGTCTCTTGCTTTGATAAATTTTACTAATCAACCAACATCCGATAAAAGAAATGACTTTCAGTAGCAGGTAATAGACTATACTGATGGGTCATCAAAATGACAATAAACCCACTTTAAAAGAACAACTGCATGATTGCATTCTTCTATATAAATAAGTAATTATAAAATAATACAAACAGTAAAAAACTTATTTTTATAATGTGTCAGAATGATAAAATTAATCAGTATAAAATAAGATTATCAAATCTGCCACTGTGTAATCCATCACTCATTTTGGGATGTAAACAAAGGAAATCATGGTTAATAAATATATAGAACAAATTTGGGAGAATTCATTAATTACTAATTTTTTTGAAGAACTGTGCTGTGATTTCAGAATTTTTATACTTTTTACATACTGCATATTAAAGTAGTAATTTTTGTCAAGGGAAATAAATGAAAATATTAAAACAGCAAGAAGTTTTCAGCTATGCATACATTAATGAGACCAAGAGGTTGAAGAAATATGATTTAATAATTGAAATAGCCAAAATAAAATAGTTACAAATATATAAATACTTATTTGGATGACAAACACGATTTCTTGATACTTCAAAGAGTAACAATCTGAACTAATAACTCACCTTGTGATGCTGCACAGTCCACATAGGAAACCCAAAGAACTTATTCTTCAACTTCATTGCACAAAAGTGTACCATTATATACTTTCTTTTGAGTTCTATGTTTGATAGCCACTTTAGCTTTGACTGTGTACAAATTAATTTTCTTTTCACAAAGACACATCCAACAGCATTACTTCCAAAATTTTTACATCCAGATCTGAATAAAAAACAACATAATCTTTAAGTATATAAAAATGCTATGATGAATCTAAACAATACATTCATTTCAAAAAGTTAAATGTATAATTTCTTAATAATCAAATTTATGCTAGTCAACATAATTTGTCAAACTGATGCTAGTCCTAACATAAAATCAGATATATACATATATATACATACACACACACACACACACATATACATATATACACACATACACCAAGTAAACAAATATATATCCACTTACCCGAAAAATGACTTACCAAATTTTTAAATTAGGAAAGTATACAGCTCACACTTTTATATTCACATGTACATACCAATTTATCATAAAATTTCTTCATTTATTTATATGAATTATTAAACTGTAATGTAAAAAAAAACTATTGTTTTGATTAAATTAATTCACAAGATATAAATTATTCTTTTGAATGTAAATATGAAATAATCTATTTTATACACAGTTGATAAATAAATATTTTGAAATGTAATTTCTATAACCATACATGATGGTAGTTTTAATATATAATTTACATGTTCTATCTATTAATGCTTTTGAATATAATATTTCTAACTCCAATATTAAAATACTTTTCAGATATTTTATGTTTTAACCAAATCAAGATAACTTCTAATTACAAGAACTATAAACACTTTCTGAAATTTTTATTTAAACATTACTTCCATCTCTATATATAAAACAATACTATAATAAAAAAATGGATATATGAATATTTGACATTTTGTCTAAGTCTACGAAAAAGAAAACCTGTAGTTACCATTACTAAATTATACATACATTTGAAGCACATTTAGATAAATTAAAAAATACTATTTTACATACCTTTAGGTTTTGATTCACCATATTTGCACTCTCATGAAATCTAGATTTCGTTCCCTTCCCATAAAAATGAAAACATCGACATGATCTCAATTTTTATGAATCTAGGCACGACTAACATTACAAAGGTATGTAACCAATGAAAATATTTCTTCACTGATTACATGTCAGATTAGCCCCTATTATATAGAGTGGGCTTGCTGGGGAAAATAAAACAGTCCATTTGCAGTCATAAAGCCATCAAAGAAAATGAAGAATTTCACAATTATTAAGAAATCAAAATATTGCTCTACCAATCATCCAAATGTGGCATTGCACAGAAAACTAACATTTATTCCAGAATAGTTTTGAGATATGGGTAAGATATAATTTAAGTCAGAGAACACTCCTTTATCTGAACCTTAAGGCTGTGAAATTAGAAATTTAAAACTATTAAAAGGGGAACAGGAAAATTTGGGATATCTATTTAGGGATAATTTTGATATATTACATGAATATATTATATAACAAGATTGATAAAATCATCTTGAAGAAATAAATTTTGAAGACTAGAAACACAATACGGAAATAGAACAGCTAAGGCTAACAAAATGTTAGTTGGTTTTTAGCGCTATGGTCACTTTTTTTTCTACATACATTCAAGCAAGTTATGGTACTGAAACCCAAGAACTAAGGTACCACAGCGCAAAGTCTAACCCAGTGTGATATCGTTAGGACCTAGGTTGCTTATAGGATACATTTAATAGTAACTGCACTACAATTGTTTTTGCAATTCTTATTACCTTCCAATACTTGTCTGCATACTATATGAGTAAAAATATAAAAATCAAAAGTTAACGAGTAACACATGCAATAGCATTCGGAAATACAAGTTAATATTAATTTCTGAAGGGTCTCTTACGAGGAGTTTTAAATTTAAAAAATTAGAAAAGCAAAAAATTACAAAAGAGACAACCAATAAGAATAGGGGAGACCGGGATAAAATGGATCACCCCCTATTATTTATTTTATTTACTATTTTTAATATTTAATATTTTGATACATAAATGACAGCACTGCAGTCTTGAAAATGAATGTGTAGTTGTGTGTTTAGCTGACAATTTAGCTATTTTATTCTAGAAAGCTGATTTGTGGTAGTCAGAAATAAATATTTTCATCATAACATATCTTCTTCTCTTCATTTAAGAATTGTGATTTGGAGGATTTAATTTCTCACAATAAAGAGCTAAGAATGTATCATTATATTTAATGTATCTAAACCAATTTAATATAAGATTTCTTTTTTTTTTTTTTTACACTTTTTGCCAGAATTACACATGGGGTAAAATGGACCACCAGTACCTGGGATAGAATGGACCATGGTCCATTTTCCACGTTGTGTTGTTTTTTTTAAATTTCTGTATCCCATATGCTTTTCTAAGTTGATTTTATGTGTGATACTTTAAAAAAAAATGCAATCAGGATTGAAAATAACAGATATATGGCCATTCAATGAAAACATCTTTGAGGGTATCCCATATCTCTCATCATATGTGACTGATCAACTATCACCAGATTTTGAATTACCAAGTACAACTGATTGTCAAACAAGCACAGGTGATCAACAATCAAGTGTAAGCATAGATGATCAGCAACCAAATACATCACAATCAGTACAAAGTGGAAATCATCTGTTGAAAACAATATCACCTTTTGAATTACGCCCCTTAGCAAAAGCTAGTATGTGCAAGACAACAAACAAACGAAAGAAAGGTGCATCAAAAATTCTAACTGATACACCAGTGAAAACGATGATTGAAAAAGATGTCAAAGAGAAGGAAGAGAAAAAATTAAAACAGAAAAATATTGCTTTAGTTAAAGCTAGGAAGAATTTAGAAAAAATCTTAGTCTTAACTATGCAGAAAAATGATAAATCTGTGCATTTTAAAGCAAATAAAGAAAATTTATGTGGATCAGAAAGTTCAAGTGATTCGGAAAATATGTCATATAATTTTGATAATGAATTAAAAGTTGGCAAGTATGTTTTGGTTAAATTTTTGACAAGAAAGACAGTGGTTCAATTTGTTGGTTTAATAACAGGAAAAAATGATGTAGATTACGTTCTTGTGAAATTTATAAGTAACGAAACATAAACAAAAAACGTAAACAGTTATGTTTTAATAACGTTACGTTTTAAGATGTAAACAGTTTTAAAACGTAATCAAAATGTGTTCATTCTCCCTGACAATGTTGATGAATTGCTCGGAAATATTCAAGATATTGTAATGAATCTCCCAGACCCTACTGCTTCTCAAGAAAATAGACTTTCAGTGACACACAAATCTTTTGGTATATCATTCATTAACTTAAATATTCGCTAATATTATGCTTAATGTGTACATTGAAGCTATAGAAAATAAATATAATACAATTTATGTTTTGTACTATTAAATAATGTAATACATTTAAGTTATCTTTAGAAATTTTTTTGCGGTCCATTTTACCCTGTGCCATGGACTCTTTTATCCTGGGGTCGGGGTAAAATGGTCCACTTTGTCACTTGCTATTAAAAAAATTATAATAAAAAAAGTATTTATAATAATTGGTTTTGACTGAGTGTAATATAAAGCCTAATATATAGGTAATATGCATATATATTTTCAGATTAAAAAATCATTAATTTGAGAGTAAATACTCAAAATTCACAAAAGCGGACAATTTTACCCCAGTTTCCCCTATTTTAAAACAACATACTTCCAAGTAAATTACATTTTTTTTTTATGTGTGAAACAATATATTCAGGTTAGTTTTTACTTAGGTTATTAAATGATACATTTTTTCCCTTTGTAGATAATTTAATTTATATGAAGGAAGAATTACAAAAAATAAGATTAGAAACTTAATGATCTTATAAAAGATATGCCTATGTATATAAAAAATAATTACTCTTTCCCATTTATTTTTCATATTGCTTAACAAGCAGTTTAACTTTGTCATAATTAATTGTAAATGAATTAAAAAAAAATATATTCAAACAGGCTTTATTGAATATTATGTACAAATGAAATAAAAATTGCTTAAAAATGTTTTTAGATTGATATTGTACATCTAAAAGAAAA
>CM063503.1:119713252-119720484 GCA_032207245.1 Pardosa pseudoannulata
TAAGCGAGCATTAGACGATAGACAAGCATCAACAAGTACACAGACGAGCGTGGTTCCGAAAATAATGATTTTATTTTCGGAACCACGCTCGTCTGTGTCAAGAAAATATTCTTAGGGCCGGAAACGTTGGTTAACGGCTAACCGCGATTAACCCATGGCACCAACCAATGGTGGAAGACAACATAGACTTTACGATTACCTCTAATTCGATATAATTAAATGCGTAGTCAATCTCTGATTAGTTATAATGGTAAGTCCAGGCTTTTTTCTATTTTTTTTTATTACGTGAAAATGGTTATTTTAAAGTGCTTTGCACTTTAGTCAATTTTGGTTATCCCTAAATTTTGTTGGAAAGGGAAATATATTTGTGCAAGTTTTCAAAATAACCAATTTCTTGCCACATCTTTTGACATTTGAAATTTGTTTTCAACCTTGCAGCTATGAACTGAAAGTAGTACAGGAAAACGTACCATAAACAGTTTTAAATAGACAGTTAAGATTTAATTTGACATTTTATTATCTAAGAGCCGGTCTCATCAAAGTCATTTAATTGCTAACTGCGATTAATCTCTGTTTAAACGGAAAATTGCGTCCCACAATTGATCGACTTTGGTGAGACCGGCCCTAATGGTAATGCGGTTTGTTGATAGTCTATGGCGTCATGTTTTTTCTGCATTTATCAATTCGTCGAGTGTCATTCAGAGCTACGGGGTTCTTACTTTGATATGAGATTTCTAATGGCTTTCTATCAAACGGACATCTAAGGTGAATACCCATTAATATTTTTTAAAAAGTTGGTGAATTCTTTCACTGTTTTCCCCCGCTTTCACACTACTGAGTCACTTTAAG
This sequence comes from Pardosa pseudoannulata, assembly GCA_032207245.1. Classification (NCBI taxonomy): domain Eukaryota; kingdom Metazoa; phylum Arthropoda; class Arachnida; order Araneae; family Lycosidae; genus Pardosa; species Pardosa pseudoannulata. The sequence goes on from CM063503.1 coordinate 119,714,102, forward strand.
AGGATGTTAACTTTAAAAATAACCAAATGTTTAAATTGACTCATATTATAAACATGGATGAGAAATTTAAAATCTTAATCTTCCATGTTTTTAAATTTATGCATATAATATTGCTTATAGGAGACTTCTCTTTTTTTTTTAAACTAATGTGCACTATAAATAGCTTTTTATACATGCTTGTTTTCCTCCAAATTCCATGCATTCATAAGCCTAAAGTTATTCTATTTATTTTGTGTTAAAGATACAAGCGATAAGTTTTGTTTGGAGCTTTTTTATATTTTATAGGATAACACTGTGAATAAACAAAAAGTGGCTTCATTATGTTATACATTGATATAAAGAAAAAAACCGTCAAAATACCTGGTTTTACGGTATCAGTAATGTTTTTATAAAATATAAATTTGGAGATATCTAAAAATTCATTTACAGACTTATAGGGAACTTTAATAGATCTCAAAGAGAATTCATAGGTCTGATTCCCGAGTAAGGCTTAGATTATTTTTGTTGTCCCCTCATAGGGAACAATGTTGGCCGTTCCCACAATAAAACGGTCAACAAAATCTGCATCTATGTAGAGAATGTTAAAAAAGGCTGTAAATTGCAAATAAAATTTTAGACGTTTCTGAAAGCCACTATTTTAACTTATCAAGTTTGCAGTTGGTTTGGTTTGGTTTGGTTTGGAGCGCTACGGTCTACTATTTGCACACGAGGGCTAATGAGACCGGGACCTACTGCTTAAAGCCGATTCCGAACGGCTACGAACATCCATGCCACTGTGGGATTCGAACCCACGAACTCCGGTTCCGAAGGCCAGCACCCTAACCATTCGGCCATCGTTCGGCGTTTGCAGTTGGAAATGCAGACATGGCTGGAAAGCTTTTACTCATTTTGCATCACCCTTTACCGACCGAGCTCCGCTATCAATTTAACTGAGAAGGAAAACTAACAGATACATTACCATAGTGAGTTTCACTGTCGAATGCTAGGGGGTAGAAACTATAAAATTAAACTACGATGGAAGGTTGGGAGCTTACCACGTGGATAGGTATTCTCCAGGGTTTTATATGGTAACGTAAGCTCTGTTACAGAGGGACAAAATCGCACTACTTAGTTACCCCACTCTTTAAGTGTAATCGTTCCTACAAATTCTTAAACATTAGACCGATAGATGGCGTTGTCATCCAAGTTTTCGATGTCATATTACTAAACACTTCAAACAAATGGCTTTAACACAGCTGAATGGCTTTTGATATCGAAAAACTAAAAAAGAAACTGCAGAACTGGAGGGCGGGTGGGACTGTTTTAATTCTGTTATCTCGAAATCCTATTAGAAAACACTGATAGATGGCGCTGTAATGGAATTTCTTGGTGGCAGCTAGAGGGCTTTTGACATTGAAAATGGATTCTCTTGGTGAAATTGGTACACAGAACTTCCTGGGCCTAGCCCTCTAGTTCTGAATTGAAAATGGATAAAAGTGTCTACGCCTAAAAGGGAGGTTGGTTTGGAAACTCTTCTGGTTATCTATTTTCCTGTGCATAATCGTTCCCTGAGTCTAGTTTGCTATGCTACCAATAGGTGGCTTTTTTTAGGCCGCTCTAAAGTTTCTGACATAGGAAATCTGTAAAAGCAACTGCACTTAAAAGGGAGGGCGGGCTAGGAACTTACTCGGTACCCAGTTGCTTCAGCTTTCTAGCTTACTATGTTTCACAGGCTCTCAGTATCCTATATATTTCATCCATACCTTCTCCTAAGGCTTATTAAGGGAGTTACCCTTTCAATACGATGAAAGATTTAACGGTTCTCAATATTTTTAATTATTGTAACTTAAGATGGCAATCTATGTAGACGATAGAAGGTTCACCATATTTGCACGAAAGAAACCCAATATGGCCGTCATTTTAGAAATCAGGAATGAATACAAGTGCAATGAAATATGTATTAAAATATAAAGGTTACTTAGAAATTGAGAATTTATTTTAAAAATACTGCAGAGTTATTTCCCAGCATAATAGCTACGGATTTACCGTAGTTCTAGAAATCGAAGACAATCCTTGTTTTCAATCAGAATCTAAGAATTAAAAAACAAAGGTTAATAAACAAGGCACACAAACATTTCACACATGGCCTTTCGCTGATAACTTTCAGAGTCTTATTAACCCAAAGGTAGACTGTACAGCTTAAAACAAACCGCCATTCGTTGCTGAAATTTACTAATTGGAAAAAAACACTGATAAACAGTAGACAGTGCTACAGTCTACTGTTTTGCTACACGAGACGTATTGCCCTTGGAGAAGTGGGTAACAAAAAGTGAGACATCATATACATTGTTTTAAAAAGTTTTTAAATTACCAAAATTTGGTGACATTTTCTTAATCGTAGACATTTTTTGATTAATTTTTAGAAGGTAAAAATGATGAGCATTTCCTTTTGATAAAGAAACTTTTCCACAAATTGGTTTTGGATATACCAAGGCTACCAAAATGTTTTTAAATATTCCGAAGTACATCTGAAAACTATATGTAAAATGACTTATAATAAATGGGGGAAAATATCAAGAATTCAGAGAAAAGATCAGATTTAAAATGTTTCTTACTTACCTTTCGAAATATAGAAAAGTGATCCAACCGAAAAGAGATTTGTTAGATATGTGCATTTGAAGCAGACACATATACTGATAAATCTCCATTAGGTACGATTAGTCGGGAAATAAACATTAGCTCAATTACAACTAATTCAATAACAGTTATAGGAAATTTCTAATGATTAATTCATCTATTAATAAAATACAGTCGATAAAAAAAGTTCACACAATTTTAAATGGTAATATATGGTTTCTAAAAAATATTCTCAATGAAAAATAATAACTTCACATCAAATTTATATAAAAGGAAAAAAAGGGATTTAATTTTTTAGCCATAGTTCATGAAATTCACAGACAAATAACCTCAAATTTCTAAACGTATGAAGACTTTTAAGGTTGTCTCAACCCGTGAAATACAAATTATTTATAACCAAATTCTATGAGTTTGAATGAATTGGATGTTTCCTCCCCACTGTCATCTGATTAGTAAAAAAACTGATCAAAGCGTTAACAACTAAATCTGAGAACGTAATTTTAACTTGCTCTCTTAACTAAAAACTGGAATGTTACATTTTTGAATGACTATTAGTTTGTAGATTAAAGGTCACTAAAAATGACTAAAATGTAACGAGACTTATTTAACTCACATTTAACATAAATACAAAACGCAATCTGACTTTATTCTATTAACAGATTAAAGAAAAAAATCTTATTTAACGCCTGCATGTTTAACACAAAAGAAGACTTGGAATTTGCAATGCATTGAATTTGAATGAAAACAAAACACGAGACAAAGACATTTACAGTTTTCATTTGCTAAGAAATGCTATAAATTATATCATATGTACGAGTAGCTTTCAAATTAGTGACAATACATACATACATATAATTCCATATATGTTTGTAAATGTGAGAACGCTATGAACATTTTAAACAATTTGCTATTTTTTAAGGTTAAAGGCCCTTTCGACTAACTTCGCCGTGTTAAATTGTAACACACTAAGAATTCACAAACTTTGTAAAAGAACTAATTACCTGAAGTGTCTGTCTGATAGTTGATCATTGAAATCGTCGTGTTTCGGAGTACCCTCTACAGCCGAGATTCTGAACAAGCTATTGACGATCTAAGTGATTACAGCAGAATAATAACGCTATAGACTATTTCTGTATCATTTTCAGTTCACTGCTGGGGTGAGAAGTCGAGAGGTGTGGCAACAAATGAGTTGTTTAGAGCTTGCAGACAGGTATATTATTTTCAGCAAAATTTAGAGATGACCAATATCAACACATGAGCAAAGAACTATAAAAAATCCACTTTCCTTTTATAAAAAATAGAACTAAGAGCTGATCTTATCAAGATTAACTACTCATTTAATTATAGCGAATTAGAGGTAATCGTAGATTAGGTCTCACGGAGTTCAGCTGCATAGCGTTTAATATACTGTTACTGCAATGCATCCTTGATTTATCACACATACTTTATTTTTAGAAGAGGTGGCATTATTAGGATAAAAATTAACTAAAAATTCCTTTAATGGAGCCATTCTTGCGTTTAAAGCTATAAGTTTCCCTTTTGTTCTTACAATTCTTACATTTACCAGTGCCAAGCAAAAAATGTGACAATTACATGAAAGACTCATCAAAAAGTTAAGAATTTTTCGCGCTCTTATTGAAAATCATGTCACGCATAACTTGCAGAATTTTCCGCTGTATGGAAAGCATTTAAATATATCTTTCAATATAAACCTCCCAGATGTACACTGATTTTCCCCCATAGATTAACACGATGGTTTAATTTGGGACTTACGATCTACTGTTTTGTTACGCGAGACCAGGACATACTGCTTAAAGTCTATTCCAAACATCAATGCCATCAGCGGGATTCGAACACCCGAACTCCGGTGCTGAATAGCAACACCCTACCATTCGGTCATCATTTGGCACAGACTAACAAGAAGTTAGAGAATCCAACACAGCAGGTACTCAACCATTTTAACGTAAACAGATATTTAATGAGGTAAGAGTGGGTTTTATGTTCCTATCTGATAATTTTTTAAATATAGTGAAAAGCCAAAATATTATGCTCCTAAAAATGATTTGCTCACTAACTTTGATGAGTGAAGTTTCAGGTATTTAGGAAACTAAACTTGCTATATCAGACAGAAAATTTATTAAAGTAGTGTATAGCCGATTCTATTTTATAAGCTAATATTTTAATGAAATGTGTGTATTGATTAAAGTAAAGCAGAAAGGGCTAGTCCTGTAGCAAAATGTAACTCTCCAAATGGAACAAGAATCAAACATTTTTATACATGTATAGTCGTTACACACTGAAGTGTCACTGACTTAGGATACCTACCTAGTAACGAGTCGGGCTTCCTCTGGACTTGATAACGGCTGCCACAAAACGAGGCATAGATTCAACAAGTTTCCGGAAACGTTCCACGGGAATGGCTTGTCAAATTTTGGCTAAAGCTGTCCGTGTCGCGAGCTTGGCTGTTTTTGTTTTCCCGCCGGTGGCAACGCGAAAAGAGTTGAAAAAGAAAATAAAAGTTGTTGTTGCTGCAGATGTTGAAGTGTAGTCTGTGGTAGAATGTTTCATTCTTTTTTGAATACTAATTTGCTCTCCCAAAAGACTATTTTTTTTAGAATAGAACAGTCCGTAATTCAGTAAGGTTCGTTGATGATGTGTTACGGTCTTTCATGCCTTGTTCCAAACCATCCCAAAGATGCTCAATAGGATTTAAGTCTGGGCTTTTAGGTGGCCAATTTATAACATAAAAGTCAGAGGAACGTTCATCCAACCAGCCAGAAGCCAACTGGGACTTGTGAGAGGCACAATTTTCTTGCTGGAAAATTTAATTACCGTGCGGATAACAGAACATCATAAACGGATGAAGGTGGTGATCACCCAGAATCTACGTACTGAATTTCATTTAGGGAGGTTGGTACACGTACCAAAGATCCTAAACAGTGCCACGAAAAAATATCCTAGCCAACATGCTCTTGCACAGATCCAACTTGGCTTCATGAACCTGACACCATATCCTCAGTCTCCCGTCGTTGTTAAGTAGTTGGAAGCGAGACTCATAACTCCATGCTACTCCAGTCCTCTACACTCCAGTCTCTGTGATCTCTTGACCAGGAAAGACGTGCAGCTCGATGGCGAGCATAGAGCAATGGTACTCTCGTAGGTCGACGGTTCCCGAAACCCATACGGTGAAGCGAGTGTTGCACAGTCCGTTTACTGACTGTACGACTGGCACCGTCATTCAACTGGGTGGTAATTTGAGCTAATGTTTGGCTTTGCTGGCTACGTACATTGGCCGTCTTTCATCACGCATTGTCAAGACCAATGGTCCTTTGCAGTTCCCCCCCCCATCAATATATTCTTGGTATACTCTTGACACTGTCGATCTATTGAATAACCCATGCGTCACGCACTTACGTTTTGCCAGCAATCGAAGGCGTCTAAATCAGGCAGTTTACCCATACTGGCAATTCCAACAGCAATTCAGACAACCACAGCATGCGCTATATAAGCAGTTACCACACCCTCACTTGCGCAACCCACAAAAAAAACAATCATAAAAAAATAATATAATTTATACAAAAAACAAGAATACAGTGCCGGAAATAAAGTTATGTATTTCCGGCCAGCGGCCTAGCAAAACTTTTGTGGTCTCAGGGTTTTTTCTAAGAGAATTTTGGTTGGTTGGTTGGGTTTACTGCGCAAAATCCAACAAAGTAACAAAAAAATAAAATAATTACAATTTAAAAAAACAAGACATTACTAGTCAA
>CM063503.1:119720584-119758084 GCA_032207245.1 Pardosa pseudoannulata
ATGCTGCGCCAAACAAAGTATCACATAAAATAAAGTAATACAATTTAAAAAAACAAGACATTACTAGTCAAAATTTTAGAAAAATAAAACAAGCGAAATCGATGTAGGCACAGATTCACATTAAATCATTTGAAAAAATATTAACATTAAATGAGGTTTAAAACATTGATACGGATGAGAAAATTGAAGAGTTTGGGATGAGGAGTTTTGCCTAAAAGTTCATTCAAACAAGGATTAAAAGTTTTAAAATAAGTATAATACAAACGTGTTAAAATAGTGCATGAGGTTAAAATATGATGAACAGTGAGATGAGTGTGACAAAAGGAACAGTTTGGAGCAGGCTCAGACAGTAATAAATGTTTATGGGTTAGTCTACTATGACCGATACACAGATGTGTTAATATGACGTCTAATTTGCGATTTGATAGTGATGGCCAAAATGAAATAGTTGGCCTAATAGAGTGAAGCTTGTTCCCTGTTTCAAGATTCCAGTCAGCTTTCCAGCGGTCCATGGTGATCAAAGCAATGGACTTTTTAATATCCTCATAGGGGATGGGGCCAGGGTAGGGGACAGTAGCATGTCTGGCCAGGTCGTCCGCCTTTTCATTGCCCGGAATACCCACGTGACTGGGAACCCAGCAGAGTAAAATATGATAACCGGACAAAGTAAGTTTTTTATATAACTTTATTACACAGGAGATGTAGTTGCAACAATTAGTCCCGGATTGGATACTTTCCAAAGCACTCAGCGAATCAGAATAAATTATATAATATTTTTTATTGCTAATGGAGATGTATTTTAAGGCATCGTAAATAGCAATCACTTTGACTGTTAAGATGGAGCAAAAAGAGGGAAGACTGTAACTACCAGTGACAGAGTTACTCCAAAAGGCTAAGCCAACGTAGTTTTCACATTTAGAGCCATCGGTGTATACATCATCGTAATTCTGATAAGAATTTTTCATGGATAAAAAAAGTTGGCGGTAAATATGTGGGTCAGTGCTGTCTTTAGTAAAGCCTTTAAAAGGCTGCAGACAGGAGACATGTTTTTCCCCGGGGGAAGTATTAAATAGCAGGAAAGTCAAAGCATTGATGGTGTAAGACCTAAGAGTTGGTCAGTTGTGAAAAAACAGAGTAAAAGGTTGGCAAAAAAACTAATTAAACTACTGTGATAAAAAACGAATATTTATTTCTTGAACCGTCCACGAAAAGTATTTTTTAAAGATTCAACATATGTGTATTGAAGTACAAATAAACAACAGTTTCACTGACTTAAATGAAAAAAAGGGAGGCTTAAAATAAACATAAGAACAAAAATCGAACCACTGTAGTAAAACCATCTTCAGTAATTCCAAGGAGGTATCTTGAGAGATGCAGGAAACATAGACTGTAGCTGGCTGCCTGCTCCAAAAAAAAAAAAAAACAACTGTCCATTCCAAGGATCAACTTCCTCTTCCCAAGGCTGACTGACTGTTACACTGCTGTCTTGCAGCTTATATCCTCAAGGAGGACCAATCACAGGGCTTTACAGAAATTAGAATATGATGCCTGCTCATTGCGCCATCTGGTGGGAATTTTTTTTAACTTGTGTGAGAATATATACCACATAATGCCCCCTTTCTCACACCTGTGAAAAAATACAAGAATTATAAAAACAAATTTTCTCAACAGACAAACCTTTGGTCAACATGTCTGCTATATTTTCTTTACCAGGTACTTTTTCCAATTTAAACCTTCTTTCAGTTAAGTATTCCTTAACAAAATGATATCTTATATCAATATGTTTTGTGCGAATGGTTTCTACTGGATTTTTCGTATAATATATTGCACTCTGTGAATCACAATATAAGACGGGCGTTTTAAAAAATATATTTAACACATTAACTTCTTTTAAAATGTTCTGATACCACAGCAATTCTTTAAGTGTTTCAGACATTGCTATATATTCTGCCTCCATTGTAGACAAAGTAATACACTTCTGTTTAGAACTTCTCCATGTAATTGGAATATTTCTAAAAAAGATCATATAACCTGTAAATGACTTCCTATCATCTCTGTCAGAAGCCCATGATGCATCTGTATATGCATACAAATCTGATGCATCATTATAATCTAGACTTAACGAATAATCTTCAGTAGTAAAAATATAATTCAAAACTTGATTAAGCAATTTCCAGTGAGTAATGGTCGGACAATTGTTATACTGACTTAATAAGTTCACCGAATACAAAATGTCAGGTCTGGTTCTAGTGGCTAAAAACAAAAGACTACCAATCAAGTTTCTGTAAGGAACCTCATCTTGTATCGAAGATTCTATATAACCTTTTTGAATAACAGCCCCACTGGGTAAGGGAATTAAACTCTTTCGAAAAGGAATTTCCTTAAATTCTTCTTTTATCTTCTGAATATATGTATGTTGGTGCATAGTCCATTTACCTCCAGTAAACTTAAATTCTATGCCCAGAGCCTTTCTTAGAGGTCCTAAATCCTTTACGTCAAATTTAGATTTTAACAATTTCAAAGTTAATTCCACACCCTTTTGAGTTTCAGAAAAAATTATTATATCATCTACATAAACTAATATAATGGTCTCTCTATTTAAAACATAAATACAATTTCCTGTTTTAATTTTTTCAAAACCCAATTCCAAGAGAGATTTATTCAGTTCTAAATACCATTCATGGCCAGCTTGGCAAAGGCCGTAAAGAGCTTTAGTTAACAACATAACTTTTGAATTACTTTCAGAAAAAAACTCATGACCTTCAGGTATTTCCATGTAGAGTTCCTCCTTGAGAGGACCATATAAAAACGCACCTTTTATATCTGCATGTCGGTGTGCCCAACCACTTCCTATACCTAAAAAAGACATAAAAAGAACGATGAGAGTATAATTAACGACAGGTGAATAGGTTTCTATATAATCAATCCCAGGAATTTGTCTAAAACCCTGTGCTACTATCCTAGCACGAAACCTCTTCACTTCTCCTTGAAAATCTTTTTTCAATTTAAAAATCCAACGACATCCTAGTGTCTTCTTATTTTGAGGACGGGATACTATTTTGAATGCTTTTCGCTCCTTAAGCATGTTCAACTCATCAGCTATGGCTAATTTCCAATCTTTAGCATTTGGACTCGACAAAGCTTCCTTAAAAGTTTTCGGTTCTATCAATATAGCATGGTAATTTTTTAATTCGTCTGTAGGAGATGCATCCCTTTTATCTATCGTCACATCCTTCTGAGCACTTTGCTGAGTTGATCTAAAATTAAACAATGATGGGTCAAAAATAATATTTTCTTTTATACAATACTTTTCTATGTCATTTAAACTTCTAAATCTGGATTGTCTTGTTTCTGGTAGGTAATAATAAACATCTACTCTTCCCTGACTTTTACCACTTTGTCTAATATTTTCTTGTCGTACCCAATTCAAATCTTTACAATGGATTTCTTCATTAGCAGGGGAAGTTTCCTGTTGTACATTTTCAAAGTCTTCACTGTCATTTAAAGGAATATTTACAGTCTCAGGTTCAGATAATCTTCTATTGTATCCATTAACAAACTCATTGAATTTTACATTTTTAGTCTCTATGATTTTTCTTTCATTTGGATACCATATCCTGTAGCCTTTAGTTCTTGTGGCATATCCTATTAAGATACCAGTTTTTGCTTTAGGGTCCAGTTTATCACGCTTATGTGCTTCCACGTAGGTGTATGCTTGACATCCTATGACCCTTAAATGGCGAATTGAACATTTACGGCCAAACCACAAATTATAAGGAATTTCATTCCCTAACGCCTTGTGCGGAAATCTGTTTTTAAGATAAATGAAAGTAAGAGCTAGTTCTGCCCACAGTCCTTTTGGTAAGTCAGACTGAATTCTCAAGGCACGTATTCCTTCAGCAATCGTTCGATTAAGCCTTTCAGCTACACCGTTCATCTCTGGACTATAAACATTAGTCCTTTGTATACGTATGCCAAAATTTCTTAAATAATTGTCAAAATTTAGGGAACAAAACTCGAGACCATTGTCTGTACGGACACTTTTAATCTTTCTGTTTAGTGCATTTTCTACTTCTATTTTATACTCTTTAAAATACGAAAAACACTCAGATTTCTTTTTTAAAGGATAAACTTTTGTATACCTCGAATAATCATCTACTATGGTAAGTAGGTAGAGTGAACCTCCATAAGAAGGACCGGATGTACTGCTCCAAAGGTCCATATGCAATAATTGTAAAGGTTCAGTAGAACTTCTAACTTCTATTCTAGGAAACTGGGCTCGCGTCATTTTTGACTTAATACAAACATCACAGTTTTTAATATTACCTTTTAACCTGTCCAATCCATAGACCAATCTTTTTTCAGACATTATTTTTAAACCATTAGTATGTTGGTGAGCAAAACGCTTATGCCAAATTGTAATATTATCTTTGTTTAACTTATCAATATTTTTGTCTACAGAATAAGCCTTTGTAGAAGAATCTTTTAACAAAACATTTGTTTTCCATACATATAAATTATTCTTAAGAAAAGCTTCAGCCATTAATACATTTTGGGGGGTAAAGATCTGGCATTTGCTATCCTTAATTTTTAACCAAAAACCATGCTTATCTATCTGGCTTCCTGAAATTAAATTACGCTTCAAGTTTGAGCCCCAATATACATCCTTTAAAGTAACATAGTCTTTTTCACCTCGAAAAGTAAAGTCTAATTTTACATCACCATAACCTTGGACTTTAACTTCACTATCTCCTACACAGCCTACAGTCATATCACATGCCTTAAAATTTTCAATTAAATGTTTGCTAGAAATAAAGTGGTGGGAAGCTCCGGAATCAATTATCCATTCCACCTGATTACTCTTCTTAGTATGGCATTCCTGTCTCTCATTAAAGTTAACACTAAAGGATTTCATGTGCAGATTACCTTCATGACACTGACTAGAAAAATGACCCATTTTGCCACACTTGAAACATTTAATTTGTTTCTTTTTGTTTTTCTTATACCTCTGTTCTGAACCGCTACTCTTTTTAGCCACTAAAACACTTTGACTAAACCTATTTCCAACTTCATTTAATTCCCCTTCACACTTTAACCTATCATCTTCAGCCAGCAGTGTTTTCTTAATATTTTCTGGGGTAAATTTAGAATCATCAAGTTGATACAGTTGTTGCACAATATTGGAAAATTTACCTGGAAGATGCATTAGCATTTGGTACCCATATTCATCATTTTCAACATGTTTACCAGCTTCCACTAATCTATCTTTAGCTTGTTTTAGACGACCTAAATAAATAGCCATAGATTCTGATGGTTGATACCTTATATTTATAAATTCTGTTCTAAGGGCAGCTATTCTGGCCCTAGAAGTGGGTTCAAAAGTATCCCTCAAAATTTTCCACATTTCTTGAACATCAACAGTTCCCATAATTAAATTTTGTTGTTCTACTTCAATACACATTGCTATTATAGATGAAGCCTTTTGTTTCCTCCTGTCAAACTCTATTTTATCACGTTCCGAAACTTTTTCCCCTTCAGGCATTACTTCTGATCCATCCAAAAAACCATATAAGCCTTGATATTTGAGTAACATTTCAATATTAAATTTCCAAGACCTCCAGTTTTCACCATTCAATTTGGGAAAAGAAAATCCACATTGGCCAACAGTTTGTTCCATGCTTACAAATTTTAACAAGCTTTTCACAGTAGATAAATAGCTCAACCACGCTCTGCTACCATTTTGTAAGACCTAAGAGTTGGTCAGTAGTAAAAAAAGAGCAAGAGGTTGGCAAAAAAACTAATTAAACTACTGTAATAAAAAACATATTTATTTCTTGAACTGTCCACACAAAGTATTTTTAAAAGCTTCAACATATGTGTATTGAAGTACAAATAAACAACAGTTTCACTGACTTAAGTGAAAAAAGGCAGGCTTAAAATAAACATAAGAACAAAAATCGAACCACTGTAGTAAAACCATCTTCAGTAATTCCAAGGAGGTATCTTGAGAGATGCAGGAAACATAGACTGTAGCTGGCTGCCTGCTCCAAAAAAAACAACTGTCCATTCCAAGGATCAACTTCCTCTTCCCAAGGCTGACTGACTGTTACACTGCTGTCTTGCAGCTTATATCCTCAAGGAGGACCAATCACAGGGCTTTACAGAAATTAGAATATGATGCTTGCTCATTGCGCCATCTGGTGGGAATTTTTTTTAACTTGTGTGAGAATATATACCACAGATGGTAGCAAGTTGAGTGTTTTCGAGACCTTTGCGAATTCTGACACCAAATGAAGGGTTGCAAGATGGACGATGACAATAAAGATTATACAGATGATTGTCTAAAATCAAGTTTCTTAATGGATGGGAGTCATGAGAGATGATACGGAAGTAAATGCCAAGTGAGATTTTATTACGGATGTGATGTAGAGATGGTTCATGATTAATTAGATAAAGACTAGGAATGGGAGACGTTCTAAAAGCACCACAGCAGATTCTGAGGGCGGAATGATGCACAGTATCAAGTTTTTTTAAAATGGAAGAACGGGCAGAGCCATAAACACAGCAAGCGTAATCAATTTTGGAACGAATAACTGCTCGATACACACGAAGCATGGATTCCCGATCAGCACCCCAAGAAGTGTTGGAAAGAACTCTTAAGAGATTTAAGCCTTTTTCGCATTTAGTTCGAAGATAAAAAACGTGATTGGCAAACGTAAGTTTTTTGTCGAAGTAAACCCCTAAAAATTTTACACAATCGTGAACGTCAATTTGAACAGAACCTAAAAAGAGCTCAGGGTCCAGATGGAGCCCGCGTTTACGGCAGAAGTGAACGGAAGTAGTTTTCTCCGCAGATATATTAAAACCATTGAGATTGCACCACTTAAGTATGCGGTTAATCGTGGTTTGTAATTGCCGCTCAATGAAGCGGATGTCTTTACCCTGTGCAGAGATTTGCAGGTCGTCAACGTATAAACACCCACGTACAGTAGACGGAAGTTGGCTTAGGATATCATTAACCTTAATAGAGAATAAGGTAACACTTAAGACTGAACCCTGAGGAACGCCCTCCTCTTGCACAAAGCTGTCAGAAAATGTGCCGTTCATACGGACTTTAAACTGCCGATATGAAAGGAAGTTTTTAATAAAACTTGGTAAGTTACCTCTAAAGCCCAAACGATGTAGATCACGGAGGATGCCATACCTCCAGGTATGATCGTAAGCCTTTTCTATATCAAAGAAAATTGAAGTCAGATGACTCCGTCTCACAAAGGCGTTACGAATTTGGGATTCCAGGTAAAGAATGTTATCCAGAGTAGACCTATTTTTCCTGAAACCACTTTGAAAAGGATGAATCTGATGCTCCTTCTCCAAGATAAAAACGAGGCGTTTGTTTACCATCTTTTCGAGTAGCTTACATAATCAGTTAGTAAGGGCAATGGGGCGGTAGTTGTACGGATTACGGGCGTCTTTACTAGGTTTAATGATTAGGATAATAAAAGCTTATTTCCAGGATGTTGGAAAGATTTGTTCTATCCAGATTCTATTATAGAGATGAAAAAGGTTTATAAGAGAACTGAAAGATAGATTTTTAAACATATTAAAAGAAATAGCGTCAGGACCAGGAGAAGTGTTTCCAGACTGATGGAGACATGACAACAATTCTCGTATCTCAAAAGGGCTATTGTAAGGAAGGTTTACCGAGGTTTTAAAGTTTAAAGTTTGTCTTTCTGAGAGGGTCTTATATGACAAGAATTCCTTTGAATAAGAATGTTGGCTAGAGACAGTATAAAAAGCTTTACCAATAGTATTCGCAATTTCTTTGATATTTGAAATAATATTACCGTTAAGTGAGAGAGTAGAAATTGGATGGTTATAGTAAATACCCATTGCCCTTTTTGCTTTGCACCATAACTCTTTACTGGAAGTAGAATGCTGGAGATATATTTAACCCAGGACTCCTTCCGGGAACGACGTCTGACCTTTCTAGCATAAGCGTTAGCTTTGTTAAAAGCGATAAGGTTAGTAGTAGTGGGGAATCTACGGAAGATACTCCAAGCTTTCTGCTGCTGTTTCTTTGCGTGAATACAATCGGAGTTCCACCACGGTTTTTTATTTTTCCTATTGGTGGGGCGAGATTTAGGAATACTAACATCTGCAGCATTGATAATGGTGGATGTTATATTATCGACTGCTTTGTCAATGGTGCCAGTAGTAATTTCAGGAGTGATAACAGCGAGGGAAGTGAATTTCAACCAGTCTGCCCTTTTTTCGATGTAACGGATATGAGAGGAGACATCTTGAGAATTATGGTAAAGTGGAGAGAGAAATATTGGGAAATGATCGCTATTATGAAGGTCACTAGAAACTGAAAATGAATATAAAGGAAGAATTGAGGGAGAGCAGATGGCAAGGTCTATGGCATGGAAACTTTTGGTAGGTTTATGGAAGTAAGTATTATCACCGTTGTTGAGGATACATAATGAGAGATTGGATATCAGCGACTCGATGGCTTGTCCCCTATTGTTCACCTCAGTACCTCCCCAAAGGGGGCTATGAGCGTTAAAGTCCCCGAGCAATATGAAAGGAGGTGGAAGTTCCTTTATTAACTCAATTACTTGATGCAAGTTTATGGCTTCATTTGGAGGTAAATAAAGACTGCAGATAGTAGTAAGACGTTTTAGACGGACACGTGCCGCAACGGCTTGGAGGTTGCTTTTAATGTTAAGAGTCTGAAACGGAATATTATTCGAAACAATGAGTGCCACACCGCCAGAGGCCTTATTACCAAGTTCGTGGTCTTTCCTTAGAACAGTATGGTTACGGAATTTCGGGAATTTACTGTGAGTTTGTAAGAAAGTTTCCTGGAGGGCAAAGCAAGTGGGATTATGGTCATAAATAAGAATGTGTAGGTCATCAATTTTATGCAGAAAACCGTGACAATTCCAAGAAAGGAGCTGGGCCATGATTAAAAGGGATTGGAGGGTTGAGAAGTACTAATCCCATCAGGAGGCCCTGAAGAATCAATGTCTTCTTCTATAGACTCGTCGGACACTTCAGAATCTGAAGGATTTAAGGTTAAAATTGAGTCATCAATAAAAGGTTGGGGTGGTACATTTTTTTGTTTGTGTCGGGAACTTTTCCATTTATAAGTCGATTCTTTTTGAACGGGTGGTCTATTATCTGTGCCGTTTTTAATAGTCTTTTTTTCTTTACGAATGGTAGTCTGCGTTCCAGATGCTGAGCTTTCAGGCAGTATAGAGCGTTTATTTAGTGGGTTTGACGTGGAAGGGATGGCAACTAGCTTAGCATGCTGGTTGGTAGGTTGACTAGAGCTTAATGGCTTCGAATTCTTTGAGGGTAAAATATCTTTTTTAACAGGAAATTCAGTTTGAGTGGCTATTGATTTAGTGGATTTGGTTGCTGTAGCATATGAGAGTCCTGGTTTTGGGGTGCTAGAATTTACTATTTTGCGGGCTTCTGAGTATGAGATATTTTGTTTTATTTTTAAAGTTTGAATCACTTTTTCAGTTTTCCAATTTGGGCACGATCGGTAGTAGGCAGGATGGTCTCCCTTGCAGTTGGTACATTTGAAAGGTGCAGAACATGCTTCACTGCGATGTCCAGGGACAGCACATCGAGCACAGGTTAATGACCCACGACAGGATGTCTGCGAGTGACCGAACCTTTGGCAATTGAAACATCGCAATGGGTTAGGTATGTAAGGTCTCACAGGGCAATTGAGGTAACCGGCTTTAATACTAGTTGGGAGTTTCGGAAGGTCAAAGGTTAAGAATAAGTGTTTAGTATTGATTATTTTATTTTCTCTGCGAATGGTTATACGGCGAACAGCACTGACATGTAAGGGTTTTAGGTTTTCGAGGATTTCAGATTCGGGAGTGTTTTGTAAATCAGGTTCGGATATCACGCCACGGGATTGATTCAAACTTTTGTGAGTATCTATTGTAACGGATCTAGTGCCTATGATTTTCAGATTAGTTATATTTTTAGCTTGGACTTTGTTAACAACCTCCACGAGAAGATCGCCAGACCGTAATTTTTTAATATTCTTAACTTCTCCAACAGCAGATTGTATTACTTTATGAATTAAAAACGGGGATACATCATTAAAGTTTCCTTCATTACATTTTATAATAAAAAACCGAGCAACAGAAAGTAATTCAGACGACTCAATAACGGGGGAACATTTTTTTTGAGAATCCATGATAAAAGGTTTTAAGATTCGGACCCGACCGCACCACCCACCACGGAGCCCAACAAGGGGATGCAGAGTTCTGCACCAGTGCTAGCCGGGCCTATACGCACACAGCCAGGAGATCGATCGCTTGAACCGTAGCAGATGACAAAGTCCAATCCACCAGTCGATTGATACGCACCGGAACTTACGTACCCCCCGTTTACTCGAAGCCGAGGCCAAAGCAATGTGTTAGAGTTTCCCCGCAATAATGGAAATTCCATTCTGATGATTCCCCAACGGGGAAGCCCCTCAATTACCAGGATCCCCATTTCCGAGGACACGGGTATCCACGCACAGCAAACACGTGGGCAGTTAGAACGCCAAGAGGAGCTAGAGACAACAGAGCGGAAACAGCTACTCAAGGGGTGCCCTCACCTCAAAAGAGGAAACCGCAACGAGGGAGAAGGATAAGAATAAAGTAGAAGGGAAGAGGAGAGTAGAAAAGAAACGAGAAAAGACCGCTGGGGTACCTCGGGATTGCGAAACCCGTGTTTACCTAAAGTAGGTAAACCCCCTGAGGGGTTCTAAGAGAATAACTGTCCTTGTTCATGAACAGCTAAGCAGATAGCACGTAAACACACAAACGTAGGAAATTGTCTATATATAAAATGATCTTTCAAAGTTTCGGGGGAGGGGGGGACCAGTCTCCCAAATCCCTCCCCCTGCCTAAGGCCTTGTGCACAGCGCTACACAATTGGCATAACCCTTGCTATCCCTAATTCAGTGTATATCCAAAATATAATTTGCACAAACGTGCTCCACAGAGACCAAACAATAATATATTTGTATACAGATAAGATTTAAAAGTTGATAATACATATATATTTGAAAAAATATATAACATATAGTGATATCTAGTACCAAAATATTTAGCCAAATATTACGATCACTTTAAAAATATTTTGACTACAGCAAGAAACATTTTATTTCAGATTCAATAATTTTATTAAAGAAAATGTGTCACAGAAAAATTAAGAAATTTACATATATTTAAAGGAATTTTTCTGGGACCTAGTTTAAAATTAAGGACTTTAAGAACCAATTTTTATAGGATCCCACTAATTCAAACAATTTTAATGACTTTTCGAATCCCGTTTTTTCCCTCTTTTTTCTAAAAGTATAAATTTTGTACGCATATGTAGATACACAAAAATTAAAACTAAATATATTAAACTAAAGGAAAAAATATTAATTTTTTTTTTACCTTTTCGCACGATGTTTGCAGTTCAATGGCATTCTATGTTACTTTTCGATGTACCAATTTTAAATGCGTATCTAATTTGGAAATCTGAAATAGTCGACGGCTGTTAGTTTCTTAATGTACAACTACTCTGTCCGATGGTTTAACTGGATCGGTACCGTCATTATTTCTTTCTATGGTACTGGCTACTGGTTTCTCTGGATCTTCTCTCTATTTACATCTGTCATTTAAAATGTTATCGTTCATTAGGTCGATAATGAACTACAGTTTAAAGCACGCTTGAAGATTTGTATGAATTTTCTATGTTTAAAATTTTTTAATACTGCCTTCCTTGTTTAAGATAAGACGCTTATTTAATGACTTAGGTGAATACCTAGCTCAGTCCAATATTAATGGAGCTTTAGGTTACGATACTTTTTGTCGACTAGATGTGCAATTCCTTCTTTAAAGGAAAAATATATTCAAGACAAGGTTGGTTATTTGAGGTAATTGGCTCTTTAATCAGTTTTGTTCCTACTGAATGAATCCTATGTTCAGCCCAACCCATAATGTGTCCATTTACCTTCCTTCCCGGTCAATTTCGTCTTTGAATAATATCCAGTTTCTGTACATTTACCAGTTTTTTTGACACTGCACTCTGCATAAATCCTTTTTACACATAATATATACACTTTACGGATAAATAATCTCATAGTACTTAATACAAAATTACCCTTCCATTTGATCTTTTTTCTTAAATCTACCCTGAATCGAAATGTGGACATTAATTATAACATTCTGCGGAAGGCAGGAAATGAGTTTTGGGGACACAAGGTGGTTTTCTCATTACTACTAGGGGCGAATCGTCCTCTTTCAAGCCCCATTCCTATCATGGTGAGTCGACCCTATGATTTATGCGACCGTCGAAAATGCCACCTTTGCGCCAGTTACGTCCCTGACTCCAACACATGAGCATTGTAAACGGCGCAAATGTTTTTCAAGGGTAATATTTTACTGTTGGCGAGATCGCTAGAAAACGTAATGTTAAATTCATAAAGTAATTCGTCGCCCTGTACTTTCTCTGGGGTTCACTTAATTCACTGAGGTCATATTTTATATCATGAAAAATGAAACCCATCTAAATGGTTGCAATATTTGCGGGAAAAAAAACATAACAGAAATGTTTACAAATGTGAAGTAGAGACTCAAGTGTCTGTAAATTGTCTATCGTGTGACAAAAAATTTGGAATAATTGCTCTTACTAGGGAACATATCATAGACGTGCATCATTTCCAAACTGAAAGAATTCAAATTCCCCGATTTTGATAGTAAGATTCATCATATAGGGGATAACGGATGGATGAGACAGTTTTAAAAAAATATTTTTTTGTAAATTTTACTTGTACAACATTGTTAGTTTCAGAGTGACAAACTGAAACATTTTAGCATGTTTAAAAAATAGAAACTTGATGGTAATCATTAAAATGCAACTTTTTAAAAAGAATTACAATAGTAATAAAAATGTCCATCCCTCTCTTGCATTAAGAAGTGATGGGACACATTTTTAAAAGTTATAAAACATTAAAATAATTTTAAAAAATATTAGGAACAATGATAAAATTATACTTTAATAAATTCTCATTAAACGAAAAATATTCCTATGCTAGATTAGTTCCACCAACCATTCTATTTTCTTGATATTCGAAATTTATATTGCATTATGAAATTTGTATTTTTGTATAAAATGAATTTTTAATGGTTACTTCCTTCATTTTGCTTCCCCTCCCATATATATGTACACACATGTATATATTTACTAGGGATCTTAATATTGCTCCTAATTTACATTTAATAAAATACATGCTGAAGGGAACTAAATATTGTGTTAACTCTTTTGGAAATGTCAAAAAGGGCTTTGAATTAGAAATTAATAATTTTATTTACAAAATGGCAGTAAAATATAGTTTTTCCACTAAGTGCATTTAAGGAATGGGGTTTTGATGTTAAATCAGAACTTAAATATTATGGGTTAGAATGTTATTACAACAATAAAGTAAATTTGACAAGTTTATGGCCTCACTCAGAATATTTACAGTTAAAGTACACTACAACTTACATGGATAAAATGGCTAATAATTATGCATTTATATGTCAAATTTTTTATTGTAACTATCTTAATGAAATATAAATTAATAAGAATTTATATATGAAAGTATTGTGTTCTGAGAGGAAATTAGTAAATAAAATCATAGCTCTTTATAGAACTACTGGATTAAAGGCTTAAAATGTTAAATTTCCTTACCTAATATTTATACCTAAATTCCACAAAATTCCATTAAAATTTTGTTTTGTTACTGTGGGATTCTGTACTTATCTTTAATTTGCTAATACTAAGTTATTGAATATACTGAGGCATGTGTACCCCATAATAAAATTCGAAGGTGGACATTTTGTAAAAAACAGCTTTAAAGTAATTAACACACTAAAAGGTAGAAATGATATTAACAATATTAAAAGTTTCAATTTTCTGATCTTTTTAATACCATTGACATAAAAGATCTATTAGATATTTTGTTGCATTCATATAAGATTTACAGGAATTTATTAGTTATACAAGATATCATGCTCTTATTAACCTGGTGTTAAATAAAACATAATTGTGAATAATTGTAACATTTACCAACAGATTTTTGGGTATCCCAATGGAAGGAGGCAGCTCTTCTGCATTAGCCAGATGTTTATCTTCATCATTAAGAAATGGGAACTGCTTTACTTAATGTTATATTTGAATGAGATATGAATTAAGGTTTAATCTGCTATGAACACCAAGATATAAATTTCAGTTTCTACCCTCACAATCTACATTTGATACAAACACCAAAAAATAGTGATGTAGTCTAAACTTTCTAGATACAACATTGTTTTTGGTCTAACCACACTATATCCTACCGACTATAAGACAAATGAAACAATTCCACTTTTAAAATTGAGTTAAAGCATGAAATACTTGCCTTCACAGAAAAAAAAAAAAAAAAAAATAGTTTTAAACTTTTTAACTAGAACAGGCTTGCAACTGCTAAGATGCTTTCAAAAAGATGAGAAAAGTGACAAAAAATACAGAATGACTAAAAATTGATAAAAAAACGATTTTTTTTCTCCTTGATTACAGATGCTATTATTAAGATTTTTCTATTTATTTTAACTCTAAATCAAATGATTTATGCAAGACATGATTTTAGTGTCAAATACAAAAAGGTTAAAAATTTTGTTTAACACAACTCAACATTGCTTTTTATTCAAGAAAATCTATTAATTAGATTTGAATACATACAATACTTTAATTTTATAATCACAATTTTCTGCATATATTAATGATGCTTTGAAATATGTACATAGCTAGATAGAGTATCTAAACAAAAATTGTGAAGTAAAAGAAAATGAGAAATGTGTGCTTTGACATAAGTTACTTTAATGTATTAAATGTACATTTCAGTACGAAAGTATATTTCAGGAACTTCTTTACAAGTTTTTAAAATCACTAAATTCTGGAAACCATATGAGTAATTGCATTTTCATATGAAAAATAAGATTAGAGCAACACATTTTTGGTCTTTTATAAGAATATTTTGTTATTAATTCAGATTTTTTTTTTTCAACAACAGACTTTTGCTGGTCAATCTTTTCTTGCAAGGTTTGTCTCTCTTCATCCATTTTGCTATATGCTGTTAGCATTGCATTTGCAATACTAATTTCTGTAAAATCTTTCTTTTCTACACCTTTCTGTAACCTAGAATTTGCTTCTTCGAAAAGTTTTTGGCATTTTCATGCTTTTCTCTTTTTTTCTTTCATCTTCTCTTTCAATTCTTTCTCCCTATCCTGAATTGTTTTCCGTTCTTGCTCAACTTCCTTAAAGATCTCTGCCTCTTATCTTTTTTTCTCTTTCTCTTCTTCCTTTTTCTATTATCATCTAACCTTCTCTTTTCTTCTAAATATCAGAGACAGTTTTTGTGAGAATTTTGGGCAAGTACAATTAAAGGTCAAGTGATGGGCATAAGTTCTGATTTGTTACCATATAGCTTCAATGCACCTTCAATAATTAAATATGAATTTAATGCATGTTCTGACATATGAGACCTCTCTTCTGTAAGCACTTTACCCAAAGAAAATCCTTGCTCTACATAAGCACTGCCTTGAGAAAGACACAACAAACATTTAATGACTTTGCTTAATAAGGGATACTTGATATCTCCTACCACATTCTTCATTGTTAAAAAGTTGCCCCAATATTCATCAATTTGGACATCTGTTTTTGGAGTGTAATGTTTATTATATTGTAGAAACTTCCATTCATCTATTAATTTATCATTGGGAATGTCTAAAGGAAGTGCTTTAGAAATAGCTGCAATATCAGCCACACTTTGGGTAGAAGATATTTTGTTAGGTTTCAAACACCTTTCATTAATTTGAAAAATTTGTAAGCTTCAGCATAATGCTCTTGAGCCATTTTTAAAAATACAAGTTTCTCTTTTTCAGTGGTGTTTTTTAAAGCAAGTTTTACATGTTCAGAGCATATAATTTCTGACAAGGGAAGTAAGTTTTTGCTTGCAAAAAGTGTGTCACTAATTTAAATTTTTTTTGTTTGATTTTGGCTTACAAACCCTTCCAATCAAGGTCTGAGCAACATTATTAATTACATCATAAAGTAAATGTATCAGTGGCTCATCTTTTTGAGACACACCAGTAAACTGTGTGAAAATACAAGAATTTGAACAAAGAGAAGTTCTGCTTTCATTGTGCTTATTTTCAGCAGTTTTACTATCATCTTATAACTATTAGGACATATTAAATTTGATTTTTTCATAGGAATTAACTTAAAGAAATAGTGATGGATAGCATCACATTGTTCAAAAACCCTTGAAGCAGAATCATTCAGGGTCAACCATCTTGAAGGACCATGTTTAATGAAATGGTGGGTTGGTAATTTAAATTGTTCTTGTATTCCTCTGAAAGTGTCCCATCTTGATAGCCATTCACACCATCAATGTATCTTCATTCATTAGTCTATGTATTTTTTTTTGTTAACATTAGGACTATCAGAACCAAGCATCAATAACTTACATAAGAAAAGATTTCCTGAATTTACAGCCATTTACACCCAGAATTATTTCACCATCAGCTTTTCCAAGAAAAAATGTTTGCAAGTGATAGTTGATGGCTTTATTTTGACTGTTTGACCAATAGCGCACAACTGTTTGAAGTTCTTTTTGATTTCCTGCATTTGTTGCTTCATCAAAACAAACTATAAAAGTTGTCATCAATGTCTTTAATAAATTCCTGTTTGAAATATGGTGCAAGAGCTTCTGTAATAACATAATTTACTTTTGTCTGACTTAAAGAAAATCCATGAAGTACATGTCCTGGAAACATAGCTTGTGTAATGTATCGAGTGATCATAGCACTTGCGCTAAGAACGAAATATGGTTCAGTACATTGTCGAATCCCATGATACACCATGAAAAAAGTGTCTATTTTCTTATAAAAGTGATCAATTGTAAAAAAGTGACTAAAGGGGAGAAAAGTGATGGAATAGCAAGCCTGCTAGAAGTAAACAGTTAACTAATCATAAGTGATAATTTTACATAGCTAATTTTCTTAAACTGGCAATAAATTCTGAATTTCCTATTCAATATCTACTTCATATCATATTAAAATATTAGAATATATATTATTCCTCTTGCAGAGAATGTTTTTTAAGTGTGTTATAGATTGGTTTGTTATTTTTACTTAGGTATTTCATTTATTATAGTTTTTTTTAAGTATATATGTGTGTCTTAGTGTACTGTTTAGATTTTATAAGTCTAGTTAATTCAGTAACACCTCTAATATTAGTAAAAAAGAAAATATGAATGAACAAGCTCAAAGCTATGAAGATATAGTGACACATGCACATATCACTGACTACTGCAATCAGTCAATATCAATAATTATGATATATCCCAACAGGGCTTATCTCAAATACAGAAATAGAACAATCAAGGTCAGCTCCACCAATTGTGAATAGTGGAAATTCCGGTCTGGACTCAACTGCTCCACTATAGAATTATCAGGATATATTGAGATACACTACCATGCTCACATCACTGACTACTAAGCAGTCAATATCAATAACTTCCTTTGATATATCTTAACAAGCCAGTAGAAGGTGTGGGAACAGAACAATTGCATGCAGTAAAACTTCCAAGCTTAACACAACTACTTTGTTAAGTTATCAGGATATATTGGGATATACTACCAAAGACCTTAAAGAAGTCTGATAATCTTATCATGCAAATTTTCTGGCTTGTGTTTGTATTAAATACAAGGATAAATATACAAAGTAGAATCAAATGAATGCAATAACTTTAAATTATTACTTTACATAGATATATGTGGAAAAAGTTGCCTTTTGATGATCCTTGTTATCGTGTGTATAGGAAAAACAGTATCACCAACAGCACCAACAGGAGATATATCAGCAGAACAGAATTTTAATATTGTTCTCAACATTTAAGAACAAAATTTAACAACATATTAATAAACAATCCATCCGTACTTGTCCCATGACATGGATTTTGCTTTCTTATAAATAATAATATCTTTATCTTTCTTTTCCAATATACCTAACCTGTGTATGATTCATTAAAATTAAATACAATCTGCAGGGGCATGGCTATTGAACAGTAAATGCTTACAACTTTTCCCTTTATTTTTGACCAGAGTTGTAAATTAAACTGTTATACTTAATTATAAGTATTATTCATTGTTTCATGAAAAGAAGGTAATAAAACTTATGAGATTACTTTCTAAATTATGGCCCAAATTCTGTCACTGAGCCAGTTTTGTTTGTTTAAATTGTAATTTTTTTAGTTATAGAATTAGGGAACAATGCTGAGAAAATAAATTTCAGATCCTCATGTGAACTTGCAGCCAAATTATAAGTTTTAAAGGAAATTTTTTAAAAATAGTTTTAAAAAAAATATGACTTATAAAAAGTTTTTTGTCCCTTTTTTTTTTTTTTTTTTTTTTTTTTAGAATAGTTAAAATAGTTTCACATGAGCTCAAAAATATATTTACATTTTGGTTACCCGTAAAAGTGAAAATTTGTTAGAGTGAAAATTTAAAACGATCAAAGGTGTGTCTTGAGTACATAAAAACATTCACAATATAATCATAACAATAATGAAAAAAATCTGCATTTTTCCTCTCATAAGTGGTTTATAAATTATGATTGTATAAGATTCAATTTAAATGATTTTACAATATTTTTTAAAGGCACATTTAATTTTTCAAAAGAATAAACAGTTAAATTTCAGGATTAAGTATAAGGCATCCTTACTCATAAAACAGACATTTCTCCATTGGATATCCATAGGAATTCTGCTGTTAAAAACATGGTTTGCCTAGGGAGTTCCAATTCTTCTCCCAGACTGCCTTGGAAGTTGCTAGGAAACTGCAGATTACTGCTGTAAAGGCTACAAAATACATCCATAGGAACTCTGAACAGTATGTTCTTAAAACTGCAGCCAGAATCACGTCAGAAGATTCAAAATCAATTAAAAATTTGCTTTCATTTATATTCTATTAATATTTTAGTTGTATAAGTTCTTCTAATGACTACAAATTACTTTGAAATGTGGTTTCAAAAGAAATTGCAGTTGCCCGTACATAATATGAGCAATACTTTTGGCTCCCATTTAATTCAGTTATGCTATCTGAATACAGGCAGTGTAAAATTATACAATAGCACAAAACTTTTTATAAAACTATTTGCTGTATTTAAACATTCACCATAGCATTCTTAAAATCTTTACTGTTAAGTTTTTCTTTTCTTTCTTAAATATCTTCTGAGGACAATAGAAATTAGGTAATTCAGGAAAAACATTTGAAGTTGGCTTAGTTGGAACATATTTTCAGGTTCTAATCTCTAAATTTTCTTGATACTACACAGCATGTTGTTCATTTCCTGAACTGGAAGCTGAAGCTTTACAGCTTTTCTTATTATGCTGATCAATGTTCACCAACCTGAGTCTTAGGTTTTCTCCTAAAGACTCAGGTTAGTGAAAAAGTTGTTTAAATATTGCTGATTATAATTTTTCAGATCTTTCTATAGTTCAATACTTGTCCCTCACTACATTTCCAGTAGTTCTAAAATGAAGTTCTGAAACTTTGCTCCTAAAAATTGAATTACCAAAAATCAAACTGGATTTTTGGTATCAGGGTTATGTACCCATTTACAAAGTTAAAATGTTCAGTGACTATAAAGAACTGAGATAAACCCTAGAACAAGTAGTGCATGTACCAATCCTCATTCCCCTTCTTCCTGCATGCAAACCAAATTTCTAAAAAATTCTCCCCTTAGTGCAGATTTACCCAGTAACCAGTCATTCATGCAAAATTTAGGCTTCATAGATGCCACTCTACATTGATTAGACAGTTTATGAGTAAGTGTATGGTACAATTTTATATTATACAGAGATGAACCCCATATATAAATGGCACTTTTCTATGAATGCTTTGGCAGGAATCATCAGTGACTATTTGATAGACTTTCTGCAAAATGGCTTGATCAGGAGAAAAATAAGATATTTCTATAAGATGTACTACTAGAATTGCTAGAAAAATAATCCTGATTATCTCCTGTGATGTATGCGATTCTAACATGATAGAACTCAAGCCCATTATGGACCATTATCACAGAAATATCTAAATGTCCCTTTCCTACACTAATAAATCAGTAAAGGTGATTCTGTAGCTTAAACACCACGATCACTCAACCTGTTGAGTTTTGATAACTTTTTATAGGTACAGGAGGAGTCAGGTTTATGAGAATATCCTCGACTCTTAGGAAGAAAGAAAGAAAAAAGGAGGCAGCTGCTGGAGAGGATAAGCCAGGAACAGTGGTCTAACATGCGTACCTGGAACTGAGGGAAAGATAACTTTTTTTGTCCCCCCTCTTGAAATAGAGTAGTATGTATGTGTGTGTGTGTGTGTGTATATATATATATATATTTATTTATATATATATATACACAGAGAGAGAGTACCATTAGGTGCTCCCCTGAGAGACATGGTAAATCTTTCCCAACCCTATAATCTTACTGACCTAGAATATTCCACAGTGTCAGCATATCACTCCTTAGAAACTGTTCTAGTTTGCATCATCATTAGAAGTTACACTTTTGAGCAGTTATTGTAAATTACTAAAATTGCTTTTCTAACATATAAATGTTATTCTTTTTATTATATCTAGTATCCTTGTTTATACTATGTTACAACCTGCAGTACATTTGCATTACATTCTAGATTGTGCATTCTTAAATGAGAATTGTATGTATTGGGTGAACTATCATTTGTTCAAGTTTCACACATTTGTTTTTGAATGATCCCATATAAGGTTCATGAAAACTTTAAAGGTTAGATTGAAAGGAATATAATAAACACTCTAAGATATGAGCTGTTAAAATCATTTTCTGTTCATGTGTTAAAGATACATTTTGTGCTACTACATTATCATAATCAATTTTATACAGTAACTTATATTAAATTTTACTTGAATATCTTTAAAACTGACTAAACTTAAAATCATATAATTTTGTCTGAGAAAATAAGAAAATTGCATTTTTTTAGCATCGATTTATAATCAAGCAATTGCTTCATATCTGAAATGACTACAAAAGAATCTGTAACAGTTGGAAATTATATAATTACTATACAATATATAACACATATATAAAATTAACATTCATTTAAAGTTAAACAGCTAAAATGAATGGGAGAAAATAAAAACCCTTAAGACTAAAGAAAAACACATCTACAGCAAGCAAACATATTTTAAAAAAAAATTTACTAATCTACCATTTTTAATTAAAAATATTTTTAATTTATCAGTCAATTAAAAAACTGTTATTACCCAAATTATTATTGACATAAAATTTTGTCTACACAGAAGAACTTCAAATTTTAAATCTTACTTTATTATCATACATAAGTTATTTTAAAAATCTTACTTTCTTTTTCACTACCTTTTCTCCTCCATCATGCTGTTATACATATACTTAAAATCTTTTAGAGAACCTTGATCAGTGGCCCAGGCAGTCTGAATTTCATCATCCACCCTCGATACATCTGCAAGTTATATATATATATATATATATATAATATATATATATATATATATAAGAGTTTCTCGGAGTACTATTTTAATCATGAATCATTATATCCAAGAAAAATAAGAAATAAGACAATATTACAAGGAAATAGGCAAAATGACCAAAACTTAAACTGTCTTCTAAAAGTTAAAATCATACAGGATGCTTTTAAAAAAACATTCTAAGACAAATGAATATTTTAATTAAAATAGCAAAATAATCCTTGCTTTGGATTTGGGCTTTATACTTGCCTTTTACATTGTCATACGTAATGTATTTAGTAGCAACCTTTTTAAGTTCTAGTAATTTTTTAAAATAACTTTGTCATCACAAATACTTTCAGATTTGGAATAATTTAGTTTGAAGCACTACAGTATACTCTTTTACACACAGGGGCTAAATAGATTGGGATGTATTGCTTAAATTCAATTCTGAATGGCTAAGCACATCCATGCTTACAGTAGGACTTGAACTTTTGTACTCTGGTCTTGAAGAGCAGGACTCTACTATTTGGCCATTGTTCAGCTAAATACCACCAAGTTCCCATAAGTGGATGATGTGGGGAAGTTTTTAATCTACATACTCTGATTTTAACAGATTTTAATTTTTCAGATTCCCTCTATCTTGACTTCCATGCATCCTAGCAGCAGTCTTTAAGGCTTCTAGTATCTAAAATTGTCTTGTCGAGAACCTTCTAAAAGGAACCTCATGGACTTTAGAAGCTTATATTCAAAGCATTAACATTGTTCATACATAAGCACATTTAGATTTCTTAACTGTTTGAATTCAGCATAATTGCAGACTGTATCAGACATCTCTGCAGATAATTTAAAATTCTTCTGCAATAATTCCATATAAGGCTTACAAAAATCTTTAAAGCAAATTATGTAGAGATATTGGTCATTTCTTTGAAACAATGACACACATTCCTCCATTTGTTGATTTGACCTTTAAAAAATAACTATCACTCACAGGGATAGGATTCATGTAACATTTATAATGATCTCTTGCTTTGATAAATTTTACTAACCAACTAACATCTAATAAATGGAATGACACCCGCAATAGGCAATAGACAATACGGATGGTTCCTCAGAATGACTATAAACCCACATCAAAAGAACAATTTCATGTTTATATCCTTCTATATATAAAGCAAGCCTTCTATATATAAGCAATTATAAAAAATTATAAAGAGTAATAAAAGTAATTTCATAATGTTTCAGAATGATAAAATTAATCAGTATAAAATAGACTATCAAATCTGCCACTGTGTAATCCATCATTCATTTTGGGATGTAAACAAAGGAAATCATAGTTAAATTAAATTTATAGAACAAATTTGAGCGATTTCATTAATTTTTTTTTTTTTTTTTTTTTGAAGAACTGCGCTGTGATTTCAGAATTTTTATGCTTTTTAAATAATGCATATTAAAGTTTTAGTTTTTGTGAAAGGAAATAAACAAATGAAAGTATTGAAACAGCAAGAAGTTTTCAGCTATGCATGCATTAACGAGAACAAAAGGTTGGAGAAATATCATTTAATAATTGAAATAGCAAAAATAAAATAGTTAGAAATAATATATAATTACTCATTTGGATGACAAACACAATTTTCTGATTCTTCAAAGAGTGTAACAA
The DNA here is from genome assembly GCA_032207245.1 of Pardosa pseudoannulata. Classification (NCBI taxonomy): domain Eukaryota; kingdom Metazoa; phylum Arthropoda; class Arachnida; order Araneae; family Lycosidae; genus Pardosa; species Pardosa pseudoannulata. The sequence continues at coordinate 119,743,851 of CM063503.1, forward strand.
TCTGAACTGATAACTCACCTTATGATGCTGCACAGTCCACATAGGAAACCTAAAGTACTTATACTTTAACTTCATTGTACAAAAGTGTACCATTATATGCTTTCTTTTGATCTCTATGTTCAATGGTCACTTTAACTTTGTGTAGACGTTGATTTTTTTTCCCCTGAGACATCCTCAAAATATTTACATCCAGATCTGAATAAAAAATAATAAATCTAAGTACATAAAAATGCTATGATGAATCTAAACAATACATTCATTTCAAAAAGTTAAATATATAATTTCTTAATAAAAGTCAAAGTTATGCTAGTCAACATAATTTGTCAAACGTACCCTAGTCCTAAAATTGACATTAAATCAGAAGTATACAGCTCACACTGTTGTATTCATTATAATATAATCACCGATTTATAATTTCTTCATTTATTTCTATAAATTATTAAACTTTAATGTAAAATAGCTATTGTTTTGATTAAATTAATTCATAAGATAGAAATTACTCTTTTGAATGTAAATATGAAATAATCTGTTTTATACAAAGTTGAAAAATAAATATTTAGAAATGTAATTTTTATAACCATACATGATGGTAGTTTTAATACATAATTTACATGTTCTATCTATTAATGCTTTTGAATATAATATTTCTAACTCCAATATTAAAATACTTTTCAGATATTTAATGTTTTAACCAAGTCAAGATAACTTCTAATTACAAGAACTATAAATACTTTCTGAAATTTTTATTTAAACATTACTTCCATTTCTATAAATAAAATACTATAATAAAAAATATATATGAATATTTGACATTTTGTCTGTCTACAAAAAAGAAAACCTTTAGTTATTACTAAATTATACATACAATTAAAGCACATTTAGATAAATTTAAAAATATGATTTTACATACCTTTAGGTTTTGATTCACCATATTTGCACTCTCATGAAATTTAGATTTCCTCCCCTCCTCCTAAGAATGAAAACATCAACATGATCTCAATTTTTATGAATCCAGGCACGACAGACATTATAAACAAATGTATGTAACCAGTGAATATATTTCGTCAGATTAGCCTCTATTATATAGAGTGGGTTGCTGGCAAAAAAACTCCTAGCCCATTTGCAGTCATAAAACCATCAAAGAAAATGAACACCAGCATTCTGTAATTTCACAATTATTAAGAAATCAAGATATAGGTCAACCAATCATCCAAATTTGGCATTGGACAGAAAATTAGCATTTATTCTAGGAGTTTTGAAATATGGGTAAGAAATAATTTAAGTCAGAGAACACTGCTTTATCTGAATTTTACGGCTGTGAAATTAGAAATTTAAAACTATTAAAAGGGAAAAAGGAGAATTTGGCATATCTATTCAGGGATAATTTTGATATATTACATAACAAGATTGATAAAATCATCTTAAAGAAGAAATAAATTTTGAAGACTAGAAACACAATATGGAAATTAGAATAGCTAAGGCTAACAAAATGCTGGTTGGTTTGGAGTGCTATGGTCACTTCTTTTCTACACACATTCAAACAAGCTGTGGAATTGAAAACCAAGAATTCGGGTACCACACAGCAAAACCCTTCCCAGTCAGCCATTGTTAGGCCCTAGGTTACTTATAGGAATTATTTAAAATTAATTGCACTACAATTGTTTTTGTAATTCCTATTACCTTCTAATACATGTCTGCACACTATATGAGTAAAAAATATAAAAAATTAACAAGTAACACATGCAATAGCATTATGAAAAACAATTTAATATTTAATTTCTGAAGGTCTCATAAGAAGAGTTTTATATTTAAAAAATTAGAAAAGCAAAAGATTACAAAACAGATGGCCAATAAGAATATTTTAGAACAACATACTTCCAAGTAAATTATATTCCTTTTTTTTTTTTTTTTTTTTTTTTTTGTGTGTGAAACAATATATTCAGGTTAGTTTTTACTGAGGTTATAAGATGATTTATTTTTTCCCTTTGTAGATAATTTAATTTATATGAAGAAAGACTTACAAAAAATAAGATTAGAAACTTAATGATCTTATACATATGCAAAAGAATTATTTGTTTAAATATACCAATGAATATAAATATATACCTATGTATATAAAAAATAATTACTCTTTCCCATTTATTTTTCTTATTGCTTAACAAGCAGATTAATTTTCAGTCATAATTGTTTGTAAATGAAATGAAAAAATACATTCAAACAGGCTTTATTCAATGTTATGTATGAATGAATTAGAAATTGTTTAGAAAGGGTTTTAGATTGATATTTTACAAGTAACAGAAAATATATTGCATTAGGGACATAGTAAGAAATTTTTCATCAAAGTGGAAGTGTCTTCCCTTTCAAAAATGGTAAGTTAAAATTAATACAGTTCATTTTACGTGTACACGATATGTATACAACAATTCTTATGGAGGAAGAACAGGGCATTTACAATTTTCAACTCCTACATTATCTCATTTTGCAATACCACTGACTGGCATTCAAGCAGAAGTCATTTAATCCAAAGTTGTTATCCTATTACAATTTGTGGGTCAATATAAAAATAGATATTATTATTATTATTTTTTTTGTAGGCTAAACTATAACAATAGATGTACTGATGTTTCGAGGCCAATGCCCACCCCCCACCCCCAGAATTTTTAAGAAGGGGTAAATTTGAAGTTTTGCCCTTCAATTTTTTTTTTTCAGGTTTTATTCATACTTTTCTGTCCTTAGCTTAAATAGACAAATTATACCCCTGCTTTGAATTACTTGATGAAAAGTGTGAACTTAATTTTGCTTGTACAGCCACGAAATGCAAAATATCAATCTTGCAAATATTTTATCATAAACTTTAAACTTAAACTATTTAAGTATAGTAGTCAACTGAAGTGCATTACAATATACCAACTGACAGGCAGTACGAGTTAGATATTTTTAGTGCCAATTTAGAGCTAGAATCCCAGTTCCGGGGGCCTGCCACCAAGTTATAACCAAGTGATGTTTACAATTTGTGCTTCATTTGGTATTAAGTTTATTACCCCCAATTTCAAAACATATTTTGAACAAAAAAAGATTTGAAATTTTGTTAAGATGAATATAAATTTAAATTTGAGTTTTTAATTTATTTAGAGGCACTTTTGTACTTTTTATTGAATTAAATAGAGAGAAATTTTTGAAATAGGTGCAAATTGAGCAAAATATAAGCATTAGTTGGTTATATTTAGGCAATTATGCTTATTAAATATTTATAAAAAGATTTATAAAAGATTTATTAGATTTATAAAATACGATTGCTATTTAATGAAATTATTTTAAAACTATCAAAAGATTAAAAAGTAATAAAGTATGCTACAAATTACTTCTAGAAATTATTAGCTTAAAATGGAAATATAACAACGGAGTAAATGTTTTAAATAAATAATAAATTTTTAACTTAAAATTTTGAAGATAGTAAGGGGGTGAAATGATTTTTCTTATCTAAGTGAGGTAAAGCTCCCCTTGATCTTCCGTAACAATAACGGTAGACGGTTGTAATAAAATTACTTTTATTACTTAGCGTATCATTTTTAACAATGCAATACACTATAAAATGATGCAGTTTAAAAATATTTCTTCTTCATTTTGTATTAAATTAAGACAATTTTGAATAAGTTCAAAAAGCAGTAAATAAAAAAATATAAATGTGAAATATAACATCACTTGTTACCCTTCGAAAATTAAGCATAAAATATAAAATAAACAAAGTGCTAACCTAATTAAAGTATCCTGAGTTGTTGGTGGATATACAGGCTTGATCTGATTTAAAAAATCTTGAAAAGCACCTTGCGGATTTTCTTTCATTTTCCTCCACGTAAATTCACAAAGGTACAAATCAAATTGATTTTCACACTTGTGAACTGTGCGGAGGGATCTCTTAATTGAGCTCCACAAGCTCTCAATTGTATTGGTGTGAGCTCCAGTATTAAATTTAATAAACGAATATAAGTACCACAAGAGCTCAGGCAAAAAGGACAAGACTTGAAATGGATGCTAGAAAATCCAAATTCAGAGGTCTTGGAGTATTGTTAGTTACAGGAACCAATAAGTGTATTTTATCATACTTTAAACTTAAACTATATGTATGGTAGTCTATATATATGGTAGTCAACTGAAGAGAGTTACGGTATACCAACTGAAGGCAGGCAGTGTGAGTTAGATATTTTTAGTGTCAATTTAGAGAAGCAGCAACGGTTAAATTTTAAACTATTTTCGCCAGTTTATCCAAATACAGACGTAAGTTTTCTATTAGCCTGTAAGGATTCTTATGAAGTATAAACTAACGAGAAAAAGCGAAGGTAGTAAAATGCCTGGCATTTCAATTACATATAATATAATATACTTACGTACAGAAAAGACGAAACATTTTGAAAATCCTAGGCTGAAGATGTACTTAGTAACTGTTTTAAAAATGAGAAGAATAATTGTAATCTAGCTAAAATATAGTATTTATGAATTAAAAGCACAAACGAGTACAATATATTTAAACAATCGCGGAATAATGTGACATATTACAAATAAAAGTCTGGATACTGATGCCAGTTGAAAGTTATAAAACTATTCACAACCATGGAAGACATTATAGAGGAACGAAAAGTAAACCAGTGACTAGCAAAGGAATTAAGTTTACCTTTAGTGAGATCACAGCAATATTTTAAAATGTAAAAGTATTTCAACTAAATTGAGAAAGTTTTAACAATAAAATTTATCCTATTGTTTTCAGACAACAAGTTCAGTTAGCGAATCGGCTGTGTTTTGATTAGTGTCAGAATTTGGGCTCCCTTCCCTTTCTTTTGAGTCCGATTTTTTTTTTTTTTTGCCGCATTTGTTTATCCTTTCTTTGAACTTCACTGACCTCTTTCCCCTTTTCGTCATTCACTGCCCTTTTACATTTTTGCCATTTCTCCCTTTTCAATACTTCCACTTGAGTGCTCTTCAGAAGATCATATATTTGGTTGGTTTGGTTTGGTTTGGTTTGGAGTGCTACGGTCTGCTTTTTGCAACACGAGGGCTAATGAGACCGGTACCTACAGCTTAAAGCCGATTCCGAACGGCTACGAACATCCATGCCACTGTGGGATTCGAACCCACGAACTCCGGTTCCGAAGGTCGGCACCCTAACCAATCGGCCATCGTTCGACAGATCATATATTTGGAGTGTAATGATGCAGGGTACTACAAGCGTATCAATTACTGCAAATAACACGTCCACATTATTATAAACATACTTAGGGTAGCAGGATTCTAAAGTTATTGGTAATATCTGTACCTTAGCTGTAATATTTTCGTCGAAAGCCGAAATATGTTGAACCATTGAATTTTCTTCTGTTTTTCGAGTTTGCGGAATTTTATTGGAATGTAGAATAGACATATCAACGGCTGAATCTAACAGTGCTCTGATTATTTTCCCAAATATATACATATTCTAAGGTTTGCAGATCTTGAGTCGCATCCTCAAACTATTCCGTTTGCACTTTAGCCACTAATTTATCATTTTCTTTGTTTCTCCTAATCGAATCTTTTTTCAAATGTGTTTAAGAACATTCCGATTTCATATTTTCCCGGTTCGGACAATACCTTAGATGACTCGTCTGTTGTTTGCATAATTTACATTGTTTTGACGAGTATATATTTCTGTTATGCATATTTCTCATAAGGAATGGAACGTATTTTAAACTCGAATTCCCAAGGACTCTTGTTTCTGTCTGACTACACAATTTCGCTGGTTTGTCGTATAATTCAGAAAAACTTCTACCTTGAGATGTAAAATAATCATCACTCAATTCAAGATCCCTTTGAGTTTTAACCAGGTATCTAACTGCTTCATCCTATTATAGCTCCTCGTTTCAGGATCTAATGCACTTATTAATCTGGAAATCACTATCAATTCTTTTAAAGTTTCTAGATCCGAAACTTTTCTGAGTTCACAATAAAAATCCCAGTTCGCCCTTAATCAACTTGCAAACTGCATGTGATTTCCATTTCTTTTTCTTTTTGCAGAGAGAAAATTGTCAAGACAAGCTTCGGTGGTTGTTTAAAATTCTTTTAATATTATCTGTTTGACCTTATGATAATTTTTCATCTCTTCCGCGTCAACATAAACTAATAAATGCGCAGCTCATTCTCCTAACAAATGTAATAAAATTTTGACTTTTACATCTTCCCAAACATTTTTAATTTCAAAAGCCCTTTCAAGTGAGGTAAAAAAACAGATTCCACGATTCGGGTCTTGACGGTACTGCGAGAATTAGCTTTTTCATAGTCTTTATTATCGATTCTAGTGAATCAACTTTAGTACTTTGTATTTCGTTACTTGTATTTGAATTCCTATTTTCCTCTTGAATTCTTGCGATTTCTAACTTTAGTAAGTTCTAGTTTCATTCTTTCTTTCACCCGATGTTTCACAATGGAACTAATATTGAGCATTAAACACTCCATCACTTAAAAGACTAAACTTACGAATTTATTCACTACACACTGCACAATTCTTGGTTAAATATAACATAAACACGTCACACAAATTAAAACATCGAACACTCAACACATAGCTATGATTTTAAAATTTAAAACCCAACCGAAGGAAATTTGAAATCACCCAACCGACGGTCAACCTCGTGCTTCGTCCCGTACAGCACCCTTTTCCATATCTCCGCCTCTCCCGTCTGCCAACTTTCATCCCTCTCTTCAGTTAAGTAGTGCAGTGACTTCACTCTGCCATCACAAATGGTCACTGAAACACTAGTTGCACATACAATCGATGATAATGATGTATCCGGGTAGAGATATAAAAAACCCAGAATTTTGAAAAGGGGGGAATAAACCCGGAATTTGGGGAAGAAATCATTTTAACAATATTTACATTTATTTTTTCAACAGTGGCTATTTAAGAAATAGCATATTATTTCTAAGAGATTTTTTTTTTTTTTACTTTTGGCAATATATATATATATATATATATATATATATATATATATTGCTTTATGCTAAACTTTTCCCCCTCCTTTTATAATATAAAAATGAATATTTTTAAACTTAAAATGACAGCTTATTATTTATTGTAAAGCATATATCATTTAAAGGTGTAATCAAATGACACTGTTGTATTTTGTGTCCAATTCCTACACATATTATATATATATATATATATATATATATATATATATATATATATATATATATATATATAGAGAGAGAGAGAGAGAGAGAGAGAGAGATGTTATCCAAGAAAAATAATGATTTATGGGTTTTGTGACACTACAGATTATTGCCTAATATTTATGTAATAATAAAAATGTTGGATATTTTTTAAAGGAAAAATATACTCATACTTTCATGCTAAACATGATACCTTGCCAAATATAGTTAGCTAATCCCAATTATTCAATTTTTTTCTTAGCATATAATAGTTAAATTTTGTGAAAATATCAACTTTTGAGGTCTACAACAAAGACAGAAAAAAAATGATGGTTCTCATTGTGTCATAGGAATTGGCTACTTCAAGATGCTTCAAAATTCTCATGTTTTTGAAAATTTTCAAAATTTCCTTCCCCAAAAACCCGTTTTTTTACACTGCTCACAGCTCTACTTCCGGGGCTGTGAGTGTCGCTATGACGATTGCACGGTCCTCACGTTCTGTCGTTTCTCTAGGCCGTCTGCTTCCTTCTTGACGTTGTGTTAGGCCATGGTTCACCCATTCTTGCCAACATCGTCTAAAAGTGGCACCGATCCTGCCCAAATGTCGAGCGATTCGCCAATTAGACCAACCGGCTTCTTTGAGCCCAATTACACGTCCTCTCTCAAATGGTGACATCTGCGCATATTGTTTACTCACCTGTATGCGAGGCATAGTTTTTGTCTACTTGAGCACACGGAATGAAATTCGTAAAGAATTTATGACCTGGAATTGAGATTTCTCCTTTTAAATATCTAAGTGTGTATATCTATAACTGAAATTAACAAAATTTAAATCAATTAAATTCTTTAACGAATTTTTATTTTTGTTTTAACCACATATCTTCCTACCTTCTTCAAAGTCATTTATAAAATAGCACTTCGTTTAGTAAATTTATTCGATTTTGCTTATTTTAAAACATTGATCTCTGGTGATCGACTGTCTCCGGAAATGTCAAATTAAGAGATTTTATGAGTTCTGTAACCGGGTAGCGTTCACCCCACAAGAAGGACTTTTTCACAAAAATGACCATGTTAACTATAGTACATCTGCGTAGTCGCAATAATTTGGAATCCCTGCGCAGTTGGCGAATTGGTGTTACTGGCGAAAAATATTAAAAAGCATAACTTCATAAATTAAAAGCTCAGATTTTCCTAATTATTACATCCTGAGATATTAACCACAGAAGAAAGTATTCTTACTCAATTCTTAAAAAGAGATAAATCTGCGCCAATGGCAAACTTGAGTGGCTGTATGGTTGCTATGGTTTACCTAAACTTTTCATGAAAGGTCTAGGAAAGTAGAAGACTCCCAGAGGAAGGCGTGGTGAAGAGGACATGGGCCCACATGATAAGCAAAAGGAGACGTTGCGCATCGCATATGTTGTAAATTTGGCCGTTGGTCCAAATCTTGGGCATGCACGCACACACACACACACACATATACATATTATAGAAACAGAAAAATAGGTCGGTACCTTTTGGTATCGAAGTCAGGTTGCTCGAATTTTGCTGCTGACATGGATATTTATAATCACTCGGAATCGGCTAAACAGTAGGGTCTATAGAAATAGCATAAATTAGACCTTAGTGTTTTCAATCAACCTTTTTAAATGCTTCTATTTTATCTTACACAGAACATACGTTTTTTGGCTTAAATATTTATCCAAAGATCATATTTCATTTAATATATCTCTTCATTCCTCTGCCTATTTTAATATATAGTGACATCTACTTTTATAAAGTCTTCTGTGCCTCATTTTGATCTAGTATACAATTAGAAGAAAAACTCTGTAGCTAAAATCTTAAATACATTGTATTACTTCATTTGATGCATACCTTGTGCTCGGCTTTCCCCACTTCCTTCCTCTCGTTTGATGGCCTCGAACAATTAGTATTTTTTTTCTAGGTTCGATAGAACCATGTGAGCTCAGTTGCTTTTGTTAACCTTTCATTTGGATTTATAGGAGTAAGAATTTCTAACTCTCTACGAAGTAACCATTCTGTGCAAAAATAACCTCACATTTTCCCGATTTCTGAAAAAAAAGATAATAAAGTGGGCTCCTCACCTGGAATTTATTGAAAATTGTATTGAACTCAGACCATAAAATTATTATTTTTTTTAAAGTTCGTCTAAAATCTTTAAAGGATAGTATTGAATAATACTTAAAATTTACTCAGGAGACAATTGAAAGGCTCAGTTTTAATGAAAAATATATAAAATTTCGATAGACATCGATTCAACCTTGACCTAAATTGGAAAAAAAATATTGTCCATTAGTACTTCGTTACCGTAACTCTGTTTTATTCTATTTCGGATCTAGAGCTATTGTTGCAATTTCCACGTTGAGACTCAGACTTTTCTCTCGGTTGACTGGTACTTGACAGTCTAAGATTTATATGTGACTTACAAACTTGGACATGGCGAGTTTGGTCAGTGCCTGCAAAGTAACTAGATGGGTTTATTTTTTAATTTTTAGTTTGATCATTCAAAGATAAAGATTTTGCTACTCATAAAGTTAAATCCAATAAATCCATTCACCTTTTTACAAAAATGGAAAGCTTAGTTGCATCTTCTCAATATCCTAATCCTGAATTTATGATATTTTTTGAAACACAATGAATCTGTATCATCGTCAGTTTTACAAATTCAATATCTGAATATTTCTAGGTTTTCAGATAGAGCCAATGCTTTTTTTCTGCTTTTTTTCCACTTTATAGATTAAAGACAGAAAATAACTTTCGAAAGCAAGTATTTAGGCATGTATCACTTTCTCTCAAATCATATGTTACCATATTAAATAACAATAAAAACTAAAAATAGCTAGTCTGTATAACAGCGAATACTTATAACTCTCAAACAATAAAACTACTCAAATATACATATAGCATAATTTTCCTAGAAACCATCGAAATATACGTGCTTATTTAAAATTTATTCTTTTTTAAATCAAGTGTGCTATTATTAGAACATGCATTGAAATAGCCCTAAATCAAAAATAGAATCATTTTTTAAAATAAAAATTGCATCAAACATTAATTTAAGTAATGTTTTTGCGTTCTATTTTTTTTAAACAATATTAAAAATCAAATAAACAAAAGTTAATGTCTGTTGGAATTAGAAAATAAATCCATCTTGAATAAGTATTTTTAGATAGACTTAAATAGGCATCTTTTGGGAAAATCATGAAATACATGTTTTAAATGCAAATCATTTTAAAAGAATGCGAGTATCTTGGGAAACCTTTGGTAAATTCTTTGATTAGTGCAATAGAGCAATTTGTCGCAACGTCACGAACTCCTATAATGCCCTTCCCATTCATTTTCATGTTTACAACAGCCAATAGACAAACAATAAACTGCCCTTTAGTTTAAAACTAAAGCCAGAATTGTCATAAGTTGAGATGTGTCCTGCTGCGTGAAATCGCCTTATATTAAATTTGATCTGCTATTAGGACTCCAGACCCCCAAGGATTTGAAGGGTGGAATTTCTTTATAATTATTCTTGACTCTATTGATGGACTATGACTATTAGTTATGCCAAGTGAGTCTATGCAATTTTTCCAGTCTTTATTAGATTTGACCCTCAGATAGTATTTACGTTCTTGTTGTACATTAATCATTGACGGTAGTTTTGTTACGTTAGTAGATTTTTTAGTTCTGTTTCTACTATCATTCAAAACTTTTGAGTGCATGTCTGATCTATGTTTGCGTTAGGAATGACAATGGTGGCAAAATTTAAGCTGTTGTTAATATCTGGAGTAAAATTATCAATAAGATTATGTATATAGTTTAAATTATTTGTAATTAGAAAATGAATGGAGGTACTATTACAGTTTTCCCTCGCCACTTCGCGCTTCATGTTTTGCGGCTTCAGTGCTTCGCAGATTTTTCCAAAATATTCATAAAAAAATAAAAATGAAAAAATACAACCATGTCGCCAGCCACATTGCGGAAAGGAGCGTTGTTTCATGTTGATGCGCGAGAGAGAAGGATCCCTGCATGTCAAACAAGAGTTTAGATGAGCTAACTCAGAGTACATACCATGGGCTCTTGAGATGACAAAGTCTGCGAGGAAGAAAATGAAGAGGAAGACGAAGAACAAACTGAAAAGCGTGGCCTTACCCTAGAGAATCTGCAACAATTGTGCAACATGGCAAGAATTTGCACAAGACATTGACGACAATTATGCAATATGGTTCGAGCTGTCGAGTTCAGCGATCGCGTTGAAAGGGTTATGTCCTTGTACAGAGGAATTTTGAAAGAAAAGGAACAAACAAAGGAACTACTCATCCCCATGTTTCTCTCCAAGGTAAATCCCTCTGGCTCTACCGTCAGCGTCTCCAGCAGAAGAGTCTCCTAGGGAGCCCAAAACTTCTACGAGTCAAGGGAGAACCTCTCCTCCGCCACTAACAAGACTCTTCGCTTCTCTCAGAAAGCTGGTTAATGTTTATCAGGTTTTGTAATTAACCTTATTAATTAGCACTGACACGTTTAAGTAAATACGTATACTGTTGTAATTTTGTCTTAAATGTGTAAAGTATAAATACTGTTTACATATTTAAAACATTCGTGTATCCGCATACACGAAAATTCTTAGGGGCAAATCCTACTTGGCGGTTTTTCAGTTTTCGCGAAAGGTTCTGGTCCCCATTAGATGAGGGATCATTGTAAGGTGGTTTTCAAACTGATTCCAATTAATAAATTTTGTATTATTTAGGGAATGGGGATTATGATTTATAGCCATTTTTAACAAGACTGGATCATGATCTGAGGAGAATTCTCTAATGGTTTGAATACAAATTTCATTTTGAATTTCTTTAATTAGAGCAATATGAATAATATAGTTGCCATCATATTTACAGTAAGTTGGAGAACTAGGTTCAATTATGTCTAATTCTGAATTGGCCGAGAATGTATGAATTAGTTAATCACTCTTAATATCATTATTATTACAATTCCAGTCATTATGCTTAGCATTTAAGTCGTCAAAAATAACAGTATTAATAATATATAGTATAATGAGATTTTATTCTAATAAGTCACAATTTTGTAGAGGAAGGCTATAGGCTGGGGTGCTAATGTGAGTTGTACTGTTATTAAGTTTAATATTAATGACAGTAACGTTAATAATATCTAAGGGTTGGATATTTATTACATGATGGGGGTAAGGATCTTTTAATAAAAATAACAACAGTGTTCTTCACGGGATGATTTGGACTAAGGTAATCCTATTTCCCTATGTGGGAATGCAGTCCTTGCAGACAGGTTTAACATCTAAATAGTGCTGCCATCTATCGCGTAAAAGTTTACATCATGCATTTTTAATTTTTTTTCTTGTATTTTTGTTCGCGTGATTTAAAAAAAAAAAAGTTTTATTCATTTCTTACTGTAGTTTATTCAATGTAGAGATGAAAAATGCATTTTATAGAAATATGATCCTTAAAAATTTAGACAAGTTGCTGATGGCATGACAGTCCCCTCCCCCTTTAGTTTCGCCACTACTCATGATATATTTATTATTTTCAAAATCATTATTTTTGTAAATTTTCTAACTTTTTTAAAACATAATCCTGGAACAGTTATAAATAAGATAAATAAGTCTGATATATCACATTCTTTAGTTTTTACCAATTGGTAATTTTAAAACTAAAGGCACTGCTTCTTTCATAACAATTATAATATAACCCGCCCCCAAAATAATTTCTGGGAACGTCACTTACTTTATTACATGCACATCAAAAATCAAATGGTAAAAAGTACACACATTCATAGAAGAATTTATTTCTTATTTTTTTGAAAAATACAGGAAAATTTTTCTTAAATAATAAAGGTTATTCCACGCATATGAGAGTTAGATACTTGACTTTTGTTTCTATACTTATAATAAATTAGCAAGAAACACGGCGAGGTGCTATAGTATGCATTATTGGGTTATTCTAAGCTAGTATTTTCCAATATTTTTTATATGAGAGACTGTTTCTATATTTTTAAAAACGTTTATGACCCCCCCTTTCTCATTCCTTATATTTATTCAAATAAATAAATAAATAAAAGGTATGAAAAAAATATTTTGAAACTTTAAATTTTTAACAAGTAATGAGTATTAATATAAGGATTGAGATCGAATTTGCTTTGAAAATGTTGTAACTGTTGGTTGAGTACTTTCCAAGATGTCATCTTAAACATTCAACTTATTCATGGCTTTGTCTGGATGTACAGTAGAGTTGAAATTACACAATCTTGGACACAAGTAGAAGCAAATGGCTCTAATATTTTTGAACACCTAGAAACTTTACGATTCGAATCGCGAAAAGCATATCCAATACGATTTTTCTTGAAATATACCATTCGCCGAGACGCGATCTTACAGCTGACAAATTGAAAATCCTTTAAGACAATAAATTTTTGAAGCTATTAAAAAGTGTAAAAGATTGCTGTTGAAGCTTTTTAATTCCAAAGTAATAAAAGAAAAAATATGGCACAAACATTGAAAGTGTTGATTATCGTTTGTTCCGGTTTCCGAGATTGTTATTTAAAAAATCCTCCCTTAGGATGCTCATCCCATCCATTAACATTGTAATAACGTAAATTTCTGATTTGCTTGTCACTGAAATATTTATTTATAGATTTTATAATGTTTAAACTTCAAACAAAAGACAAAAATGTATACATTATTTATTTTAATTCTTAAATTTATTTTTAAGGACGATAGGTAAGGTCTTGTAAGCAGCTGATAAAAAGTATATATATATATATATATATATATATATATATATATATATATATATATATATATATATATATATATGTAATATATCAAAATTATTTAACTTTCATATTTCCTTAAAAACCTCCTCTCTCTCATTTTAATTCCTCAAAATCTTTTTCCCAGCCTCTAAAAGTCAATCAAAGGAGCGTTCTCGACTTAAAATTCTTTCGATCCTTTTCCCAAAGCATTTTATCCTATAGATGTAGATTTTCTGTCTATTCAACACGTTTCCCAGCTGTCGCCGGTAAATGGA
>CM063503.1:119768084-119795584 GCA_032207245.1 Pardosa pseudoannulata
AGAACAAATTAAAGCTAGAAAAGAAGAAATATACTAGAATGATAAAGGAAGGCATCACAATAGGAAGATGTATGCGTCGTGAACTACACATGGATTTTATTTATACATTCCATTTAATTGTCCCATTTTCTTCTCATAATCTTAGCAATAAAACCTCTTATTTCTAATATTGCACGTATTTGCATCATGATACGAATACTGATTATCTGAAGACTCGAGAAAGATCTTAGTAGAAGTCTGTGGACCACATTTCTAATATATTGATACGTTATGAGAGGTTAATAAAATGCATAATGGACTAGATTTTTTTGTTTAGTAAAAACTTATTTTCTTTTTGAAGTAACTTGAAATTACTCATCCTTTCAAATAGTTTCTATCTATTGCACTTGAAAAACGTCTAATGAAGAATGGAAATGATGTAACCAACTCATGCGTAACGCTAGTGTAAATAATATATGTAGAAATTAATACTTAAATTATTTTTTATGATATGAATTATTTGGAGACGAAGAAATTTAAAAGCTAGAGAAATTATATTTGAGATTCCAGATTTGTTTTAAAGATAAATCAAGAATAGGACTTGCTATTGATTATGACAATGAGATCTAACATAACAATCGGTGATAATAATCTAGCTTCAAGAGTGCTGTTATACGTAGATTTGAAAGACCTTAACAATATTACTTAATAAAACTTATCTTATTTGAAAATAATTATTTTGTTATAGAAATATTTATATATTTTATAAGAAATATTAAGTAAAATTTTCCTATCTAATGTACTTAGTCCTCGTGTAGCAAAAAAGTAGATCGTAGTGCTCCAAAACTCAAACCCAAAACCCTATCTAATGTACGTACAGACAGTCAAAATAAGACTAGAGGTTCATGAATTCCTTAGTTGCAGATAACAATTTCATAAAATGTATATATATATATATATATATAAACAGTAAAAGAGCTACACATGAAATCTGAAGTTAAAAAGTATGTTTTTGTTCTTGTACGAAGTTCGTGGGACATTACCAAATCAATATATTTGTACATCTTCTATCTTTACAGCTAAATATTAAAATCACACGAAGAATAAAAAATGAAGTCAATTGACAGGTGATTTTGTGATAAATAGAAAATTATTTTTAAAGCATAATTTTAATGATAATTTTAATTTATGATTATAATATGGGATGAAGGATATGTATAACACGAAAGCTGCAAAATAGAATACATGGAAATGATTTAATAAAACTGCTATGGTTAAATAACTGAATTTTTGGTCTTGAATTCCATATTCTGCAATGGAATAATTGCTGCAAAGAAGTACAGAGAAGTTTATATATACACGAGAGTTGTAAAGAAAGTAGAGGCAATATAGATAGGACTTGACGTAATCCTTGATAGCATTCAGATGCAATTTTTCGTCGATTTTGATTCCTGACCGCTGACCACCTTTTGTAAACATGATTTTGAGGGGTAGCAACAACACTGTTCTCTCCAGCGTCACACAGCTACTACCCCCATATGACTGGATTATTTTTTGTTCTCTACATGTTGACAACCCCAGTACTGTTTCTATAACTGTTTTCTGGAGATTTAAGAGCAGTGGAATGGCAGATCTTCTGTAACTTTCTGGACAGCGTTGCCTCTATTTTATTTACAACCATCGTGTGTGTGTTTACATATATATATGAGTGTATATGCATGTACAGGTAAACACTCATTTATTTACAAATATTTACAATAGCAGCACACAATGTATGTAAACGAAAAAAAGTAATGTCATAATATGTACATAAGTATATACACAGATAATGATTGAAACCAATAACTTTTTATGATGTTACTTTAAATGTACAGCATATATTTACAAAGAAATGTGTTGCTTCGATTCGTAGAGTAAATTAATCTATTGGATACTTATAAAACTTTTAAATGATTAATTGAACAATTTTTAAATTGAGATACTTGAGGAATCAATGAAGTTTTAATTGAAGAAATGTGTTAAAAGTCATCCAAACAGAACAAATAAAATGATTTAAATCAATAACAAATTATAAATCAATATAAGTAACAAATATTAGGATCAAAACTGAATAAATAATCAAAATCTAAATAATATGTAGTAAAGATTATAAAATTAGAACATTATTTTGTATTGAAAAATATGCATTTATATGTTTGATCCACAAAACTATTTGAAGAAAAATTTCATACTCCTAAATTGTTATATGAATAATAAAACTTACATATTATAGTAAACTTAAACTTTCATTGAAAATAGTAAATATAAGCTTTGTATATAATAGAAAATATTTTTATTTGTAACAATTGAAGCGATAACTGTATCATGTATATTTACTGTCTTTATTATTTTTAAAACGAACGTTAAATTTGTTCCGAAAATATATTAATAAGCATATCAATGATGGTATGAGCACTGAAAAGAGCAAGATACTAAAATATATATATGTGTTGTAAATAAATAACGGTATACATTAATTTGAAAACACGCTAATTTGTAGGAAATAAACACATTTAGTTTTTTTTTCAAATTATATACATGTATTTATAAAGAATTAAGTTTTTAGTCTTTTTCATTTTAGTTATTTAAATACAGAAAAAAAATATTTGATGGTCACCAAATTGAATTTTAATAAATTTCCAACATAAAATTATATTTAACATACATTTCAAGAAATGAAATTTAATAAATTTGCCCCACATTTTATGGAGTTCCATTTAAAAATTATTAAATGCATAAAGTTTAGAAAAGAGATGCGTATCTTATTAAAACTTTTTTTGAAGCTTCATAAAAACCACGATTAATAATCCATTTAAATAAACGAAGCACATTTCTCTAAGATACATGACTAAATTTAAGAGAATAAAATTGAACGATAATAATATATCATTTGACTACATGACATTAAAACATTTGTGCGTATTTGAAAGACATGACATGCATTGATGTCTTTTACTCCTCGGGATTGATAAAGTATATTTGTTAAATGTTATATTTGGACGTCACATATAGCACGTCACGGTATATATTCTCTGTATGCACAAACTGTAATATAAAGCTTAACAACTGAAACAAAGTCATGATCAAATGACTCTTAAATGTACAGATAACATGGCTTTGCACAAGAATAAAGCTGGTAAAAAATCGTTATGAAACAAACGAAAAATCCAAAAATACTTAAAACATATTGTATATGGTAATAAGAATAGCATTTCTCCTCATTGCATTTTTCGAAAAGTTTCAAAACAATCACAAAAGAAAATAATTTATACAAGTAGTTCTTCAATTTTATTTCGTGACTTTCTAGGCACCACGAAATATTACAAAATATATCCTGATCAATTTTTTTTTTACATATTAGTAATTTCGTAAAGAGCCATTCATAAAATTTGATGTAAACGATTTAAAAATTTAGGATTTAGCGAGGGTGCCAAGAATAGAAAAATGTGTGGAAACAACTTAGTTATACACTAAAATAGTAGCTGGAACATAATCATAAAATCGTCATTATGATCTTTTGGCAACTGCATCTCTATTGACCAAGCTTAATGCCAAGTTTGTACCGTTTTGAACAACTTCATGAGCCTTGTCAGTTGCTCTGTTGCTATTAGCAGATAAAATAGCAATCTGGTTATCAATTGTTTTGATTTTTTCTCTATCAGGTTTATCTTTCAAAGCTAAAGTATTACCTTGAAGAGCTTGATGCTTTTTATGAGGCATAGCATACCTTAGTTTTTCCCAGAACCATCTTTCTTCCCAAATTAAATATGTTTTAGTTGATAATAAATATAAGAGCTCTTTATCTAGAGTTTCTTTGGGAGGTAGTTCTCCTTTAACTATGATAATTAAACGGTCAATTTTATCTTCTAACATCTGATAGTATGCAGTACGAAATTCTACTTGAAACCACATGCTTTCAATAAACTGTTTTGAAACAACTAATATTGTCCGCCGACTGTTGTACACAGAATTTAAAATGTTCCAACTAATTTGATTACCCGCTATCCAGTTTCTTTCATGTATGCATAGCTGGAAATGAGGTTCTAGTTCATCGATTAGCTTATGAGCTACATCACAATCATCATGCCCATAAGCAACGAAGGCATCGAAAGTTTTATCTTCATCAAAATCTTCTTCGTTAAAGAAGCATATAAAAAATGGATGCATGTGAATGTACAAATAAGCAATAACTGTTTGTTTATTTCTGTAGTATAATACTGATACTATAAAGAGCGATAATGCAAGGATTGCACAAACAGTTGCAACTGTTATCATTTGAACTCGGTATGGCCAGTCATCCAGTGGGCACATGACATCATCTGCAATGGTCAAAACAGATATTCGATCAAGTGTGCCATTTTGTTTTAGCCGTTGGGAACACAGAACATCTTTTACATCGGGAACTTTACGAAAATTCTCTCCTAACCATGTTTTAAATTTCGTTGTAGAACAGTTGCAAGTCCAAGGATTTCTAGAAAGATTTACTTGGAAATCTTCATTACCTGAGGTGTAATTTAGAAAATATTCAGGTAGACGACGGAGACGATTATTTGTAAGAGAAATAAATTTTAAATCTGATGGAATTTTCCAGCTACTTATAGATGATATCTGATTGTCATCAAGGTAAATTTCAGTCAATTTATCCCAGCGAGCATTATTAAATTGTTTCATGTTAGGAAGAGAGTTTTTCTGAAAGTAAAGTATACTTGTATTTGAGGGTATTTGTTCGGGGAGTTGTTTTAGTCGATGACCTGAGCAGTTGACGATTCTTGAATCATCATGTACTCTGTAAAAGCAATGACAAGGTGGTGTGCAGTATTTGTCCAAGTCACAAGTAAATTGCTCTGCCTTCATTCGTAATATACTTTGGTCACGATATATAGGTGGATCATGACAAAAAAGATTTTCAATCATAGAAAATCGAACTGATTTCTTTGGAGTTTCATTGCTTTTTTTCAAATACTCATAAAATCGGTAAAGGTAGCAATCACAAACGAATGGATTAGAACTGAGTGATATTTCAGTTACAACGTAATCTTCATAATGTTTTGAAGGAAGTTCATGAAGGTGATCGTCAATTAGTAAAACATCTTGAACATCTACTGTTTTAATATTGTTATGATCGACCCTAATAGACGGGCTCCTTTTACTTGTGGAATACATTAAAGGAATCTGAAAATATGTTATTTTATTATATTGCAAATTTAGGGTTTGTAGTTTTAAGTGATTTGTAAACACGATGCGAGGCATTTCTGTAATGTTATTATGCGATAGATTTATTTCTTTTATCTCTCTGTTTGAATATAAAGTTAAATTTGTCAGTTGATTTCTAACAAGATTTATTATTTCTAAGTTAGGAAGATCTCGAAACATTGCTTGAGAAAAGTGTTTAATTTTGTTCTGCCCAAGATTTAATGTTTTAACATTTGCAGCATTACTAAAAAATCCCTCTGGTATTACAGTTATATTATTACCGTAAAGAGATAACGTTTCTAAAGACTTCTGACTTATTAACAAATTTGTCGGCAACAAATTAATAGCATTAAAATCGAGATTTAACTGCTTCAGCTTAGAGTTATTGCGAAAAATATTTTCTGGGAGTTCTTTTAATTTATTATTTTGCAATTCTAAGTTGGTTAATTGAGTCGAAAGCCCAAAAAAGTTTTCATGAATATATGATATATTGCATTGCTCCAAAGTTAAATTTTCTAAATGAACTAAATTATGAAACAATGTTTCTGGCAAAGGTTCCATGAAGCTGTTTATGCTTAATTTTATTTCAGCAATATTCAAAGTGTAGCTAAAGAGTTCTTTTGGCAAAGTTTGTAACCAGTTTCCTGTAAGTCTGATATTTTTTAGCTGAGATAGACCAAGAAAACTATCGGGGGATAGATTATTTAACCGATTATTAGATAAATCTAAAATTTGTAGACTTGCTAAGCTTTTAAAAACAGTATGAGGTAAATTTTTTAATTTGTTTCTGTATAGATACAGCGATTTAAGCTGGAATAATCCCTCAAAAATATTTTCCGGAAGATATTCTAAGTGGTTATTTATAAGCTCAAGATACGAAAGAGTCGACAGTGGATGAAATATTTTTTCTGGAAGAGATTTCAGTTGGTTATCAACAAGGGAGAGATACTGAAGTTTTGTGAAGTTCTGAAAAATAGATTCAGGCAGATTTTCAATCCCATTGTTCACTAGTCTCAATACCTTCAAATTTTCTGAAATAGGTTCAAATAGCTCTGCTGTGTAGTTTCGATTGTCTTTAGTATTTTCAATTCTTATTTCTCGTAAAGGAGGGTCTTGAAAACTGGAAATGGAATTTCCATAGGATACATTTGGCAAAGGACATGACTTGAATATATAACTTCGTACATGACTGTGATCTATCTGTTGAAGGAGGGATTCATAATCAATCTCATTTCCTCTGCATTCAAAGCTGATAGTTTTCTCATTCTCACTATACACTATGTACTTCAAAATAAACTTGATTGGTAAATCTTCCAAAAATAAATTGGTTGATGACTCCTCAAAACACGTGTAGGACCAGCCTTTGGAATTATCCAGTGTATCACAGTCACACGACACATTTTTTGGAATGCCAACTTTAAAGTTAACGCATTCTTCAGAGAAAGTTAGTGGACATATGAATATTATAAACAGCAAGACTGAATAGCTTTTGGTCTTCATAGTGTCTCGAATACGAGAAAGGAATAACTGAAAGAAAAAAAAGCATTCATGTATAAATATGTCTCTATATATAAACATACTTGTTCACATTTAAAATAAAGACATTAAGTATAAAAAAACACAAACATTATTTAAAAATAAACAAACTCATCTAAAAAACATTATGCTAAAATTATACACGTTGCGACCGTAGTCATCTATTAAATAAATAACAGTTTGTTCATGAATATAAATATGTAAGCACTTCTAAATCTGTACAATATATTGTTCTTTTGACGCATGATAAACATTTAAAAAGTTTGATTTTATCTGACTGTAAATCAGATAAGCTTATAACTTCAAAAAGATGAAAATATAAAATTAAGAATTAGACTTCACCAGTTTAATAAGTAAGATACACGAAAAAAGTGCACAAAAGTAGAAATCAGAAAAGAGCATAGAAGCGTTTAATAGCTACAAAGGAGCTCCTTCTTGTTTTTTAAACACAGATAACTGAATGATAAAAGAAAATTTTAGACTAGGTCAGATTAAAGTAAAGAAATTCTACATTAGTGAACTTAAACACTTAATTTTCTCGTTCATTTGTTTCACACACATATCACACACATACATATACATACATGCACACACATATATCTCTATATACGAGTCTATACAAACATATATATATGTATAAACACATACATACACACACATATACACTCCCCCCATATATATATATATATATATATATGTGTGTGTGTGTGTTATATATATATATGTGTGTGTGTGTGTGTGTGTGTGTGTATTTTATGTATATACACATATGTGTCTGTATCTATACAAAATATTTGGAATAGGTTTCATTAAATAGTTAGGAATATGTAACTGAAAGAAAAAGGTATGAAAGAATCTTTCTAACTAAAGAAACTATTTTATAATTGATAATTGGGAGCAAATAAATTTTTTAAACCAGGAAGAATAATATCAAGGATCTAATAGAAATTTATTTAGAATCTAGTTTTGAACTTAACTGATATTTTCCTACACTAAAGTATTTCCACAATAAGAACACAAGAAAGTTAGGAAAAGAGAAAGATAATCTAAAGAAAGGTAATATATGTGTATATATATATGTATATATGTATATATATACACACACACAAATATATATGTATATATATATATATATATATATATATATATATATATATATATATCATATATATATATATATATATATATATATATATATATATACATACACACATATATATATATATATATATATATATATATATATATATACCTGTTTATATTATGCGTGTGCATGTATGTACGTATGCATGTATCAGAATGTTTTTATAGTTTATATTACGAAAGAGTTTTGAACATTAAAAAATTAATTTTACAAGTTGTAAATTAAATAAGAATAATATTAAAAAAAAACTTTAATGCAACGTGAGATACACTAAGATATATACTTTGGTGACGTTAGGACTTATTTCATTTATTTGTAAATATTGCGTAATCTCATTTGCAAGCACTGTGTAAAGGGTTCTAAAAGTAATTATGTAACAATAGTTCACTTATCCTCTAGATAGTAGGCGCACCTAATTTATAAAATGCAATTTCGCCCTTCGAACCCTTAGATTATAATACAAATGCTTATTTTCACCTTGACCCTATACGCAAGACTTTTTTTCCGCTCAGATGGTGTAGAAAGCGCTTACTGAATATTAAGAACAGGATACAACATAGAGTTAACCCGTGTCTTAGGGCTAAGGGCAAATTTCTTAATGACCTACTTTCATTTCATGCTACAGTATTATATGAGAAGGTGGACAATAAAACCTAGCCTATTTTGTCAGGGAGAAAGTTATGATCTGAAAGGAAGTTTCTGAAAGCAATTATTTCCTACCTGAAAAGGAAAATGGTCAATATTAAAAATGGAACATTCCCTAGTTAGGCATTTTATGCTAATTGAGGACTTGTCCAAAGTAAAGCATGGATATTAATGGGCAGAAGGATGAACTTTGTAACCCAAAGAAACATATATTGAAAATTTTTAAGGGACTGGTAATAATATCACCAAATAAATTTTGGAGGTTCCAAACATCTGTGTTACAGAAGTTCTAAAATGAATTTCAATAATAGTTGCTTCCTTTGATGCCAGATTAATAATTTCAATTTTTGAGCCATTCAATTTTTGAGCAATTTTTGACCATCTGTTTGTGAGAAGTCCACTGATGAGATGCCTGGGAAGACTGTATTTTGTAGTATTCTTCTCAGGCTCTGAGTCTGACGTGTGTGTGTGTGTGCGATTGCGTGCGTGCACACACACACACTTGCCGCGAGTAATTGTTCAGGATAGGTAGATTGAACGATGGTCGAATGGGAGACCGCTGTTCTTCGGTACCGGAGTTCGCGGGTTCGATTTCCGCTAATGGCATGGATGTTCGTAGCAGTTCGGAATCACCTTTAATCAGTAGATCCCGGTCTCATTAGCCCTCGTGTAGAAAAACAGTAGACCATAGCGCTCCAAATCAAACCAAAACCTAACCAGGTAGGCAGATACTGACTTTTATGGAGTGAAATATTACTCAAAATTTTGTTGACGTTATAAAATGACTGATAATTTTTAGAGCTTTATTTTGTAAATTTAGAGCTTTAGTCAGATCGTCTTGATTATTCTTTTACTTAGCACTTTTCCGTAGGTATAAAAAAAATTGGATATATGGGAGAAAAGAACTTTATTTGTTTTGTAACAACCACATAGCCACGCTTTCCAGTTTATATTATGCAATTTACAGATTTATATTAAATAAAGTTTATACTATACAATTTAGTTTATGTACATGATTTAGATCTCACAGTTTTGATGTTGGTCTACTATTTTTTAAAATTCCTTGTAATTCACCATTGGTCAATTTCAAAAACGTTTTGACACGTGTACTATTTACATACCAAGAGTAAACGAAATATGAAGTGTAACTGAAGAAATACGCACGAAAAATTTTTGTTTACGGGTATTTTTTTGGTTTGGTTTTGGTTTGGGAGCGCTACGGTCTACTTTTTGCAACACGAGGGCTAATGAGACCGGGACCTACTGCTTAAAGCCGATTCCGAACGGCTACGAACATCCATGCCATAGTGGGATTCGAACTCACGAACTCCGGTTCCGAAGGCCAGCACCCTAACCATTCGGCCATCGTTCGGCTTTTGTTTACGGGAAAACGATCAGTTCGAAAGAAATAATTTCTCACCTATTGCTTAAAGAATTTTTTTTTCCATAGAAGTACATTATTTTTCCTGCCTCTCCAATTGATAGGGAAACGCAATAGGGTATAAATTTGATTGCACGTGGTATGATAGCTATATTACGTTAGGGGATTTTTAATGATGAGACTATGAGGGGACATTCGTGATTTCCTTATTCACAAAAAGCTAATATATTTTGCATTTTAATCAGATTATTATAATTCCATTACACTTGGGGAATATTTGGTAACAAAATAAAAATAGGACTTCTCACATATTTTGTTACGTGCGGGCATTGCCTACAGTGCTCGACCGTTACACACACACACACACACAAACACATATATATATCTATATATATATTATAGTTAAAGTAATAAACACTACGTTGTACTAATATATTGGCTCCTAAGAATAAATAATAATATAATGCTCAACTTCTTATTGCAAATTTGTAATTAGCAAACTTGAACCAAGCAAGTTGTATCAATCTGACTAAAGGAAAACTACCACCTACAGGGACTATAACTTCGTCAGGAAGGATGAGGTTGACGTTACAAAAGTTGTAAACTAAATTCCTGGCAGACAAGTTAAGTCCTGGGATGAAAGTTCCAGGGATTATTTTTTAACCTATCTCGGCCAATAACGGCAGAGAAAGAGACAAGTCATCCAATCAGAGATGTAAAACAATAGGGTCCACAGTCGAATGTAATGAGAGCATGTGAAAAAATGAACAGCAATATTATATGAAGTTGTCGGTTTGCTAGAATTCGCCCAGATACTGGTAGTCAATGTTTCGTTGGTAATATCTGAACGATTAACATTTGTCGGAGATAAAATAAACTTCAAGTAAAGTAACTATGCCTGATTCATGCTATACATCTCGGGTTACGTCGTTGAAGACTGAATGTCCTCTCTATGTGTGTGTGTGTGTAAGAGAGAGAATGAGAGAGAGAGAGACAGAGATAGGGCTAGAGATAGAGATAGATAAATAGATAGATAGAGAGAGACATATATATATATATATATATATATATATATATATATATATATATATATATATATATAGAGAGAGAGAGAGAGAGAGATTATATATATATATATATATATATATATATATATATATATATATATATAGAGAGAGAGAGAAGAGAGAGAGAGAGAGAGAGAGAGAGAGAGAGAGAGAAAGAGCGATAGATAGATAGAGATAGAGCGATAGATAGATAGATATAGAGATAGAGACAGAGATAGAGAGAGAGTGATAGAGAATGAGAGAGATAGAAATAAAGAGAGAGAGAATGATAGAGAGAGAGAGATTGAGAGCTGGAGATAGAGATAGAGAGATAGATAGAGAAGGAGAGAGAGAGAGAGTGAGAGTGAGAGAGAGAGTTGAACCCGTTCTATTTCTCTTGTCCTAATTTTATTCATAAATTTATAATTGTAAATATCTCAGTTTAGTAAGTTTTGCTTTTAAATATACTTTATCTTAATTTTTAACATCTCTTTTAGTAAATTTTATTTACTCCATACTTTCTTTTCCATTTCATCGTGAGGCTTAATTTTTTATCGCACAGACACAAAAAATGTATATTTGTGGGTCTGTGCTTGAATGATAATGAATGATAATAGAGAATAGTAAAAAATATTTTACCATTCATTACAATAACAGTTCTTAGAAATTAGAGCGTTTGGAGCATTGCAAGTACAACATTTTTAAACGAAGTCAATTCATTATTTTTACAAACTGATCTAATTGTTAACAACGGATTATAACAGCAAATTTGTCATTAAGAAGTCGAACATGAATTTAAAAAATATTAAGAGTAATTAATTGTGATGATATTATTTCTTGTTTCCTTCAGTCCGTACATATATTTAATGGTTTTCTTAATGCTGAAACCATTTGAATTATTCTTTGTTACGGTTAATTATTTTAGATGTTTTGAAAAATACTAATTAAACTAAAATGCTAAATTTATTTTTATTATAAAATAGCACTATATATCTAACACATTTAGATGTGGATAAACAAATTAATACTAGATAAAATATTTTTATAATGTCAATACATTATAAAAATGCTTACACATTTATACATTATATTTTTATACATTATGTATATATATATATATATTTATACAATATAAAATATAAAAATATTTCCATTGTTCTACTATTTAAAATATATCCCGCTTAAGAAGTTTTAATATCTTTGTTTCATGGAAAATTTTTACATAAACTGTTTATATATAAACATAGACACACATTTATATATACTGTGGAACCCGTTTAAGATGTTTCCTAAGGGACCAAGTGATTAAAATTTCTTAAATGGCAAAATGCCTTGTATATAATGTTTTTTTACATCACGTTTATTTATTAGTTTATTATAATGGTTTTTCTTTTTTCCCTGTTATAATTTTGTTTTGGCCTTTAAAGAGTAATGTACCTTTGTATATAATCTCTCTTTTAAAAACAATGGCGTTAAGCTGTGTTACATAACAGGGAAGTCAGAATTTCTTTGTAATTTGAGTGCGAGATAAGAGGGAATTATTTTCTAACATTTTCTGTATCTGGGCAATAATTAAATCCTTACATTGTAATCATCCTGTGGACAGGCTAAAAATAGTGTCTCAACGGGTCTCTAGGAAGCTGCAAAGCAGAAACTAATAAAAAATAAAATTTTGCTTCAATAAATAGAATTTAGGAACTTCTTAAGCGGACTCGACTGTGTGTGTATGTATATAACATACATATATGTGTAATGATATTTCAATCAATATAATAAACTGATATTTATTTTACAAAATAAATTTCCGGCGATTCTATGCCTAAAAAGACAACTTTTGGCGAAAGTCTTCGTTTCCTTTTTAATTCAGGTAGCTTTTTGAGAAAGTTAATTTCTTCTAAGTTCAACTAATTTTATGTTACTTCTTTAACCCTTTAAAGGTCACGATTAAAAATTATTTCAGAATTAACAGCATTAAGTTATAAACGTTGTCTGTGAACTTTATAAATAGGAAACAAATTTTACATTCCTTTGATAGCTGGGAATTTTTTTTTATGGTAATTGTGAAATCCTTCCCCTGTACAGCACAGAAATAAGAGTTTCTTAAAATGAATTATATTGTAAGAACAATGTATAATTATCATAAAAATGATATAAATAGATAACTACACAATTTTTTATTGTTTTGGGTAGGTGTTTTAATTTGAAATCATAAGGAGAAAAATCAAATTCGAGATTTTTCGTGTAAAGCAATTTTAAACTATTATTTCAAAGAGAAAA
The DNA here is from genome assembly GCA_032207245.1 of Pardosa pseudoannulata. Classification (NCBI taxonomy): domain Eukaryota; kingdom Metazoa; phylum Arthropoda; class Arachnida; order Araneae; family Lycosidae; genus Pardosa; species Pardosa pseudoannulata. Next base: position 119,781,325 of record CM063503.1, read on the forward strand.
ATAAACTATGCAAAATTCTATTATCTATTGCTACATAAAAGAGTCAATAACAGAAAATCGAAAAAAAAATCCTTCCTATGTTTTTAAAAAGAAGAGAAAAAGTATTAACAGGTGGTTTAGCTTCGAAACCACTGCCCGTTAAAGGGTTAAGTAACTTAGTTTCTGCTGTTAGCGTCGCCCACATGGTATTTTCTTAACACATCTGATTGGCTGGCTCCCTTGCACTCTCACGGCAATAATATAAGCAAATAAGTCAACAATATAGCTTTCTATATAAGCAACTGTACAAAGTTTGTGGGGCATAGCCCGACAAGCGATCTGTCTCAATAGAAAAGCTACATTTTTATTTTCAAATTTTTCTGTTTATATTTTCATGGCCTATCGACTGTTTTTTAGGCAGTATGGTCTAGGTTTGTAGAAGGTAAAAAACACTTATTATTATACACACATAAACTAACAGGTTTGGTTTGGTTTGGTTTTATTGGGCTTTATGGCACTGGATCCTGAAAGGACATAATGTGCCAAACATGAGGCAACTTAAACTAACAGGTCTTTGTCCAGTGTAGCGTGTTAAAGATAAAGGAATTCGTATCATAGGCAATCAAGTCAAATGCATTGAAATTGAAATAATCTTAAATATAACAAAATATACATTTAAAAAATTCTAAGTATAATTACCCAGTGAGAGGTGATGATAAAACAAACATGCATTCACTTTCTATCTTCTGCGCTTTATACTATTTATGTATTTACAGCAACTGCCACTGTTATGCCACAATGGGTTCTGAAAAGAAATTAAATAGAATCGTTATATGTACATATTGGTATGAAGGTTGTTTAGAGGAACATTTCTCAAAAATAATAATATTAGAAATGAAGGGGGTTTCTGTGAGAGAAGTGACTATAAAAAGTCATAATTTTTTGGGATCATTCACAAACTGTCAAAATAAAAATTTTGAAAACAATTCAGGAGAGAACTGAGCAATTTTGTGCACTTTTTTCTTTACATATTTAGTATAAGAGACTTGATTTTATTATTTACATAGAACTTCATTTGATAAATTACAGAATAGGGGTATCCTAGAAATTAAAAAATTTCAATTTGGTAATCCCCACTCAATTTTTTTTTGTACTGTGTATAACCGATGTCGTATGTAATTTATAGAATATGCACTTCTAACTTCTTTTATAAGCCGCCTCACAGTATTAGTTATAGACTTATAAAAAATAAAATCTTACATGAACAGTAAAATGATAGTTTTTGCCTTTAAATGATAGATTTTGCCTATATTTACCGTCATTAAATATATGTTCTGATGCAAACACACACTGGCGAAAGTCAGTTCCATGTTATGCAAAAGTTACAAATCCTTTTCAGATTTTTATTTACAGGTAATCAAGATTTATAATTTTTTTTTCAATATGTGGATGATTCCCCATTAATAGAAGTATCTATACTTTCGATAAAAAAATCAATGTTTATTACACAGTGAAAAATAAATCTCGATAAGATAATTTTAAAAAATATTAAAATTTCAAAGTGCCACAAGACGTTTGTATGACATTCTATAATTTATAAATTTATATATATATATATATATATATATATATATATATATATATATATATATATATATATAATACACAGATATATAAATACATACATTTATAGAACTAATATTTAAGTTAAATTAATATTCATCTCCAAGTCAATTGTTGAATTTCAATATTTAACAGTAATTTCCTCAGAGGTTTGTTCTTTGCAAAAATTATCGATTATATTATTAATACCTTATATTTAATTACAGAAATGAATTTTTGTATTACCATAGGAAATCAATCTTTTCAAATCGAGTTTAGAAACTTATTTGTTTCTTATTACTCTGAACTACGTCTTAAAATGGCTACCAAATGATATATATTTAGCGACATTTAAAGCCATTAAATCTCCAGAACAAAGTATTAAAATGTCTTTTATTGTATGTATGAAGCATCCTACATTCTTCCGAATTTCTGTCTGTAGGAGTATATCAATTCCAATATAAAATATTTTTTTCACTATTTTACTCATCTTACTTAAATAGCATTCAGTGCTCACGACAAATGCAAAAACCAAAATATTGAAGTCACGACTTTAGTTATTGTAAAAATGTTTTCAAGGATATACAAATATAGGAAAAAAATGCGTAGGAATGGCTCTTTCACCGGTAGTGGAGAGCCGTAACAATGGTACGCTTGTCCACTTCTGATGACGTAATCGAAAATCAGAAATTTCCTCCCTCGTAGCCCATTTCTCCTCTGCAACTCATGACCTACTTTGAGGTTAAGAATTTTATTTTCAGTTTTCAGCCAAATCTATTTTAGATAACAGGCTCCGATTTGTGGCTATTTATAATGACAGTTATTAGCCTCAAGATTTGCATAAATAAGCTTATTTTATTTCTCTTTCTCTTTCAGGTATAACAGAATAGTTCGTTTGGTGTAAATTGTGCTAGGGGAAAGTATACTTTCTCAAAAGAAAAAGTTGAAAGTCCCGAAATTGAAAAGTTCAATAGTCAGAAAATTTTGTTTGAATGTTGATGTTGATGTTTTTCCAACAGGGATAAATCTTAACAACCAACATGTTGCATAACACATCTGCAGACATCTAAGATGTCATATGAACGTCGACCAGACATTGTGGACATCGGACGGATGTCCAGGGGAGCAGTGTGCTATTAGGGAATGCATATCTGGCGGTACTTCGACTTACCACTTTATTTTATTCTTTAGTTTCCTTTATATTGAATTTATTTTCAAGGTACAAACTGTGATTTTCCAAATAATTTCTAAAAAATTCACTTTTACTATCAGTTTAATCTTCAGATGATAACTATATCACTGACTGATATTATATTTTTAGCGTGGTTCCAAAGAAAACTAATGAAGAAGCTAAACACCATAAAGCGGAAAACTGCGCTTGAAATGTGTTATGCAAAATGATCTGTGTAAGGGTTGTAACTCATTCAAATCCATCACAAGTACAATAAATAAGGAAGTAGATTTTTTTATAATGAGCTGGGTGTATCCGAAATATCTAGCTTAATTCCTCAAAATCAACATTTCGGAAGAGATGGGAACGTTACTACTCATCTAACCTGAAATAGATTTGTTTTGGTTTGGAATAGTACGGTATATTTTTTTCCTATACGAGGGATAATGAGATCTGAAAATATTGCTTGAGGCTGATTACAAATGAATATGATTAAACATGTTAGCAGCAGGATTCAAACCCGAGAATTCTGGTTCCAAAGAGCAGCTTTCTACCCTCTCGTATATTCTTCGAGATCTGAAGAGGAAGCGTTAGTTAAAACATGACCTGTTCATGAGCTCATGCTTTTTAGAAAATCTTGTACAGAACTTGGAATGGTAGCAAAGACGCCCGTGAAGAGGTTAAAGCTGGGAATTTTTACGTTTGGGATTACGAGAGTCTTACAAAATTCATGTTTGGGATTTTGATTTTCAATTAATCTAAGCTTCGCCCCACATTTTTGAAAGGTATTAACGTTTTCTCATTTAGAATGAATCTTACGTGTTTTGTTATTCTCATTAAAAACTGATAATATTGTTTTTGGAATTACTTGAAGCCTACTTATGAAATATGTTATCTGTAGAACCTATTAAAAGCTGAAACATAAACATGAGGTTATTAGTGGAGTTAGAAATAAATGAGAATATTAAGTGATACCTCAATATGAATGTAATTAATTTATATTAATTTTATCATTTTACTATCTAATTAAATTAATATTTGCGGTTAGTTGAAAAATATTTTTTGATAATGCTGATACATAGAAGGTTTGGTTTGGAGAGATAAAATCTAAAAATTTAGTTTAAATGCAATTTTCGACTACAACGAACGCTATCTGTTCGAATTTTTCATGTATCAGGTAGTTTTGAGGAAACGAGTTTCATCGGAGGTCAAATATGATTGTGTACGTTTTTAAAGCTGTTAGTAGAAAAGAAATTAGAGTAAAAACGAAATGTCTAAGGAAGTCAACCAGACATCCGTTTCTTAAAACTAAAAAAAAAAAATGTTTAAAACTGATTTTTCCTTTCTTATTTTGACGAATTAAACTTCAAAATTACTTCCTGTACAGTTGATATGCCACGACATATGATTTTCCACGAAGGCAGCAATTTGATTCTCCAGGCAGTAGAATAAATGAAGATCAGTCACGTCAAACTTTGTGAGACGAAATTTCCAGGAGTATTATATTTATACACGAAATTTAATATTTTTTTTATTATTCAATATTTATTTGAACTTTTCAAAAACATTTTATTGACATAGCTATCTCAGATAAAAGCAGTATTAACGTGAAAAATTCTACCTTTTGTTAATTTTCTGCTATCAAAAATGCTATCATAAAATCCTGACGTGGAATTTCAAATGAATTAACAAAATTATAAGTTCTCATCAGTAATCACAGAGGGATATCAAGGTGCTCACATGATGAGCTCATTATGAGTAACGCACACATAAGTATTTTGCACACGAGGGCTAATGAGACCGGGACCTACTGCTTAAAACCGATTCCGAACGGCTACGAACATCCATGCCATAGTGGGATTCGAACCCACGAATTCCGGTACCGACGATCAGCGCCCTAACCAATCGGCCATCATTCAGCAACTAATAGTTGAGAGATAAGCTACAACTACATTATTTTAATATTTCAGTATTTAAGTTAAATTTCGTTTTTGGTGTTAGTTACAATTACAGATAATTATAATTTAAATTCATTAATGAAGTGTTTTGAAATGTCACTTGCGATATAAGAACAGTTCCACATTTCTGATTTCTTACATTTTTTATAGCCTTGCATTACTGAACCTACTAACTATTTGAGACATTTAAAGTAAAAAGCAATTAGACATCTATTATATTATAATATGTTTTTATCTTCATTAAGTTAATAATCAAGTTGCTCCTAGATAATTCATATGAAGAATATCTTTATTCTGAGTTAAAGTAAGATTTAGAAAGTATTTGAATTGTTTTAATATTTATGTGATAATTAGATATTATTTCAACACATTAATAGAATTCATGGCATTTTCGTTATGTGTCACGTATTTTAAGTAGAATGGTGTATGTCAGAGTAACTATCCATACAATATTAAACTGTATATCAAACTGTAAAAATAAAATTATTTTAATTTTGGAGATTAATTTTAAGGTCACAAAAGTATTTTTCAGTTAGAAAGTGTAAAAAATTTATTACGTTCATGCCCTTTATTATTATTATTATTATTACGTTTATATAATAAGGATCTTTATATTTCTTAGGAAATTAACTTATTGAAAAATTATATGACACAGTCATTACAGATTAGTTAAATTAACACAAAATTAATATTATATAATCAATACTTCGTTCTTGAATATGTTGTGTTACTTTTGATTACAAAAATTCAGTACACTAAATTATTCTATGTTTACTATACATGTTTTGATATGTTTTAATTGTTTTTTTCCCTTGTTTTCTTTTATCTTTCACGCTTGGTAATTTTTTTACGTAAATACCCTAAATCGATGTATTTAGAGCATTGTAATAGTTTTCAAATTGCTCTGAAATATAAACTCCAAAATTCAACCAAGTGTAGCCCAGTTTCAAAATAAAAACCTCACAGAAGAGAAAGGTAAGTAAACCAGTTAAATATCAGGAAAAATACCGATTACTTCCCTTTCCTTCTAGTTTACATGCAGGTTAATCTTCCTGCGTTAAATTCTAGAATGAAAAAAGTCGTTTAACATGGAATTTTCCTGCGTACACGTTGCAGACGTGCGTTGTTTTGGTGGAAAGCAACAAGATACTGTACTCTGATTAAGACACCGAAGTGACACGCTCTTTGGTTCGTGAAAATTATATAAAAAAACTGTATTTTATTTTTGAAATTAAGACTCAAAACACAAGTGTAAATGAGGAATTTTCTTAAAATCACTGGAAATATTTTTTTTCCTATAAAAAGAGCGCATAGCTACAAAAGTATCGAATAATATCTCCTCCGCAAAGCTGCATTTTGGATTAATAAATAATTTGAAAAGATTAAACTTCATGAAAAATTGAAATATTTATGCATTTTGTTACAAATTTTATTTCGGAAACAAACATACTATTAATTACTTTTTATTTATATAATTTTGTGACTTTTTTAATGTATACTTTTAGTGGCAGTTATTTGATTAGCGGGATTTTTTAATAACTGAAGAGTTTTACACTGTTTGAGCAATTTCAGAAAATTACACAAATCTAAAAGGTTTTTCACATAGCTAAAAATGTCTAGAACACCATTACTGAAAGTTCTGGTAAAATTGAAAGAAGCTTTAAATTTGTTAATTTAATTTCTGCAGAAAAAAGAAACAGACTGACAATAGAGAACATTTCAAACATAATGATTATTCATTTGATTGGATAACCTCTAAAAGATTTGAATAAGAAACTAGCGGTTACACAATAATTAAGAAATAACAATCCCGCTGCAGATGTTCCTCGAGTAAAAATAAAGTTAAAAGGAAGAAGCTAGAGAAAAGCAAAGAGCTATTAGGGCAATCTAAAATAATATTAATAATTAATTTAATACTAAATGTTTAAATCAATAATTTAATAAACGAATATTTTATATGAGTCAAATTTTTTTGTTCTCATAAAATTTTCAGTGAACCGGAAAGATTTGAATCCTATCACTGTGTACAATAGACGTCAATAAGCTTTTTTGGCTGCGTATGAAAGAGAATCCAAATGTCAGTATTAAAAAAAAACATTCATTACTGATAGTTAGTCAGAGACATTTTCATTTTTAAACAGTCATAAAAACAAACATGTCAAAACATAAGAATGAAACACAAGCAATCAAATTATTATTCTAATAATTCTAAAAACAAACATAATTAAATAAACTTTATTTATAAAAGTTCTCTTTGATGTCAATGGTTTCCGTGGTACTGAACTTATGACGTCAATTTACTCGTCTATGTTTTCAACGCAACAATGCACAAAAATAAAATTCATCTTCTGCCATCTGTCGTCGAACAGCAACGTTAATATCCATTATAATATATCACGTGACAGGGTTATCGGAAAAGATTTTACTATTATATCAACAATGACCGTCTGGTGGTACCAACAAATGCCCAAAATTTGGGGACTACGACAAATGGTGTGAATCTGTATAAAATATACCCATACAGTCACTTTTATCTATATAGATTGCAAAAGTTTACACTCAAGGGTTCCATAAACAGGGTTCCCATCTTTTTCTAGAACAAAAATTAAGGATTTTTTAAGGACTTTTTAAGGACCAAAGTAACTTTATATAAGGACCTACTTGAAACACACGACATAACGGTATAAACCCTATCTCCTCAGGAGTACATTTTAATGATTACAAGGCATGTTCAAGAAATGCCCTACAATATTTCACAATTAACTTTTTAAAAAGGCTTAAAAATTAATAGAAGATAAATCGATTTGACAAATGCACATCTAAAGTTTTTGGAGTGATTAAACGAAAAATAAATTGTGAATAAAAACAATATTATAAACAGTACTTCCTGAGAATTAAAAAATTACTTATATATATATATATATATATATATATATATATATATATACATATATATATATATATATATATATATATATATATATATATTTATTAGCTGATTATACCCGGCGTTGCCTGGGAAAGAAGAAAGTTTTAGACTTTTCTATTACATTCAATGCAAGGAAAATTAAACTTCCATAAGTAACTGAAATATCTACAAACACCCATCCTCCATGCTTCGTTTAATTAAAATCTGCATGACTGTTAGCTATTAGGAAAGGGCAGCTGACTTTATACTTTAAACCTTTTAAGATACAAAAGATTATATATTTGTCATATAAGAAAACTGATAGGAAAATCACATGAGACTGTGGATCTCATCGATGGAGAAATTGATCGCATTCCAATTTAAAAATTAAGGAGTTTTTAAGGACCTTTGACAAAAATTAAGTAGTTTTAAGGGCCCTTAAAAATGAAAGCTAAAATTAAGGAGTTCTTAAGGACTTTTAAGGACCGTGTGAAGCCTGCTAAACGTGGGAATTAAAAAGACAGTTGTTGCGTGCGCGCGCACACACACACACAAAATGCTGAAACTAAAAGTGGGTAAATAAACGAAACAACTTTTTTTTTCTTTTCTGTGTCAATGAATGTGGGAATTGTATAGGATATTATTCTATTAACTTTCGAATCATACAAATTGAACAAAATTTTAATTTCTAAGATTATTCGTTTTATTTTTTAAAAAAGTGTATTTGTCATTCGAGTGAAATACTGAAAAATAAAGTTATCTCTCAAAAGATGTCCTTGCTTTGCTATGAGAACAAATTGCATATCCTACGTAATGGCCTTTATGAACGTTTCGCTATTATTCTTCCAAATTTTCCGTTGAAAGCATTACAAAAGGATATATTTTATTTGCATTTTACCTTTACTGCAAAGTGATGGAATTAAGTTAACCACCAAGTTCCTAAAAATCGTATTCAATAACTACTATGACGTTCACAGTTACGACTGCCGAAAGATTGCATTCTCTTGCGTGGGTTAAGTTATCAAGGAAAAAAGTCTCACAGATGTCATGCACTCCCTTCATCTTTTTTTTTATAACGCCTCTTCAAAAGGGAAGATCTTTCTGCAAAGGGGAAGCCGTTAGTTAGATTAAAAATATTATTTTTTTTCCAAGGGGAATTTGTCGCGGTTTCTTTGCAGAGAAAATCTATATAATAATATACTGCGGTTACTTTGTTGATGCTAAATGTATATAGTATTACGTTCGCTTCTTGCAATAAATTAACAAGAAAGAGGTCGCTGTGTTCAGTTGCGATTAACATTATTTACAATTTTTTCCGCAAAACTGAACTCAAAAGCAATAAAATGAGAAAAATCAAGTGAAGCTAAATTTGTCTTGAAACTGAGCAATTTTGTAACACCGCAGTCGTTAGACTATCTTGAACGAGAAACCATACGGTATAAAAATACTATTAACGTATGTTCAGTTCGGTCAGTATGTAGGGTTAGTTTATATCACCTTCAGGAGTAAAAATGACTTTCGTCTTAAGATATTTTCCAGACTTCCTTGCTGCAGAGAGAATAAAAAACCTTATTCTGATATTCGATCGCTGAACAAAGAATCATAATACTCTCTCCTTTCTAAAATATGATATACATATGGAAATTTTTATCCAAATTCATGGTATACATTTGCATGCTATAGTAATTTTAGTATTGAAAAATAAATTTATTGATGATTGACATTTTAAAATTTCAACTCTAAGTTCCAGATGAAATACTACCTGACTTTATTTAGGGATTCTCTAGAGTACACCAAGCTCTTGGGCAATCGTCCCTCGAATTTCTGCCTCACTGATATGAGGTTTATAATAGCTTAACAGTACACACTAATGCTCCTCATCAGTTAAATAAAATAATCAGCAATAAATGACCTCAAAGTAGGTTTTAGTTTTTAACGACCAAGTAGCTTTATAAATCTGCTTTACTGAAAGGATACAATACCATTTCTGAAACACATTTTACGTATTTTTAATAATTTTTATGCCAATGTTTATCATGGATACATCAAAAGATTAGATTTTATAAATATAGAATCCAAGAGCATCTTTTTAATTCTAAAATTTGTGTATATTGCGGGGAAAAAGTGAATATCGATGAATGAGATATCACATGTAGGACTAACAGTAGGTTAAAAAAATGCTTGTTACATGGAGTTATATCATTATAATGTCCACGTTGACATGCAGTGGGTAGCCAATGGGTTCGTGAGACTTCTAGCTCCGATTTGATCTCGGGGCTAACCACCACCGACAAAGTCAAATCTGCTACCTCACCACCTGAGTGAGGAAGAGTTTTCTTCGGATTTTTTTGCTACCCCCCCCCTCTTTCTTTGCATGACCGGGAACATCGCTGGAGCAGATGGACGCAATAAAAGCCAGCGAAAGCTAGCACGATTTTGTTCCAGTTCGAGTACCTTGACGCTATGACACTTTTTTTTCCAGGTGCTTAATCTATGATTGCGATGGTACAAAGTAATCAAGAAAATAATAAAATGCTGTAGTATTTTTCCTCAATTTATATAAAGAGTAGATATATTTTGTAACGATAATGCAATATTAATTTTACACACAGAAAAACAGAAATGTGGAAACTTGTTTAAACAGAAATGTGGAAAACTGTAAGCCTGTCTCTCATTTGTATTTCGTGTCTATTTGACTTTAAGATTTAGATAATTTTTCTCAACATACTTGTTAACTGCTTTGCGTTATTGCGTTTTCCATTCTTCCCTTTTAATTAAATTTTCTCGCATCACAGTTTACTGTAACTAACAAAAATATTTTACATTTTCGAAAAAAATATTAATATTCAGAAATAAAAAGCCTTTTTTTAGATCAACTATCCCCCTCCCCCAAACAAACAAACAAAATCCGGTTAATAATTTTTACTATATTTGGACAGACGAGAGTAATTTTTTTCTTTCATTTTGAAGAATCGTATCTAAATTTCAGTTTTGCGACCAAGATAACATAAAATGGGTTTGTTTATTTCTTAAACATTTAATATCAAGGGATTTTGGAAATTTATTTTATGCTTTATCTAAAATAATTCTTAATTTGCCTGGAAGTGATATTTAAATATAAGATGGGGGTAGTATAATACTATTGTTGATGAATAAGTTACTTAATGTCATTAACAGTAATATTTTTATAAATATTCGGCACTGGGTGCAGAGTTTTTTTTATAAGAAAATACAATAGTGTGTTAGAAAAGGTACATTTATCGTTCACTTTGATCTTTAAGAATCTCTCTAAGTATTTCCTCCCTTTTCCCCTTCATGACTCAGTGACTGCATTTCTCTTGAATGTGGCGTCACGCTACACTGATGATGACGAAAAATAAATACGAAAATTTCGGTGACATACGCAAGCCCAGATTAGAAACGCTTTTGTCACAAATTTAACATGAATACAGGTACACTATCGAAAGGATATCAAATAGTAACCAATAATAAATTTGTTCTGGCATACTCGATGGAGAATTAGAATTGCGTTTCTATAGATAAAACATTGTAAAAAAAGAAAAGAAAAAGCGAGGTACACAGCATTTAGATCCTTCACAATTTTATGGTAATATTAATACAAAATAAAGCCATGTAATGTTATGTTCGCTTTATCAAAATTTCCTTGAGATAAGTTGTTTTTGGTTTTTTTTTCAGTTTTAAGTATCGTCTAGATATGATTTTACAATTCGATTTTGAAGGGAAGCTTTAATCCCTTCAGCTGGTATACTGGTTGATGTAACGTTCTATAGTTGTTTATATTTAAATCTGTGTTTGACATACAAGCAGAAATTGTAAACTAACGAATAATTGCACTGGAATAACCTTTTATCAAAAAAATGTAATTATGTATGTTTAACCATTTTAGAAATTTAATTGTATTATATATTACCAGATCTCACAAAAGTATTTTTTCATGCTTCAAGGAACGCAGTTCACACAGTAAAATATTTAATGTTCTCCTATACGTAATAGACACTTGTATTCGTAACTCATTACCTGTATTGTATAGCTCCTCGTTATCTACTAAATGATTATATCTGATTACCCAGCCACACGTTGAAGCGAATCATTCATTCATCTGTAGGTTTGCCTTTTTAGAAGGAAGCAATAAACATAATATACGAATGCAAAATTAGTCTTATTTTTAGATTCTAAAGAAATCCTATTAAGGATGTTTTCTGTTACTCGAAAAAAATAGTAATTTCGATTTAGTCTCTCTTTATTTTTACGTGAAGTAGATAAATGTTTTGATTTGTTTAAAGAAAGTCTTTAAAGAAAGGGTTTTTCTAGAGTTGAACATGTTAAAGTTGTAAATATCTGTATCTGTTAAGTAGGTAGATGGATATTTTTGGTATTTATTTGTTTTATATTTTCAGTCTCAAATTTTTGCCAAGAAATTTCCCTCTGATATGAACTGTTCACCAGAGATCATCCACATGGATGTACTTCGTAAGATACTGCACAATAAAGGATATTTTATTCATTGGCTGTCACTTAAAATTTAAGCAGGGTGACATAACTTTGTTAATCACAGAACTGAAACTTTAACTTATGCTTCTGAGTCTGTTTTAATTCCCACGTGAAAACTGGAAGGGTGTGAATTTCTCTTAGACTTATCCATCACTTAGAAAAATCTGGAATTCTTAAAAAGAAAAAACGATAAGCTTATTAATAACTGACAGATATATTGCTGAATGGAAATTTTTGACTAAATAGCTTATATTTAATTACTATTTTAATAAAAAATTATTAGCTAAAGTCCATTCTCTAACCTTAGTTAAATATATGCTCGTTACTTAAATCCCATATATTTAGAAGTGTTTTATGAATTGCTTATAATACATTTAAAGCCACTGTTTGTAAATTAGTACACAGTGATAAATTATTTTTCCAATCGCTTGAGGGGAGGGAACTTTTTCTTCCGCCGGAAATTACATGCATAGTGGAGTCATTTCTAACTTATTGTTGCCTTAAGGGTGTCTCCAATGCCATGGCACAATTGTAAGGTTTTCACCTCTTGAGTATAGTACTTTCGTTACTCTTAGACAACCTCAATCAATTCTGCTACAACCAGTTACCAATGGGAACACGGCAATAAACAATAGTCATGGTGAATACTACCTGTTGAGAACATATGCTCAGTAGTAAAATAAAGAAGTATAAAATGAACAAGCGAAAATCTAAATGAAAGATATAATTTCAAAGCTTTAGGTAATTGGGTAAGTTATCATTCGTTGTTATGAAGATAATAAATAAAGTCGGGCGATGTCGCTCTATATTTATCTAGACAGTAGGGTACTAAAAAACAATCTCCAAAATATTAAGTGCATGAGAATAGACAAAAAAGTTAATATTTATTGTATTTACACTCGTTTAAGCAGCAGGTTCCAGTCTCATTAGTCCACGTACAGTAGTCTGTATCACTCCAAAATAAAACATTCACTTGTGTGAATGATTTAGTCTGGAGTGAAAAACGCGTAACATTTAGCACGTTGAATGCCAAAGGGGTCACTGAATTTGTTCAGAGCACCACTTGGGTCAACGTGGACTCCAGGAAAATAAAAGTACTAAGAATGTTTACACAAATTAACTTGTTTATTGTAATTAATGTTTCACCGAAATATTCAACGCATAATGAGAAATTCATGTTGGCCAGACAGGCAAGTCATGCGAAGTTCGAGTGTCATTCAACGTGTTAATGATAACTTATAGCTTGCAATCATAAATAAGTAGAATTACGTTGATAATACGAATAAAAATTTGCTCAGTCATAATATAGGCTATAAAATGTTAGTGGAAAAGTATTCTGAAGTAAAAGTGAAAATTATAATTAAGTTATGTTTGAGTCTAGTAAAGAAAAAAAATATGTCCTTAAAAGACAGAATTATAAAATGAGAGCGCGTGTCACCAGATAATAAATTACACACCATTTGTTCACTTAGTCCTTTTAAGTTTGTTACACAATCTAAAGCAAAATGGAAATTACCATTCATAATGAGCTTTCTTCAGATATGATGTTGCCGAACGATGGCCGAATGGTTAGGGTGCTGGCCTTCGGAACCAGAGTTCGTGGGTTTGAATCCCACTGTGGCATGGATGTTCGTAGTCGTTCGGAATCGGCTTTAAGCAGTAGGTCCCGGTCTCATTAGTCCTCGTGTTGCAAAAAGTAGACCGTAGCGCTCCAAACCAAACCAAACCAGATATGATGCCTCACTTGATTTGTATATCACTGAAATTTCTTATCCAGTACCTTTTACAAGCTTCAAAATATGTAAACAGGGTTCTTATTCTACCGAGTAAATTGCTATTATCTTTGGTTTAACGCGGCTGAACACCACAGCTATACCGATGTGTATCTTCTGGTTTAAAACAGATAAAGATTTCAGTACATTTGGAAAAAAAAGTTGTTAAAATTTATGACTAAGGTATTATAATTAAAATTCGGCAGAGAAAGTGAATTTCTTCTTATGCACTTTCATTATTTCGAAACTTTAACACTGCTGTCGGAGAATGAAATGTCGGCATCATCAAATGAAGTTAATTTTCCATATACTTTTTTTTAAATGCAAAAATCCTGCTCACTTGATGTTCTGATAAGCT
>CM063503.1:119800584-119843084 GCA_032207245.1 Pardosa pseudoannulata
GACCGGAAATTAACACTGTCCTCCAACTGTGTCAAGTTTTTCTTTTTTTAACATTAATTTTATCTTTATTTTGCACTCATTTTCATTAATTGTTTTATATCACCGAAAAATCCTATTTTTCTTTCTTTTAAATTAAATCTTTTCCTTATAGATAGCTAAATTTGTTGTATTCTGCTTCATAAGGTGTTTCAGAGTCAAACCTTCAAAATTTTCAATTAAAAAAAAAAATTATAGCCTGAGAATTTCTGCTCATATTGAAACATACCGCATAAAAGCCGGTTTATTTTCTGAGTTATGATAAAAAATTTAATTGCTTGTGAGATTTATATGTTAAGAAGTAGACTTCAATAGTAAACAACGTATGGACGCATGACAGTTTATGCTTTTGTAACTTCTAGAAAGTTGCTTAGATATTATTTCACAAATATTCACAGTCATTTAAAATGTGTAGAAATATATTTACATTGATATAACAGCATAAAAAGTGCCTTTTCTATCTAAATAAATTTAAGCTACAAAAGTTATCTATTTTAAAGCTGGTGATAATTTTAAATTGATTTTTGTCTTTGTGTCGTACGATGTTGTATGCACGATTTCTAAAGAACTATTTAATATTTTTACAGGAAATTTTCAGTGCTTCACTATTATGATGTTTTTGCAATATTGAACTAAATCTATTACTATATATGTAAAATTTCTAGTATTTTAGAGGAGTAATTTAAAAAAAGAAAAAAATGTTAATATTGTGAAAATTAAATATCAAAATTATAGTTTTTTTTGGTAAAATTTTAAAATTGTGTTCTTCATTGAAAACTTGAAAACTAACATTGGGCTGGAAAGTATTTTCTAACATGGGCGCAAGAAAAAATATTTTATCATAATTAGAAAAATTAAGTTATAAGTTTGAGAAGTTAGGATAAATGACCACCTGTCAGTCTATTACTAATCGAATTCTTCCTAAAGTTCATAGTAGAAAATAATTGTTTGTATATAGAAGATGGAAAAAACATAGCACTAAGTTTCTGGGCTTGAGATATTAGAGTTGAGAAAGTTGTCTTCGATGACGATTTGGAAAACTCTAATTTTGGAACATTAAGAAACAACAGCTTGAGTTGAACTATAGATTGTAACGCAATTAATTTAAGTTGCGAACTCGGCCTAACTGCTTCACAATTTATGTTGAAATTTAAGGTGAAATTATCTAATTATCTCTGAATGCATAGAAATATTGAAATCGGTAGCGTTTTACAGGTCGCCATCATTATGACTCCTTAAATTTGCCATTAATATTATATCAATATAATTTATTATGTGGTGAGTTGAAGCTGGCCACAATTTCACCATATGTGATATAATATACATCTTTAAAATTGCCTGATATGTTTTTAAAATTGCCTGTAATCTATTTTCACTTTAACTTAAATACAAAACATTGAATTGATATTTGTTGTCCGAGCTTTAACCGAACCTACGTGAAATGATCATAGTCTCAAAACCTCATAAATGTTTTCTATATGTATAATCTTTTCATCGCCAGTCTGCATTTTGACAAGAACCGTCATGAAAAAGGGATATGATTTTAAAATCATTTGAAGATATTTTATAAACGAGCTAGTAAATTTAAAGGTAAAATTAAACTCATCATTTGTTATTGAAATTAGAAGAAATGAATAAAGTTGAAATTAATCTTTTATGCAACAAAAATGGGATAAAGTGATGAAAACAGTGACAGTCGAGTAGTCTGTCGAGTAGTCCAGCAGTGACAGTCGATAGTAGATCGCAGTATCACACTCAGATTGCGCAACTTGGAGTTGCTCCACTGCTGCAGTAGCTCTGGAACTGATTCATTTTCAAAATGATTTATTTTTAAAATCGCTATCTTCAACCTCTAAAAATGCCTTTTGCTTTTAAAGAAAAATACCCAAGTTTGGTTCAGGTTAATCTTAATGAGGAGGCAAAGTTCATATCCCATATATGTGTAATATTTTTTGTTTTTATTGTGTAATTCATGAAAAAAATACAGAAACAAGTGGGACATTTGGACAATTTTATTTGAATAATAGTCATTACTTACTCTCCCACCATTAAAAAACGTCTTGGGCATAAAAATAAAACAGTGAAATCTTTATTAAAATTAGTAAGCGTGGTAAAAATCTATTCTTAAATTTCAAATGTATGACTACTAATACTTAATTTTTTCTTGTGTACAATTAGTTTTTTTTATTTACAGTTTTATTAAAATTGATTTCATAAGAATAATTAGAAGTATATTTTTATACGCAAAAAGAAATATCAGATTTGAAAAGAAAATATTTCTGTCCTAGTTTCATTTGGTAGCTCCGAGTAAGATTACAAACAATATGGTTGCTTAGAAACTCCATACGCTTGGCAACCACTACTCTAATAGTTAAGATAATTTCAGATTTTCTTGTAAGTGTAATCTTTGTGAGATACAATCAGAACTAAAATATTATTGCTTAATTGCTAAAGCACGTCTAAAAAGAATTGCATTCACCTTGCGAATATTTTGTACTTATATTTTATTTTATTTTTTATTTCTGCGATACAACAAAAATCTTAGGAATCATTTTTATCTTTTAAATTAAATCCGTTTCTTTATAGAAAGCCTTTGTTGGTTACGAGTGAGAACAGAAATTGCCATCGATGACGTTTCACTCATTGTTTCATACACGTAAGCGAAGAATGCACTCTTTTCCACGAAAGATAGAAATTACAGGAAATCATATGTTTAATATTGAAGCTTAAAGAATGTACTTTTCTTTCGTACGGTTTATTCCTGTCTTAAGAGCTTTGTTTACATGAAGATTTAAACTGAGTGCATCTGACTTGAGTGACTTACGCAAAACTTGTTCTTTTACATAAGGATTTTAATCTTATATGAAAAATTCCTAAAGCTGACGTAAAGGCATTGTTCATGTTTGTTTTGAGAATTATAAAAATAGTATGTTCGCTTTCAAGAAATTTTGTAAAATATCAGATATTTCACCCCTGACAAAAATTAAAAAATAAAGAAAGTTTTTCATGCTTTTTCTTTGCTAAAAAAAGCAATGCATATAGATTAAGATCAAGTAAAATGGTCGTCAAATACGAATTATCGGTGAATGGCATGAGGCATCCTTGGGCAACTTTTACATAAATAATGTGTATCTTTTATTTTTTAGAGACAATTTTTAGATTTTGGTATGTTGCAGTTTTTTCAAACCTATTATAAATTCCCCAAAGAGAGAAACGAAATCTAAAACATAAGCAAATCATAAATTGTGCGAGATTAGTAGCAGAGAATTTGGACGTCCCCTTCCACTGAGAAATATCCAATATACACAGTATTATGAAGATGGTGAAAGGTACTTAGACATATATTTATCTACAAAGCATACGATCATTAAATTATTTTTGTAAATATGAGAGAAACTGTCCACATATAGCCATTTTAAAAGCTGCAAGCTAACGTTTTTCAGGAGATTAAAGTAAGAAGTATTAGGTTGTAGGATTATAGTTTATCCTTTTCATGTATTTACTAATTAAATATGAATATAAAAGTAATTACTTCAAGATTCCTGAACCAAGACTGAACTAAACGATATACTGACATTTCGACATTCAGAGGTACCTCAATGCAACATTAGAGCTAGTACTTATCACTGCAGTTTTACTATTTGTAAATAATTGGATTATGATTATGATAATTTCATTTAGTTAGTTTTGGGAATTTAAGAATATTACAGGTTAAAAAGATATGTTTCTACTACTTAGAGCAGTAAAACAGTTACGGCTAGAAATATATTTATTGTTACACTTAAATGCACACAATGAGAAACGAACAGTAGCAATATCTTTGACATTTTGATGTATGAGACATAACAAAAGAAGTTACTTTAAAACTTTTTTTAGCTAATGGACACATATATTACTCACAATTGATTTTTTGGACAGTTTAATTAAATAGCACTAAATGTCACAACCATAACAACGCAAAAAACGGTATTGTTTTTGAAGAGCTGTCCTTGTTTAAGAATAAAACGTCTTTTTATTCTACACTTTTTTTTAAAGGCAAACCTTCGAAAGTATATTTTTAACTTTTATATTTGAAAATGAGTGCCAAAAAGTAATATTAAATTCTAGTAACATTCTATAAAATGGTTAAAAAGACAGAAATATTTCAATTCTCTCGACACAAAAAATATTTAAATTGTCTTCTTAACCAATTCCTTTATTTTTTACATTAAGAGGGTACTAGAACTGGAATGTTACACTTAAATACAATAAAAAATATTTAAGGGGATCTCTAAAAATTATCGAAGAGGAATAATATTTATTATACATTAGCTTAAAGTTCCATTTATTATTACATATTTTAATCTATTCACTTATTCAATTTTTTGTATTGAGATTTTGAATAAGCGTGCAGATATGCTGAAGATATATTAAAGTAATAATATGCAAAAATGAAAAGACATGCCCATCACTAAAGCGTTTACCATTCTTACATTAATGCATTAGTTTTTATTTTTGTTTGTAATAGGTGTAACGTGAACATTACTTGATAACTTTTCCCGTGCTATGAATTGAAATGGTACATTGAATTAAAGATTGCCATTAATTCGCCATTTTATGTTGTGTCGAATTTCCCAAAATATTTTTGATTTCATGCCGGCTGTGTTATCAATAAAATTCCTTTAGTAAAGAAAACAGAATTACAGAAATTAAAAGAACTTTACTTTTTGGATTTAATTTTTTAATCATTGCAGTTTGTAAATTTAAGGAAAGAGATATTCCATCGGTTTGAAGAATCATTTTCTTGAAATTAAAATTGGGAAAAATATTTAAGATACTTAAAGGTTTTATGTACTCATACATAAAGAAGTTTACAAATTTCATACTGAAGATTCAAAATTTAAGCTCTGAATTTTATAGTAATGCCGATTTTTAGAGTCATTGTAGGTGAAAACTTATGAATGATTATACTATTACTAGGTTTTTGTTATACTTCATTCTCATCATATTACAGTACATAATTTTATTTACAAGAACCGTATTGATAAAAAGGGTAATGCAATAGAGCTTCGTTACTTTCAAATAGTATGCACCGAGACCTGTTGGATACTTGGAACTCTATGAAAAAGCATATACGTTTTGTACTTAAACTATCCTTCAGCATATTAAATATTGTAAAAATATTTTCGAGGTCATAACTTTATGGTAATATTTACAAATAGTTGAAAATATAGTTAAGTAATGTTCTATAAATGATGATATATCTATAATATTCAAATTACAAAACTGAATATTATAGATATATCATCTATAATATTCTAGGTTAGTTTGAGGAGTAGTTTTGTTTTCTAATATTATATTACTGAAACTACATTAAACTTATTGGTATCCATCTATGAAGCCGCATTTTTGTCTTACTGACAAAGGGTGCTTCCTTCTACAATCAGGTATTTCCTCCTTCCGTCAAAGTAAAAGAACGATCATTATCAACGAAAGACTTCTTTACGATGCTTCTATTAAAATCTCATTTATTAATAGATGCGAGTGTAATTTTATTTTAGAGAGAGTAAAATATCTTTCATACAAAGTTCTTTTCTATTAACATCCGACTACTATAGTTCGTTATCTTGGGACCACTTCAATTACAAAGTTATTCGAATATTGGATTTATAAGCTCAGTTCGACATACGAGAAGAAAAGTGTCTGCTTAGTTTAAATTAATAAATTTTCTGTGCTTTTGTTTGTTTTGGTTTGGAGAACTAACGGTAATTTTTTTACAACACGAGGGCTAATTGGACCCCTGCTTAAAGTTGCTTTCAAAATGCTATGAACATCCGTATACAAATAATAGGATTTGAACTCTTACCGAATAGTAGAAAAATTTTTCAGATGAGAGCTGTAGCATCTGGTAACAGTTTTAAGATCTTTACAGAGCACGTTGTCATTAATAATTTAGAAAGATTTTCCCCAATTGATTGGATGTATTAGAGTATCTTAATTCTTATAAACTTTTGTGAGAGTTTTCAGTAATTATATATAATGAATTAATAGTAACTTTTTACTTTCAGTATCTCAAATATATGTAGCGATATTCTGAATCTAATGAAATTGAAAAAAGAAAATCTAATATTTTTCGTTAGTAACAATGGAAAATATTACTAGAAAAAATATGGGCACTTTAAAAATTGTTTGATTTCAGAACCAGCATCATCTGTTGATATCAGCTGTTACTCGCAAATTTAAAAATGCTATTGTTGCAACATTGGAATGCTCAAAATTATGACAAATAGGGAAAAGTAGCGCATATATCATGCTTTATATTCTCTTCGTAACTTTACTTTTCGTGTTTTTTTTGTTGTAATTAAAGAGCAAAATGCTTTTGAAATATCAGGCGAGAACATGTAGCTATGTTAGCACAGCTGAAACTTTGCACGCGAAATACGAGAAGAATTCAGTGTATTGGTTTGGAAGTCAACGAGGAAAGAAAGCGTGGTAACAACACAACCTGTACTTTGACTGCAGGTTAAATACAGCTATAAAATCCTCATAGACAGGTGAAAAGACAGATGATGGAGAGGGGCACATTTACGGACATCATCTGGAAACTGTTATTTAAGAAACTAGGCAAAATATAAGGTAAAAATACATAGTGTCAATGTGTAAATCTGAATTATTATTGCATAAATCATTATGTAATAATAATAATTCAGATTTTAACAGTGGTAATAATATAATTACAGTTCTTTACGATTATAGAACTTGTTTAGTTGTTAGTATGCTTAGTTCCGAAAATGTGTGTCCAATCGTCTCAATTCCTTAATTAAATTAATAACAGATAAAATTAATAATATTAGATAAATAAATAATAGTGTGAAAATATTGTATTATCAGTATATAAATAAATATTTATGGGCAGCAACCAGTACCCGACTGAACCAGCACTTGCTGGTATATACATTAAATAACATACTTGTTACAAAAATTGGGAGGAAAATAACATAAAAGATGTTATTCATAGCTACAGCTTCTAGGTATTATAAATACTTTAATTAAGCGTTAATTAAGTGTTAAATGGAACTATGAAAACACTTCAGAAATCATATATTTAAGAAATATGAAGTGCGAAGTGATATCCGCTTTCGAATGACGTGATAAATCGCATGCTTGCACCGACTGGCTCGTAACCATGTAATGTAAAACGCAAGCAGCTTCTATTGCATGATGACACTAATTAGAAGAGATGCTAAACTGCAAGGTTGCGTACAAAGAGAAAAAAAATAGGAAAGGTAGGGGACACGCAGCCATCTTATCTGTTGTTATGACTGCTGCGAGTGGAAGATACACTTCACTAATTTTGTACAGAGGGGAAAAAAAGTGTTTTTGATGTCATCCTAGTTTACAACAGTTATTTTCATCAAAACTTTTGAAAATAAAGTAATAATTTTTGCTTGTTTGTTTTGTTTACTCAAATTATTTCTCATAAATTTTCATCATACAAAGTCAAGTTTTTAGTGCTGCTTCAAGTCCACTGAAAAAAAAAGATTGCCGATTTCATGTTTTAACATAATCCTATTTAAATTTCTGAATATTTATTTTATATCCTGAAGAAATCGCCATTAAGAAAAAGCAAACAGAAGAAAAATACTGATAAGTCTAGCATGTTTAATCCGATATGTGTTCCGAGACATAAATCTAAATATGGAAGCAAAGATGCGTGCCCCGATTAAAAATTGCCTCATTTTTTTTTAAACGAAAAACAGATGAGTTCATTTAGGGTAGATCGCTTCTATGAAGTTTATCTCATTTCTATCAGTATAGTAAAAAAAAATCGCAAGTAATCATAACGGAAAGTGATGTTTATAATATGAACCGCGGAAAAACCGCAGAAAAGTTTCATCAATACGTATCAAGATTCTACATATTGAAGTGTTTTCATCCTGCCTTTAGAGTGGATTCATGGAAAATTTTTAAAAAGAGTAGTTTTTCTTAAGGAGCGTGAAAAACAGAATTCCAATTAAACAAGTTATTTATATTACAGTAAACTTTGAAAGAATATTTGACGATTGATAATTTGAGGGACTGATGACTTGATCTTATTGAAACAGTCGCTTAACATTTAGGCAACTTAATAAAAAAAATATAATTTTAAATCTCTGGGATCCAGAATATTTCAACAATGTTTTATTTTAGGTTGAATTTATCCTTATATATTATATATATATAATATTAAAATCCCTTATTTATGTATTTAATATTAATTTAATAACTTTTGTTCATCAAGTAAGTTCGGGGTTTGCACGGTAATTCGGAGTTTTCCCTCCAGACACGCTATAGACTTAATTCAGCCTCTGTCTGTACTACTTTAGCCAATACTTAGCGCGTTCTCTTTAAACATGGGTACTTTTTTTTATCACGTGATCAATTGTGCTTAGGGATTATTCGTAGTCTTTTTACGGCAGGAATCCCTACTTGAAAAGCGTATGTGGGGGATCACATTGCTTATGTGCACGAGGTTGTAAAAGTGTTTGCCTATTGTATGGATTTCATGTTTCTTACCAGACATAAACTGTGTCGCGATTTTGAATGAGTCTCGCCCATATTATATTATATTATATATATATATATATATATATATATATATATAGCGAAATTATGTGTTGAAGTAATTCTTTTAGTTAGAATAAAGTACTTCAACACACAATTTCGAGTTGTATTTAAGTTGCTTTAAGTTAACGGATGAAAAAAACATTTCTACTAATGGGCTACAATTTCTGTTTGAATCTCTTTACTGTTTTCTTGATATAGGTTTGAGAGAAAGTATTACAGACACATGAGTAAATGTTGTTGAATTTATACATGCATCATAATCTTAAAATTCTTTCGATTTTATAATAAGATAACATTCTATGATCGAAGATAACAATATTATCAATAACAATTAAAAACATTACATAAGAGTGTTACGGAACATTAAGCAATAATAGTTGATTTTTTAACATATTTTTTGTACCATTTAGCTATAAGTCAAATATAAATTCTGTATGAAGTATAAAAATTTTTAAGCCAAAAATAATTAATACTAAAAATCTGAAGCACTAAAATATTATATCGAGCAAAATATCATTTATTCTTTGAATTAAAAAAAATGCTTTTAATATAAAAAAACTTTTCAGCTGATTGCATTGAACTTCCTCAGTTCGAATAAACGATAAGTTAAGGTGAGAAGTCGAGAGAGATCGCCTTAAGGAAGTCTGGTGAATATCGATAAAAAAAATGTAGCTTTTAACTACTATTTTTGCTGTAATGCCATTTGCACCATTTTTTAATATTACTTTTTTTAGATAACTGACAAATGAGTACAATTTAGGTAAATGTAAATTTAGTTCAATTAGTTTTATCTTGACAAAAAAGTTGTTAGAATTAATGCATAAATTAGCGCCTGCTTATTTACATTAGTTTAAAAATTGTATATTAATATAAGATCGACAACTATTAATAAGATTGCATTCAGGCTTTACGCAGCTATAAATTGTGAATGAATATTTCTATGGTGTAGAATTTATCATTTTGTAGAGACATATATTATGTAATTGAGTAAAATAATAATGGTTCATTACGAATGAAATGAATTACAAATACATGAGTCAGACGACGATGGGTAGGGCGCTGTTTTTCGGTTCATGGGATCAAATCCCACAGCTGCCATGGATGTGCGTAGCCGTTCGGAATCGGCTTTAAGCAGTAGGTCCTCGTTTAATTTGGACGAACGATGGCCAAATGGTTAGAAGAATTTTCTACATTAACAAAGGAATAATTGTGGACATTAAGTATAATTACTGGCAATATAAACAGTAAATATATTTGGTAGTTCCAATAGTTGCTGAGGACAACATTCTACATCGTATTACCTACTAAAACTCTACAAATAAATCAAACACGAATTAATTTATCAAAACTAAAAAATTAGCATTATTAGGCTGTTTAAATCGTTAATGAAATACAGGACATACAGTGACAATATTTTTTATACTGAATGTAATTATATAAACGATCTGTTAATATATTTCCAAAATAAAAATTTGATTTTAATTATTTTTCTTAAAAATCCTTTTTAATTTTTCAATTTTTTATATACACAGATAAAGCTTAGGATGTTAAATCACCATGTTCTTGAATGCACATCTGAAGGCGAAATGAGGTAAGTACGTCATATGAGATACAAAACACTACTTAAATCAGGGATAACATATCTGTCAAAACTAGGTTAATTATTTCATTCTATATCTCAAAATATATTCCATTTAACAGCATAATTATTTTTCTGATAGCCTAAAAAATTACCGATTTTTTGGTAAAACTGTTTCAACCCAGGAGGCCCGAGGGTTATAAAGACATTCCATACAAAAAAAAAAGAAAAAAAAAGGATAAAAATAAACTTTCCAAATTTCCAGTAGTTGTCTTATAGGTTTTCTAGACCCCAATAACATGAATTTCCCCAATTTTCACTAAATATTTCTCTCAGAAAGAGATACTTTTAATTTATTCGGGCTCAGGGACCCTGTACATTCGCATACATTTTTGCATTTTTATTTTGTGTTTTTGATGGGACGGAAGATGCTGTCAAAAATACATCGTTATTTGATTATAATGATGAAATATAAAGATGTGACTTAAGTTCTTGTCTTATGTTTGTGCTTTCGGAATACTAATAAAAGAAGATCTACATTCCAAAACACTTTTGAAAATTAATATTTTGGATAATCCAAAATATATTTTAAACTTTTAATGAAGTATTTACGATAATGCAAATTTTCTGTTCATCATTAAAAGCAATTTTGTTGGTATCTGGCTGAAAAAAATTGCACCGGTCCTCGAAGGTTAAGTCGAATTGACGCACTTACCCCATCAAAACGCGATAAGTGCATAGCTCTCTTTTAAATGCCCTTGCAGTTAATTGAATATTCGAAGAGGCTAATGAACAAAAAATACAATTCTAAACAACATTTTATAGATATTTTAGCCCTTAAAATTCAAAATCGGCATAAAACTCGGTGCTCTCTTGTGTATTAGTGTGAGTAGTCAGTTTTTACCCTATTCCATGGATAGCACGGAATGAAACAAAATAACAGTAAGAGTATGGCGGATTAACCCACACTTGAGTCGAAAATGCACTTGTTCCACTTCACTCTACTTTAACTTTTGTTCGAGAAATTCTATCTAAGCGTTATTTTTATCTTTCAAAGCGAAAGCAAAAGATGGGAATCAAATAAAAGTTTGCATTACATTACTTTCACCTAACATTCATTACTACTAACATTTATCACTACTAACATTTCATTATCTTATCGAAATTTTTTTGGATCAAATGTTATTAATATTTTGGACACTTTATTTATACTAATAGTTTTTAAAAGATAAAATATGCACAAATGTTTTTATTATCATGATGACATCTTTTGTTAATTATTTTGATTAAAGAGAGAATAATTATGAAAAGAGAAAATACATTTGAACACGCTGACTAAATTTCATTGTGCTATCAACTATTTTGGATGAAATATTAAAATTTTGTATGCTCAATATTTTTCTCTAATAATTTTAAAAGAACTGATAGACAAACGTAAAATGCAGGCATGTTTGTACCACTTTGATGGCATATTATATTAAATTCTTTTGTTTAAAGAGAATAATTATAAAAGTTAATCAAAATACATTTGGACATTAACGTGCACGATTGAATTTAAATTAACTGCAAAATAGGGATGACAATTGCATTGCATGCCTCAAAATTTTAAATACCAACGAAAACAAATAATAGAATATAATGCATGGGATACTGGCACACGGGAAAAAATGAGTTTTAATTTCACTTGGATTTGACAAATTTGATAAAATTCTATTTCCCACCTCTGCTGTTAAACATTGTGGGTATATATATATATATATATATATATATATATATATATATATATATATATATATATATATATATATATACACACACACGTTTGTATGTGTGTGTTATTGTTAAACAAATGGTTGAAGTTTTATGACTGAAAGGGTGAAATAAAAGTTTAGTGAGAGGGCAAGTTACCATACGAAAAGAGAAAATACAAGTATCATATTTTAAGAAATAGGGAGATATATGTATTGGTATCCATTTATTGTGTATTGTAATTTCAAGTTTGATGAAAGGTATTGAAATTTTAAATAGTTAGCTCATATATAGGATTATAATATATAAATTAAAATTGTTAAAATTTTTAATGCATGGAGTATGATTTACACTTGCGTAAACACAGACCTTTTCATGTAAACTGAACAAATGCAGGAATCGATTGAGCATCCGGCTTAAGAATGGGATTGCGTCTGACATCGAGTATTCAAGAATGAGGACTATAATTTCTCACGGAAAATTACACGACTGGAACGTTACACATGAGGGGCCCTCGATGGGGCTTTGGATTGAGGGGTCCGCATTCCATGAACGATCTAACCTATTTTAGAGGTCACTGGAGGCCGTTTGAAATCCAGATGCTCAAATCTTATATAGAAAATATTGTTAGATGCAGTTGCACACACACATATATGAAGGCAGGGGCTATTAACCGAATGTGTGCAAGATAGTATTTAGCCACCCTACTAATTCGGAATCCTATTAGATTGATAACTTAATACAGGGAATAAACGCTTACTAATATGTTTATGTGAGTGCTCCTTATAATTGAGTAGGAATCAAAATAGCAATAGGAATATGTAGATAAATATGTATATATTTTAAGGTTATACATCCTGGAAAACAAAAGTAACAAACTGCACTTTTTTTCACTTAATTGCACCTTTTCTCTTTCTTTTCTGCCAGTTCATTAATAAAATCTGAAGATTCTAAGCTAACGTAATTTCTTTTCAATCGGTAATATTCAAATCTAAAGATATAGGGGGACACAATTTGGTATTAAAATTATACATCATAACTTAAATTGCTCTTTTTATTATAATTCTATATTTTAGTTGATATTTTTGAAATAAAATTTCCTCTTACAATAACTTTATATTGAAAATCAATCTCTTTTAAATAGCAAACTATGCGAATGCGTAAATAATAAGCACTAGCCAAAGTTTATGGCACATTTATACTCAGACGCGAAAATAGGAGAAATTTTTTTCCACAAAATATTTTCAATTAAATTTTTAAACTTTAGTTAAAGCATTTTAATATATATTCTACCGGCCTCCCCACAAATTTGATCACCTAAATGCATGTACGATGTGCACACCTACTAGTCATGGTTTTTTTAAGTGGGCGATGCGCACGTCGGATGGGGGGACATGCCTTCCTCCATCCCACAAATCTTTTTTTTTTTCTACACTCAGTGTAGAAAGATTTTCAATTGACCTTGTCATTTTAAACAAAGGCACAATTAAGCCTCCTATAACTCTTATATGTACTTTATTTAAATATAAAGCAAAGTGAAAAATGCGACGGAGATCCTATAACGCGGTCTTCTTAAAAAGCAGTTTACGTATAGGGGCATTGCAACAATTCAAAAACGTTTGAAAAATTTATGGTAGCACTTACTTGACGTGTTCAATTTTTATAGTTTACATTTATGGGGTTTCCCCATTCCAGAAATTTCCCCAAAAATGAGCAAACATTAAAGCTTTTTACTAGATGATCCTATAACACGGCACGAATTCATTTAATTTATAGTATTTGTTTTTCCATAACGCGGCTTCGGTATCCGTAACGCGGCTTCCACATAACGCTGGGTAAATTAAGTTAAATTGTCTTTTTATGTTTATCATAACACATTTCCCGATTTGAATTAATTCTAAGCTTTAAACATGGTTTCCATATTACACGGTACTAATTAGTCGCGGTATGGGAGATTTGGCTGTAATACCAAAAGATAAAAGCATATAGTACGTTACACATTTTGTTAATATTTATATACAGTGGAACCTGCGCAAGAAGCTCCCGGTTAAGAAGTTTTCTCAGCTTAAGCCCTATTTCTGAGAACCTGATTATCCCCTATACGAGGGTTAATTTTTAAATTTTTACAAAAATTAGGACGAAAAAGAATTTTTGGGGAACAAAAGAAAGAACATTTCTCAGGTTATTTCATGAGTCTGTGTGCATACTCAGACTACTTAACGTTTAAGAAGGAATGATTAGAAGCCGATAGCCTGAGACAGACCTTTAGGCCATAAAAGTTACAAGAGAAAGTTCCCTTCCAATTAAAATTAACCCTCTACCTCTTTTATATGGTGGTAACCAGAAACCTCTCATTTGTGAATACATATACCAGAGTGTACATTTTCACTCTCAAAGAGGCTTTTTGTCGTGTTATCTAAAGCCACATTCATTTTAGCTGTTAGAGACATGATGCCGCTATTGGAGACTAGAAATAGTTTAAATTCATTTTAACTGTTCCATTTTAGCCAGAAAACAAGCAAAAATTTTTTTGGGCATCATTAAGTCGCCAGAAAGTTTCCCAAAACGTGTTTATTGAAGCAAAGTTTTATTTATTTGTTAGTTTCTGCTTTGAACTTCCTAGAGCGTGGTTTAAATTAAATAATATTTTTACATATTTACACGAGAATTATAGCTCGATGCTTTATCTGTTCACCAAAAACTGGAAATCTTAAACGTATTAGACAATTCCCACTTATCCCGCAATCAGATTACAAAAAGTAGGACTTATCCGAGACAATGCTTAACGGTGTGACTAGAAAAAAAAAAAAACCTTGAAGAAGAGAAAATAGGAAGATCATTAAAATAAACTTATTTAATACTTAAATAAGTGGGGATTAAACGTCTACGTAACGTGTGTCTAGGTAAGAACTAAGTCTCAACGTATTTATTACAAAACCCGATTCGATGCTATCATCTAAGAGTTCAATTTAATTCTTCGCTATTTCACGTCAGTCCGCATTTTCCTTTCAGAAATAACTGAATTGTTTAAACACGTTACCATCTTTTCATGTTTGGTAATAATATCTAATATATATAATTAAGAAAGATGTGTTCAGTCAGTAATTTAGCATTTAAGGTTCCAGTATTTATATTGTTGCAAACAATGCTTCTCAACATAGTGTGACGCCTTCAATATTCTCAAATGAGAGGTAACGTGAATAATGGATCCCAGTCCAATATAAAATTGGAAATTTACTATTATTCTTGATTAAATACGGCTATTTAGAAAGGAATGTTAATTCCTAAATCATGTAGAACTGCAAAGGATGGTTGCCGGTAAAACTTCCTCACGACGATCACAGTCGAAAGAAAAACAAGAGATTTATTAATCTCTTTCAAATGGGGAGACTTTTCAGGGTGCAATCCAACCCAATTTATCCCCCGTTCGGTATCCGAGACTCTGCCGCTCCCTATATGAGCGGACTTTACGAATCTCCCGAACTAGAAAAGCTGGCTCTCCGGTAACAAAACGCGAAAGCCTCCACACGAGGTCAACACACCCATGTAAAAATGACGAAAAAGCCCCGAGTAGCAAAATTGTAGGCTGTTTATACCTATGGGGTCAGTTACGGTTCCGCCAATTGTTTTTTTGGGTCAGTTAAAATCCCAGTCACTTGAGAGCTCTAGCTAAAGTTACAGTTATATTTTTTAGCTGAATTCTCATTCGCTGGCTGTCCTTTCACGGAATTTCGGAGCATTCATTAACAAGATCCATCAGGGGCGTATTCGTCTATTAAGTCAGATTGTCAAGATTCCAGACTCTTCGACGCCACGCTATTGTCCAGGTAAACAGGTGTACTACGATCAGCTGTTTTGGTGAGTGCTAGGATAAAGGGGAGTCTTCATAACAGTTTTAACACTTTGAAGTTATACGCAAGGTTGATAATTAGTGTTTATTAACGGAAAAATATGTAACTATTTACAAAGACAGTTATTAAAATAACAGATTCAATGATAAAACAAAACTCCAAAATAAACTAAGAATTTTATAAATTAAGAAATGCACTTTAAAAGTAAAGTAAAATGTATCAACAGATACATTATAATGAAAAAAATTCACTGAAAGTTTGTATACAAGGTGCATAGTAGTCTTTTTCTACGGAACCGTTAGTCGTAGAGATACATTTTCATTACGAAAATAGTTTAAATAACAGCTTTATACGTTTTCTATTCATCATTGTATTTTGTAAAATTTGAAACTCGTCATAAGTACCGTTACAAAACATGTTCTACTTCTGTGACAAAAACCGATTCAAGATATAAGAAATGTCAAGATTTTTATTCTTCATTAAGGGATCGGTTGATAGATTAATTACGGTTATTCGAGGTAGAAATCAGGTTGCAAAGTCCCTTTTACAATAAAAGAGAAAGGGTTCCTCGATTATAAATGGGGTTGTAACCATAATGAGATAGATCCCCTTTCTCCACTTTTGTTACAAAGGGACGCTCAACTGGTTTTAAACCCCAACTTACTGTAATTAATCTATTTACCGATCTCTTATTTAACGAGAAAAAAATT
This sequence comes from Pardosa pseudoannulata, assembly GCA_032207245.1. Lineage (NCBI taxonomy): Eukaryota > Metazoa > Arthropoda > Arachnida > Araneae > Lycosidae > Pardosa > Pardosa pseudoannulata. The sequence goes on from CM063503.1 coordinate 119,817,096, forward strand.
GTTTAAATATATCGGAGAAATATTGTTACAGAAAAGTGGAACTTTATGTTACGGTTCTTAGTACAAGTTTCAATTTCTACTAACTATAATGATAAGGAACAGTGTAACGTAAAATTTTTTTCTGTAATTTTCACAAAATTTAGTTTTATAACTGAAAATGCCACAAAAAATGCGTATCTTATTTGAAACATTTTTGTATTTGGAAGTATATGTCTACGACCAACGAGTGCGGAGAAAACTTTACTATGCAGACTGTATACTAAAGGAAATAATTGGAAAGGATATACAATTGAAAAGTACAAAATATAAAGGAACTGGAAAAAATATTGAACATTAAATATTCTCATGCAAACAATGCAAATCATCTTCATTCAAATTAGCATTTATGGACTTTCAGTAAATGTACTCATATATTAGATTTGTTTCTTCTTGGATAACTTTTTTCCTTTCGATTTTTCACTTCTCCCAGATTGAAATTCACGTTTAAATTAGTTTACACCTATTTTGTTTCATCTGACCTTGAACGATAATTATATTACTGTAAAACAGTTGCATTCAAACTATGTAGATTAACGGAACACTTAGAATTAACAAGTTTTTTTCAGTGAATTCTATCCAGGCCTTTAAGAAAAATATTTAATAGATATTTAATATTTAATGATTAATATTTAATGAAAAAAATTTAATATTGAATGCAGTTTAAATATTAAAGCAATATTTAAACTACATTAGTGTTATAAGTATTTCAAACAAAAGCAATTAAAGAAAATTATTGTATATTTTAGAAAGAAAATGTTAATATACAATTTATGCAATTTACTCTTTATTAGTCTTAAATCGTACTTCAAGTATCACCAACGTTAAAATTGGGTTCTATTGTCGTTAATTGTATACGTATTACATGTTCAGCACCAAATTCATTTCTCTATATTTTTTGCTTTAACATATATCTAAAACGAATTTAGTACATATATTTATGGAACTCCACGGTAAGGTAGAACAAGGTTTGAAAACCACTGCTGTAAAAAAGCGATAATTATTAAGAAAAAATTTATTACTACAAGTTTCAGTACAATATTATCAGTACTACATTAGAAAAGAGAGATTATAACTAATCTGGCATTGCTTTAAGCCAGTATACATTTGCCTTTCAGAAGATATGTTAATTTTGTAGTATGTTACATTTTTACCGTATTGATTGGTTCATAGTATTATCTAAATGCAAAATTTAGAAAGATAGTTTAGTCAAATAATATTTAAATCACACGAAGCACTCAAAATTAAGAATTGATCATGCTATATTGATCACAGTTGAATGTATAAAATAATCGGAGCAGAATTCAACGTGCAATATAGCAAAGTTTTAATTAAGTGATTAATATTCTAATAAAATTAACATTTAGAAATATAAAATAAAGAGTAATTTGCGAAAGACAAAATTTTATTTTATTGCTGATTCAAACTTATATTAAAATTCTATGGCTTCTACAATAAAGATGAAATGATTAGCATTTTTAAAAAGTGTTCTTTATGATTTGACGCAACTGTGCTTCAAATTTGTAACTAAAAAAATTCAAGTGCACTTTATTATATTTGTACATTAGAACCTGTACACTATAACATATTAACATAACTATCTACTTTAGCTGTATACTATCTATATTTTTAACTGTCTGCTCTTTAACATAATTTCCACCAATTCGCGTTCTTGGTGATATGACGCAAATGAGTATTAAATTTATCACCGATGGATGCAGGTATATTTTTATGCAATAGCTATATATACAGGCATGTTTTTTAGTAAGTTCTAACTGGAAACATACAATATATGTTTCTTTCTATTTTATTTGTGCATGGAAGCCTGTAAATTACTATTTCATACCATAACAGTGTACTTTAACGTCTACTACCTCTGTTTTTAGCTACTTACTTTTTAACATAATTTCCACCAATATCAAGACACTTGTATCTTAAAACCAGCTTTTGAATTATTCTCATAGAAATCTACTGCATTTCTAAGCACAGGCTAAACATTTACTTTTATTTTCCCCAGTCAACTAATTCAGTCCTCAGCGTGTTCAGAAATTTCAAGACCCTTCTTTAACGAAATTGTGGGACGACTCTTAAATTATCGTAAGTTTATTTCACATTGAAGACTGAAAATAATGACTTTGGGTATGAAACCAAACGTTTAGTCAAGTAATAATGAAGGATAATTTTTTAATATTCAATCTAAGAGATTTTAAAATTTAAAAAATCTGAAATGTCTAAAACCTTTAAAAATTTGGTTGACAATAGAATTAAAATATAAAAGCTCTTTAATTAAATTTGATATAAATTTTTAACTTTGAATATATTAATATATATATATATATATATATATATATATATTCCTAAATGAATTCCTATTATTTCATTTCATGCATTTTTTAATGTTATTTGAAAAAATATATTTATTGAAATGACAAAACTAAGAACTTGTAAAGAATCATTCTACAAAGGAGCAGAATTTTCTGTTTTCTAAAAAATCGAAAAAAAAAGCTGTTACAATGAAGTCGATAAGTACAAGCTTTCATAGAAAAATAAAACTGATGAAAGATGTACATTTATGTGTTTTAATTACAACACATCTCATAATGATAATCGATTGAAGTAAAAGCACTGATGAGTAAGATAATTAAAGTATTGTCTATGAGAAAAGATTTGGGAAGGAGAAAATTGGAGAAATTGCTAATTTTATACGTCATACTTCAACCACTTCCTGAATGATAGAGAGATTAGAGTGGATCTCTTTTTTGTGGTTTCAGCGGTTACTCTTTCATGGTTTTATTTACATGTGCGCATGCTATAAGCTCAGATAGCCTTCAATAAAAAAACGTTGTTAGCATTCTAAACCTGTGCTTTACTGCCAGATCAAAAGGTTTGGTGTGTCTCACATATACTTGAAAACAACTGAATGATAGAAAAGTAAAAACCTGTTTGGAAAGTTGTTTTATGATAAGTTCAAGTATGAAAGCAAAACCTTGACATCTATGCTACGTCGATGCTAAATTAAAGAGAAAGTGGGGACTCACACGCTTATTAAAAATGATTTTATAATTAATATCTAGAAGAAAAGATGAGATTAATCAAGTATTCGATCTACGAAAACCTCTAAATGACTTATTTATGGATTCTGTTTGTTTCAATTTCATGTTTTTGCGAAGTAATGATGCAGTCACATTTTGGAAAGTATCCAAAATATAAAGCCAGTTTCTTGAATGGCTTCTGAGTTTACAATTAAAAACGAATTTAACCCAGTGAGAGGTGATTTGAGAAAGTGAGTAATTCTGCTTTTGTTAAGGTTATTATAGGCACGACTATACATAAATAAAAAATTAAGTTGGGAAAAGTTTAGAAATACAAAATGACTTGTTTTACATCATTTTGCTTCCTTTTACCACACAGTTTAAATATTCCTCATATTACACAAAAGGACTGCTGAGATTTCAATTAATAAACAAATTTTACCCAGTGAAACGTAGTTGGAGAGAGTAATTAATTTTTTTATTAAGGCTATACGCATTTCTTATATTCTTATTTATGTATAGTCATTATATGTTTTGTAAAGTTTGGCAATAATAAAACATAAACTGACTTATTGTTTCACATCACTTTACTTTCACGACAGTTTAAATATTCTCCTTAAATTACACAAAATAAGTAGGAGAAAATAGACAGTATTGTTGCTGAAAAGAGAAATACAGTACTAGTGTACATGCATTGCCTAAAACTAAATCTTCATTATTAAAAAAATATTAGATTGATAAAAAACATACCGGACACAGCAAACATTTTTCTTCTAAAAGTTTAATGATTCCAGAATTTAACTTAGCACTTCAGTAGCAAAAGTCTTCCTCATATTTCTTAAAGGTTGTAAGGACTTATAAAGAACTTTTTTTACTTATTGTCTCAATGAAACGCAGCGAGAAAGAACTAACCTTTTTCTTTCAATCAAGTGAAAGGAATATTTAACTAAAATAACAACAGTAATGTAAATCGAGCGAAACGAGATATAATCAAGGGCAAAACACTGAAATGGGTCTAAAAACATCAAGTGATGACTAGCTTCAAATATTGTAAGGAAATGAAACGTTTTTGTTCTGTTGAAACCGACTTATCTTCATCATGTGTCGCATTAAAACTGTAAAAAATGACACATTTTTACTCAGTATTTAAAGGTGTATGTGGAATAACGAACTTTCAGGGTTAGAATCTAGCTTAAATTAAAATACGATACAGTAAATATGATACTACATACAAACACAAGTAATAGACACAGTTGTATTAAGTCTTTTATGAAGTTTATGCTATGGAATAGGAACAATATTCTTTTCAATTCGTTTGGTTTGGTTTGGTTTGGAGTGCTACGGTCTACTTATTGCAACACGAGGGGTAATGAGACCGGGACCTACAGCTTAAAGCCGATTCCGAATGCCAATGTGGGATACGAACCCACGCACTCTGGTACCGAAGGCCAGCATCCTAACCAATCAGCCATAGTTCGGCTCTTTTCAATTAGAAGTAAGGTACTACATGCGATGTTTTTATAAATATTCTGAAAATGAGCATACGTTAAGAGTTTTATGTTTATATTAGACCATGCTTTCTCCTTAATACTAATGTTACATATGTGATGTAGTTATATAAAATTTGAATAAAAGGAACCAACAGCATTGAGTTTACAGCATAAAATATAATCTTCCATTTTTACACAGCTGTATTTCCCATGTACTACTCTTTACTATTCACATAGTAGTATGAATAATTATTACCACCGCTATTAAATAATTTTTTATTAATAAAAATGCGCTGTATAAATTCAATGCTTTTACAAAACAATCGTTTACGATGGAGAAAAAATAAGTTATAATAATTTAGAACTCCGTTCTTTGTCACTGAAGCAGAAATCAAATTTCTTTGCATAAACAGTGATAAAAACTTAATGGCCTAAACGAAAATAAACGGAATTATATTAAACGAAATTATTCGAAGGAAATATTAAAATCATACCGTAAATTATCTTCATTGAGATGTTATATAATAAAACTTGTTCTAGAAAATTAGTACAAAATTAATTTTTACTACAGAGTGATTTTTTTTAAGTTTGGAATGCATCAGTGATTTCCATCTTTCTAAATAAACCTAGAGGCGTTAATAAGAAATCGTTATTTCATAGATTAAATAAACAATTGTAGATTTAACAGCGACAAAAAGTTGCTACAAACACGGAGTTTAAAAAATAAACAAATATTTATTTTTTATTTTGCCCTAAAATACAGTCAAACATTATCCGAAATGTGACTTAAGAGTCTCAACGTGATTTTAATACAATTTATGCAGACTTTGTTGAGAAACATTTCGTTGCAACATGACATTGAGGAAAATAGTTTTTCAGAATATTTTGAAAAAGGTAGATTAAGTTGTTTTATCATGTTCAGATTAAATACGAATTGAACATAGTGATTAGTTATATACTCAAAAAATACACAGGATTCAAATTTGAATTTTTTTTTTATTTCCTTTATTACATTTAAACACAACTGAAAGGTATACGTAATGTTCTCCACCATTTTCACGTCTTATTTTACACTATACCGTTTATAAAAACAATTAAATAAAATCTAATTTTTCCATACATTAGTCAGAACTAAAGTTAGAGAATTGTAGTTCGGTTTTGGTTTGGAAAGCTGTGGTCTATTTCTGCAACACGAGTGCTAATCAGACCTGGGCCTACTGCTTAAAGCCGAATCCGAACGGCTACGAACATCCATGCCACAGTGGAATTCGAATCCACGAATTCCGGTACAGAAGGTCAGCGTCCTAAACATTCGGCCATTGTTCATCGATCATTGTGGAAAAATGTTTAAAAGGTGGCACTGGCCCATCCTGAGTTGCTCATTTTTGTATTTTATATACACGTTTACGACGAGGGGGGAGATAGCAGTAATAGACAGATGTGATAACAGGACACCGTTTTACTGACAAAGATATTTATTATCGTACTCAATTGGATGCGTTCTCACTTCCTTTTAGAGATGTTATGAACTGGAAGATCATCTAACACGAACAAATGTAAATGTAGTAAAACGTAGAAAAATGTAGTGTTAGAAAATGTAGTAAAACGTTAAGACAAATCGCTGAAAATATGTCCCCGACAGCATGCATCTTCTCCCCCCCTCTTGTATTTCCTATACAAATCTCAAGGGTTCTATATAGTTTTAATTGTTAGACTCCTTGTTTGAGGCCGTGAACTGCAGCCACTGGGGTTAGTAGCGGTTTAAAGGGAGACACACGGGGTTTTTGCCTCTGATCGTAGATTTGAAAATTGGTGAAAATTTTCTGGAGTCATGGCTTTGGCTATAAATTTACTTCGGTACCTTTTACGTATCAAATTAATGGTACTTTTATGTATCATCCTCGTCGAATACTATATTCTTTAAAGGGCTATCTTCTGAAGTTTTATACAAAGTAACTACATTTGTCTGAAGATTTAGTTTACTTTTTCCTTAAACAGATGCATATTTTTTTTAAAAGTGCCTCTTTGAGACGATCAATTTATTTTAATTCCGAGACAGTGGATTTTATGTAGTAGGGAGTATTAAGAATATTTGAACTCTGGATTCATTTTCCTTTAAAAAAGCAAATACCTTTAAAAATTAAGAAAATAAAATGAAAAATCTTCAACTAATATGTATAGTACCAGATTGAAGATGATCTTTGAAAATTGTTTAATCATACTGAATTGTTAAAAATTGGAAGAAAACAGAATTTCATATCAAAGGCATTTATATGAGTAGCTATCACTACCAATTCTCGTTTGAGAATCAGTTCATATTTATGGCTGCTACAGCATTTTATATATAAGTGACAGCGAATGAAGATTGCGAAGTATTGAGAGGGCAGAGAAATTATGACGGAGTTTTACCTTACCAATTGACATCATAGCTTTTTACTTATAAACATAAAACAGAAATGGAAATCATTCATGTGTAGTCTTAACAAGTTCAGAACTCTTGATGACCCGAAAATAAACCAGAATCCTCCAGGTCCCAGAACTTTTGATTAGGTGAAAGTTACCAGAATTCTTTTAGATTATTAGGAATTGGAACAAATCGTAATTGTATTGCAAAGACATTTACATAAGGAGCAATCACTAAGAGAACTAGCTCCTATTAATGTCTTCAGCACTGTCTGAATTCACGAGAAAGAGCTGAGATTCTTAACTGTTGATTTCGTAGCGTTTTGCTTCGAAAAACAAATCGTAAATAGAAATCATTTAACCCTAGTTTTTATAGGGGTCTCAGAACTATTGATGAAAGGAAAATGACCAAAATCATTTTGGTTTATTAGGAATTGGATCAAAATAATCGCGTAGTAAAGACATTTGTATGAGCAGTTATCACTACTGATTCGGGCTTGAGAATTATCTCATTTATGTCTCTGAGAGCAGTTAACATTCAAGAGAGAGTTGAGACTTAACCAGTGACTTCATTGAATTTTTATCGAGACACGAAACGTAAATAGAAATTATTTGTGTAGTTTTTAAGGGAGGGATCTCAGAATTATGTAGGTTTTAAGAATGACCAGCATTTAGATTTTCTAGTAATATTTCAAAAAATAATCTTTCAGTTTATTTTTCACCTACACCTATTGAAAAATTTAACTTTCCTTAAAAACAGATAATGTTCTTCACTTAACTTTGAGTTTTGTTTTTAGTTCTCTGTATAAAAATGCAAAGCTGATATAGAAAGAGTCTTGCGTGCAATCTTGAGAAATGTTTTACATTTGCATTGCTAATTCTTCTGCAAAAAACAACTGCTAACTGCTATACGGGAAAAATATGAAAAATTAAAATTATGAAAATGGTTTAGATGTTAAATATAAAAAAATTAAAAAATATACTACCAATAATTTAATTATTTGATGTACAATTTCTAATATAGTTCTATGTTTATCAGTACACAAAGTTAAAAAATATTGCGAAATAGTTTGAAATATGTCATTCGCGCAAACTGAAATCATTCTAAAGTTTATATCAACCATGAAAATTATAGAATACGAAAATTTTTCTATAACTTTCGTTCTTAATGAGATATATCAAAAGTAATGGTATTATAAAATACGCTAGTTTAAGTTATAAAAATTTAAAAATCGAAAACTTTAAAGATCGATGGGGATATTTTCCGTGACTTGTAATAATCATAACATATTTTCTTAAAGTAAAAAATTCTGTTCTTATTAGCATTTATTTCTTACAAGATCTTTAAAAACGCTCTAATTTAAAAAGAATATTTAGTTTTGACATTTCAAGTAATATATTTAAAATAAGAAAAAATATACCTCAAATTAAAAAAAAAAAAGAAATTCATTCAACAACAAGATAACTTGAAATGTGTGTATTAGAATCTAAATTTTTACAAATTAAAATAGCTATTTTATTCTGAAAAACAAAATTTAAAGGCATCTAATATTTTAAAATTTTAAAAAACTTAAAAATTGAAAGTTTAAAAAATTAGTCTTTATCATGCTAAAAAATACAATATATTGCACGAAATAAATATAACTGAGGTTTACAGCATACAAAATATAATTAGATTTTAATTGATGTAAAATTATATATAATTTGCAAGTTTTCAAGCTTATTTTTCGAGGAGTGTGTTTCTATTTTTTCCCCAATATTTTATATTTTTTAAAACTGTATTGCTTCATATAACAAAGGGAATAATATTTATAAAATTAGACTCTTAATGATCAAGGAAAAGCTTTATTTTAAGCGGAGCAGAACTGTTTATTTTTACAATGAATTAAAAATAGGCTGTTTTAACGAAGGTGTTTTAGGTAGAAAGCAGTATACCACCTTATTAATCATGGGGTTCCTTATAATTCGTTCTCTTACATATTGAAGGTTTGAGTAAGTTAGATTATGTTGTTTAAAAAAATTGTTTCATATTGGCTTAATTTGATTTGGAGTGCTATTTTCTACTTTTTTGAAACACGATATTGCTTCATATAACAAATCGAATTTTTCTTATAAAACTAGATCTTTATTATAGACCAAAGAAAACATTATTCTAAATATTAAAGAAAATGTTTTACATTGAATCAAAAATAGGCTGTTTTAAAATAAAGTCTTAATCTCGAAAGTATCCCCTAAATAGTCCTGAAAATTCTAGAAAATAGTTTAACGTGTTTTGTTGCATATTGAAGGTTTGAGTAAATTAGATTGATTCTTTATATGTCAGATACTCACAGGTGAAAGATTAAATATACTCTAATAACATAACTTCTCATGTGAAAATTTGAAATAAAACTAGCTTATGCATCAAAATACTCGAACAGAAATGTTGTTAAAAATTATTAGTTTTTAATTCATATGATGCTATTTAACAAAATTTACTTTTATCAATCATTTCATACTTTATAGCCAATTGTTTGGATCTAATTAACAGTTAAATCTTTAAGACAATTAAATTCCTGTATGGAAACTAAGACATTATAGAGCTAAAATGAAAACAAAATTTACGCTTAGTATTTATGTTAGATTTCGGAAGATCTTGATGAGAGATCATTTTGGATTATTAGGAATTGGAGCAAAACAGAACTACACGGTTAAGTCATCTGTATTAGTAGCTTTCACTACCGATTCTCGTATGAGAAAGTTGAGATTTGTGAGTGTAGTATACTTTAAAGTGAAATGGGTGAAAGAGTTTTAAAAAATTCTTTTTAGAGCTTAACTTACGTATAAAAAAAGAGTAAATATAAATTTATGATGGTCTTTAATTGTGGTGTGTATAGTTTTGTTGTATGTTAAAGGATTGAGGACGTTAAACCAATTCTTTATATAGCAGAATCTGACATTTGAAAGAATATCGTTGAATAACAGAACTTTCTAGGCAATAACTCGAAATGAAAGTAGCTCTTACTTCTTATTAAATTGCATCAGTCAAAGAAATTTTGTATAAAATTAATTTTTGGTTAATTTGGAGTCATTTAAAAAAAATTATTTCAATGATTTCGAAATACGTGACCAATAGGTTATAGCTAAGAATTAAATCTCTAAATTTCCCCAGAAAAATGAAGACTTATTAAAGAACTAAAATGAAAACTAAGTATTTAAGAGTAACTTTACAACTAGTATTTACGCCATTGTTGAGGTAGATCTTTGATAACTGTGCGATTATTTCGGATTAGGAAATGGAGCAAAACAAAATTGCACAGTTAAGACATTTGTATTAATAACTTTCACTACCCTTTTTGGTATGAGAAAGACTTCATATTTAGGTGTGTGTGCGCAGTCTACTTTCAAATGAAAGGGATGAAAGATTTTAAACAGGTTGTTTCTTATCGTTTTATTTTCATAAAAAAACGTAGATATAAATAATTTATGTATGATCCTTAATTGCATCATGTATAGTTTAAGGCTTCCACTTTTATAATGAAGTATTGAGGGCGTTAGATTGATTCGTTAAATGACAGATTTAGACATCTGAAATATAAAATACAGTCGAATAAAAGACTTTGTAGGTCATATATGAAAATAAAATTATATATTTCTTATTATAATGCTTCAAAATAGAATAAAAATTGTTTAAAATTAGTATTTTGGGTTTAATTTGAGATAATAAAAGGGGTCTCCGCATGCATCGAATCAACTTTTCCATTGCATTAACAATAATTAGACAGCTTTCAAATTGGCATTTTTGCTACCTATGTCTACTGAGATAGGCTATATGAGATAAATCTATATAACATACAATTCAAAAAGTAGTTTAAGGATGAGTTTTTTTTCACTTTCTGTATTAGAATGTAAAAATTAAAGAGACACAAGATATCGGATATTATCTTATGTCAAAATAAAGTTCTATCTTAAATGTAAATTGTAATACTATATTTTTACAGTATATCTATTTTTAAAATCGCTACAGAAGTTAGTTACATGTAAATAGGGATGGAAAACAATAACAAAATATCTAAAATGTTTAGCATTAAAGTTTCTAAATTTAAAAATCTAACAATATTACATTTAGTGCACAAATAGTAACATTTGTGGTTACATTTATACACAAAATTCCATGAAACTGTTAGGAATATTTTGTACGATGTCATGCGTCACAAACTAAAACATATGAAATCTGATAAAACGCATTTATATGTGCCTGAAGTGTAAGGAGACAAGGGAGATTGAATAAGACCTTAGAGCTCAAAGGTCTATTATAGCAGTGTATATATTATTGACTATAAAATAAAATGTTCTATATTTAGAATAAAACTTTAAAGTCAATACTAAGGGTCAACTTGATAAAAATTATTTTCTTTTTCTTATATTAAGCAATACGATTTTAGAAAAGCCATAAAATATTTGTACCTTTAAAGTAAAGTACACTATGGCACAAATTTCAAAATTTTACAGGAGATCAAAATAAAGATTTCTTTACAGAATCGTTCGAATCCAGCCGTTTTTATTGAAAATCTTTACAAACGTCTTTAGAGTAATAGAGAAGATAGACTGTAAGCATAAAAAATAATAGAAATAAAAAGTTTTATATCCTAATAAGGGTCTTTACGTCAAAACCATGTTGGTTCATACTGCCTTTTTCATTTAGATGAATCTCCCAATTTTAGGAAATAGAGGTAATGCTTTTACCACATAAAAGTTCATGAATGAATCTATAAAAATATCAATTTAAATGGAAGTAGTGCCCTTTACTTCCGAAGTACAGAGTACAACAAGTGGAAAAAATTGAAATATCCTTACCCGCAAATAACTTTTGAAATATGCAAGTTAAAAATTAACTTTCTATATAAATGAAAACTCATTTTTATAACAGGAACTAAATTATTATATGAATATATTTCATTTTATAAACTAATAATTACATTTAAAAAGAACAACTTTTTCACAGCTTTTAAAACTTAAAACATCACATACCTTTTAAGTTTTAGTTTACAGAATAAATCCACATTTTTCTTCAATATGATATAAAAATTTATTTACTAACACTTGTTTCAAAATTTATCTTGCAAACAAGTCAATTTCACTTTTTCATTTGGTTATTTAAAATCATATACTTCTTGGAGTATCACAAAATATATATTTTTTAAAGTTAGGTATTATTTAAGAACATGTACAAAATTCATATAAGAAGATATTTGAATTCTATGAAAGATCAAAAAATGCTTTTACAATGAACATTTTTAATCTCGAAAGATACTACGATACCTTAACAAAATGAAAGCATCGAAAATGGGAAAAAAAAAATAGTTCTGAGATCTTTTGAAGGAGTTAATTTATACTAATGATTTCGAGCTTTGGGACCAAAAGTTTGTATTTAAATAAGAATTAAATGTTTAAATAAAAAAAATTAATAACCTATGTTTGATAAAATTGGTTTTAAATGCTTTTGTTTATACTTCAGATTTCAAGCATTTTCGATGTAAAGAGCGGAATAGACATTTAAAAGAAATAGGAACATTTAGTTGTTAGAGAAGTAACATAATTTTCTCATGGCGAAAATAAGAAATGGAATCTCAAGTAGTTATAAAGAATAGATTCTTTGAAAGAAAAAGAATCAGAAAATGTATTCGGTTAACAAAATGTGAAAACAATATATTTTGGTAAATATAAACTGAGAATTTAAAGTAAATGTTAAAAAACATTTAAAGATTTAGTTAAAATTTGCTTGAGTAATACAACTTAAACGTAGTCAAGACTTGTTTGTAAAAACAAAATCTTGCTTGTAGTCTGTAACGGAATAAACTGATAAACTTAATGTGTTAAAGATATACGCATAAAGAATACTAATAAATGTTAATCAAAACAAGTATATTTAATGAATAGCGTATATGTTATGGATCAATACTTATTTTCCATAACAGCGTAAATTTTATAACGTCAGATACGTTAAGCGTTTTCTTGAAATATATACTTTGTCCATTTGTTTAAACAATAAAGCTCTTCCATCCTTACAACTGTGTCTACCGCGAAGGAATAGTTGAAAGTGTGTTCAACATCTAATACGACATTTAATAGACTTACACAAACTGATAAAGTCTAATAAAATTGTTATTACTCCTTTGAACAAAGTATATCTAAATGTATAACTAAAAAAACAAAGTATATATAAATATTTAGTAAAGATAAAAAAATTTTCAGTTTAAAATTGTTTTCAAAAGTTAATGAATATATAATTATGTATGGGATTACGAACTGAGATGAAAGCTTCTTTACCTTTATTTCCCGTAGTGTGTGAAATAATTTCCCATTTTTCTTATTCCAAGAACTTTTCAGAAGTAACTCGAGAAAGTCATCACATATCGAATATCAATCGATGATCAGCGAACTCTCACTGATTTCCAAACAGCTGTTAAATGAAGAAAGGCACACATTAACGTTAGATGTTTGTCACCTCTTCCCGTATCACATGTTTTCCTGTCCGTCTAAACATGCGCATCAGCCGTGAGGGTCCGACGGAAACTGCAAGTTGGCGATTTTACACAGTCCTGTAAGCAGATTCAGGGACAATTTATTCAAATGCTGCAACTTACTCAACCGGTACCTATGAGAGTTGCGTGCGGACTCGGAGCGTATGCAACGCGCGAGTCGAGCCGTCTTATGTGTTGCTTGAAATCTGGTTCTGATTTGAGACCTTGGTCGAAGTTGGAGAAGGAGTTCGCCACTCATATGCCTACGGCGCTGGGATTCAGTAGCTCGCTTCCCTTTTTCTACTTAGTTTCAGGCCATCAGTGAGAAGAGTGTTTTCATTGCATTTCTCGAGTGTCAGTTGCGTTTTTTTCCCTGTCGTTTCGCTTCAATTACTTTCGTTGTTTGATTATTTAATTGCGCGACATTCAGGATGTTTCAGTAACGGATGAAATGGTTTTTATTTAGCAAGTATAATAGAACTCTATTATTTGTCTCACATTAAACATGGAACTTTATTGGTGGTAGATAAAGAAATAATAGTTCAATTAGAAAACATGCTTTATGCCAGAATCTGAAAACCTTAAGCTTTAAGCAATATGTTATACATTTCTTTTGAACATATTCTTTATAGTTCTGGAAAACATGTTTTAGATATCTATATAATCAAAGTTGGATTTTTTTTTTTTTTTTGGGGGGGGGGGGAGGACCAAGACTGAAACACCAGAGAAAGTTACATATTTCATTTACAGTGGATATTAAATTGTTTGTAAACCTTGGTTTTTTGCATTCACTAGGCATAAACAACACCAAAGCAATTGTAAGGGAAATATGTAGACAAAATCATGTTTAGCATAATTTTATTTGCTATTTAAAAAATATTAAAAGTGAGAAGCAAACATTTGTATATCCGAATTTATATCCTATCCATACAAAAATATGAAATACTTGAAATAAGCATTTTTAATATTTGGAATGCATATTCTTTAATTTCCCAAAAACCTGTAACCGCCTGATTATCGATTTTGTTACACTTCTTATGTTTCTATACTTAATTTATGGTCATTCTTCAGTGAAAATTTATTTAATATTATTGTGTTTGATTTTTTCTCGAATTATTCATTGGGCATCCAAAATATGCCACAAAAATTCCAATAGGACTGATATCTGGGGATTATAAAGGGAACGGACTTTTTAATGTTATATAACAACCATACACAGGACAATGAAGTAGATTTTCTCAGTGTGACGCAAATCTTCTAAATGCCTTCCCTTAAATGTTTTCCTTTAGAATAACTTTCTATTCTGATAAAAAAAATATTTTAAAAATGTATGAGTATTATTTTAGTTTCGAAATATAAACTACTGAATAACGGATGTGTACTCTCATTTAAATATGATCTCGGTTATAAGCATTCCTTCGTATCATAACATAGCTTAATGCCTTCTACCCCTCTAAGAGTTTATATACTGACTGCCAGCTAATATTTTTCCTTTTCTGTTCCATACCATAATAAAATTATTTGATAACTAGAAACGGGTCGCCTACCTTGAGAAGTGTACAGTCTTCGTGATACCACACTGGAGATTCTCCTCAGTTTTCATCTTCCTCAGGATGTGTTGATTTAAGTTTAATGGCGCAAGGTCCTTTTCAGGACACAAGTATAATCCCTCAGGATGGGACTTTCGATTCCGTACCTTTCTTCCATCTGTCAACTTACGTCAGTCTGCAAAACAGATTTATTCTGACTATTCACTAGGTATAAAGTAAAATTTTCAGACGTCTTACAGTGCACCCCGATTTTCTATCACCATATACCAATCACTAGGCCATCTCAAGGCTGATACTAGCAGGGGAGGGGGAAGGCTGTGTCCACTTTGTTGGGTGGCTCAATTTCAGAGCGGCAAAATGGTTATCAACATACATATAACAAAGCATAAGGTTTGTAAAAAAGGCCAACCAATTCTCATTTGCATGTCGGCAGCGGACAGTCTAGAATCTGTTTTAGGCTATCACGTCTCCATAAAAATATATTAAAAAAAAAAAAAAAACGCAAGCTAGTTTCGTTCTGTTGGATTAAAAGTATTTCGACTAAAACTTTGCACCTACTCCAGGAATCAGAAGCGTTTAGGCCAGTGATGGCGAACCTTTTCGATAAGTGGGTCAAATTTCGTTTTCACTTTTTTTCAATATTAGCCTGTAAATCACTTGGAAACGAGAGGGGGAAAATGGTGTGCTGAAATGGGTACCCAAAAATTTAAGACAGAAAAAAATGTTGAATGGAAAATTTGACAGTGGATCCTTTTGGCACACACAAAAGTTCTATTCTTTTCAATCACACTCACGAATCATTCTGTTTGATATCGTCTTTAATTTTTTTTTCAATTTCCTTCACTGGTGGCATAGCACATGGCTGTAGCTAAAAATATTTATGCTTTGAACATAATAGTTTTAGAAGAAATTTCTTATTAATGCACTTGATATCCATAAACCAGGTCTGCCAATTAGTTTCAATCTCTTCTACGATGCAAAAAAATTACGCGTCTTGTGAATGATATTTATAAGTCATTCACAGATTCAGTCATACGAATGAAAATCGGTATATGACTGATTTTCTGTTGCACACTACACAGCTATACAGTAGAAAATTGACTGAAATTAGGCAACGTTCACTTGGACAGAGCCGGGGATATTAACCGTGCAATGTGTTCGTGCACGCAGGCGGCCAAATATCAGGGGAGACTTGATAAATATGCTTATATTAGTAGATGCTTTATAGTATACAAAAAATTTCGACGAGGAAATCTGTTTTTCTTTTTACTTTGCGCCACGCTTTCTCACCTGGCAGTTATTTCCATAAACCAAAGAGTACATAAACTTTGGTCGGTGTTTAGTGAACGGACTATTCATATTTTTCTGTTAATTTTTAAGATAACATTGGCATTTATTAGATAAAAGTACCTTATTAGCATAAAATTCAGCTACAGAACTGTTTCATATTCCAGATTAGACTTCCGATTTATTTGCATATCTTTAAAGCTGTAGCTCTAATACGCGGGAAAACTGCACTGAGATTTAGAGAACATTTGGTAAGTTTTCTTTCCAAATATTATCTATACTTTTGGTTTATCGTGGCTCTCAGATTCAGAGCTTTATGCTAAAATTGATAGCTTGAGGAATGAAGCAAACTACAAGAATTCGCTGACAGTGATTCTGAGTGTGAAATTCATGATTTAAGAGTATAGGATACCCTTTTAAATATTTTTAATTAAAATTTTTAGTATCACACTAAACACTCAATGTTTTTTATTTTAGAATCCAGTTGAAAAAAAAATCAGACTTAAAAATAAAAACCTCTTAAAGCAGACCTACACAAGGGATGTACATCTAGGACATTTTTTTGGGAGGCATTTTCACCGCGTGAGAAAAATGTTGATAAAATGCCGAATTAAGCGGAATTTATACATATATTTTTATGCTAAAATTTTAGCTTGTATTTATACCTTTTGTGATAAAAAGCTAAAAGTATTTACAATCCTCAATTCTAATGAAAATAACTAAAATAGCGTTATTTTTAATTAAATGGTCAAAAATACTATGCCTATGTATTTTCTCACATGTCAAGGAAAAGTAGCAACTCTCGACATCAGTTTGTGATTAACAATAGTTAAAGATTCAAGTGAAATAAAGGATTGGTTGATTGGGAATGCTACAGTTTAGATTTTTGCTACATGAGGGAATGAGGGGAAACGACTGCTTAAAACCCGTTTCGAATGGCTACAAGAAACGATGCCAGCAGTGATATTTGAACCCACCAATTCCGGAGAAACGCCATACCATTCGGTTATTGTTCGGCTATGCAGGGCGATTCTTGTCTTTGTTGTTTATTTCATGGTTTTTAAAGATGCATCATTGTTATACTGTAGAGCAATTCAAGTTTTATATCTATCAGCATTTCTTTCAATAATAATTTTTATCTAGGACAGAGATGGCATTTTATATTTTTGCCCAAGATTACAAAAAATTACAAGAACCAATCCTGTTCCTTTTTTGTAAACCTTTATTCTTTACACGAGGTGATACCCAGTAAGTTAGACTACTATATATTAGTACGGGTTAGAATCACCCATCTAGCATGGTTGGTTGGTTGGAGTTTTACGGCGCAAGGTCCTGTTTAGGACATAAGCGCCAAGCACAAGGCGTTTTCATAAAAACAAGACCTAACTGATAAAAGAGCCCTAACCTAATAACAGAACAAGGTAAAACCGTACCAATTTAATAAAGTTATAAAAAAGTCTGCACCCATCTAGCATGGATGTTGGTCGTCGATCAAAATCGACTTTAAGTAAAATGTTGTGGATTAATTGGACCTCTTATAGCAAAATGTAAGCCGTAGTTCTCTTGTAGTGACTAGATTATTGATTAAACTTTTTTTAGGCATAAAACATTGTCTTCAAGATAATTAACATTTTACCAGTTGAATAAAAATGTATTCTTAATTTATTTCATTTTATATTTTGATGGACAGGTTTAAAGACAGGTTGACTAAGAAGTTTAAACTTCATCGGATACCACCAATTCAAATCTCTCTAGGCGCAGTTGCTCTTCAAACCCTATTACACGTCCACTTTTATCTGAAAGTTTTCAAGGTATTTAAAAAAAGCTGAAATAAAACATAGTAAATAATTCAAATTAGTCGCTTTTTAGGTGCATCATTTAGAGCTACGAAAGAGTTTTTTGCACTTTAGGAAGTAACCATTCATAGAAGTTAAACCCGAAACTTTATTTAAAAAGAAATTGATCCTTTTTTGTTATATAGCAAGGGCCTTTATTCTCTTCAGTGTGGATATAATGTGTTTTAAGATGAATGTTCATTAAACTTACAACACATAACTGTTAATATGTTTATAACAGCATCCAGAATAGTATAATCTTTAATTTTATCTTTGAACTATGCAAAACTTTATCAGAAGTGTCATAACCAAACGTCCAGGCTTCCTTCTAGTTCTTGTAGTAGGGGATTCCCTATCAATAATTAAGTTCAATGCTTCAAGTTTTGTTGAAATCATCAACAAATTAAGATAGTCTTCTGATTTTTTTTTATTCCAAAGTAGGTTATTAAAGATAAACATTCACCGGTATTGAATTGAAGATTTTGATGAAGTTTGCTACATATGTCGATTTCCGTTATATGCATTTAGAAATGCTGATGTCTTTAACTCTTCTTTTTAATCCACGATGGTTTCCGCACATATTGGATCCATTTATCGAACCTGACGGAAAATTAGTCGTTAGTTGAATCAATTCGCAAACATTCAAAATTCTAAAACATAATTCTAAATAATAAGCCTAGTAGCAGTGCAATGGACAGATAAATATATGCCTTCTATGAAAAAATCGTTTAAAAACAACTTCACTTAGAACTTTGCTTGAAATTTTACTAAAATTTTATTTTAAAATTACGATAGAAATAAAATATACACTTACTGCAGCATTTAGCAGTATAAAAATAAAATATTGTACACGACAATATTAGTCAAACAAAAAAGTAGGTACGTGGCTGGCGACTAGATTAAACTGTCGAGCAAAAGCTTAAACTAAAGCAAAAGAGCATAAAAACTACGATCTGAGGAATCATAAGCCTTAAATAGTGCAAATAGTTGATAAATTTGCATATAGCATTCGGTTAACAGTCACGGTCAAATATATCCATGATTACAGGTAGAACATCGGATGAATTGAATTGTATAACGTCATTGACTTGCAATGATGTCATAAAGATGTAAGGAAGAATCTTAAATTTTAGTTACCCAACAAAACACTTTTTTTCTTAAATGAGAAATGATGGTATCATGTTTTTCTACTAAGTTTTGAAGGTAACTGAGTAAATTTTGGTCAGTATTAACATACGTTGGACAGAATTCTAGAGATGCTCACGAATATGTTTTCTATAATCACAATTTACAAAGAGAATTAGAATTGTAATTTGCTCGAAATGGCTTAGACAGGCATGCAGCCCATTAAAGAAATGTATTGAGCTCTTTTAAATCCTTCATAATGTTTTATTTCAAGATATCTCATAATAAACATAATGCATTCTTTTTGAATGCATTCCTAATTAATGAGGAAGCGAGACTTTATTTTAACGCAATTGATTTTATTTTAACATATTGATTTGATTTTAATATATTGATGTTTTTAAAATTATGGAGTCAAATTTGATAACCATTTTCACATTGTTTAAAAAATTGCCATTGTTGCGTTACAAATACTTATGATTTTCGCTGCAACGCCAAGCATTGTGTATCTAAAACTTGAATTATAGCAATAATACGCTGTATTATTTATGCCTAGCGTTTATTTTCATTTACGAATATTTTTTGTTCAAATGCTTTGATTGCGCTGTTTTTGCATCCGCTAGTTTTAAATTCCAACCCTCTCCCCTTTTTTTAAATTCTCCATGTGATTTAATGAAATGTCATGCTTGCATAGATCCTTGTTTCCAATCTGAATAACCTGCTAGACTCTTAAGTTTTATTTCTTTTGAGCCTTATTTTTTACAATAGAAACAATCAACTACATATAATTTAATAGAGCGTGCTATACCTTCTATTTGGATTTTCTCTCTATTTCTTAAAATTTAGTAATAGTGAAAGCCATTAAATGATAGGATACTGTTATAAACTGGGAACTGGAATGATAAATAGGGGTTTATATACATTTTTAGTTCTTGAAATTGAAGAACGATTTTACCTTTTAATTCAATACAGCTGTCTAACTTGATGGATCAGGATTTTCAATAGTTTAGTTTAGTTTGGTCGGGAGCGCTACGATCTACTGTTTTGCACAGAGAGACTAATGAGACCGGGACCTACTGTTTAAAGCCGATTCCAAACAGCTACAAGCATCCATGCCTTCAGCGGGGTTCGAACCCTCGAACTCCTGTTCCAAAGAGCATCGCTCTACCATTCGGCCATTGTTCGGTGGATTTGCAATGTAAATCTTAGTTTATTTTCTGTTTATTGAACTAGTTGTTCCTTACCAGCATTTCTGTTCAAGAAAACATTTTTTGTCTCTCGGCCTTCGGATGATATTTCCTACCGTGTCTCAATTTCTAGTTTTCTTTTTTCTATAAAAATGACCCGATTTCTCTGACTAAATATAATTGAACATACTACTGATTTATTTCAAAAGTGCTACCTGAAATTGAAATATCAGAGATAAAACAAGAGAATATGGCACGAATTGAGGCAAAGGTGATTTCTTGGATTTTTAGATTTTCTGCTTTGTTTTTTTTTTTTAAATGGGGAGATAATACACCTTCCTATACTTAATCTACGATTGGTTAGGCAAGTAAGAGGTCGTTTATAAGTGAACTTGTACTATTTCTGGTAAGAAAGAATAAGGTATTTCTGAAATTGAATTATAAGGTTTTAATATACAGAAAAATACGGGTAATACAGGATTAATATTAACTGAAGGAAATTTAGATATATATTTTAGAGAAGTTTATAAAACCTTTTAGACATAAAACAATAATAATGAAAACTGTATGATTTAATTTCATTTCAGATTTACTAAAGACAGAACCACAAGAACTATACTAATATGAAAAATATAAATATTTATCAAAAACTAATATGACCACTCAAAAGAAGAAAATATTAAAGATATGTAATGCGAATATGTAATGGTGACAGGATGGCCACAGATTTTGTGCCGAATAATTGCTTTTAAATAACATTTTTTTTCCCTCTAAAATGCACTGTTGGTTTTTCGTTACTTCATTTCCTACATTTATCTAACACATCCTTTATCTACATGTTCTACCGGACTATGGTTGAACAGGTAAAGTTCCGAATTTATGTAGAGCCCGTGGGTGTGAATACAACTCCTGGCATGGATTTTCGGAATTAGTTTTTAGAAGTAGATTCCAATCGCATTGACCCTCATATAACAAAAAACCATCAAGCCAGTATAGTACCGATAGTAGACAATAAGGAGTCTATTTAATGAAACTAAGCCAGTGGCGCTATTAAAAGCATACCCAGATAGCATGCATACTTGCAGCAAGTTGGATTTTTTCTGGATAACATCTTGTCATAACATATTTGACACGACAAACTTGCAGCAAAACTCCAGCAAGCTTGACGGGACATATAGCAACAACGCTATTTTGCTGCAAAACTGTGGCAACCTTGTCATGACAACCTTGAAGCAAGTGAAAATTCATAGATTGCTGCAGTCTTGGTTCAAACTTGCAGACTTGTCATTCTGAACTTGCTGCAACAAGACTGCTGCAAGTTTTCTGTAAACTAAATTTGCTATCTGGGTATGAATTGGGCCAAATTCGGATGCATTTTTTGAACTGGAACTAATAAGGGATGGCTAAATGAGTCTTGAACAGAGGCCGATAACAGCCAAGGGCCGACATAATTTGGACAATATATATATATATATATATATATATATATATATATATATATATATGTGTGTGTGTGTGTGTGTGTGTGTGTATAATATTAAAGTATAAATAACTAACGATATTATATATATATATATATATATATATATGTGTGTGTGTGTGTGTGTGTGTGTGTATATAAATAATACATCGTTAGATATTTATACTTTTATATTTGGCGCCGCGGTAGCTCAGCTGGCAAAATCACCTACCTCATAGCCGGAGCGTAGCTGGGCCGAGGCTCGAGCTGGCCATAAATTCAATGTGTTCACTAACGGCGGCTAGGGCACGTAAAATAGGCACAGTTTTACCGCTTAGGAATAGTGGTCTCACTGATCCGATCTGGTATTTGTGTTGCAGATTCATTACCAGGCCTTAAAAATGCTACTTATTTTAAAAACGATAAATTTGACAGCAATGTTTCAAATGCTTCGAGGTTAATTCTCAAGTGTTGTTGGGTGAAATGCAGACAATTTTATTTGAAATCCAATTCGTCTGGCGTACGAAATCGCGCATTCATTATGTCACGTGTCGGATACAGTAGAACCAAGACCAGAAAGGTTTGAAGAGAGACTTAAAAAACGCAAAACATGTTCCACATTGCAGCACCAAAAAGAAAGGGCAGATACCTTAGGTTTACCATTGGTGCGAGAAGTCGATCATCATAGTGCTTTTCCAATGTTTCTAATCATCGCGGGGAGAAATAGTGAACCTAAAAGAATTAGTGAAATTTGTATTTTAGACAATATTTTATAGGTACTGCATATACTTTTGTTATGTGTATGGTAATATATATATATATATATATATATATATATATATATATATATATATATATATATATATATATATATATATATATATATATACATATATATATATATATATATATATATATATATATATATATATATATATATATATATATATATATATATATATATATATATATATATATATATATATATATATATATATATATATATATATATATATATATATATATATATATATATATTTATATATATATATATATATATATATATTATATATTTATGTTATATATATTATATATTATTTATATATATATAAATATATATATATTTATATTGTTTTATATTTTTATTGTATATCTTTATCTATATTTTTTTATATATCTTAATATATATTTATTATATATATTTTATATATATTTTTATATATTTTTATATATTTTATTTTTTCAATATCTTCACATGTTCTGTATCGCTTTTACGTTGCTTCGTTGAAAAATCCTGAGTATTTTTATATGATGTTGAACTGAATTATTTGCGAATATCTCCGTTCTTACCTCTCCGAAGTTCTGGCTGAATTATTTTGAGCCTTAGCATTTTAACAGATAACGTTTTCTCAAGATTGTTTTGGATAGGGGGCTAAATGGTTATGTTCCATTAATAGTTTTCTCACTTCCTATGTTTGTTTCCTTATCTAAATTTGTATTGTTTTCAATTCAACTTAACATAGTGCTTCCTTTCGAAGAATCACATATTTTTAGCAGCTTTCTAATGATAGAAGACGGGCACTTGTGTTTTTTCGAACTATTACTTTTCACGCAACGTTTACTGATTCCCAGCTACGTTCCACAGTTTTACCCACCTGTAAGGTCAGTGGTTTTTTACCATGACGTAATATCATGACGCGTTACCGAGTTTCAATCATTCATTCGGAAACTAGACCTTTCAGTTCAGACTGGTGTGCTACTTAGTTACCTACTTTTCTTTCAATCTAAAGAAATAATATGACGAGTTTGTTTTCTGAATTAAATTAGTTTCTTAAAATACAGTTAACTTAGTGAGTCATAAGTAGCTAACTAGATTCCTAATAATAATGCCAACTTCCTTTGCATTAAATAGAGTAAAATGCCCTCTTTCTAATGATACATCAGGCTAGTTAGCGGAAGTTTGAAAGTTTTGTATTACTTTTATCCACTTCACAGCTCACTGAAGTTAGTAAATAATCCAAGATCATTTGGGAATGTTTTTATAGAGTATACTTCTCTACTAATTAATACTTTTTTATATTATAATTAATACTTTTCTTTATAAATATATTTCCGATTTTTCTTCTTCTGCATCTTTTGTTTGGAATGAAAGTAGCAAAAGCTAACTGAGTCTTTTTTAGATCTTTATAAATGTTATGGCCATTGGAAGCTTTAAATTTATTTAGACGCTTTGTGTTCCAAATTTTGTTTATTTCGAATGCCGTGTTCTTTTACTATTAATTTCTACAATCCAGTAACTAATACTGTTGCATGTCTTCAAAATACCCAGTAAGATGTTGAGGCAGAGTATATTCACTTACTGTCAAATAATGAAAATTTCATTCATAATCTCTCCTGTTAGATTTGTTGACTATACATATATATATATATATATATATATATATATATATATATATATATATATATATATATATATATATATATATATATATATATATATACATACATATATATATATATATATATATATATATATATATATATATATATATATATATATAACCTAATATTTTGGGATATTTAGATATTTTATTTAATAAACTAATTAGGATTTAATAACAGAATTATTACAATATTTGTTGAGCTATAGGCACTTTAAGATTATGACTCAATTATAATTGGAATGATTAATCACTATTAGATTTGAAATCCTAAGTAAACTGTTCTATATTTCACTAGCTAAATCAGAAAGTTTTTACAGATTGCGATGATCACCGGGAAGTAACTGTAGTCAAGAGTGGACTTACAGAAAGTCAGTTATTCGATTTTGAAGTTTGATAAAACTTTGTTTGAAATATACTTTGACTACATCGCAATCTTGAATCTTCTGTGGGGAGCAAATAGAGGCAAAGTATGGTTTTTTAAAGGGTAATGTAACTAGTAAACATTACTAGATCTAAAGAAAAATTCTGATAAATATCTTACATACTTACAAAAGAGTAATAATCCCAGTTTTAATTTTTTTAACAAGGATTCCACAAATTTTCATTACAGTCAAATATTTAACAACTGTTTATGTCTTGAAATACAAGAGGTTAAAGGAAGCCTATAAAGACAATATATTACAAGCGGAAAATATTGAAATGAAAAATCTGAACGAAAACATCAATCCAATAGATATTCCTAAAAATTTAGAATCATGTCTTGAAAAGATCCAAGAAAACAATATGAAAAAACTTTATAAAAATATTTACAGATAGAAGTAAAATAGAGACAGGAATGAGCTATAGATATGTAATCAGGAAAAGAAATAAAATATTATATACTGGAATAACAAAAATGCATGATTATAATCCTGTACTTGAAGCTGAAGGTTTGGCAATACTAAATTGTAATCTTTAACAAATTACATAGGGCTTCATTAAAATAAAATTAAATATGTTCATGGAAATGAATCTCAATTTAAGTTTGTTTTTGCATTTGTCTGTGAAACTAGAATATCAGAAAGTTAAGTAAAGATTTTGAATGTTTTTTTATCAATTTAACTGAAAAACTAAGAAAACTGGAAAGGTGGCTGACAGGAAACATAATCTACTGAATATGAAAGTCACCACGGAAATAAGTTAATGGGGAAAATTATTTTAAGCTGAGAAAACTGTATAGCTGTCGTATTATGCAATCATGATTACAATGTTATTAATTTCTTTCAAAGGTGGTGGCTCAAAATGGATTAATCCATTGGAGATCCATTGAACCCCAATGGATGATTCATTTTAAACCTTTTATCGGCATAAATGTCAAAAATAATCACTGAGAGCAAGTATAACTGGCACCCGAGGAACGATGCCTTTATGGCGCCCCTCCCAGAAAAACATATAATAATATAAAGAATATACCATTTGGTGCCCCTATGCGAGGAGCGCCGAAGGTGGGATAGTCCCCTTTATTCCCCTCTAGCTACGAAACTGAAAAATAATGCTTCCAAAAGATATATATGCAGTGATAACACTGAATCACTACTATGGCTTTCGCTAACCCTAACATGGATGACACTGCAAATAAATTTTGTAAAGGATGACCTG
>CM063503.1:119848084-119878084 GCA_032207245.1 Pardosa pseudoannulata
CATTTGGACAACTGTATTCATACGATCCGAAGCCAAACATCTGTCTGTTCTTTACTTAAGAGAACTATAATAAACATTTTGTATTGGAAAAATGGATATTTAGTATTTTTTATTAAAATTTTTCTTGAATGTTTACAATAACAACGGAGTTTTATTCTAAGATCTAAACCAGAGATTGTTAAACCGTTCATCGCGAGCTGCAAGAGAATTTTTCATCTCGCAGAGAATTTTTCGTTAGCAGTAAAGTATTTTGCGAATAAATCATACAGAAAATTTTTTGGCCAAAGTTGGTATAAAAGTTAAGATAATATTGAGCTCTACATACTTATCTGAAAATTCGATTTCCAATATGAAATTTATAAAAAAACTGGCGAATATTTGGACAATTGTATTCGAATAGCTGTCACCTCCTACTCTTATAACATAAAAACATGTTAATGATCTAAAAAGCGTCTTCCATCTCATTAAAGATAATAAGTCTGATTAAAAAATGTTCTTACATTTCACATTTGTTATTAAAGACAATTTTTTGTGTTACTTTCAATTCAGTTTCTATTTATTCTCGTTTTCTATAGTATGACAAGGTAATTTTAAATAAGGACATAAATCCCTCTAGCTCAAATAATATTTTATTTAAAATCTACTGAGCCACAAAAACAGTTAGGTAAAAAAGAATTAAAGCTTCAAAAGTAAACAAAGAAGCTAAATAATGACGATGCTACATATCTGAGAGCTGGAGGCCGACTGAATATTCTTGTTTTTAGTCACTAGAGGGTTATCCTTGTATTTGTTACAAAGTTTTATTAAAGTTGTCTTCCTATTCACTGGAAATGTATGTTTATAGGCAATAACAATGTAAGATTAAAAAAATTCTGGTTTCTGTCCTGTTTTATTTTTTTTTTGGAAGTTCACAATAAGATTTAAAAACGGTATGGCTGTTCAGAAGCTTCATAAGTTTAGCCAGGACTATATCAATGTCTTGATGCAATGGGTTTAAAAGTAATATAGATTTACTCTTCTTGATTACATAACTAAGTAGTGAAATGTGCTTTTCAATTCGAAATATCCTTAGTGATAAATAAAATGTATCTATTTTTCTTAATCTATATTTCTTTGGGTATGTCTCTTAATTTTTAAAATTTATTTATTTATTGTGTAACTATACGGGCAGCACTAAATAAAAATACATATAAAATGAATAAAAATAAGACATTTTTCTAAACGGTATATTATAAATAAAACTTAACATATTGTGCGTATATGGGGTGAACAAAGATCAGATATTTTTGAAGAAGATATTTTTGGAAATGGAAAAAAAATGAATACGGGAAATGAATGTTGAAATTCGATAAAATGCTGGACTAAGAATAAATAACTAAAAATTATTTAAAACATTCTTGGAAATATTTAAAATTTAAACATACACATAACATTTAAAAATATTTTTAAAGGATATCTGCTTTGTGGATCACCTCACTGCAAGTAATAAGCATTCTTTCGTTTCAACGAGTAAACTATATATATATATATATATATATATATATATATCTTATGTTTTGTAATTATAAATAACTTGTTCATTTTCTGTCAAAGTTAGGTTTTTTTCTTCAATTATACTTCTGTTTTTAAAATAAGAATTTAATGTCATGTGTAGTTTATACCTTTTCAATATTTATTTTATTATTAAATTCATTGAGCAAATACTTAATTAAATATTTCAAACCTTTAAAATTGTTCACTATATCATTTTTTTTATTGTAAAACTACATTTGTGTTATGATAATCATTACTTATTAGGAGTATACATACACAACAAAACCTGTAGTTGTACTGAAGTATTATTCAAAATTAAGTGTCTTTACCTGGTCCCCCTATGATGATAATTTCTGGTACTAGTCGATAAATTTATTTAATTATCTATAAAGGTTTGACAATAATATCAATTTAAGGTTTAAATGCAACTGAAAATATACCCAAATAGTTATCTCCCCCCCCCATGACGGAAGCTGACATTTCAAAGTACGTCATTAATTTGATCAACATATCAGTTAAAAGAGATGATTAAAAAACTGTAAGGGGGGAGGATAACTTTATGGATTTTTTTAAATGATCTTATAAACATGAACGATATATCATTCGAATAAGCGTCGTTAGTTCAGATTCGATCAACCATTTTTGAAGTTTAATCAACACCGAAAATGCACTAAAATCAACCTCAAATGTGCTCCAAATCATAAAGTTACCCCCCCCCCAAATAATACACAATTAGAACATTGGGACAATTTAAGTTTCATTCAAAATAGTATCATTAGATCTGATTAAAACAATTTTTGGTGCTTTATATACACCAAAAATGGCTAAAATTGTACACAAAGTTCCCCCAAAACAATAAATTATCGCCCACCCAAATAGGGACAATTATTCCGAAAATGGGGAGATACCATGTTATTATGGGACAATTTTACTGTCATTCGAATGATCATCGTTATTCAATACCAGAGTATTCCCAAATGTACCGGTCGGTAGAATTTTGATCTCCCGGACTGGAGTTCACGGGTTCGAATCCCGCTGATATCATGGATGTTCGTAGCCGTTAGGAATCGGCTTTAAGCGGTAAGTACCTATCTCATTAGTCCTCGTTAGCGAAAGAGTAGACCATAGCCCTTCAAAACCAAACCCCAAATGTGCGTCAAAATATCCATGTTGTAATTTCAAATACTTCTAATTATTAGTCTTATAATATGTAAGAACTTCAAAATACACTGAAAACTAAATACTGTTACATTTGTAAACAACTCACTGATATTTAAACGCATTTGAAAAGTAAAACAGTACTTATATTTTAATAATGCGTGTTTGACTGGAGAGGAGAGAAATGAAGAGAAAATATTCAACAGAAATATGTAGTATTATTCAATCAAGAAAATAAATTATGTCTATATCTTTGGAAAAAATCAGCTTTATTTATACTCCGTTGAATTTTATTTTTACTTAGTTGATTTACTGGGTATTTACCGCTCAATCTTACCTCCCTTCGATGGCGACAGATATGCTTGCAAGCTTAAAAAAACTGAACAAGTTTCGGCAGAATAAATGGAAAGAACCATCATTTTTTTGTAATTTGCAATGAATTTGCCATTATAACTAAACAATAACAAAAATAGTTAAAAAGGGTTAAATATTACCGTATTAGGATTATCGAATATTCATTATTGATAATTTTTGCCCTCCCAGTCGAAACGACCTATAAATCATGCATGCCTTTCACATGCAACGCTTTATATTTCAGACTAATCGCATTTTGTTTTAAGCCCCCCACACTCCAAGCAAGGTACCTTTTAATAATGAACTATAATAAAATTCGTTTACTAACATATCAAACCCCGTCTATCAAAATCCATGGTATATTAAAGATTTAGGCCATTTGCTGTACTTCTATTCTCACTTAACATTTTCGCAAAAGTCTTTTTAACGGTTAACCATTATAACGGTTAGTATTAATTGTTCTCAATTTTGGGTTTATATTTTTAAGTCATCGGTGCCATTAATATTATTGGCTTGAAGCATTATGTTAAATATTTTGCAAAAAAACCTAGTGTGGAAGAGTGACTGTGAATCATGTTAATCTAAATAATGTACAATCATTATTTGAGCAAATGACATAATTTTAAATTCTTTATTCTCTACATTTGTATACAAATGGACGCATAATTTTGTAAACATATAAAAATATTACACATAAGTAGTATTGAGAATATGTTCATATTATGCTATTTTCTATTCAATAAAACAATTATCAAGAGTAGGCACGTTATAACAATAAAATTTAGAACTACTTTCCAATTGTATGCTGTATAATAAAAGCGTTTGATTTATATAGAGAGTTTACCAAATTCAATTTACAAAATATTTAACTCTGAGGATTTGCATCAAATTCTGTCAATTTTATGTTTAAGATAACTGCTAAATTCATCATGGTATATATGACTCAGTATATGAAATATTGTATATGCAAACTCGAGTCGTGCAGTAATACATTTTGTTTTCACTGTATCCAATTTTTTACCAAGTGAATCTAATTTACTCATGTTAAAGTGTAACATATACAATAATCATGCAGAATGGACCTTGTTAACGTGTTGAGATCATCTCAAACAGATATTAGAATGAATGTTTCCCCCACTTGTTATAGTGTTTCAGAGTTATCAGACTTCACATGTTTATGAAATGTTTTTACATCATATTTGTAAGATAAATGGATTTGTTTCCAGGAACGATTGCATATCTACAATCTACTGAGACCATACTACACTATATTAATACTAATACTAATACTAAATCTATATAGTAATAACTAAACTAAATAACTATTATAAACATGGCCATGCTACAATTTAAATTACCACCAAATCTTCATCGCACCACATAGCAAAAGTATCAATATGTTCGTATTAGTGATTTTGTCCTGAATGTGTCGTAATGGATAAATTTATGTAGATTGTGATTCCACATGATTGTCAGCATGAAATAAAGAGACCACACACAACAGCATATTACAAAAATAGGTCCCGCCCACACAGTAAAGGGGGGAAAAGTAGCAAATAATTGTCAAATTTTGCTAGTTCCGAAACATAAAAATTTCACAATATAAAAGATCCAATTAAGACCGATATCAGTACGTGTAACATCGTTGATCAAACAAAATCAGTAAATATAGAAAGTTCAGCTAATTTTCTTATTTTGTGCTGAATGAAAGAGTCTGAATATTTTCAATTCCATGACACATACTTGAGTGCTTCTCCATGACATCTGTAGAATGTTCTCCGAATTGATTGCCATGTCGATTCAAAGATTCTGCAATTAGAAATATTCATCTCTATAGAAGATAATAAAAAACTATTTTTACATAAACGGCTAAAAAAATCTTAAATTCCAATTAAGATTTAAAAACTTTTCTATTATCTTGATACCTCAAAAATAGAATAGAATTCTATATTACCAAAATTAAAGTTTTAATCTTGCAGTATATTACAACTTTACACCATTAACATTCCAGAAAATTATTTTAATAAAATTAGTCCTTGGACCGGTTTAAACTTATCGTCTACAGGCCTAAATACATGTCAACATATACATGCTGAAAAAGCAATGGATTTCGTCCACAGTTACCTTTCACGATGACATGTGATGAGGTCTTTAAATCCGATTGAGCAATTTTCGATACCGCACCATTTTTTTAATAAAGCGTACCTACGAAGAAATTTACCAATTTCTTAACCTTGTACGTTTTATTGCACAAATTTAAGATTTTTTGAACGAATTTGAAATTATATAAACACTGCTTTTAATTTCTAAATTTAATTTAAACTAATTTAAACAGAAGGAGGGTCAATTTCGATTCTAAAGGAAGTAGCTTTTATTCCTTCTTAAAAAATTGTATTCAACTTCGGCGACAGCCTCCGCTCCATTTCGTTTTCAACTCAATTTCTGTCTACGTTGCCAATCGTGGAAAACTAAAAACAGACGAATCAATCTCGAGCTCGCGACACCGATTTCTTACAGCTACGAATTAACGGGGTTAGCAAGTGTGAATTCCGCTAACTAAGAGCAGCTACCTATCCATTCGCACATCATTATCTGAAATAATCATGCAAAACTAGTCGAGAGGTAAAAGAAACTTTGGGATGGGGTGTGAACTTGGAATTATCATTTATTGAGGAGTTTACGAACAAATTTTATAACTTAGTATTGTAACATAGCAACAATCAACAAAAGTCTCCATTAAACTCAGGAAAAGCCATTGTCTCTGAATTATAGATATTTAACGTAAGAATACAGAGAGTTAATGAGAAATTGTTGCGACTTACCTTCTGATTCAATTTGAGTTTATATCCACGTATGACCATCGGCAGAAGAAATCCAAAGGTTGATACCCACGCCTGGGCTTTCCAATTGAGGTTCAGGCTGAATTAATAACATTCTCTCAATAGAATATATTCAGAATATCTACAGGGGATTCATCAATACTTGTCTCCACAAAAGTAATCGTATGTTATCAAGTCTACCTATAAAATAAGATTAAAATTTAAATGTTGCCAGTAGATCATTGCTAATTTTCGTCAAAACGCATTTAGTTTAGCATTTGTTATTAAAAGCAACTTTGTATCATTGCATAATTCAAAACATAATTCGAGACA
This sequence comes from Pardosa pseudoannulata, assembly GCA_032207245.1. Taxonomy (NCBI): domain Eukaryota; kingdom Metazoa; phylum Arthropoda; class Arachnida; order Araneae; family Lycosidae; genus Pardosa; species Pardosa pseudoannulata. The sequence goes on from CM063503.1 coordinate 119,854,282, forward strand.
CTTCATGACGAAAGTTTCAGAATTCTTTCCAAATATTACATATTTACAGTTATGGAATAAACTTAAAGTAGGGGAGTTGAAATTGGAATATATCTAGTAAAGTATTTAATCACCAGGTAGTAGCAAAAAAAATGAAAGTAAAATATATACAATACGAAAAACGTTCTTGGTTGTGGAAATCAATAGGCGCCTACCGAAATTTATTTGTTTAAAGGTTTTGGTGAAACACTAAAATTTAACCTGTCGCGTTAATATTAGTTTTTTATTCCCAACAGTCTAAATGTTTGAGTTGTCAATTTATTGACATTGAGTTAAGTGCAAGAATTTTGGATTAGAACATTTAGACTTCGATAAAAAAAAAAACGACTATACTATTGCTCCAGATTCACATATCAATGTTGTAAAAATCGATTTATAACTAAAATAATTTTAATTGTGGAAGTAGTAGTCTTAACGGTTATCATGCAAGATTCTGAAATTATTTTTAGAGTTTCAAGTGCTCAGTGTTTGCAAAGAATTTCAATATTAATACTAGAGTTAGTTACTACCAGTCGTTTTTCCAATAGCATTTAAAATTTATCAGAGGAAACTTTCAAAGCATACTATATTACTAATTTCGTTTTATTTGCGAATTCAGAAGCAAATTAGTACTGTGAGAAACCGAAGAGGACGTGTTAAGCTGGATGATATCAAAAATTTAATATCGCGATATCCCCCAAATTACTATTGATATAGCGCAATAATACTTTAAAGTAGAAGTGTGAAGACATCAATATATATTACTTAATTTTATTTTAAAGAATTAAAAATTTTTAGGATTACAATTTGATAAAAAAATTTATTTATGAAAGAAAAAATTTTCAGGAGTAATTCATTTTAATACTTACAAGCAAAAAAATTTAATTGTTAAATTGGGATATATCACTGAAGACGCGGATAGACGTAATTATCTTCAAGAGCAAATTTTCTAGTTCCTGTTTTAATCGAGTACGCGGTAAATGCATAAAACGAATGTAATAAACATATTAAAATATGCAGATATTTATATATAATATAAATTATATTGAAATAAATATTCAGAATGTCTTTTGGCGGTCCGCGATATCGGGCTCACAGGAAAAACAGTATTACTGATGGGCAATATATCAACCAAGAATTTTAATATTGATATCGCGATACTTAAAGTATATCTGTATTTAACATATTGATAAATACTCCAGCCCCAGGACGATTATTTTAAAAACAAAACTATCAGTAAAATGCCTTACCTTTAGAGGAGACCTAAGAGTACTTTCACAGTAAGATGTCTGGCGCAAGTTCTGTCAAAACTAATGGTGTCCATGTTCTTTTCAAGAAGTTCAGATGTCTTGGATGACATCCGTGCATTTGACTTCTAGGTATTCAAACTACTGCATGGTTTAAAGATTCAATGGATGTCTTTCTTGGAACTTCGTGCACAATGGGGACACCTTGGCTTCGTGCACAATGGTGAAATTAGATGTCAACTCCTGGAAAAGGGCACCTAGGCAGAAAGTAGATCCAAGCAGACAACTATTGCCAGGCCAAAATGCGGCACACCAGATGCTACTCCTGCACATATTTTGGTGTACATTGGTTGTGATAACAGCCAGTTATGCTCCAATCCAGGTAAAGTTTTGTTGTTTAAAAAAACTCACCAGTTTATGGACTCAGTTTGATGCCGCTGTCAACCAAGTGGAATTAGTAACACAATATTCAATGGCAAAAGAGGATTACTTCCGGGTCGGATATTCTTCAGATATCTATTTAGTTTCTAAAGTCAGCATACAATTTTTATCGGAATCTGATGGTTTTAAGTCCTCAAAGACGGGGATACAAAATACCAACAAACACCGAGTTATCCGATTGATTCAATATGGCATTTCTCTTCCAAGTGTTCAGGTAAAATGTTCGGCCTACAATATATTCTGTATACGTAGCAGTTAGTCCTTTTAAACAAGGATAGATTTTTAATTACATTCATCCAGTCTCGTTAAATATTTAAATTTAATAATAACATTTTTATTTCTCAGAGGAATATTTCAGCTTTTTGACAAGATTTTTCGTAGATTTAGATCATACAAAATTAGGTAACACTGAATAGGATGCCCATTGGCATATTTGGCGAAGTTAATGGCGATGTTTACTGGAACACAAAGGTATTCCATCCGAACATTTTATCTCTTGCTGTTTGGGCGCCTTTAATGAATGTAGAGTACGCCATTGCAATAGAATTATATATTAACTAAAATCACTTAGAAATTGTGTATTTATATTCATGGTATATGGTAAACAGTTTACAATGTCAACGGCTCCAATTTATTAAAAAATGAACCACAGTGAAACATTAATGGTACATTATATCTAATTTTTTTTAAGCATTAAGCACATTTAATATATAAAAAACTTATTCCACAAGAGCTGGATACAAATATAATATAAATTAAAATATAGATACAGAATTTGTAGACACGAGGATATCGGGAGGAAATGTTAAACATGCTCAGAGCTTTATCGCCAAGTTGGCGGGTAACCCAAAATTACTTTGATGCTTTAATAACATTCAAAATTATAGCTTTATAATATGGTTTGGAGCTCTACGGTCTACTTTTTTGGCAACAAGAGGAGTACCGAGACCGGAACCTACTGCCTGAAGTAGATTCCGAACAGCAAGGAACATCCATGTCATGGTGGGATTCGAACCCATGAAATCCGCTAGCAAAGATCAGCATCTTAACCGTCCGGACTATAGTATGATATCTACGTAACTATGTTTAATTGACAGAATAAGTATTAAATATATTTTATATTTTTTTGTGTTTGAAGCTTTATTTGAAATTATATTTTAATATTGTTCCTCCTTTAAAAGGAATTCAAAGCTAATGTTGCACTTAATAGTACAACATTATTGGAATGTAGGAATCCAATTAGAACAGAAACATTGGAAAGTAGAAATCAAAACGATTGACTTAACAGCTTGTCAAAATTCGAACGAATAGCAATAAAAAAGGTCCCATAATCTGTGTACAAAGCTTTAAATTTTTAAAGTAATACATTTAAGCATCACTCAGTAGAGCTATATATGTATTCCATGCTTTCTCAAAAGAATATGTCAGGTTTGAAAGAAGTTTAAAAAATGCATTAATTTACCTTAATCTGAGATACTTTATTTCTCGTTTTCGGCTGAGTAGAAGGAAATTTAGAGAAAAATGTAGGACAGAAGAAAAATAAATTTACTGTTAACTCCCAACTATAATAGGTAAGTGTCTCGGCCGGAATCGAGAAATTCAATTTCGAATTTTAAAAATTTAGAAACAAATTTGGTACAAAGACACGGTTTGCCAGAGAGAATGTATTTCGTAATTACAATGCTGCCCTAACTTATTTTTAACCCGTCAAACCTGCCATATTAACTTTAAGAGTAAAATTAAGTCTGTACAAATCCTTGATAAAATCAAATCTGTTGTATAAATCTGGAAGTTGGTAAGAAACCAGGCTTACAATCTAAATGTCTTAGATCATAATTAAGATTTTTGCCTTGATACAATAACCAATGACAAGCTATTGAAAGAAATCAAGATGAACGTATAGATGAGGAATTAAAAAAAATGGTGTTTCATAGTCCATGCCTTGAGGATGGAAAGAGATTAAATGCACTTGAGTGGACATCGTAGAAGAGGACGTTCAAAATTAACCTGGCGCAGTTTGGCGTGATGCAATAACCAATGACAAGCTATTGAAAGAAACCAAGATGGAAAGTATAGATGAAATAAAAACAAAATGGCGTTACATAGTCCATTCCTTGAGAATGGGCAGAGATGCCCTCGAGTGGACATAGGAAAGGACGTTCAAAATTAACCTAGAACAGAAAGACAAAGCTGGATGATCTAGTTGACAGAAAGCAAAGAGTGGCTGCAGCGAACAGGACAAAGTGGAAAGCAAGACTTACAGCTTTGTGCCACAAGGCACTGAAAGAGATGCTGATGAAACCTGGAATATATCTTCACCGAAAATGAACATAAGATTCTAAAATGTTTAATACATTATACAAACGCCGTAGGCAAGGAGGGGGTTTGGGGGCCGAAATTCTAGAAGACTATTTTGTCAAAAGAATGTTCCATGCGTGTGTAGGTGCCATTACCTAGCTGTATAAGTGCTCTTAAAAGAAAAACCGCTTCGGTTATAAAGTTTTGCTTGCCGTAAATTTAACGTTCTCCCTATACTCTGCATATTTGCCTTTTCTCGTCTTCAAATCTTTTTCATGCTTTTACACCTTCATTTTTTTCACTGAAATATCATTCACAAATTATCTTTCCTCTTTGGTAGCTTCCCCCCCCCTCCGGAAAACAATTTCTGGCTACGGTCCTATGTTTATACCAAGAGTTTTGAACAATTGTTTCTAGCCTGGTTCAGTGACAGAATGAACATTTATCAAGTATTACTAACATTTATAGTGAGACTAAGGAAAAGCTTGTCTTTCGAAACTCATGTTTCGAAAACCAAAGTAACAAGTGGAACAGAAAAACAAAAGAGATCTTGTAATAAACTTACATGAAAATACGAGACAAAAATCATATATAGAAACAGAACAATTGGAAATAAAACTTCTGCTGTAACTAATGTTTCCAACAATGTTGCTTGCAGCTTTACCGTACTGCAAGTATCTACTGAAAATATAAAGAACCTAAAACGTTTTTCAAAAGTTTACACTACCATCATTTGCAAGGAGAATGTCAAAAATACCGATAAAGATACGGAAATTTAAGAAAGATTGATTTAAGTAGTGAAAAAAGAAATTTTACAAGTAGAAAAATATTTCCAGAGTTATGGGGACTTAAAACAGTTATACCAACAGAAAATCAGAAATATCTTTTACACAAATCTAACGTATTGATGCTAAGATAATACCGACTAAAGAACACTTAATCTGAAATAAGCAAAAGGAAAACTATTTAATTGAGTGTTTTAACGACCGTGTGTACTAAAATTGCATCAGAAATAAGAGGTTCAATCGAATCTGCATCTTCGCAATCTAAATAAAAGAACAAGTCCTGGAAAATTAATGTGTCCATAGCAATTTTAAACGCTATATTGATGCTTCAGCACTGAGTAAGCGTTACAGACTAAATAGCATCAAAAATTACAGTCAGAAATCACATGGAAAAACGAGTTCAGCAAATGTATGCTTCTAGATGTATCACCAAATTACAAATATACGAATTTAAAAGCCTTTAAGCATCGATACTAAAGCTGTAAAAAACAAACTCAGTCATGTTACCAATGATATGTATGAAATAAATGGGCAAGTTGTATTTTTAAATTGAAAATATTCACTAAATTGAAATTCATAAAAATGGATTCTAGGTGTACTATTACATAAAACAGAGCTCCAACTCAATCCAAACAAAAGGTTTTAGCTATACGGTGGCTAATGAGCCGGTGCTTGAAGCTTAAAGCTGAATCCGAACGGCTACGAACATCCATATCAGTAACGGAATGCAATTAAATAAATGCTAATTATATACAACCATTAAACTCAACTGTGTTATTAAGTTTCAATAAATTTACAAGAATCTTTTTTTTTAAATTTTTGGAAAATATTAAATTATTAATTTTTAATATGAAATTTCTAATTTAGACATGTAACTTATGTTTTTGAATATGCTTCCAAAAATTTTAGGTCACAAAAGTAATTTAAATCACATTTGGTTTTCCAATTATTTTCACAAGAAAGTTTAAAATCATGTGCAAACACTGAAATATACCTCTATACAAAATATATATTTAACTCTACAAGCTGTCTTATAATCTTGGACTTTTTTTTCTTCACAAATTACGATAATTCTCAGGTTCAGTAAGTTAACAAATACATTCTTCGTAGGAACAACTCTCTATGTTAAAATTAAAGCTAGAGTTATTATTCACCCATAGTTATTCAGTCTACTTTTGAAATATAAAAGTCGAGATGAAACTTTTTCCATTTTCGTCGATATGTTTCAATCAATTAAATATAAACTGAAAATATTCAACAGCTTCATTACTGTTTCTTCACAACATGTCAGCTTACACTTAAAATGAACACAACTTCTAACATAAACATCTGGAATAGATGTACACTAGCTCTCACCTTACACATATCAAGACTTGTTACTTATTAATCTCAGTATTTCAAACTAACATTCTAAGCGTAAAGAGAATTTCTCTTGCCGCCCTAGCCGGAGCCATACGGAAAACACTCTAAGCGTAAAGACTGAAATAAGCGCATCTACCATTTGACTACTGAAGTTTGAAACACACAAGATGAGAAAGTTATCACGAGCATGCGCGAACATCGCAAATTTGAATTCTTGCTGTTGCCAAAAAGAGAGAGAGAAATGTGTACAGTCCGTTATGCCTATAAATTTTTATTTTCTTGCTATTCCGAATAACAACTGTAATAATTAAAACAGCTTTTCATAGTTCTTTCATCCCACTCGCCTTGAAAACTTAAAATGGAATAATCGAAACTTGATTGCTTTTAAACTTAATGCTGAATTTATCATTACAAACTAATTTCCCAACCATATATATATATATATATATATATATATATATATATATATATATATATATATACGTGATGATATTTTTATCACTTTCGGTTTAAGATTCTATTTTTCCTAGTAATTCTTCTCGTGGAACCCTAGTGAATATTCTCGAATATTCGCTAGTAGAAATCCTTCCGGTTCCATATCTAAAAACAGTTTTAATGCTTGGGTTACATCGCCCATGTGACTTAACCACGTGACTAAGACCGATCCATTTTGGTCAGTATTTTCAGGTTTTGGTTCTGTTCTTTTTCTTTTGGAAAATCGAATAGTACCTTTGCAAAACTGCAGAAAAATTGTCTTCTTTCTCAATTATTCATATGCAGTGATACTCTCCTCAGCCTGTTTCTCTAAAATCCGGTCTCACCAAAGTGGTTTAGCAGCTAACCGCGATTAACCCATGGAGTCAACCAATGGTGAGACGCAATTCTCCTTTTAAACAGAGATTAATCGCGATTAACCGTTAAACGACTTTGGTGGCCCCGGTTGAAGAAATTTTGACATTGATCAATGAGCAGTTGAAGGGTAGTGACGATTTGTATCTGATCGAAGAATGTCTACATGGGTTCGAGAAGTGAGAGGGGCAAAAATTGTAGTCTATTTACAACACAAACCTGTATAGGAAAGACATAACAGAAACTGGACACCGGGAGTGACGGAAATGGCCCATAAGGAAGATAAATGAACACAATATGGGGTGGGGCACGCATGAAATTCTGCCATTAGGAACAAAACTGATTAATGAGCCATTTGCAAAAAGATAACCAACCTTGTCTTGCATCGATCTCTTTTTTTTTCTTTGAAAAGAGAATCTCGTTTGTATGACTGAGCTCGATATTTTAAGCAAACCATTAAATAAGCGTCATGTAATCATATGCTCCTTCCATACTATGGCCAATTGTTCACCATTGCAGTACTGGCCCTGATGGTGGCTTTGGACGATGGTTTATGAAGTTGCATAAACACATTGGGCCACTCAATGAGAGGAGTGATGGAGTGTACTGCGCACTTCAGTAGCGCATCTGGCTGCCTTTGATTTTTGGAGAAATACGGCTTTTGAAGCTATCCTCTGAAAGGCCGGCTATTTTGTCGTCAGACATCGTCTGCCTCGATAAGCCATGACCCCTCTACACAGTGGTAATGGCTTGCAATGGACCATAGCGTGGAAGGGCCTTTAATGTAGCCTCCACACTATGACCAATTGTTCACCACTTCCTGATGGTGACCTTGTACGACGGTTCACGGGTTGCATCCACACGATGGGCCACTAAATGATACGAGTGCGTGAATGCATCCATAGAGTCTACTGCGCACATTAGTAGAGCATCTTCCTGTCTTTGATGGTAAATTTCGCTGGTTTACATATACATATGCACACAAAATTTATACTTTTTGGGAAAAAGAACAGATTCGAATGGGTATAAAAAGTCATTAAAAACTACTCGATTCAGTGAGATCCTTAAAAAATGAGCCTTTGAAGCCCTTAGTTTTTTAAGTTAGGTCCTTGAAAAAGTTTCTTTAAAAACATTTGGGATTTTCTTAAAAAAATGCATGTGACTATTTTGTTTAATGTAAGATTTCCATCTTGGTTTCTACCTCTTTCACTCACTCTAATGCTTGACTTAACGTAATAAAACTAAATACCCTATGTGTTACAGAGCCACGTGAATGCGGATTTTTGTACTAAACATTTTTATGTAATAAATGTGAAGTGCATCATATGAATGATCTGCAGTTCTAATTGTATCTCGTTTGGACCAACAGAAAACATTCTAGAGTCTTCAGAAGTATGGAACTTATTTCTTGCTAACCCTGTATATGTATTTATTAGGAAAGTAAAAGTCATTAGTATAATAGAAAAACTTAAGATTTAACAAACTTATCTTCCTAAGTACTTCCTTTAACTAAGTATCTTCCATCTTCAATGGATTCCGTTCCATGTGAATTTAAAATAGAACGATATTGCGGAAGGAAGGATCTACCTTGACTGAAGTCATTGGTGTTCCTCTGAGGTCTATTCGAAGCTTCTAGAAACATCTCGGACGAAGAACTACAATCACATGCATGGTATTTTAGTGTGAATCCAACCGTTTTTGAAGGTGACCAAACTGAGTTAACTTCACTGATATCCGGCCACCCCAGGTAGTTTCCAATGGTACAAGAAACTTACTTCTTTGCACCAAGTGTCATATTCAAGAGGAACAACACCTGGTAAACTTGGATTTTTTAAGAAGACCTACTTTTGTCTTGGGTCTACTTAAAGCGAACAACTTCAGTCATCGGATCGAATTCGGATCAGCAAAAAGAAGAAAGAGTAACAAATTTCTGCAAGAAATGCTCACAAAATATAACTAACTAGCCTATAGCCCGTCATACGACGGGATCAGTCAAATTTTTAATTTTCCAGAATTATAAAGTACCCTATGAGGCTGGTAAACAAAATGGTTTGTTGTGTGGCCGAGAATGATCTGGTACACGGTCAATAATTTGTTTATATTCATACTCCTCTAGAGTCTCCCGATACTGCGAATGCAGTTTAGAATCACGTTGAATTCATTTAGAAAGATAATTCAAAGCTTTCTTAGCTACGTCGAAATTATCCTTAAGTTTTTTTTATTGCCACAGTAATTAATGGAAGTAAAAGAATGAAATTATCATTTCTACTACACCCTGGAGGTAGATTAAACTTGTTGTCAATACCGGCGATCAAATTTTCATGGCAACCAAAAATAATCGATGATTCAATTTAAAATGGTCACATATGTACCTAATCTATTATTTAAGCCAAATATAAAAGAAGATGATTCACGTCCTATCTAAGTTCAGTGATAAAAAAATGCAGACGATATTTAAATAATTTAAAATAAGAAATGATTCAATAACGTCATAATGCTAGAAAAAAAAATGTTATTTTTGCCTATTTATTATGTGACAAATTGAAAAATTGAATCACCTGCTGTTATCCGGGGAAAATAGGGCTCGAAATAATGGCATTAAACGCTCGAAAAGGAGTGGATTTCGAGCGTTGCTAACCCTAACACATCAATAATCCAAAATGGATGCCTCTATCCATTCCTGCTCTAACCGCTTCATAAATTCGAGGATAAACTGACAGATAACTTAAGCTTTTATTATAGAGCGGATTTGCATCATCAACAACATCTGTAGTCTTTTTTATCCCATGTACTGTCACGAGTGGATCGGGACAGCTAATATCGGTGCTACAGTTCCAGTAGAAAAATCGCTTGATTCACTGGCGCTATCTATTTACTGATATACTAACTATAACTATTCAAGTAATTTTGTATGATCCTGGGTAGTTTTTGTATTATTTTATTTAATTTTTGACAATATTTTTTATTCAATTCTCTATTTTCTCTTTTTTATTTTATTTTATTTTTTTTTTGCTTGAATTTAAAATTTTTTATTTTCATTTTTGTTAGTCTTTGTCGTTTTAAGTTTATAAAATTAAATTTTGCTAAGAAATGAGCTTGAGATATGCTTGCATCATTTCTAATATTTTATTTACATTTCTGACAATTTTTAAAATTAATTTTTATCATTACTGTCAATTCTTTTATTATCAACTATTTTTATTTTAAGTTTTTAAAGTTAAATTTTTCCATTATAATTTTTATGCCTTAAGCTGTCTATAATGGGCAGTAAACAGCCTGATTTTTAAAGATAAAAACAATGTTCTGCAAAAAATGTTATTCAATATAATAATACAGAAATTTACATTTTTCTATCATCTGGTAAAAATATGCAATCACAATGCATTATTCAAGCAATTACGTTTGTTTTCAGTTTATTTTAATGGACAGTAAATATCCTTATTTAAGCATGAAAAAATTACTCATTGAAATATCATTCATTATAGTAATTTAGAAGCTTATATTTTTCGATCAAAGACAATTCAAGAATTCTTTTTTACTCTTTACTAAGTGAAATAATTATTCAATAATGCTGTATACTTTTGAGAGAAATGGTAAAATTTAAACTTATGAATATTCTTTATTGGAAAAATGTAAGTTTCTAAATTATTATATTGAATAACATTTTTTAGAACATTGTTTTTATATTTAAAAATCAGGCTGTTTACTGCCCATTATTGAAATTATAACTGCCCATATTGCCCCTTCGCTGAAAAAAAGAACTCGATACGATAAAAAATAAATAATTTAGAAAGTATGTTTAGATAATTAGGACACTAGGCATTAATGGATTAAAAAAAACCAGTCATTTCTTGAATGTGTAAAAACTTAAGTAAAAGGTAAGATGTAGAAGGTATAGAAAAAATTAATTAATTAGTGTTTGGAAATTTTATTCCCAAGCCTAAACTAATTTCTTTGTATTATTATAGTCTAACATTATTATTCATTTCTCATTCCGAACGCTGTTTCTGGAGCTAAACTTCCCATCCGATATGATCCTACTCTTAATTTGTACTTAAAATTTTCGTTCGCATATTACACTCTTTTATAAAAAAAAAACCTTAACAACAATGTCCAAAATATAGAAACGTGTTAATGCCGAAAAGAAATACTCTTTTTGAGGATGAATCGTATGAGGCAAAATAGCGACATTTCAACTACATTTACGAACGTATCGTTCAGGATATGCGTTCAGGGTCGAGAGCACTGTAGTGGTCTGAAAACTAGTCTTTAATGAAATCTGAACATAGTTATTTGGATGAAACAGACGTCCGTGAAAAAAAATACAGTCACGAAGTTATTTCCAGTAGTCAAATTAGAAACATTTGAGAAGAGATGCTATTGGAACTGAAAGCGCCATCTATGGAGCAAATATTCACAACTGATTAGAAAGGAAAATCTATGTGTTCAGGGCCATTTCTGCAACACTAATTTCTATGCCAATTACTAACTAACACTTGTGAATATTGTTTTCAGTAATAACATTTTGTATTACCATATTGCAGTTCTACGATATACAATTTTTGTCATAAGTATTTGGGGGCCCTCCCGCCAGTGGCCTTGAACGTCTGGTGGTACCCAGTGCGGAGTTTAAACTTGTCACCAGATATCCCCTGTTCACTAAAATATAAAATGAAATTTACCGAGAAAGCAATTATTTTCCAAGTTGTTGACATAGAGGGAAAATGATAATTGCTTTTCAAAGCAAGGTATGGTTTCTTAAACATCTTAGTGTTGGGACCCCATAAGCATTGGGCAAATCCGACTCACACTTGAGTCAGTTACTTCATTTGTACTGTAATATACCACTTTACATATATATGTGTGTGTGTATGTATGTATGCATTTATCTCTCTCTCTCTCTCTCTCTCTACACACACACACACACACACACATATATATATATATATATATATATATATATATATATATATACTGTAAGGAAAAATCTCAGGGGTTTTCAAAACTTATATCAAGGGCTAAAAATTCCCGTGTCCTTTTGCATTCCCCTTTTTAACCCCTAACCTAATTTGACCACTAGGGTTGCTGTTTAGGCCCTCAGAGAAGGAGCCTGACCAATTATAATCCTACATGGCCCTATATATATATATATATATATATATATATATATATATATATATATATATATATATATATATATATATATATATATATATATATATATATATATATATATATATATATATATATATACACACACATATGCATGTATAAATATATATATCGTGATCCAGTGTTAAGGCGAATAGAAAACAGTCTTTCTTGATAATAATCAGTTTATTAAATCATAGTTCCATTTGAAAGCCATTTTCATTTTTTGTGGCGGAACTAAGCGTGAAAAAAGGTGTTAACAGCTCCATGTCCACTCGCTAACTGAACTTATCTGTTTGCAAACTCATCCAATACTTCCTATATACTTCCGCCTGACCGGATGATCCCAAAAGCTTACGCGAGCGTGAGTCTTTTTCATTTATTTTATTATTATAAAATAGTTCCCTTTTTAAAATCGCTTATAACTCACGTATTTTCCAACTACCCCCTTTTTTAGACATGACTCGCGCGTACGTGGTATGTGTGTGTGTTTATATATATATATATAATTATACATATATTATACATATATGTAAGGAAAATTCTCAGGGGTTTTCAAAACTTAAATCAGGGGCTAAAAATTCCAGTGCTTTTTTTGCATTCCCCTTTTTAATCCCTAACTTAAATTGACCACTAGGGCTACAGTTTACGCTCTCAAAGAATGGGCCTGACCAATTATAAACCTACATGACCCTAGCAGACAATTTAGGAAATTTCCAAATAAAAAGAAGATACACGCTAGCGGAGACAGATTTTTCTAGAGATATTTTCCCACAGATGTTGGACCAGGTGTTACGGGTCTTGTACATGGAACTTCATGCTAGCTGACCCTTCAGTTTATCCAGTCCCTATGATGAAGTGGGAACCCGTCCTCCAACGTTATCTTAATAAAGGTCTTTAGCTAAAACGGTATCATTTTTATGGCCATGACTGCAACCACCCATCGAGAAGTCCGTCTCATTACATATATATATATATATATATATATATATATATATATATATATATATATATATATATATATATATACACATATATAATAGTATCTTGCATACGCAGGTCTTTTGACGAACTGAGAACGTTCAGTGCAGAGCAAGTAAAATAAAAGTTTCTATTATAAAAAAATGCGTTCTTTTTCTGTATCATCTTTATCTATCTTCAGATATATTGTGTAAAAAATTTGGTAATTGTAAAATTATAATAATAGGCTAATAAATATCAAATCTGCTAAAATGTTTAGTAACCCTGCTCCAGGTCCTGTGACCCAAATTGGGGTTTCGACCCACAGTTTAAAAAACTCTGGTTTAAAAGAACAAAACAGTAAAATAACTTTTTATAAATAAGCGAACTTAACGTACTTTATAAGTTATATTATTTCTATATTAATAGTTCAAAATTTTATTGTTATTATAATACAACTAGTCTCTTAGCATCCAGCATTTAGACTGGATAAATGAGAATTCCAAAGGTTGTCCAAACAAGTTTAATGGTACATCCTCAAAGGAAAAGTTTAATATAAAGCCAGCATTTTTTTATCAACCACTCAGAGCTGATACTTGATAAGCATCGCACCCACCTTCCTATTCCACTGCCTCCAGCAAAAATGTTTGAGGGGCCCACTTCAAATAATGCTTGACGTTTTTCAATAGCTAGACTATCAGCTATTTATAGTTTATTGAACTGTAGATTTATATATTAAAAGATAAATTAAAAGTATATAAAAACGTCTGTGTACTATAAATTCGCAAAAGTTAGCAGGATGAAAGTTAAAAATTTATGTTACGGATTTTTATGATAAATTTGTTTTGAATTCTACACTGCAGACACAACAAAGTATCAAAACAAAAATATTTATTGTTCATTATATTTCAGAAAGATAAAAAAATAATATTAGAAAAATCTTTTTGGTGTAGCTCATAAAAATATTAAAATTAGCCTTTTGTGCTATAAAGGCTATATCAGAGGTGGTAAACTTATGCGTATATAGGATTTACTTTTTCTATTAAAAATGAACAGCTGTCGACTGGTGATCATGAGTGTAGATATATCTTTCATAAAAAATGGGTGGCTGTGAAAACAAATAGCATTCGCATTATTGAAAATGGGGAATATTTTTTTTGGCATTTGTGGTATAAAAAAATCAAACATTTAATGTCACCTACATTGTCCAAAGTTTTTAGCTTTGTGTGCAACATTGAGTAATTACAATTGTAAAAGTACGTTGTTGGAAAGTAGAAGATAGCTTAGATTAAAACTGGGGTATGCATAGCGTCTGAGAACACTACGAAAGATTAAAGATATAAAAACGGTTTAAATCAAAAATATTTGGGTAGTATTTCAAATATTAAAACATTGCTAAATATCATATTTAAAATATTAAAAAAAAAAACTTAATAAATACATTTACCTTATTGGTACAAATTTGTTTATTTTCTCAGTGGTACAATATTGATTTCATCAACATTGATTCGAACATTGAATGGCGACTACATTTTCAAGAGTCTTCAGCTTGGTTTGAATTCGTCATGGTTTGGTTTGGTTTTGAAGTGCTACGGTCTACTTTTTGCAATACGAGGGCTAATGAGACCAAGACCTACTCTTAAAGCCAATACCGAATGGCTACGAACATCCATGCCACAGTGGAATTCGAACCCACGAACTCCGGTTCCGAAGACCAGCACCCTAACCATTCGGCCATCCTTCAGCTGAATCCTTCATCTTTAATGAAAATTTTTGGATGAATTTAGCAATCAAATAATCAGATGAAAAAATTATCTAAGGATTTGAAAAACATAAATATAATTTTAGATTTTTCAATATTATAATCGAAATACTCGAATAGGGAAAAATTGTATATAAATGCCACATTTTTAATATTTGAATAGATTAAAGTCGTTTTTAAACCGTTTTAAACTATATGTGTGATTCTACAAAAATACAGACTTTCAGTTTTAAAAGTTGGAAGTACGAAATTGTTAATTTTTTTTTTAATCTCTGATTATTAAACTTTGGTTTGGTTTGGAGCACTAAGGTCTACTTTTTGCAACCCGAGGGCTAATTAATTATACTTTGAAACTCCATTTCACTGTAGATTAGAAAACAACATAAAGAAGGCGTATTATGAACTGTAACTGAATATTAATCACATGGAGAGAAAACGAAACACGAGAAAGGATATTTTTTTATTTTTGTCAGAAATGCAAAACTCGCATTGAAGTGGGAAACCCTTTTCAAAAATGTGCCCTACTATATACGCTCTTAATTTCTTTTAGATGTTTCATTCCAGACAGCAAGCCTTTAGATTGCAATCCAATCAAGTTGACCCACGATTGCTTATGCTCCGCAACTTTTTATCTTCTAGACCAATATTTTCTTAGCAATTCCGCGGTACACCACAGGAAAAAAGAGGGAAAACACAGAATTCACATTACTATGTCTATGATGCGCAGAATTTTTCATATATTTTTACAAATGCGTGTATGATACTCTGTGTGTGCTGTATGGGAATATTTAAGTCACGACGACACAGCATCAAAAATACACACATAGTCAATGGCGAGCAAAATCCTTTTATGTTCCACTTAGATCTTTACTAAGCAATAAAACTCAGAATCAAAAATGGCTCTCAGTCATTTTCAAAATATATCGCATCGTGATAAAGGGGATAATCTAATGTAGCCTCCACACTATGGCCAGTTGTTCACCACTTCCTGGTGGTGACCTCGAACGATGGTTCACGGGGGCATCCACAAGCTGGGCCACTAAATGAGCTAAGCGCATTGATTCGTCCATAGGGTCTAATGCGCACTTTAGTTGCGCATGTGGCTGCCTTTGATCTTTGGAGAAAAACCGCCTCCGAAGCCATCGTCCGCCAAGGCTATTTTATCGTCTGCCGCCATCGGCCACGATAAGCCAAACCCCCTCCAGACGGTGGTGATGGCTTGCAGTGGACCATAGTGTGGAGGAGCCTTAACAAAGCGAAACTGAAAACATACTCGTATTCTGTTCCCACGTTCAAATCTTTATAAGGTACAACCAGCTGACACATCAATTTCACTCTATTATGCGCAATACATATCTCAAACCACAGGCCAAGATTAAATATAAAAGCATTTCGCTCTCTCCAGTTATCTCTATGCATAAAATCAATTTTATGTTATGGATTAAAAGGAAAGGAATGGATTTATAATTGGAGATTTGTTCTGTATAATTTTCTGGCGTAATCCACACGTAATGATACGTGTGGATTTACACACCCACAATAAAATTGCTTAATGTTTGCATCTGTATTAAGTTCTCTATACAGCTGGGGGAATGCTTACCAAAAGAAGTAAAAAATAGTTTTAAATTATAAATAAATAAGATTTCCTCCCTCAATTAAATACATTATTTGTTGCTTATTATTTACTTACGACTATTTAACCAATATCGTTTCTGCATCTCCACAAATAATTTTTTATTATAAGACAATCTATCAAATTTTTATTATTCTACGGCTCAATTTACCAAAATTGTCTTCCTTAATACGGTTGCGGAATGAAAGTAATGGAATTACAATGATGTACGTTTTTATTTGATAAATTCGCAAAATAAAACAAATCTATATTTACTTTTAGTTAAGTATTTTATATATAGTTGAATGACTAGTTTACCAACACAAGTAAATCACACAAAGCTCATCCAATGATTTCCACGGGCAACCTAAAAAGTAGTAAAACTTTGCAATTTACAATGGTATTTTTTAAAACGCATACAATTTACATCGGTATGCGTTTAAAAAAATTATACTTGTATCCCATTCTGTCTATTTAAAAATGTGACCACTTTTTACGTATTCACTACCGATAATGTATCAACTGCAGTATTAAGTGTTTTATTTAGAGTTTATCCAAATTGTAGTAACTTTGGATCAATAACTTGACATAACTATTTTCAGACAATTGTTGTATTAGTGACTGGAAAATACCTATGTGTTTATGAAAAACGTAAAACCAAGCACAACCCAATAAATCTTGCAATTCAGGTATTTCGTTTGCAAAAGATTAAGAAAAGTGCAATTGCTTTCTGTGCAGTGAATTGTGTAGGTTTATACTCCTACAACATGTATCAGACGTTCCTGATACATTTCATGATTAAAATATACATATGTATGTGGGTAATAGTAAATATGAGTGCATACACATGCATATATACTTATATACATATTTACATATATGAAATGAGATGAAATAGCCTTTACGACAGCTAATGTGGTGCCTGCTTCTCAAGTACATGGCACTACGTACGGAGGTGTATTGTACCCAAACCCAAAAAGATAAGAGATGAAAATAATAGAAAGGGAAAAGAGACACAGATCGCTGGGGAACCTCGGGATTGCAACTCCCGCTTCTACGTAAAGTAGGGAAACCCCTTGAGCAGAGTACCCTGATATAATCCCCAGGGTTAAGGTCTCCGAACATACCGCCGGACTCAGGATAACCATTTTAGTCACCTCTCACGACATGCTTGAGCTACATTAGGACTATACTTTCGCACCCGGTCACCTCACTGGTGCATTTACATATATTCATATATATGAAGGTCTCCTTAATTTAAGTTTTTACAAACGACCAATAGAAGATTCTAATGAAATTTATCTTATATTTGTAAAATTCAAATTCTCTTTTTTTATCTTGGAATCAGTGGCATCTTAGAACTCGTCTGCGTATTTTGTTTACAGTGAATGTTTAAAAAGAAGCAAATAAATGAAAAAATCGAGATAACTCGTGAAGGCTTCCGTTGGATGACTTTTCAGATATTAAGGAAGGACTCACTCGACAAGAATGCATAGAATCGCTTTCTGAAACTTTTGGTAGTGAAGTATCATCAGAAAAAAACAGTTTATAATTGGTTTGCAAAATTTCATCGTGGTTGGGCGTCAGTCAGTGTTTAATCTCGTGAAAACCAACAAAAATCGGTAGTGATTCCAAAGAACATCGATGCTGTCAGCAAGATGATTGAAGAAGATCGGCATGTTACGTATAGTGAGATAAAGGCATCCCTTGGTATATCACAGACTGCAATGCATTCGATTTTGCTCGAACATTTAGCTAGTAAAAAGATTTGTTCCAGATGGATTCCGCACAATTTGACAGAAGCTCAAAAAACGGCTCGTGCAAATTGGTGTAAGGAAATTCTAAAACAATTCAAATTGGGAACAGCAAAATCCGTGTACAATATCGTTACAGTCGACAAAACTTGGATATGAGCCAAAAATTTCACAAAGCATGAAAAAGAAAGTATTCTTGATTTAAAACAATGAATTTGAAAAAATCCTGTTATTTATACCACATTTTAAATCATGATTTATATCAAAGTGATATATCAACAGTGCCATATAAAAGTGATAAGGTGATAAATTAACCAACACTGCCTTATTATTTAAAATAATGCAAGTTAGAATTTTTTTAAAATTGGCTACATGGATTGCTATCTCACCTCTGTTACAGGTACACCTTGGTTTGGTTTTGGGAGTGCTACGGTCTACTTTTTGCAACACGAGGGCTAATGAGACCACAGGTACACCTTGCTTTACGACCTACCTGTTTAACGACCATTCGCACTTACTACCAATCGAGTTTTGATCTGCAGTTCGGAGATTACTCGAATTGCATATTGGAACGAGACAGCTCAGTGGCAATCGGTGACATGTGCACTGAGCGTAGTACAAACTAGCTATGCAATTCTTAAGTCCGTTTCAATACACACACACAAAAGAAAATAATTAGTATTTTATTTATGTTTGTAACTGCAAAATTGTTTACACGTTAACGAAAATAAAGAGTATGGCGCCACTCGGTTTGGTTTGGTTTGGTTTGGTTTGGAGTTCTACGGTCTACTTTTTGCAACACGTGGGCTAATGAGACAGGGACCTACTGCTTAAAGCCGATTCTGAACGGCTACGAACATGCATGCCACTGTGGGATTCGAACCCACGAACTCTGGTACCGAAGATCAGCACCCTAACCAATCGGCCATTGTTCGGCATGGCGCCACTCGGAGAAATTGTTAATAAATAAAGGAAAAAGTACAAGGTACAAGGCTATGAAGTTGATAAAACGGTTAAAAAAATAGAATGCGACTTGAAGTTGGTACATTCGACAATCTCAATGATTTTAAAGAATAAAGTTAGAGTGAAAGACGGGCTAAAATAAACTATTTTACATATCGCTGACAATGATAATGTATTTTTTTCAGAGGTAAAGGTGACAAGCTTAATTGTTTTCTTACAGTCATGTGATCAATCTGCACAAAAAAGGAGGTATCAGTCACAAGTTACTTTTAAAACATTAAGCATCATTCTAAATATGTTATATTTTATAAAATATTAAATATTTTCAATTCATAATTATACATTGTATCATTTTTCTGCATTTATTTACCACATCCATAGTTTTCCTATTCCATGCTCTTGAAAAACAATGAATAGAGTTTCTACTGTATATGTTTGCACGTTCTCATGCTTGTTTATATGTATGTGAGTGGGTGTACGCTTTTATGCAAGCATGGAATTCCCTCTCTTTCTTTCTTCGTATATTTTCTCTTGTTTAACAATCAGAATTAGAGAATTAGCGAGTATTAACCTTGGAAGGTAAAGGTTAAGTAGTTCTGATACATGTTCTTCATATTTCTTAAATTGTAGCAAAATCATTTACGTTTCTTAAAAACATATATTACCCAGTCAAAAGCGCAAGAAGCATTATTATCTTTTCAACTGTCTTTGAAGAGGGCGTAAGTTTTTAGTGGTTTTACTAGGGGAGAAATATAAAACCAATTACTTAAACAGCAGTTGTTGCAGTCGTGAGTTTTTGAAACTTTACGATATCTTCGGATTTAAAGCTTAGAAACTATAATCACCACAATCATGAAAAATATTTTATAAATGTGTTCACGTCAGTCATACCGAAAGTATGTATTAAGAAGCGATAATAATATATTTTATGTCAAAAATATGACCGATTACAATTTCATTTAAGAAAAAAATATGTTTTTTCAGTAATATCTAGCCGACCGTAATTGTATATTATACATCCTTAACGTAGAATTAATTTTGTATCCCTTTTTTTCACAGGGAATTAGACATACATTGTTGTTTATTTTGTACAAGATTCAAGTTCGGCATTTTACTCTGTATGTAAGATTAAAAATGTTAAAAATTAGAAAAGAGATACAATTCAAACAGATCCTTCGTTATAATGTTTTCGCTTCAGAAAGAAAAGGTTTGGTTTTGTGGTGATGACGTATCATTTCTGATTAAGGCCGTTGACGTAATGTTCAGTTTTTGTAAATAGTGTCTTGTATATATTATAAATATTGTAATGTATTTTCACATATTACTGTAACATGAATTCATTCATCTGTATTGATATTTGTTATGAGTAAAGTTTATAGTTATCGTATTTTTATTTGTAGCAACACAGCATCTTTTTAAATATGCAAATATCTGTAATGTATGTATATGTTGTCTGCCTATATAAGAATCAGTATGACAGCAGCAGATAGCTCGGTTGCATCGAAAGTGCTGATGTTTGTTTATGTAACTTATATGTACTTTCAGAATTTTAAACTTCTGTAACGTTAGTGCAGTGTGATATCCAGAGCTCTACGTCATTCATTATACTATCTTAAATAAATGCCTGTGTCCAGATCTAGTTGTTTTATTTAACTGCACCGTGTGAATCCCTTCTGAGCATGGTTTTATATATGACGTGATAACTGCTGATACTTCTTTAGGAATCGTCGAGCCATAGCAGGGGTCTCCATATAATTGGTGACTCGTTATTCTTCACCTTTTTTTTCTAGTGCATGTCAATAGTATTTGTCCTAAAAATTTCCAGCTCCAATTATCTTAAAGAACACGACACTCTGAATCAATTTTACGTTTAGCAGACATTTTAGTCCTGAAATATTTTACAAATACACGCAATAACCCTAACAAGCACAAAGGGCACTTTATTTTTGTATAATTTCTCTAGAATTCAAAACGGCCCTATCTCTCTATAATAAGTAATATTCGAAATTTTGAAGAAAGAAAAATACACTGCTAGGAGCTTAAAATGAATATTATATCAATTACGAGCTCTTATTTATTTGCAATGGATTTTTCTGGTTAACGAAAAAACATTTCCTTACATATCGCTATACTTTCAAGTTTGAACAGAGATAAGAATTATGTATAAAATTAAAATGGAAGGGAAAATGATACTTTCCCATTTAAGTTGTAGACAGCATTAACTTTTGAATGGTAGATAAACATTTTTCTTTTTGTAATTCATTATAATTATATGAATACCATATATATATATATATATATATATATATATATATATATATATATATTATATATATATATATATATTTGAGTTGGGACGGAGTCTGTATATCGCTAGTTTAGACTGTGTTAAAGAAGTCTTTTTGAGAAATTTTTCTATCAGTTGAGTATTTTAATATTGCTATCTATTATAGGTCAATTTGAAGGATCTGGCAAAAGTTTATGCGATTAGATTATCATATATATTTTAAATTTATTCGAGTTTCCTGGAAAGTTAATTAATTCCACTATAATAGAAACTGATAAGTTTTTTTCCTAATATGAATGAATGGTAAAGGATTTTAAATAAAAAAGTGTTTTACGACAGGTAGTACGCAAACAGTTTATTGGTTTTGAAATCAGTAGCTTTAAATATCTCTGTGGACATGGTTTTTCCCCCCAACTCCTTGCGTAATTGGTTTAACAAGCAGGAATTTGTTTAAGAGCATCCTGAACATTTGTTACTTTCTGTGAGAAGAATAGAGAACGGTATTTGTATGAATACACACAGGTATATATATATATATATATATATATATATATATATATATATATATATATATATATATATATATATATGTAATAAGACGGATTTCATGATGGGTGGTTGCAGTCATGGCCCATAAAAATGACACCGTTTTAGCTAAAGACCTTTATTAAGATAATGTTGGTGGACTGGTTCCCACTGCATTATAGGGACAGGACAAAGTGAGGGGTCAGCATGAAGTTATATGTAAAAAGACCCTTAACACCTGGGTCAACATCTCAGTCAAAATATGTGGGAAGTTCTTTAGAAAAATCTCCTTTTTTGGGGGGAATTTCCTAAATTGTCCGCTAGGGCAGTGTAGAGTTATAATTGGTTAGACCCCTTCTCTGAGGGCGTAAACTGTAGTCCCAGTGGTCAATTTAGGTTAGGGGTTAAAAAGAGGAAAGCAAAAGGACGCGGCAATTTTTAGCTCATGATTTAAGATTTGAAAAACCCTGAGAATTTTCTCGGGGTGTGTTAGGGGTTTTATTCAAAATGCCTACACTAGTTTCCCTATCCAGTTTACTTTTCGTTACACACACACACACATAATATGTGTGTGTGTGTGTGAGAGAGAGAGAGAGTGGTTTGAGAGCATAAAAAATTAATTTAGGGGTTTGAGAGCAGAAAACACAGTGCACTCTTTTAATGCAGGCTGATGAATCTTTAATAACTCATTACGAAAGCACTTAATACATAAGGGTTGAGAGAGAGCGTCTTGAGAAAGGGTTGTTCTATGGTCCCTCGCTGAGTAGGGCTCCGTTGTTAGAGTATGGACGCTAGCCACAAGACGCTATGTTTGATGGTTGACTCTTAAACTGTGCAATATACTTGAATTAAAACATTATCAAAAAACATTTGGACTCTACATAAAGCTGCAAATACTGATATATATATATATATATATATGTATATATATGTATATATATGTATATGTATATGTATATATATATATATATATATATATATATATGTATATGTATGTATACATATATATATGTATGTATGTATGTATGTATGTATGTATATGTATATATATATATATATATATATATATATATATATATATATATATATATATATATATATATATATATATATATATATATATATATAGTGCAAAATATTAAACCTAAATCTCATATTTAAATTTTAATATTTAGTACTTTATCTCTCTTTTAATGAATTGTTCAGTTGAAGTATGAATACATCCTCCAGCTATTAAACGGCTAGCTGAATTCTAATTCTTTAAAGAAAGTGTTTCATAAGAAGTTTCCGTTACTATTCTTAGTGGAGTATTTCTTTCCTTGTTTGCAACACACGTGCTCATTCAACGCCTTCATATTCTGAAAGAGGATTGTAGGCGGTTACGAACACCTATGCGCTCAACACTTATTACGCCATTCCCCATCTTTTAATAACTCTTATCATGTGCTGCCACTCAATTTTTATGTAAAATTAACTTTAGAAATGTTTAAAAAATTAAACATAAAAGTCTCGATCATTCATCACTGTTATGGTAATTAATTCCATTACCTTAAAATGAAATTAGAGTGCAGAATTCCGGTATTTGTGGGTTTTGTTTCCTAATTAAGATTTGAGATTTGTTAATAATTACTATCACTAGAAATAAAAAAGTTTCTTTAATCCTTGCTATAATAAAGATATAAAAATAGTTTTAAATTTATAGAAGCTGTATATATTTTACATACACTTGACTTTATGTTCATAACAATAACCTATTCGCCGAATAGCCATACCTCCAGAAATACATGAT
>CM063503.1:119883084-119925584 GCA_032207245.1 Pardosa pseudoannulata
CTACAAACATCCATGCCAGCAGCGGGATTCGAACCCACGAACTCCGGTTCCGAAGAGCAGCACTCTACCATTCGGCCATCGTTCGGCTTGTAATGAGGTAAATAGTCAGTCAATTTCGAATAGATATGATGGTTTAAAATATATTTAGAATGTTTGAATTATTCATAACATCCGAAATTGGTTGTTTGGAAAATACTGCTAAGTTTGGTTTGGTTTGGTTTTGGAGTGCTACGGTCTATTTTTTGCAACACGAGGGCTAATGAGACCGGAAGCTACATCTTAAAGCCAATTCCGAACTGCTACGAACATCCATGCGACTGTGGAATTCGAACCCACGAACTCCGGTACCGAAGGTGAGCACCCTAACCAATCGGCCATCGTTCGGCGGAAATACTTCTAAAGTTATTATTAGTAATGAACATATTGTAGTTATATCAATAATAATATTCATTGATGTATGTATGTAAAAGAATCTATGATGCACGTATAAGAATTCTTTATGTTTCTGCAAATTAATTGTATTTCCTAATCAGATAGAAATATGAAATTTTCAGCTAAATTTAGGGCAGCTGAAGAATTACTTTTTACTTAAACTATTTGCATCATATGTCAGAGCTCTTTTGCAGCTACATATACCTGGGATTTCTGTAATACCTTTCAGTTTTCTTTCCCGTTCCGAAGAAAAAGTTTCGCTTAGCAAAATCAATCGCATCTTCCTCCAAACATAAATATTGTATGAAACTGTCGTGCCGCTACTAAAATTTTTTATCGCGCGTTGGCAGCTTTTTATTTTGAATCAATAAGTTCTTATATCCGAGCTGTTTTGCAGCTACATCTACGGGGGATTACTGCAATGCCTCTCAGTTTTCTTTCTCATTCTCAAGAAAAAGTTTTACTAAACAAACATCAACCACTCTCGCTATTCTCGCGCCGTCACTGATCATGTGACCTTCCAACCCGTCGGACCAGTCGTTTTCAGAAGTGCCGAGCCCACTTGTGCTCTTAATCATCTTTCTCTACTGCATTCCTTCCTGTTCGTCGGTTGCTTTTATTTCCCACATTAGATGGGCCACCCGATTACTTATGTTTACGGACGTAAAGCCGGACTTGGTGTTTTGAGGAACTAACTGTTTTGGAGCAATGGACTTCAGCATCTGAAAATAATCTTTCCACCGGTGGTATAAACGGTGATTGGGTGACTCACGGTCTTCCGTAGTTAAATGTAGGACGCTTTGTTTTTATGCAAAAACTATTTTGAGGATTTGAAAACCAATTAATTTAACAAGCTCTTTGCTATTTCGATTCATCTAAGCATTTAGGGAAATGATACAATCAGGTGATGGCCTAGATTGTTCTGGGTCCAGAAAACAATTTTTTTCTCCACATAACTGAAACAATAAGAGCAGATATTAGACTAAAATATTTGATGCAGAAACATCAAATTTTAGATGAAGAGAAATCCACAAAAAGCATTATATGTCAGAAAAACATTGCATCACATTATGGAAGTGATAGTTCAGCGGAAAAGTAATTCGATCAGAATGATATTATTTTTTGAAGTGCTAAATGAAGGATGAATTTGCGGCCCACCCAATGCAACAGAATGTAATAAAACTATTAATATAAATTTCATAGTCCCATATGCACCCTCGCTGATGCATTCATACGCGCAGATATATTCAAATACTACTAGGTGATAGTCGAGAATATATGCGAAAAAACTGATAAGGCTTAAAAATAAATTTGAAACAGAATTTGTAAATTTTTAATCTGTCATAGACACGTTTTCTTTGATTTCTTTGATATTTTTTTATAACCATCAAATCAGTACTTAATAATATGGAAAAGGATAATAATCAAAATCCAGTGCAATTGAGATGTTAAGGAAAAAATTGGGGGAGTCAGGGTGCATGAAATTCACAAATATTTGTCAGCTAGGCTTGATACATCTCGAAAATTTGCGAAGAAATTTCTAATTTCGGATTTCGTTTGGAGCGCTACGGTCTACTTTTTGAAACACGAGGGATAACGAGACTGGGACGTACTGCTTAAAGCCGATTCCACAAGGCTACGAACCTCCATGCTACTGTGAGATTTGAACCCACGAGCTCCAGTTCTGAAAGCCAGCACCCTAACCATTCGGCCATCGTTTGGCTTCTATTTTTGAAAGTATTTATCGGTGCAAGGAGTTTTTTTTTTTTTACACTTATGAATGGAAATATATCCTATCAGATCTAGAATTAAAGTAGTTTCTGTTAGGTTAGATTTGAGAATATCTGCAAATAATGTTTTTTTCTAAAGTAGGGGGGTTGGTGTTGGAGTAGTGATGTAAGGTTTCATTATTCAAAACATTAATTTACTGTGGTATTTTGTTTTTTACACTGCCTAGTTATTTTTAATTTGATCTTTTGCTTTTGTAAACTATAATGCTCGACACGTTTACAGAAAATAAAATTTTTATTTTTATTTTTTGCTGACTATATTACCACTTAATCTACTTTATTCCGCTCATATTAAACTTTGAGTTTGATATTTTTAAATTAGGTCAATTAAGGGAACTTCATTGCAGTATTTATACAAGAAAAAATGAAAAAATTATTCTCCTGACTCTATATGTATTTTATACACTATTTTAGTGTAAAAGAAATATGTAATGACGCCCACCTCAACACTAAAACAATTTTCTTTCACGTATTATAAATTTCACGTGCATTTTGTAGATATTTCTCTTTTCACTAATAAGTCATAAAACAAGAACCTTTTGTATGCACATATGTGTCCAGTTTTATTATCAGATAAAATGTATCTACTTATAACGACAAATTATCAAATTACAAAAATTTGAAAACTTCTTTGTAACTAATTTGTTATAATTAATACTGTAAAAGTAAATTTCACTTTCAATCCAGAATTATCATACTTAATTTTCTTATTAAGGAGTTTTAACGTGTAATTAAGAAATTTTGGCTTTTTTAATTTGATTACAGATACAGTAAAAGTGCTAGATGAAAGATAATTCAAGCAGATGATCGGGTTTCCTTTGGTTTGAAGCACTACGAATGGACGCCGATCGAAGTCCAACTAAAATCCAAAGTAAAATCCAAAACGAAAATATGTCGAAATCCAGTAGGGTTCAGGTAATCAAAGTTCAGTAATCCAGAGTAGAGAGCAAACACAACACTTATTTATTTACATTTAAATAAAATATTGAAAGCAGAAGATGTGCTCATAATCAGGTGAGGAATACAACAGAAGAACAACATACTAACTACAAGCCGTTAAAAACTTACACACATAGACGCGCAAAAGCACCCTCAGGAGGTGAGTCCAAACACAGTATGTTAAATTTATTTGCTGCACGAGGGTAAATTAGACAGCTGCTAGTTAAAGCTAATGCCTAACGCTATGAACATCCATGCCAGCAATGGGATTCGAGACAGAAAGCTCATATTTAGAAAGCACTTTAATATTTCACTAAAATTTGTATCTCTATACTATGAAATATAAATATACACTGTCTTGTCCATATCACAAAAAAATTGCTTCTGCTGATTACTTGCTTTTTATGTAAATTCACCCTTGCAACATGCAGCCATGCCGAGCATTTTATTACGAGTAGCACCATATAAGTGTTCAACGTTACACCTTATGAGAGGCCAAAATAAATAAATATAAACCATGCTCAGATCAACAGCGCAGAAGTACGAATAACTAATAGTATTGGTGAGATTAAAATTAATCTTAATTTACAGATATAGTTGCCTTTTGTATGTTTCGATTAGTGAGTGGTTGGGAATTATATCAAGTACACATGCTTGACTAAGAAAATGGGGGAAAATGTCAAGAGAAGTGCTGTAATGGAAGACATTAATTCCTCTAAGAGATTAATTACAGCATTGAAAAAGAGAAAGGAAAGAAACCAACAGCTTTCCTTCAACGTCATTACGATGCATAAAAGGAGGTCATATCAAAAACTAGATAAAGAGAAACGGGGTTTCTCTTTTCTATGCTATAATATATTATTTCAATGATCAATGTCACCAAAAGAAAAAAAAAGAGAGACGGGGAATTATTATGGAAGTTCAAAACTATATAAAACTTAATTGTTGAGTAAGATCTTGAAGGTGACTTCTAATTAGAAAAATGCGTAGTTGTGATGCATCCAAGATCTAAAGTTTCCGAAATTGGAAAAAAAAATTAAATTTTTTTTTACTGTACAAATTCAATTACAAAGTATTACGTACTGATAAATTTAATCTCATTATTAATTAATCTTAAAGCTCCAAATTATGTACTTAAGTTAATTCAAGAGGATTACAAGCTTTAAATTATTGACGACTAAAATTTGTTATTGTATGTGCGCTCATGCAACCAAACTTGAGTGTACAAATTTTTAGTGCTCTAGCTTTCACCTCTAATACCCTTGGTATTGCTTATACCCGAAGAATTTGCTTTTTTAAAAAGTGATAGTATCACGTGAACAACTGCTAATTTTGCGGTTTTCCTTACAAATACACCTTTACGCACACTTGTAAAATTCTATTACGTCATATTCTTTTAAACGTTCATTACTTTTCAGAACTTGCGTTTTATTATTTAATTTTATTTCTTTCACTTATCACCAGAGAGGTTGTTCTACGGTTTTTATTATTTTTTTACAAGATGGTAGATTAGAGAAAAAAGAAAAACAATCGTCTTATAGCCATGAATGCAACATTTTTTTTCAACTATGAGGAGAATTAAAAACTTTATAATACGAATCTTTAAAAATAAGCAAATGAACCACATCAGAGAAAAAGATTAAGGAAATTCCCAGTTTTTCCGAGATGTCATACTGACTCAGCATTTTTAATGAAGATGGCTAAGGTTGTTTGACAAATTTATTTAAATTTCAGTTCATCTATAGCAACAAGATGCCTTACACGTAGTACTAGATTTATAGCTCAAAACATATTTTTAATATGTTTTGAACTATAAATCTAGAAATACTTCTGAAGCATATCAGTATTTTTAATGAAGGCGTTTAAGGTTATTTGAGAATGTATTTATTAAATTGCATTTAATATCTAGCTCACCACTGCCTTGCATGTGGTACTAGAATTACAAGTGCAAAATGCATTAAAAAGTAGAAATGTTAATGAAACATATCAGCATTTTTAATGAAGATGCTTTAGGTTATTTGAGAAAGTATCTTTTTAGATTTAATATTCTTTCCAGCACACAAACTTCTTAGCATGTGGTATTAGATTTATATGCACAAGACGCATTAAAAGATGAAAAGTGGAAATGTTTTGAAAAGGTATTAGAGTGTTCTGGAAAATACTTAAATAAAGACTATTTGTTAATTTTTCTGTATTAGTTTTACCTTTTAACAATTAAAATCTTTTAATGTTTTAGTCGTTTAGAATGTTAGCTGTTAGTCATCCTTTGAAACACATGTGACTTATAGAATGTTTTCTTTATACAATTTTGGTCATAATCATTAATCATATTAACTTTTAACTGCTAACTTTTACACATATGCCGGTTGTTATTTATACCCCATTATTATTTTCCTTTATCCCGTTACATCTTTACTATAATTGTTAACCTTTTGTTTACCGCATTTGCAAAACCCGCATTTGGCGGAAATAATACTTATAGTATAAAAAATATTTAAAAGTTTTTTCCAATCGAAACTTCTTCGGTACTGAAGTACGTAGTTCGAATCCTACTGTCGGAATAACTGGTCGTAGCCATCCGGATTCGTCTTAAAGCATAGGTGGGCAAAAACCGGCCAGTAGGCCAGATCCGGCCCTTTTGCTTACTTTACCCTGCCCGTTAAAAAAATCCTGCATGCAATTTTTGAATCTCTTATATGCGATTTTGTTGAAATCAACAGTATTTGATTAATTAATTTACTAAAAGAAAATTTTCACTTAAACGAGTTGAATGTTTTCTACTGTTCTTTGAATACAGAACATTTCAAACATTTTTTGAACTATGTTCAAAAATACCTAGTTTTATTTGGTTCAACATATATTTGTAAAATAACTTTTTCGTTAATGATTTACAAGAAAAACAAATATCGATCACAAATTAATGACGAAAATCTACACTTGGTATTAAGGACTGCTACAAGTGATTTGGATCCAAATTTTGGAGAAATAATATCAAATGAACATTCCAGATTTCACGTTTCGCATTCACTAAAACTATTCTATATTTAAGTTTGATATTTGTCTTTTCTTTTTATAATTCTATTTACTATTATATTTACAAAATGAAATATAAATATAAAAATGTAATAACTATGATCAAAATAAAATAATTTGTATCGTTATGATATAAATAAATATCAAAATAAAATCTTTATATAATGACCATTAATTTAATATAATGGATCACATTTCTTTAAAAATCACGTGACATACTTTACTGGGCACAAATTGTTCGCATATACACCTAAGTAAGACAAGTTATTATTACTATTATCTTTTATTAACTGTCAAATTTCTCTGTCCAAATGCTTTAAAATGATACTTATAGTGCTTTTGTCAAAACAATTTCTTGGGCAGGGAAAAAACTCCAAAACTTTCGAGTGTGCACAGTGTTCGCGGTATAGTCTTCCGGCTCGGGAGACATTTTGAAAATTTCATTTTGGCCCGCGCTTAAAAGTATTTGCCCAACTCTGTCGTAAAGCAGTAAGTCTAATAAACCCTCCCGTGAAAAAAAAAATGACCGCAGGGCTCCAAATCCACCAAATTAAAAGCAATGTTATCATTTTTATTAATTGCATTTGAATGCTGCATTGCAAAGCTAATTTGTTTTTTTATCATCTGATTGAAGATTTATTATGTTGCTAGTAAGATATTTATAAATGGGGTTAAAATTTCAAAGTAAAATATAAATTATTTTAATATGCATTAATTATTAATTTTTTAAATATAGCTTCATTCAGAATACTCCATGCACATTTCATTTATATTATAATATGCTGGTTTTTATTTATAAGACATCTTTTAGACTTCCACACAAAACGGTTATTATCATAATAGTTTCAGGAAGATGGTTGAATGATAAGACGCTATCTTTCGACAGACCGTAGTAGTCTAAACCAAACCATAAGAATTAAATGAACGTACTCACGGAAAAAATGTAATAAACATTAAAAATATTCATTTGCTCTATAAAAAATTAATATACTAGTGCTTCTAAGAACAAAATTAACAGACTTTACGTAAGCTCGAAGCGCATTCTCCTTTTATTTATTTATTTTTATTTATTCATTTATTTATTTTTTGGCGAAGAAGCTATATGATTTTCCAAATGTGTGGTTCAACAGGTAATTATTAGTTTCTTAAAAGGAAGAATTTTAAGAAAATCCTGTCCCAAATTGCCAATTTATTTTATACAGTATCCACAAATTTAAAAAATAATTTCATTTAGGCAATTTACAATTTCGTTTTTTTTACGAAATTCGATGAATAAAGAATGCGCACGAATAAAAAAATTAAAAATTTGTGCACTTGAAATTGTTGTGGTTAGCGAGTTAAAATATTTTGTTTCGGTTAGGAAAAAAAAAACACCCGAATTTAATCTACAATAAAGCCTCTAACACATAGTGTGCGGGTACATTTCGCAGCGGAATTGTACCGGGAGCGGGCGTTTTGCGCGTCAATTTAGTTATTCAGTTAAATCTCAATAGATCGAAAATTATTTAATTTTTTAACCAACTTTTCGTATTTTATATTGAAATATATAAACAAATATATAAATAGTCAAATAAACAAAAAAATATATATACATATATATATATATAATACATAAATATACATATATATATATATATATATATATATATATATATATATATATATATATATATATATATATATATATATATATATATATATATATAATATCATTTTCGCAAGGAAAGATAAAAAGTTAATTTTAAATCTAAATTCATTTTTTTAATCCACCCTCCCGTTCTGTGGTTCCGCATCGACTGACGTAAAAACTAGTTTTTATTTGTCTAAATTTTTCCAGAATCTATGTAGTAAACAAGAACATTCGACTTCGTTTGCCGTTATACCGTTATTTTTGTACCCACAAACAAACCATGTCGTTACTCTAACCAGTACTAGCACCTGACCGGCGCTCAAGTATCAATCGCCAGAAAACGTACTAGTACGTGTCCCGCATAGTATGTTAAGCATATAACATGTAGTAGAATAAACGTATCTATTACTTCATTTTTTTGGAGGGGGGGGGGGGCTTCTGTCAACAATACGTCTTTTCTGATTACCTACATGAGAACTTCCCAAACTTTTCTAATCACTTTTTATAA
Organism: Pardosa pseudoannulata; assembly: GCA_032207245.1. Taxonomy (NCBI): domain Eukaryota; kingdom Metazoa; phylum Arthropoda; class Arachnida; order Araneae; family Lycosidae; genus Pardosa; species Pardosa pseudoannulata. The sequence continues at coordinate 119,891,417 of CM063503.1, forward strand.
ATTTACACAACTAATAATATTATTACAATTTTAACTTTGATATTTTCTAAATTAACGCAAAAATAAAATAGAACTAGAACATTACGATATTTAAAGTAAAATCTATTAAAATGATTACCTCTTGCTTTAAGTTATAAAAACACTACTTTTTCAACACTTCAAAGGAAATGTGTAAGCCCGGTGGGTTTATTTTAGTTTGCGTCTGGTTCTATGTTTGTGAATAGAATCCAGAAGTTTCCACTAGCACTGATTTTCAATCTATTTCTATTTTTTCGTGATGAGGCTCATAACTGCATTAAATCAACGCTCTACTGAATAGGAAGACTGGAAAACAATTAACATCTTCTGTACAGTGACCGCAGATATAAAATCGGTGCATATTTTTGTAATCAAAATTTGTATCATCCTTGTTCAAACATTTGTTCATTTGTCAATAGCTTAGTAAGTTACTTCTGTACCAGTATGAGTTGATCTGATTTTATGGGTTTACTCACAAAATGGTACGGTCCGATAGGGAATAACAAGGGTTAGTATTTTTATATAATAACATAATATTTATATACATATTTTTTTATTATACTGGAAGCTTAGTTTCTGCTGAACCTGTCATAATATTGATAAAGAAATAATTAAAAAGTGATTAATTTTATAAGATCACATATGTCCATATGTTGGGCAACTGCCCGTATTTTGAATATTTTGAACATTTGTCTTTTTCTGTTAAAATGACCAATTCTTTCTATATTTTTGTTGAGGGATATTGTTCTTACCTTTTCAAATTCTATTTTATATTTACAATTTCAAATTTCTATTACAGTACCACCTAGAGATGTTGAAAGAATCTGTGACTTCTAAGGAGCATATTCAAGAGTATTTTTGTACTATATTTTACTTTTCAGAAATGGTACTTTGTAGTAATGAAATTAGCATACATATATTACTTTTTCGATTTTGGCAACACCAACCACTAGATGTCTCTTAAGAACGACTTTGAGGATCTAGATCTGTAATCTGTGTTTGAGAACAAGTTAGATCTATTTTCTATAAGTTTGTATTATTCTACTGCTTCTTAATTTCTTAAAAACATTTTCTGAACACTTTTTGACCATAATTTATCCATTTTTCCAATATTTTTGCCCCTATCAGAACACTATTTTTCCCATAAAAATCCTAAGCTTATGAATAACCAATAAAGAATAACTTGAAATCTTGTTCTGGTGTCACAAAGGCAGTTAAGTGTTGACAATAAACAAGCAAATGTTAATTTGTAAGTGAACAGGGAGAAAAAAACCCTACCAATTTATTCATTTCTATTTATTTCAGTTTCGCAAAAATGAAAATGAGTCATAATTATTTTATTTTATACTAAAACATTTTTGGTACTACTCAAAAGTTGCTTACGTACTCTTAAATTAATTTTTATTTCTCCTGAATGTAATACTAACCCAGGGGTCGGTAGGAACCATTTTGGGAGCCATTGATCTATAGCAGGGTTGGCCAACCTGCGGCTCGCGAGCCACATGCGGCTCTTTGAAGGATTATTTGTGGTTCTCGATAAATGTACTGGAGATCCCTTTTCATTTTTGTGTTATTATATTTTAAAAAAATATTACAACTGATGGAGCTCCGGCAATGCTGGGTAAAATAATCGGCTTTTAAGAGATGATTCTTAAATTCCACATTTCATACCGATTCACAGCATAATTCACCGAGAACATCTCGTTACAAAAGATTTAAGATATCCTGATACTATGGAAACAGTATAATACATTGTAAATTACATTCGCACCAATGCAAAAAAAATCATCGACAATTCAAAAATTTCCTTAAAAAATTAATGAACGAAGAACTGTCAAATGACATTCAATAAATATAATTTCTGTAAAAAAAATTTTTTTAATACCTTTTTTACATACTTTTTAAATACGTGTTTAATTGCGGTTCGCGAAAAATTTCGAAGTTTGAAAAATGGCTCGGACTATCAAGGAGCTTGCCCCCCCCCCTGATCTATAGCTATCTTACATACCTAGTAATCTATAATGTATTGTTGACATTGTACAGAAATAGTTTTCCCTTTGCAAATTTTCACTGTAATTCAACAGAGAAAAGCTGTATTTTTGTGAAATATAAAAATTTGACATAATGAGAACATTTTTGGTTGTTTTTTCTCAGAATTACATTTATACATTGAATAATTCCAAAGGTTTCTCTTCCAACCGTGTAAAGTGGAACATATATACCCCAGTACTGTGCATGGTGTAAAAAAGTAGGTCCAGATGTCAGTAACCAACCATAGCGTAAGAAAAAAATAAGAGATGTATGGATTACATCCAAACACAATCCATCAAATAACATAGTTAGATTTTCAATTTTTCAAATGCATGCTTCAATAAACTTATTCTATTTAAATGAAATTGAGATTACTTATAGATGTATGCCATAAATCTGAAAAAAAAAAGAATTTTGAAATGTATGCCATTTTTTGAACAAAGGAATTTATTCAGCTAACCGTAATCAATCCTCTTTGAGTGTTTATGTAAGACTTCTTAAATAAAAATAAACATTGCAAGTAGTATATATTTTTGGAATGTTGTATTTGTTATTCGCAAATTAAGCCTATGCCAACCAATTGAAGATCGAGTTAGATCTGATATTATTTAAAAAGAATATCAAATATGTGTATCGTTTTAAATGTATGAATCATATATAATATTTTTTAGACATTAGAAATGAGGCTTTAGCCTATTTGCCTCAAATTCAGTTACTATGATAATCAAAAATAATACTAAGAGAAAACTACTATTATTTGAACCAAACAAAAATTCTTTACTTTTCCTAATATAAAGAAAATAATAGATTACTAAAATATTAGTTTGGCGCTTATTTGTCCTGTATTTAAAACCTTTTCACCCCAAACCGAGAGATGGATTCCTCTGACTTCTGTTGTATAGAAGAGTTGAAAAAAAGTTATATTTGAAACAGGAAATCATTAAATATAAGAACACTTGATGCCCTTTTCCCACTTAAAATTGCAACTTAGGTTTGCCTTAGTGAGCGAAAATTTTTCAACATTGAGTTTTATCTAACTGAATCAGGAATCCTATATATAAACACAAATACACAATTATAGTTATTTATTTGAAAATGGTAATCCACCTTGAATAAAATAAAAAAAAGAGATGACGAATAATGCTTTTATGAAGGCTAAATTTGGTATAAAACTAATAATTATAAGAAAGGTTGGCTTCAAAGGTGACAGCAGAGCCAATGCTGACGGACTAAGCATTGCCGGTTTTGTTCAAACATTGTCGAACAATTCCTATGCAACTTTATCTCATTTCTGACGTTGAATTGTGACACACTGTTTGTATTTTAATCCTACGTCCCTTAAATATGCAAATTGTTCCATAACACAATTTATAACTATTTTTGGCATTTTAGCAGATTAAATGTGGTTTGCTTCTCTATGGTCTAAGGGAAATTTTCATCATCTAGCTGCCTACTATCATTCCTCTAAATTTGTCGGTCGAATTCGGCAACATTGAGTATCATACATGTTACTGGAAAAAAATGTGTGCTTCTTTTAGTATGTCAACTTCTGAATTTTTCTGTGCACGTTAGATTTTGTTCATAGAGGATTTGTTCTGTATTGTACTCCCCTAACAGGTAGCCCATGGCCTTTCCCATACATGGATGTTCTTTCAAAATCATATATTTCTGTTGCTTGGAAATCATGTGGTCCAACCTTTATTTGCCTTCTATGACACCTTTTGACACAATTTTTTTACTGTTCTTCACCTCAGTGATACCCTGACTACGGCGTTCACAATTGAAGTGGTATACGAAAATTATTCCGTTTCAGTTGGCGTGGTATAAAAAACTTGCTCTGTATACCCTCTAGAGGCAATGATTTCAGTTTTGATGAAGCAAACTCGTTCGGTTTCAAAATATATGTTCAAAAACAAGCTAAAACAATACTTCAAATCAAACTTCAAGCACCCTAAATCAACGAATAGCTAAAAGAAATCGCCCCATCGTTGTTGTGTCCGAACGCCACCACAGTGTGCACTGACTAATATAAATAATAGACGATGGATAGTGGCCATATTCACTCCACGAAAGTCGATCCTTTCCTTATATACATATCACGTGCCATTTCGCTGTGGCTGCTACACTATTTCGCATTGAAACATGATAACGCGTGATTGTAAGTGAATGTGTTATCACTTCATTTCTATCTCAGTACAATTTTCCAACTGTGCGTCTGGCCTCTTCATCAAATTTCTGTGTTATGCCTACTACAACACTCCCTACAACCCGCTACACTCTTAAATAAAGTGCAAACTCAGCATACACATACCTTCAAAGTATAGAATGATAAAGCGATTGCAAAGCTATATTTGGATGAAGTTTCCCTCCGGCGTCAGAATTCGAAATGATAACACAGGCCTGCGATGAAAAAAATACAAGGGATGTGACATCTAAACTTAACGTATTTTTTAGTACTGATTTTGAAAATAATCATTAAAAATGTCTATCACGTCACATTTTTTTGAAAAATTGAATTTTATGTGGTTTTTTATGAATATTTCTCACGTATTTTGCTTTTATACTTTCCTTCGTGTTTTGACATTTTACCGTGATGAAACCCTCAAAATTACCCTTCTGTGGTAAACTACAACAGCGCAGTTAGTATTTTAGGGCTTTTAAAGCTTCAATGTTGATCCAGATCACCAATTAGACAGATTCCTGGAAGCGCGCAAGCCTGGGAAGAGCCTAGGAACGCGCAATGTCCCTCTTCATCATCCCTTCCTCCCGTCGCAATCGCTGTTAACCTATAGCGACGCTCGAATCCTTATCAGTGACCTCATGTAAGCACCAGTACTTAGTCTGTAAAAGAGGCAACTCATTTATTAGGCTCCAGATTGAAAGAAAAAAACATATTGGCCAAAGGAACCACTTTTTATTGGTACAGGAATCGTGAAAAAAAATTTATTCAGTATTTTGATGAAGACGAGAACCTCATTTATTGCTCAGATGTTCCTGGATTGATGAGAAAATTGAAAATTCCCTACAATAAAGATGAATGGAGGCTTTATATAGATTCGTGAAAAAGGAACCTTAAAGCTATCCTACTTCATCAAGGAAACCAATGGGCGTCTGTGCCAGTTGAATACTCGGTGCATTTAAAAGAAAGGTATGAAAATCTAGCTCTCGTTCTCAACAAAATAAAATATGAAAACCACGACTGGATCATTTGCAGTGATTTAAAAATCATCACCATGCTTCTCGATCAACAAAACGGGTATACAAAATTTCCGTGTTTTATTTGTGAGTGAGACAGCTGTGACAAAACACAATATTGGGTCAGAAAAGATTGGCTCAAATGGCAAAATCTTGCGCCAGGCACCAAAAATGTAATTCGAGAAAGCTTAGTTGATCAAAAAAAATATTACTACCCCCCTGCACATAAAATTAGGTGTTATGAAGCAGTTTGTTAAGGCTCTTCCAAAAGATGGTGAGTGCTTAAAATATATGTGTAAAAAGTTTCCTGGATTTTCTAAAGCCAAATTGAAAGAGGGAGTCTTCGTAGGACCAGACATCCGAAAACTTATTAGGAATAACAAATTTGAGACAACTATGACATTAAAGGAAAGAGAAGCTTGGGTTGCCTTCAAAGATGTTGTGGAAAAATTTCTGGGCAATCACAAAGATCCTAAATTTAAAAGAATTGTTGGTAAATTTCAAGTGTTGGGCTGCTCCATGTGTGTAAAATTGCATTTCCTCCAATCGCATTTGGACTTTTTTCCCGAAATTTTAGGATCCGTCAGCGAAGAACAGGGAGAAGGTTCCACCAAGACATGAAGGATATGGAGAGAAAATATCAAGGTAGGTGGAATAAGAATATGCTTGCTGACTATTGTTGGATGTTAGCAAGAGATGAAGATAAGATTGAACATAAAAGAACGTCAAAAAGAAATTTTAACGGAAAAAATGTACTTAATTAAATTTAAATGTATTTGTTTCGTATTGAGTTTCAAATATATTTCAAACTTACATTTATTATATATAAACCTTAATAAAACATAAAAACAGGTAGTTGGGGGGTTTTTCTAGGACTGTTTTTCTTATAAAATTAATGTAAAAAATTTAATAACAAGGGGACGTTTTGTCTCGCCCTGGTGCAGCTCATGCGTTCTGGTTACGATGGTTTTCATTCTTTATATACAAAATGTATACATTTTTAATTTTAATTGTTGTTTAAAAATGAATATGCCTAATCATAAACAGATTAAATAAACTCACATGGTATATAAAAAACCCACTGTTGCCAGTCAGTACAAGCTAACAGTTCGAGAGCATTTTTTCCATATAGGATATTACCAGTAATATGTACATCAATTTTACAAAAAATCCTGACGTGATGGAAAAAAATGGAGGTCATTTTCGAAATCAGCATACCAAATAACTTAAAAATAAGAAAAAACTTCTCTTGTATTTTTCAAAAATTTCAATTTCGCAGGCCTGTGTAATTGGATTATAATCTTAGAGTATACTGATACAGTATAAAAGAATTAGTTTGGGTTTGGGAATAAAATTGTCAAGCAGAAATTAACTATATATATATGCTTTTTTAGATTCAACAAACTGTTTCTTGTTTTAATCCACCAATACTTAGCCTCCCTTTTTATATACGACTAAAAAATAGTATGTAGAGTTTTTACGTTTTTTCAGAAGGATAATTTTGTCATTTGGATCGGTATTTTATGATAGTTAAAGACTTGTACATAAGTTTACTTTTTTGGCAGGTACATCAACTAAAATCAGGTCCAATAGCCCTATTATAAAGTTTTACTTTACTGTAGCATGTTAAAAAGCTGTACTAAATAAATCTCTTATCCCGAAGTTTTTCATTTTCCATTAATAAACGTTATCTTACGATGCTTAAAATATAATAGCTGATCATCAATGAGAACTGTGGTAAGAGTCTAAGTTGTTCGTTTTACCCTCAGAAGTTCATAACGACTTAGATATAAGGTATTCATAAATATATATTCGATAGAAATGACTCAGGCCTTGATGGTTTGAAAATGACGTTGATTTTGTACTTCAAATTTACATTCTGGTAAAACACTCCAGGTGAATATGGTAACAGACATTCAGAGAAAAACGAAACATACAAATTCATAACATCGAGTAAAATAATTATAACAATAGTGTAACGATAAATAAGTGAAAATTTATGTTGAACTCGCTACTTCACGCCCACCCTCCTCTCGGTAATTAAGGTTGCTAAATAAAGGATATATTTATTTCGAAATATAAAATGATTTCTTTTTTGGATTATATTAAGCACACACTCATACTTGTGTATGTTTGCGTGTGTGTGTGAGAGAGAGAGAGAGAATAGATTTATATATCTGTAATATATTACAAAATTAGCCTAAACTCCTCTAAATTATCTTTCTCAATCTATTGCATTTTGTTTTGAAGAAAAGATCCTCTATTCAAAAGCGCAATCTTTTCTGTTTTCTCATCAGTAATAAAATCTTAACTTGTACCTTTTTTATTCCTTTGTTACTTTAAAATAACTCGAGATTCGGTGCGCAATTCGAACCTTGTTCGCTGGTTTTTCAGTTTTACGTGGCCAACAGGTCCCGCTAACAAACCACTGGAATGCTGCTTAATTCACTAAATTGCGGGTAAATTGCTCTTCCATGTCGCTTGAGGGAGTCAAGTTTATATCAGATTCTTGCCAAATGACTTAAATGGCAAACGTAAGCATCAGAGCTGCTCTATTTTCTAATGTCAAAAAAATTGTATGTTAAAGGACTCAGCTTTCGAATGCCCCATGAAGCCAAACATAGGCTAGTTTCTTTTAATTTTCAGGTAATTTTGGATGGTCACTGAATCTTTGTGTGAACGTCAACAAATTCATGCCGTTGATGCCGCGATGTAACATACATGTATATACGTATGTGCATATATGTATATATATGTAGGTATATATATTCTTATATATGTGTGTCTATGTAATAACAAAAAGTTAAGGTTAGAAATTATGAAACTGTAAGGTTTACACACACACACACAGACACATATATATGTGTGTGTGTGTGTGTGTGCGTGTTAAAGAAATTATGAAACTGTAAGGTTGATTTTTCATCGATACTGCACCAGTATAAAAATTTTAGTCGAAAATTGTAAGAACATTTCTGAGTACTTTAACCTTCACCTGTGAGTTTGCATCCAGCTCCTCTCGAATTTTCATTTACTCTGTTTTGGCGGACACGGGCGCGGAGGGAGCTTTATATTTTTATAAACTCTGAGGTGGGTGTACCTCAAGATTATTTGCCTGTCATCTTCAGCTTAATGCCAAATTCATATTAATGGTAATTCTAGAGAACCCGTTAAATTGCGTTAATGACATATAGCTAGAGACCCTGGAGACCCATTTCCTAGCAGTTAATTGAAAGATTAAGCCTATAAAAAGTGCACAAATCCTCACAGCACGTGAAACCTGACAGCAGAGGCAAGGTGGACTACTTTTTATAACTCAAAATTGACTAGGAGTTTTGACTTTGAATCTTGGGAATATTTTTTGTGCTGAATAGTGAGAGAAATACTTATAGTCTAATTTCATTCAAAGAAAACGAAATTAACAATATGTAAGTGTTTTATAAGACCTATTTTCAGCGGAAATATGGACACTGGTAGAAAAAGATAAAAACAAAAACATGGGCAATTTTTGAAAGAAAATTTTTAAGAAGGATTTTTAGAGGTATTCAGGTAAATGATGGAGGAAGAAGGACATATGTTGAATTATACAGAATTTGTAAAAATCCAGATATAGTTAATATTTTTATTATACTTTTATCATCATTTAAAGATTAAGATGGGTTGGACTAATAAACTACACATAAATAAAAAGAGTTTTCATGGCTAAACCAATTGGATCCGGAAAACTCAGATGGTTGGAATCTATCGAGAATGATTTATAAGCTTTAAAAATTATTGATTGGAAGTTCAGTGCCAGATAGGACTGCCTGGTACCGAATTCTTAAGAACATTGGAGAACCATACAATGGTTATCCTGCCACTGGAGAATAATAATAATGAGAGATTGAATACCAACAGAAGCAGCGTGGGATAGATATTTATGACCTAAAGAGTCTGGGGACTCCAGTACAAAAAACGAACCGAAATAATCTGTTATATATGTTGTTTTCGGTTCAGTTTCCCTTTTCGCTTTTACAAAAATAACTTAAAAAAAACAAAAATTCAAATAATTTATTATAGTCTATCATAGTGTGTCCTTTTGTTTGTTTCTGGGAATTCCCGGTAACTAAGAATAATCTTTGGGAACACAAAAATTATGAAAATCTTATGATTTCCCGAAAAAGAAACTCTCTTTACAATTGGGCGCAACTTCATCGCCCTTTTTGGCGTATTTAGTAATAGCTAAGATGCTATGTTAAATTCTAGTTAATAGAAATGTTTTATGTTCCGATATAAGTATTTTTTGGCCACGACTGTCTGAGTTCATTATCTACTATATCTATTGTATCTACAATCACTAATTTGTATTTTGAATTAATTCTATACCTTTGAGATTCTTTTACTGCTATATTAATAAAATAAAATTCTTTAAATATATATAAATCAGATGAAATCAACTTGGATAGCGCAGACACTAAAATTAACAAAAACAAGATGATTTGGAGAAAAAAGATTTTTAATGTCATACTGATAAGATTATTGAAAAATAAAAATAGATGCTATATGTTGGCTGCAGTAAAACAATGTTTAAAATGTCATTTAGATAACATTTTTCTCGCTTCAATCCCCTATTTAATCCCTTCAGGATTTGAATTCGAAAAATCGTTCTTGTAATTGTTACTTATATCGTGCCACGGATCTATATTCCAAATCTTACATTTGTAGCTTCAATAGTGTTGGCTCCCTGTTTATTTTACACTGCACGAAAATGCTCTGGAGGGGCCTGACAAGGACCGAAATGTTGATAGTTTTGCAGCTCAAACAAGTTTCTCCAAAATGAAACTTATAATGTCTTATGTAAGAAGTACAGTAACCCAAATGCATCTAAGTAGCGTATCAATTTTAAGTATCAAACATGGAGAAGCTTAAAGTACTTTATCAAACCTCAATCTGCATTCTTTGAAAAAGAAACGATTTCAGTGGACGATTCCTTTTATGGTGAAGAATGCATGGATTTATCGTGATATACCAAAAATTTCTCCACCAACTTTATCCCGCTTTAACCTAAACTAACAAAAAAAAAAAAGAAAAAAAAATCTGTTAAAACTTTTCCTCTATCACACGAGAAATCCGTGAATCATCGGAAATGGATTCATAAACTGAATTCATTGCAATTCATTGCTTTTTTCACTGTTGACGTGTGATAAAACCTTAAAAGTAGACATGAATAAAGAGGTAGAAACATTTCTAATTAACTAAAAAAGGGAAATTAGGACAATTTTGACAGTAGAAATGAAAACTGCATGCATCACAGAAACTAGATTTTAATATTTTTATGATTTATAGTACGACAGTGAAGATTTTACTATTTTTTTCTAAATATATAACGAACAATAAACATTTTTACATTGTTTTTTTTTGTTCTGTTAGCAAGGGAGTCAAAAATGAAAAAAAAAATTTAACTGCGTAATTTTGGCTTGTTATTTAAATAAATTTCATCCTACTAAATTTGATTTTAAATTTTAACAACTTTTCTAATATAATTGTAATATGTTTCTGTAAAAAGAAATATAGAATTCCATTTATTATAAATAGCCGAAAGAGAATTGTTAAAAAATGTCATGCATAATGTCAATTATGCCTCCAAGTAGATAGCGCCGTCCCTTGTATAGGACTACTTATACAACTTCATCCAAACCACTTGATAATCACCTTCACTAATACGAACAAACTGCAAAAATTTTCAGCGAATATCGGCGAGTAGTTTTTCAGTTAGTAGCGGACACACTTATGACATTGCCTTTTTTATATAGATGAAATTTTACATAAATTGATAAAATTAGTAATTATTGAATTTCATTTTTTAAATCAAAATTATAGTTTGTTTCATACCTTATGCCATAAAAATTTTGAGACAAATTTACCATATTTTCTATTAGGTATGAAAGGAAAAAATATATGAACATTACGGTAATGTATGGATAACGAATAGAAAAATATTTATTAGTATATTTGCCTATGCATTCGGAAATCAATTGCATGCGACACTAAACGAATTATTTGTTTTACATTAAAGAAATTTTCCTTTTCTAGTTCCATGGACGAATCATTAACAGAGTATTAAAAACAAACAGTAAAACTTCATACTCTAGCATTAGGTTTCATTTTCAACATTTTTCCTAGCAATAATAATAATGAAGTTGACGAATTTATAGTCAAACTATTTATGTGAATAAACAGTCTTATTGAAATGACTGAAAATTTAGAAGAACTGGAATATCTGAATCAATAGTTTATTTACATTATATCACGTCACGAAACAGTAATGGCCTATTATTTATGCCTGAAAGAAAGGTTCAAGCATATATAATCAGTATTGAAGAAAAATTAGTGACCAATCCGACGGGGTTAATCAAGTGCAGTTTATTTCTACCAGTCTTTTCTGGAAAACGTGCTAGTCACCCGACAAAGCTCAGGACTTCTATAACAATATAGCGTAATTCGTGAATAAAAGTAGTTATCTATATACGTAGTAACTGATATTAATAGAAATTATTCAATTTTATAGAAATACTTTAGTGGTAAGTACTTTACTGTATCCCTACCAGCATCAGAAATTGTACTTATAGCGTTATATTTTAAATAATATACAATTTTACAGCCGTATAGATTTTCTCCACTGAGAATCTTGCATGATATTTAAATATTAACTTTGAATTCATATTTTGTGTAATATCTTGATTGAGGAGTCAAACTTACCACTGAAATCTAATTCTAGTAAGACGTAAGAAGTTTTTATAAAATTAGAGTCGAAATATTTAGATGTGAGAAAACGAGAGTACAGGTTATGCAAGCCCACCTCCACCCAGGATTTAAGATTTTTCACTCATTTTTTTTTTTTTAATTTCTTTTGTGTACAGTTATTAGAATACAAAATAGGGAGAAAAATAACAGAAGTTTTGAATTTTTAAACTTATTTTTTGAAAAGGGGGATAGCTAATTACTCTGTCGTATGCAGGATACAAATACAGGACCTTCTAGAATTGTAGTAAAGATCTTGGAGTCAACATTAATTACGAAGGCGTTGGTCTAGTTTCGCTTTATCAGGCAATTTTTGCAGACGTGATACTCTTTTAATTCCAAACAACTATGTATAAGTGAATTTATAATTTATTTGTAATGAGCAACTAGGAAACCGATGATGATTAAGTTAAGTATTAGTTTCTATTTTCTAGCTTTACATAATTTTATATCACACGATTTCTCAAGTTCGAAAGTTCTCACATAAAATTACAGTTTGGATATTAGTCGCCTCACCTTTGAGAGAAATTCTGACTTCTTAGGAGTAATGTTTACTGTCTATGTCATGACCGCTTAATAAAATGGTCGCCATTACTGCGGTGCGTAATAGGCGATTGCAGGAAAGCAACATGTCTTCCGCATAATAAACATTATAAAAATAACTTAAAATCGTTCATCGTTTCAGAATTTCTCAGGACGTAACCCATCTATTTTAATTTTCTCCTGCAGTAAAATTCAAAATGAAATTTTTGATAATTTCAGCGATAGTAATTATTAAGGAGGGAATAATAAGCCTTTACTACTTGGATGCCGAATAAAAGTTTTCGTTGTTAAATGGTTAGAATATAGACTCGTACTGCCGAAAACTTTGGGTTCCATTCTTGATTTTAATTCTGGTTTTTTTACATTTTAACGCTTCGAAAAAATGAAAGCAAAATATGATTGGTTTCAAAAGCTAATACCGTGAAATGTTTTGGATTATTTTCGTAAACTTTAAATATTTTTTCCAAACAAATAGTTATAAGATATGAAATATAATATTAGAGCAAAGAATGTTGATGCATACATAACTGTTTTAAGCTAAAGATACTAAATATTATAGTCCCAATTCTGTCTTGATTTTCTGTCTGCTAAACCAGTGATTCTGAAACTTTTTTCATCATGGCATCCCTGTAGTACGTTCAAGGCATCCTATGGTGGTGCCGGACTCAGTTTGAGAACCTCGAAGGTAAAGAATCAGTCACATTTCGAGATAAATATAAGGATATTTCTCAATGTTTTTCGACAGTGCGCAATGGCAAGAGAAGATAACTTAAACTTTGAAGTAACTTTAAACCTTTAATAATTTCACAATTATTACGAAGCACTCTTGAAATACACTCATTTTGCTCCAGGGTGCTGCGGCACCCAGTTTGAAAACAGCGGTTATAAACAATTGGACTTTCAGTTAGTAAAATAACCTGTAGCCGTAAACATAACCTGTTTCGAATTGTTTTGTTATGGGAGCAAATAAAGGTACATATTAATTTATTTTCGGATAAGTCAAGCACTCAGAAAGTATAACAGAGCTTTTGTAAATTTGCCAGCTCTAGTCAAGACAAATTTATTCTGGTGATATTTTAACACAGAACTGTCCAATCCAAAAATCTCTGCGGACCGCACTGTGTATGTGAGTACACACACACATATATGTTTGTTTAATTATATATATATATATATATATATATATATATATATATATGTGTGTGTGTGTGTGTGCGTGTATGTGTATTCAATATATACAGGGGTTACCAAATCATTAAGGCCATTACTCAGGCTTCTGTACTTTAGAGTTTAAATTCTTTTTTGAGAAAAAATTGTCTTTCTTAGGCTTTTTTAAATTTAGTAGTGCTACTATTATCATTTTTATAGTTTTTGATGGATGGCAGCACTTGTGTTCGGTGTTAAACATCAAATAACTAATATTTATTCTGTTTTGTTGGTCATTTGTTATAATCTTGTATTATAGTTAAAACATATAATATTCTTTGGAACCATTTCTTGCAAGTTTTTCGAGTTTGAAATAAGGAGGATATAAAAAAGTTTATTTTTGATGTAATTTTTCCTAATTTTATAATTCTCTGGTTTGGAGCTCTTAGATCTACGTTTTTTCTACCCAGGGCTAAAGAAATTGGGAACTACTGTTTGAAACGTATGCAAACATTCATGGCAGTAGTAAAATTTGAACTCACGAATTCAGATACCAAAGTGCCCTGCGCTACCCATTCGGCCAACGTTCGATCCTTTTATAAGGGAATTTTAATTTTGGGAGGAGTATGCTTTGTTTGATATCCTCTAAATTCATTTATTTCATTATAGGCAAAACTATAGCCTCATCGGAAGATAATGTACAAAACAGAAATATTACTAATTTGCTTGACACATTCCACAATAGCTATAACTGCTGTGAATATTTTGAAATCTATCATTAATGAATATAATTAAGAGTGTATCTAAACATGCACTTAGAACTGTGCTATGTAAAAAAAATGTGCAGGAAAAGAATCACCAGTCTCTGTACCCATCTTAAAGTAAGGAATATTTTCCTCCAAAACAAGCATAAATTGTGAGACCTTTGACAATTATGATAAGTTCCGAGAGTGAGTGGTTGAGTGTCCGAGAGTGAGAATCTTAAAATACATTCTTCACAGTGGCCATTAAGAAGAAGAGACTACAATGCATCAGACAAGAAAGGAATATGACTGCTGAAATAGAGAGTTGACAAAATACAAACTTTTAAAATAGTGTAGTTTGAAAATAATGATTTTTTATTACTAGGAATTTTACATGTATGCTTACCTAGTGAATTAAAATTTCACGTTTTGATTGACTAAAGTTCATTTGTCTAATGCTCTTGTTTCAAAGCAGTAAACCGTAGCGCTCCAAACTAACTGATCATTTGTCAAATGACTCCTGAGGTGCAGTTTTACCAAGGCTACTTTGAGAAGAGGATTAAACACTTGATGTGAGTTATGGTGTGGTCTGTGATCTCATTTAAGGTGGAAAGACGTCTATATATCTTGGAAAGAACCACGAGGGTGGGCCAGTACAAGGGAGTACTAATAGAAACGTTCTACTAATAGAACGGCTACGGACACAACACGAAGAATGGTTCCCTGGTGATGAAGAATACATCGTTATGAACAATATGGCATCGTAAAGAAAAGCCAAGAGTATTATTGTATTTTCGGCTGCAGAAAGCACTTTAGAAATCATCTGGCACAAATGTTGTGGAATATATTAGATATCTTACCAAACAACAATCACCAAGGAAGTGATCCCCCAACAGGTGGCAGTTGATTAAAACTCTATCAGAGCATGGAATCACAACACCTAACTCCAACAAAATGCAAAAGTTAGCACAGAGAAGGTGACTCAACGCATAGAAGCTTTAATTGTTACAAAGAGTTACACCACTATTTCTGCTAGATTTATTTTAATGAAAGTATTACTTTCTTGAAAAAGATTATATTATTTAGCCTACTTTTATTACTGTTTGTATAATCTGAATAATACACTCTTACAGATATAAAATAAATAAGAGACCTAAAACTATTTCATGAAAAATTCATTTTAACTAGTAAATACAAAAACATGAATAGTGTCCCTAGTAATTTGGCTACCTGCTATATAAATATATATATCTTATGGAAAATTTAAGACAGTATTATTATAGTTTTTATTGTTATTATTCATAAATTAACACTAAAACGATTAAACATTTGCAACTATGCACTAAAAATATAGCAACAACAACCAATAAATCAATCTGATAATATTATATTTACTATGCTTATTAATATTTTGCAAACACAATTTTCCTAAATTCTATCGCAGGACTGTGGTTTTACCACCTCTGGTTTAACAGATAGGATGCTGCATTTCAGCACAGAATCTATGGGCTCATATCCCATTACTTCTACGGATGTCTATATCCGTTCGAAAAGGACTGAATTAGATGGTCTAATTTTACTCCATGTACCAAAAATTTGATCTTATCTCTCGGAATAATATCCCGCTCAAAACGTAGCAAAAATATACAAAGTATTTATGTATTGCAGTTATAAAAGTACTATAGAAAGTCCATTTCTTGTTGACTAACGTAGCATTTACACTATGTGAATTATCACTTTTAAATCTGCATAAAGTATTTTTCAGTGCTATAATTTATATATATATATATATATATATATATATATATATATATATATATATATATATATATATATATATATATATATATATATATATATATATATATATATATATATATATATATATATATATATATGTAATCCATTTTTTATAAAACTCCTTGACACGGAGAAAGCTCAGCAGCTAGCAGTAATAAACATGTAGTCGGGCCGACATTGAAGAGAACGGCACCAGTCTAATTGAAACTTTATTCCAGAACTGCTACAACGCACATCTATTCTACACAACGACAGACAAAGAAAAATCACAGAGATCACTCTGATCGAACAGAGGTGCACCCAAGAGCGAAGAGAGAAAAATTTTTCACAGGGTAAAATAAAAACTTAATAAGCGAATTAAACTCAAGATCAGTAAACACTCGAAGCCATTTGCTGGCGACAGCTGGGAAACGTGCTGAATAAACAGAAAGTTTACATTTTTAGGATAGAAAACTTTAGGAAGAATGTTAAGTGGAAAACACTCCTTTGATTAAACTATTTAGAGGTTGTGAAAAAGATTTAAAGGAATTAGAATGGGAGAGAGGAGGTTTTTAAGGAAATATTAAAGTTAAATAATTTTGATATATTACACACACACACACACACACACACACACACACACACACACACACACATATATATATATATATATATATATATATATATATATATATATATATATATATATATATATATATATATATATATATATATATATATATATTAATAGGATCGGAAATCATTAAAAATATAGTTAAAATTATTTTTGTAATCAATGGATCATTTTGTAATAATGGATGATTTCTTACGAAAATTTATACTATTTCATTTTTCTATAAGAAACACAGCTTAAATTAAAAATAGGTTATATATATATATATATATATATATATATATATATATATATATATATATATATATATATATATAAATAATAAAAATTATTTTATAGTAACAGTTTATATTCTATTTTATAATTACAGTTTATATTATTTTTTGCGTCTGAGGTTTACATGCCCATGGAATATCCTCTATATCATGATTTATATCATTCTGTAATTTCCTGACTTTATCGATTATAACACTGCCATTGAAATTGAATTTAAGGTAAAAAGTAAAAAAGGTAAATGGCTTAAGTACTATATTTTGAAAAACATCAGAAATTAATGTATTAAAAATTATTTTGACAGTATTTGTACATATGAAAAACATATGAAAATGAAGGATTTTTTTTTAATTATGCAAAATAATCAAATTACGCAAACATTTTTTTTAATCAGGCAATTTTTGTGACATGTGAGATAAAATATATCAATCTAAAAATTACTTTTTTGGGTTACATACATGTCTCACATACTGAAAAATGTAATGAGTGTAAATCTGAAATCTATACTAAAATGTATAGGAGGTATTTAGTAACGAAGTAACAATTTAGATATTTTATTAAAAAATCCGCGTATTCTTTTATAAAAATAGACGTAATTTTCCAAAAGCTACTTCCATAATCAAACGTTTAACAATACACTCACAATGTTCATACTGCACAAGTTTCATATTGTTATAATAAAGACTTTTTTGGTATAACGTTATTGCTCAATAAGAAATTGTCAGAACATAGTTTCTTAGAAATTTTATTAAAAAAAAAACATTTTTACAAAATGCAGTCACTTAAAATTCTCCACCTTTAGAAGTTTGAATTTAACTGAAGTCGCTAGAAAAAGTCCCTTTTTAAGGGAAAAAAGTGAACTTGATTATTTGTATACAAATAAAATCCATTTAAAAGCAACTTTTGGTTTCACGATCAAAAACAAAATTAGACATATCTTACTTCATAGATCGTAAAAACTAAAGAAAAGCTGTTTTGGAAAGCTAACTTTATGATCTTTCAAATAAATTGTTAAAAGAGAAAAACCGACTTTTAAATCCAGTCGGATACTTTAAAATATAATAAACTTCAAAATACTTTAAAGTTTAAGAGTTGACCTTCTCCCGAGCCTGTCAGGGTTTTTGACTATTGGAAAGAGTGATTGTCCTTGGTGAGGGAGCATCCAGCAATTCATTTTCTGGTTCTTCCCAAAAGAAGTCTTTTCATGACCTCGAGAAAATTCTGCTTCATTGGACTTTCCCTATCTTAATTCGGTCAGATAGGCGTTAGCTCGATGGTAAATATATTGTTGCAGAAAATCAACGTGCTTACCTCGTCAAACCTATCAGAAAAACCCTGGCAGCGTGTTGTGATTTTCCAGTTCTTTGTTTATGTGATGACGAAAATGATTTTTGTAAAAAGAAAAAACACACTTATGAAATGTTAAGCTCAAGTATGCCATAGGAAAATAGGAATAAGTTTAAATATGGTTTATACTGTCAAACATCTCTCTCTCTCTCTCTCTCTCTGTGTATATATATATATATATATATATATATATATATATATATATATATATATATATATATATACATACATATATATATATATATATATATATATATATATATATATAGATAGATAGATAGATAGATAGATAGGTAGATAGACATAATATATACTTATATATATTATTACCCTAAAATAACCATCAAAATTCTCCCTTCTTTCCCTTCTCATTTTTTAATATCTAATTTTACAGCAATAAAATATGCAAAATAATTGTAGAAATTACATGTAGAAAAGACTTAACAGTAATGGCTTTTGTGCTCTTACAATAATTAATAAGCTAACTTTTATTAAATATTTTTGCTGTCAAATTTATAATATTTATTCATGCATTCGTGTTTTTGTCCGCTGTTAAACAATCAATAGTAATGCTGAAAAAGCGAATGATGAAAAAAAAATCTTTTTGCCACACAGATGGTTTTTTGTGTATTTATAAGTCCCTGTGTTTATAAATATTTCAACAGCTCCCAAACGTCAATGGAGGGTAATAAAATAACTTGTTAGATAAATAATAAAGCACGCAAAGTATTTAAACAGATCTAAATAATCGATACTCCTTATTTGTTGTAATCTATATGCTTGAAGCATTGTATACTCCATATGCAAAGTGGTTGTACGAGATAAGGAGCAAATATGAATTTAAGTATTTACTCTAAAATTAAATGGTGTTTACTGCATGAAAGTGAAAGAGTTAGCGTAAGTTTGGCCAGAGACAAATGTATGAAGCGAGGAAAAACGAAAGTGAGTACTACTGTTGTTATACATTAAAATATAAATAATGTAATTACAACAGAACCTATTTCAGAAAATGTGTTAAAATAGATAGATTTACTGAAAATTTAATACTCATGAAATGGAGTACATAGTCAACTTATTTTAAGTCCGAAATACGGTGTCTGAAAGTACAATGAATGTAGAGACTTTAGCCTGCTTTCGAAATTTTACATAACATTTATAAATTATCAGAACTGTATAAAACTTAATGTTATTATGCCCGTTAATATTCAGTCTTTCTTAATTTGAGTACTTTCAAACTTAAGATCGAATTTTTTTATATTTCTAAAATTTACAATTTATTCTACCCTTAATTTGGAAACACAAAATAATTACGTCAGTAAGGAACTTTTCGATTGTCCTGGTCGATTGGTTCTTCTACATGTGATAGCCCGTTACTAATCTACGGTTTCCTCTGCATTGTACGTATGTTTAGATTACAGAACACTTTTGTTTATAAAACATTTATAATAATAACCCTTTAATGCTTAGAGTCTGTTTTAAGGTACCGCTAAAAATATCTTGTAGAATTTTTATGTTTCCTTAAAACGAGTTTTCCTTTCGAGAGTAGATAGAGATCAATCGTATAAATGAAGCTTGACCTTTTAAAAATTTTCAACCGGAGTACATAAATTTACTTTTTCGGCAGATACATACTGAAATCATAATCAATTATTTTACTTATTATAAAACAACATTGTACTTATTTTATATATAATAGCAAATAAATCTTTTATCTATTTTATTAGTTCTTCCTTTTGTCATAAATGGAATACTAGGATGTTTCAAACGATAGCTGGTCATCGGGTATTAAAGTGATATATAAAATATGAATTGTGGTACATTATACTCTTATTTTAAATTTGAAACACAGTATATGAGAATACATTGTTTTAAGGGGGCATAGTATCTTTCGATCTAAAAATTTTTCATTGTAATAGCCGTACCTTTATTCACTATGAAATAAAATGTCTGCTCTGTTGAAAATAAAATTGTTTCTAAATTATCAATAAAGCTCTTACTTAATAATAATTATTTTAGTTTTGTTATATGAAGTAATACTTTAAAATAAACCTAAAATATATACACCAAGTGAAAAAAATCTAATTACTAGCAAATAACTTTCAAAATACGTAAGTTAGAAATAAACTTTTATATCAAATAGAAAATTGATTTTCAATTCTATTATGTAAACTAAAATTATAATAATGCCAGTGATATATTTCTTTTTGAATTATAATTAATACTTATATTTTCAATTTTTTAAGAATGTGTACTTTTTTAATATTACAACATCTTAAAACTTTAATGTTTTAGTTTACAGAATAGAATGTGCATTTTACTTCAGTGTGACATAAAAATTTAGTTTCTAACAGATATATTACAAAATTTATTTTGCAACTAAAAAAAATCACATTTTTTATTTCGTGTATATTTCTCATGTCATTTTAACAAAGATACTACTTAAGTAAGAAAAACTAAATAATATTTAACAGTTAGAGCACAGTTTAACACTTACTATTAAGTAATTTGTAAAAAAAAAATCATTCTAAAAGAGACAGGAGTTTTATTTTATGATGAATTGGAAAAAGGATATTATGATGAATAGTTTTAATCTTAAAAGCTATTATGCCCGTTTAAAGAATAATACTCACTGTTACTATATGGATAATTTATCAAATCTGTTGTCTGCCTTTATTTAAGGCATAGATATTCACAAAAAAAAAGAATTACAGAGAATACGTAAAACATACTAACATACGTAACATATACATACGTAAACAACTTTTGAACATTCCAGTGCTTCCAGTACTGGAATGTTTTCTGGAGCATAAGAGCGTGAAAATCACTTTAAAATCAACTATTAATGATTATTTTATTGGTAACTTAAAAAATCTTGGTTAAGAATATCAAAAATACTTGGAATACATTTTTTAGTATAAGTTCCAACAAATATCGTACGAAAACTTTCAAAACAGGGAATAGTGCAAATTCCCGTACTACAATGCTTCCTTTTATAAAATGCAAAATATAATCGACAGGAATATAAAGCGAAATATAAGTGTAAGTAGCGACGAATTCACTTTCAATGGGACAACTTTTCTCTTTATCAACTGTATGCATATAAAATGTTGAGCGTATGACATGCAACAGCGACCAAGAAGGGTTTAAACATTCTGACCAGTACTTCAAAAAATCGAAATGCATTATCTTTTTCCATCGACAAAAGATCGGCCTTAAAGATTTTTTATTAAAAAATTGTATAAAAACTGACATCTAGTATAAAATAAACATACCATATCCAGTTACATTATAAATAGTCATGTACTGTCATGTGCTGTGTAAAATGAGAAATAACAAATTTTGCAGGTGTAAGAAATGGACTGTTTTAAAACTTTGTTTTCTTTTTTCGTTATACTCCACATTCTGTTGAATACTCAAGTACAGCAATATCTAGCATTCAAGAAATAAAGTGTGAAACTTAATTCCATAGTATTAAACGAGAGCAAAAAGAAATTATTCATCTTATCTTTGTGGATATAGACTTATTTGTAAACCCAAAATAAAAAAGGAAATACGAACAGTACAAATATACACTTTAAGAGAGATTGATTTAATGTGTCTCAAAAAATTACTCAAGTCTCATATATTAATAATATATTTTCTAATTAATAATTTTGATATTTCTAGCAATCAGTTTTAATTCATATTTCATTAACCTTTCTGCCATTTAACTCATACTTAATTGTAAAAGTCCACCAATGTATTTTCTTATAGCATAGAGTTTTAGAAGCACAAACTATTTTTACAAAAGAAAACTGCATTTTGATAGTAATTCAAATTTAAAGTATGATGAAGTTATTCTCTAAAACATGCCAAAAACCATTTAGAATCTTCGTTTTAAAAGCAGTTCTCTCCTATAATCCATTAAAAATTGAACTCAAGTTAAGTATGACAGCATCATTCAGTATTATAACAATATTAGGCATATTTCTTGTAATTCCTTCAGACGGGTTTTAATCAGAGTGACTCTACGGATACCTTCATTTTGGTTTTCGAAGTAATGCAATTTAAACCTCAGTCTATATTTCTTTAGTTTACTTTTGAAATTTCATAAGTTTTTCTATATTTTATTGACAGTTCAGGGAAAGAGCAAAATTCAATTGCACTTTTAATGTCATAAAACTTGGCATACTAACTTTTCATCACTTTATTCAGATTAACCTAGTACTTTCTTCTCCCTTCCCCTTAAAAACTTAGTTTTTAGATTTTTTGGCTGACTGCATATACTACGCTTTTAAATAGGATATATCAGCACATTTTTATGTCTTAAAACAAAAGATTTAAAACACATTCGAAGTAATTTTATCTTCAGTTAAATAACTGTTTAATTTTCAAATAAATTACTGATTACAAAACATATTTTTCTAGCATGTGGTAAAATACGAAAATAACAGTCATATACTACGTTCTGTCACCGACCGGCAACGTTGATATTCGTGATATTCCAATATAATTTGAAAAGGTGTACAAAAGAGATTTTAATAATGACAATATTTTCTTATGATATTAAAGAGTGTCTATCCAAAATGCAACACATGTCGAAATATTTGTTTTTTTCCCAGTGTGGGTCGCTTTTCTATTATTGATAACATTCACATCCAAATTCGCTGATTTTGTTGCTCTTTTTATTGAGGGAGAACCACATACATACTACAAGCCCATATATATATATATATATATATATATATATATATATATATATATATATATATATATATATATATATATATATATATATATATATATATATATATATATATATATATATATATATCGAAATAATTTTCTATTAAACTAATATATTTATCTACCTACCTACCTACTTACCTATCTATTTACCACTCCCCCCTCTCTGTATATATGTATGTGTGTGTGTGTGTGTGTATGTATATATATATACACTCACATTACCTATATATATATATATCTACCTTTTGCAACACGAGGGCTAATCACCTACAGTTTAACGACGATTCCGAACGTCTATCCATGCCTATGGGATTCGAACCCACGAACTCCGGTACCGAAGGCCAGCACCCTAACCAATCCATCGTTCGTCTCTCTGTATATATGTATGTGTGTGTTATATGTGAGTGTGTGTGTATATATATACATAACACACACATATATGCATATATATACAGAGAGGGGGGAGTTATAAATAGATAGGTATGTAGGTAGGTAGGTAGATAGATAAATATATCAGTTTAATAGTTAGAAAATTATTTCGATGTAATATGACTATTAGAGAAATGCAGATGCACGAAAGAAATACAAAATAAATTAGCGGAAAACTATTTAAGTTTTATTAATAATTGTATTGTGTGTAGTGGTAATAACTGTATTAATTATATGATAAAGTACATTAAAAATCGTTTTAGTCTGTCATTTTTAGTATTTTACTCGTTAAAAAATACTGAAATTTATCCAAATTTCTATCATGTGTTCATTGTTCCTTTAAGTATTCTTAAGCAGAAACAAGATCAGGTTTAAATAAAATAAGACTATGAATAATACCAGGCGAAACGATGGATAAAACAAAATCTTGGTATGGATTCTAGTTAACTCTACTACACCTATTCATAATTTTATAATTTCAATTTCCTGTTAATTACTAAAAGATCGTAAGCACAGAAATACCAAAAATACTGCTGAAAATGTACTATTCTTGACAAAAAACTGGCTTATATTTTTGTAGAAAGTTTTATTATTTGTTATTAGAAAATGAATTATTACACTTTTTAAGTGGAAGCATCTAAAGGATAGGTTCTAATATTTAATTGTTAAGATTCAGTGGATATAAAGTTCAATTTACTTCTTATAACAATTAGTAATTTTAAACGTTGAAAGAAAAATAATTAATATTTGTAAATTAGATTATTTTCCTTGAACTAATAAATGATTGTTTTTAAATTTTAAGCAACACGGCAATCTGTTAATAGTTTGGAATATAAATGAAAGCCCATAAAAATTTAAACTCCCTTTTTTAACATTACATGTTATGTTTTTGTTTATTGTTTGTTCATCTATGCCATTTCTTTCAGGGTTGAAATGCAAAATATGACTCTAAGAATTGCCAGTATAAATGTGAGTTTTTTTACGATATCCATATGTTAATTTGAACTAAATTTTGCATTCCTTTATCTGTCTCTTTAGTTTGTCTCAACTTAACTAACAAATTCTAATTTTCCCACACCTGTGACTAAACACTGAAACATTTCCGACAAGATCGATATGTAATTTAAAAAATATTTAATTTATACTAAATAAAGATATTTTCATTCATATCAGTTAGAAATTTTTAATCGATCAACAATAACCATTGAAATTTACATGCATAATGTTAAACATCACAATTACGACTGACCATATTTGTTATTAATCTTTTTTTAATAGATTAATAGATATTAATATTGGTAGATAATCTTTTTTTTTCCAATAACATGTGAGTAATAAAAGAGTTATTTCAGTTATCTACCTTTGTTTTATTTCTTAGTTATATTGCAGCATTGATAAATAAAAAAAATTTTAAGAATTGTATATCGTGTTTAGTAAAACAATTCTAAACCTTTTTCACATTGTTGACCGGTCACGAGTTAACTCGTGTTTTTGTGGCCAAACGTTACTGACCGGCCACGTGTAAACTCGGGATGCGTTTTTTTTTCGCAGTTGTTTTCTCTGTTGGCGACCATACAGTGCAAGTGTTGGTCAGTATAACACAAGCTGTTTCTCTCGCTTATAAGACCCGCTAAATCTTTTGTTGTAAAAAATATTTAATATTTAAAAAATTTTTAAAAAACGATGACGAAACGTAATGAAGAATCTTTCAATGAATTATACGCGGATGCTTTATCTGATTGTCCGAGTGATTATGAATCAAATTGTGTTAATAGCCGGTGAACAATGTGTTAAATTCAACAGCACAAAAGTTGAAAGGAAATTAGACTCAATATTGATTAAATTAAAAATGTATTGAACACTATCATCCGAAAAAGACTTATTATTGAAAAAATAAGGGAAAGACAATTTATTCAATTGTTGATAACGCTAAGTTATTGAAAGAATTGGAAAGAAAACTGTCAAATACTAAATGCCTGTGACAATTAAAATTAATGCATCTATACTTATTAAAATAATAAATAAAATTTTTTATACCACCTTAGATGGATAACTGTTTTACTTTAAAATGAAATTTTCTTTCTTAGCAAGTATTAAATCACACAGTTCTACAATTAGTTGTTTAAATGTTCAAATTTTTAAGAACTCGACATCACCAGACTAGATCTTCACTGAATTCTTTAAATATCTTTGGAAGATGTTTTTCCTAGATCGGAAAATAGATTAAAATAATGGATAATTAGTCAAACAAGCTAGGAATAAATTATGTGAAGATAAAAAAATAGAGAAAACTCTATGTAATTTCTGAAACTGAGTTTTATTTCAAAGTTCATTTAAAAATTTACTATCGAAAAAAACTTGAATGATGCTATTGGCGTTAATAAAAGTAACAAAAACGAGTTTTTAATAGGTTGAACTCTCATATAGCAATATAGCATCATATTCATATAGCATATAGCAATATATGTGCGTTCTATAGCAATTTTATCTTTAAGTTTTTCAAAACCTGAGAATTATTCTAAAATTTACGTAATTTCCATAAAACATATGGGAAATGTATACATATATTCTTATAAGTAGAGTAAAACAGTCTCGTTAGTATTGATAGTATATTACGTATTTAAGAAGTAAGGTGTAGTGAGTCAAGTGCGTTATACAGCCATGCCTTTCTGTTATTTTGTCACATCTATTTATATCATTAAATGTACAGAAAGCTGCCTAACCATAGAACCTAAATGAAGTAAAACTGGCTAATCCATCAGAGTACTCTGAGCAAAAGGAAACTTTTCTGAAAGGATTGAGTCACCTGTGTTATTTTAACTCTAGTCAAGTTGAAGGCGTCAATCATACATATATCTCGCCCTTGAAAACTCCTTTTTCTATAAACTGACAAAGTAAGTTGCTTGATAAGATGTCATCATTTATGCACATAATTGAAAAATATTTATATGCTTTGTTTAGAAGTTAAGCTATATTCTTAGACAAAAAAAAATGTAATGCAAATTGGACACTAACTGATATACATACAGGCACTAATGGGTATACATACAGGCACTAATTGGTATACATACAGGTTTTGACGGAAAATGTAAAATTTTAAAGTTTGGCGGCCAATGAGTGAACGTGTGTCCCAGATAGTGGTGGGATACCAATCTGACTGTCTTCCGGCACACAGGCTGACAACCAGGAGTGATGATTTGGGGTGCCACTTCCTTTTATATTAGGACCCCTTTGGTTGTCATCCTTGGCATCCTTACAGTACAGTGGTACTTCGAAGTTCTAGGCCCCGTTGTGTTGCCCGTCATGTCACGCCATCATGGGCTTACATTTCAGCAAGATAACGCACTGCCCCTCACTGCACTTGTTTCTAGTACTTGTCTTCGTGCTTGCCGAACGCTACCTTGGTGAACAAGGTCGCTGGATCTCTCTCCTATTGGGCACGTTTGGAGCATTATGGGCAGGGCCCTCCAAACAGCTCGGCATTTTGACGATCTAGCACGCCAGTTTGTCAGAATTTAGCATAATATTCCTCAGGAGGACATCAGCCACTTCTATCAATCAATGCCAAGTCGAATAACTGCTTGCGTAAAGGCCAGAGGTGGGCAAACGTGTTATTGAGTTTTTCACTTTGTGAAGCTCTATCACTTGAATAAATCATCCAATTTTTCTCAAATTGTAATCATTTGTTTTTCTGTACATGTACATCACATCTACCGATTTTCGTCCGATTCCGAGAACTCCTTCTTGTGTCGTTTTTATTGTTTTGTTTTTGTTTAAGAGTATATTTGACTCACTAATACCAAAAAATTGCAACAAAGGATAAGTACATTTTTAAAAAAAGTCTGGGAAAGTGTGTGTTAGTCTGAACTTGTCCAATGTTTTAGTTACAAATCAGTAGACAACTACGTAAATAGTGTTACTATTATATCTTTTAATTTCAACAATATGAAGATAATAAAATTTTGATCGTTGGATGAGATTAACTCACAAAGAAGCGTTGTGTTTTTGTAGGAGATTTTGTATATTAATGCTCAAAAATCAAAGATTAAATTCATGTAATAAAGAAAGTCAGAACAACTCATTAAATAACAGGGACATTTGCTGTATTTGTCACTTTTAATTTAAATTAGATGTATCAAAGTATTTTTACAGTATTCAAAGACAAATATATTATTCAATTTAATATTTGTTTTTATAGTGCTCATTAGACACATTAAGTAAAATATAACTCACTGCCAAATTCCCTGTTGATGTTTGCATATATAAGTTTAAGATTTTTAATAATTGTAAAAAATAAGTTTTAAATAGATAGAGGAAGAATGCATTATGAATTTAAGCACATTATGAATCGTGCATGAAGTTAAACACCATTGCGTATAGAGTTTAGACTTGATAGAGAAGAGGCATCCGATGGATCTTTCATTATTTCAGTATACATTTCCCATGGCGGAGAAGCAAAGCTTAGGAAAACAATCCTTTTTTTATTTCATTAATATCCTGTTATCTTCGTGGATAATTGCTGTTTTCCAAAGCTTGGTTTAAAGAGTAGAATATATTAAATAGGAGCAGAAAGCTATGTTGACGGCCGGATGGAAATGGAGGTGTATGAAAATTTTATTCAGAAAACCGTTATCTCTTCCTTGAAGCGTGAAACACCATTTCTTACTGTGTGAGGAGCATAAAACCCATTTATTTTTTAAGTTTGTTGAAAAGTTGGATGTATGACAATTTCCGTTCTCCCTCCTCATTCATTCAATCCATATTTTGTATTCACTGGATCTCAGTGTGATGTAATCTTTATAAACTTAATTCCCACATTCAATAAATGATTGAAAATGGAAAGCAC
Source organism: Pardosa pseudoannulata (assembly GCA_032207245.1). Lineage (NCBI taxonomy): Eukaryota > Metazoa > Arthropoda > Arachnida > Araneae > Lycosidae > Pardosa > Pardosa pseudoannulata. The sequence goes on from CM063503.1 coordinate 119,919,906, forward strand.
GATGTTTCTTAGGCTTATTGAAAAGGCTGCAAGGAAAGCATAACAGTATTAATTCTTCCTCCAAGGCAGAATTGTTTAATTTAGAAGGACTTTGCACAAACTTTTACTCCCCCTAAAGCTCATCGGCGAGAAGTAATTTTTAATTTTCATTTCTTAGGTTGCATTATTTATCGTTCTTTCTTCATTTATATATGAGCCGTTTTCTTTGAAAATGGTGTAAGGGAATTTTAATTTATATGGAGATATTTAAGGTTTGGCACTTGAATAATTTCAAAAATATGGATATATGTTGTTACACTAGTTTTATATTTTATATAAAACTAGTAATTCTATATAAAACTTATTTTTTATATAAAGTTTATAGAAATTGTATTCCTTTTTTATCATTAATTAATATTTTTGTCAAAATGGACTTACACCGCTTTCAAAGAAAACGGCTCATACATAGAAAATACTACATTGCTATGAATAAAAGAAATTTAGAACTTCGGTTTGTAAAAAAAGGTGAAAAGTGAGAGAATTCTTTATTCACATGTGTACTTGATAAAGTGCGAAACTTCATATCTCTGCGAATATTCTCTTTTTAATTTTGAAAATTCTAAGATAAAACTAATCGCACAAAATCTGCTCTTTTCTACCACTACTACATAGACTGATCAATTCGATAAGTTCACATCAAAGATATTTAGAAGTGAGTTATGCACTTTCCCCATTTTAATAGAGTGAATGTATAAATCAGATTTTAGAACAATTATTTCAAACTGATTTTTAAAATATTAGATGATACAACTAAACTGATAAAAATTGCAGTTTAATGTAAGCAACGCAAAATAATAATTAACCAAGCACTAATAGCTGATGTATGATTTGTGGTTGATGTTGAACTTAAACATCATATGCAGGTCCCGACTAAGGTACTTTTGTGCCTTCCACCCCATGCAAATTTATAGCGACAAGTTATTATCATAATTACAGTCATATAAAAATTATAACATTGAATTAGCAAACAGATTTAAGAAATTAGCATTAAAGTAATATTCAAAATCAAAAACACCAAATTTTCATTTTACGTAATCATTATCTCTGTTTAGCCATGCTAAAAATTAAAGACTTTTAAAGACCTAGAGTGACCCCCTTTTTTAATTTTACCTTGTCACACTCACAAGATCTGTGGTGCAGAAAATAAATAATAATATAATTAAAAATAATTTAAATGAGATGATTTAATGGATTATAGTAGTACGCTGCTAATAATCTGTCTTATAAATATGCAATAACCCATAGGATAAAAAAAAAGCACCAGGTTTGTTGAGGGAATTAAGTATCAGGTAAATAACAGTAAAATTAAAGTAAATAGAAAACAATATAGTTCATGACAAACACAATTACCTCGTACAATAATTTATTAAAACTTAACGATGGTAGTGTAAGTTGGCAATTTTTCCCTACTTAATATGTGTTTCAAGCATTCGACTAAAGTTTCGTGCCCCCTAAAATTTTCGTGCTTAGGGCACGTGCCCCAAGTGCCCGTGCGATAAATCAGGCCCTGATCATATGACGCACTTGTCCTACTTCATCCTAGCAGAGTGCATCTGTTATAATAAACTAATCTCAAATATCAAAGAAATATCAAAGAATATCAAACCACGATATAAAGAAGGGAAATGACTGAATATTCTAGATGAATTTCGAGTGGTGGATACAACAAAACCATAAAAAAGAAAGAGTTTAAAAAGAATCAATAAGGAATAGAAATTTTCAAGGACACCAGATCTATGTTGGAATGATTTCGTAAACCAAAAGAGGAGGGGAAGGGTAATGAAAGACAGTCGACGGTTTTATGAAAATTATTTAAGAGTAATAAAACTAAATTACAAAGAGACAGAGACAGAGAAATGAGATAGTAAATAAAAAAGCTAATTTTGCTGAGAAACATTTTTAAGACATTGAATGACAATAATGTAGTTTTGTTTCTGACTAAATATACAAAATTAGCGAAATTTTCAAGACATTCCAATTCAAATGTGGTGTCAATATTTTGTGCATTCAAAACAATTTCATTTATGTTCCAAGGCTATTTAACTATCACGATCTTAGATAATTACCAACAATGTGCGCAGTGACGACAATCCTTAATGCTCCTTGAGATGAAGGAAAAATGTTAATTATTTCATAACTAGCTATTATCCTTTAATTTTTATTTCACATAATAAAAATATGTATAACTAGTGGAAATTGATAAGAATACTTGGCTCACAGCCGAGTTTACATACATAAGGTATTTTCCAGAAGCCACATTATTTTGCTTTTTAAAAAGAATTTTACGCATTCATTATATATATTTTTACTGTCCTTTGTAGGTTTACATCATGAAACCTTACTTCCGTCTAAGTTTGTAAAAGTTTTCTTCTGATTCCCTAAGAATTCAAATACTTGCAAATTTCCCCTTTTTCTTGTAGTATGTAAATGCAGGTTTTCACATTACTAATATATCGAAATTAAAATTTATATTAATGTTGTCAAATAGGAAAATCGAAATATTTCTTGTTACATTTCGAGAATCGAGAGTTATTACTAGTTTTATTTTTCTTTAGCATTCTCCTTATGTTATGCTGAATGAAACAAGAAAAGGATTTTGGGCATTTGTTGGAGGAATTGATGCTTATGTTATCAACATTTTGCAAGAGAAATTTTGTTTCAAGTAAGACATTTTTAGAGTTGATTCAACATCTTTAAAAAAAAAACTTTTTTTTCTTTCTATTAAAGCATTCAAATCAGCGTAAAACAAACTATAATTTAATTCCAATATTAAATGATTTAGATTATTATTTTTTTAAATTCTTTTATTTAATTATTACTATTTACCCCAACAGTGCTCATATTACGGGATATTGCTTGTAGGAAACTAGTTTTATTAAGTGGCAAGCATAATAAATCAGTACATATATAATGACATAAAAATATGATAAACCAACAGAATTGAAACAAAGGATTTTGCTAACAAAGTGTAATTTTCAAGCAGAAATAATGTCTTTTCCACTTGAATGAATCGACAGCAAATAGTTTGCTTGATTTCAAGAGTGATAGGATATTACTTTTGTCGGGTTTTAGTCTATAATGCCATGATTATAAAAAATAACTACTGTTCCACAGTACTTTTTATGGATTGTAATAACTTATATATATATATATATATATATATATATATATATATATATATATATATATATATATATATATAGGATTAGAAAAACTTTCGATAAATAAATACAAAAGTATAGCATAAGAATAGCAATTATTCTGTATTCCATATATGATTAGCAAATCTCGTATTCATGCAGCAACAGTTAAAATCTTGTTATGGAACTGAGATTCAACTGCATAGTGAACAAAATTAATGTGAAAGATAAAACCCTTATATATGTACATATGTATATATACATATTATGTATGTATGTATGTATGTATATATATATCTGTGTGTGTGTTTGTGTATACGACCAAATAGTATTTTCTTCACAGGTATAGGAAGCGGCCAAATACATATATTGCACGCAGGCGGCGAATAGCCCCGGAACCCCCCACCCACACACCCCACACACAATTATTCTTAAACTATCGTTTAAAAATTCTCCTTTTTACCAATCTCATTCCTTCAAATGTACTTTAACAGCCACAAAATGTCTTAATTAAAGGAGTGTCTGAGACTTAAAATTCTTCAAACCCATTTCCTAAAGCTTTCTCTGCAACAAATGCAAATTTTCTGTCCACTCTCCACATTTTTCAGCTGTCTAAAAAAATAGCTCACTCCTATAATGTTCCAAGTTCCTATATGATTTATAATACCACTGACAAAGCTCCTATTGGGAAGATTTCGTCCTGTGTCCTCGCTTTGGGCCATCTTTAAAAGCAAAGTGTTTTTCGTGGTCATTCCTTCGACTGCCTTATAAGTTAACCATTCTTCCTTAAAACAAAGTTTTTCTGAATATTATTATAATTGTTTCATTTTATCAGCCAAGCAGATTTGAGTATGAGCACAATTGTCGCTTTAAGACAGGAGCCTAGAGGCTATAACCCATTTAGCTCTATGGTTTGTTGGTGTCCTGTCCATTTAGAAGTCTGACTTCTCATGGAAGAGGTTTACCACTTCCTGAAGAGTTAGAATTTTTAAGAAGACGTCTAACAGTTCTCATAACTTAGAAGCAGGGACCAAGCAGAAAACCTAGGATTGGCTGAATGGAGCCTCAACTCCCAAACCATCTGTTACGAGATCTCTGCCTTTGCCGACTGAACTACCATGGCTTCAGCTCTATGGTTAACGTAGCATTATTTCCTATGAATCTAAAAGTCTGTAGTACTTCAGCTACTTTATTCTACTACTTTAACCTCTTAAACTGATGAGTACAGATCATAAGGGATTTTAAAAAGCAATCTGAGAGGGACTAATTGTACTTGCAAGAAATTAACATATGAAATTTGTTTTGAGACAAGTATATATAAGTTGTAACAAACTTATTGCTTTGGAAAATCTGTTTGTATGCTTTTGATAACAATATGAATGTAATTTGCATAAATCTGTTCAGCAAATATCGAGAAAAATAGGATAGAAATTTCATAAATATGTAACATGTACTAATATTACACGATATGGCCTTTTTTATATGAAAGTGATGAGTGTTACACTAAATGAATTTGGTTTAGAATAGTACTATCAAATTTTGTAAGATGAGGGCTCATTATTAGATATGGAACTACCCGAGTGAATAAGGATAGTCACATGAAGTAAAATTTAATAGCGTTATTTTATACTAATATAAAGGCGATCTGGAAAGAGTTTCCTATGATAGCTATAGTAGTGCTGACAGGGATGAGTTGCAATAATTTGAAAACGTGTGAGTTAAACAGCGAGGAGAGTGATAACAAACTCTCAGCTATTGAAGGAAACATCATCCAAAAAGCTAAATACAAAACCCTTACCTCCAATATAAATTAAAACTAAGAGAATTAAATGCCTGTCTGAGCAGTGCTGCCTGGAAACAAACTACAGTTTAAGGAGTTAACCTTAAACTGTAGTTGTGCGGTGTGGTCCCACAGATTTAACCCATCAGCAATTTTTACTTCTATAAATCCATGGACATAATTGATCCATGACTTTCTCAGTATCTTCCTGAAGCAGAATACCCATGATTTTTCAAACTAATTTAAAAAATAATTGGAATGAACATACTGATATAGTTTTATCTCTCAAAATAAGTCAACAGTAGGTTAAACCTTAATTTGACAAGATATTTTTTCAAATATTTTTTAATTTCTGTTATTTTCCCATGTCTGTATAGACATTAGGATCTCTGTAAAATAAACAAAAAAAAATATCATTTTCCATTTTTGAGATAATGTCCGCTGTGGAGAACACTGACAATTGTGTTATATAGTAGTTATAAATATACATGTTCGGTCAGAATTAGCCAAATTAAGGGTTAAATGCGAATTTGGAAATTATTTGAATTATTTTAGGCTTTAAAACATTTAGAATATTAATGAATTAACAAAAGTCTCCATTTTCCTTCGTACAGATAGGAAATTCCAACAAAAAAAATGACGAATGTCGTAGAATATATAGAGTGGTTTTTAAGATATTTTGTCTAGAGTGAAATTTACCCGCTCGGGTTATTCCGAGGT
>CM063503.1:119933084-119950584 GCA_032207245.1 Pardosa pseudoannulata
GGACGTCCAACACCATGTCGTCTACTGCTGCTTTCACCGTCATTCATCCACTTTGCGTAAGTACTAACAACTGTACATCGCGAACAACCCACGGGTCGTGCAGTTTCGCAAATACTTGTTCCGAGCCTTCGAGCCATTACAAAATGCCCTCTATTAAAATCGCTTAGAACCATAGCCTTTCCCATCACACACAGAAGTAAGTGAAAGAATGATTCTTCAGACTCTCCAGCAGCAGCTAAATACCACTTCCACCTGATCACGTGCCTTCCATGTCATCCAGGCGAGTTCATTGCAAAATGTAAGGGTGGTCATAATGTTTTGGTTCTTGAGTATATATGCATTGAACTAGAGGATGATAATATTCTGAAGTATCAACTCAGTTAAACTTATTTACAGCCAATCGACAACTGAATTGCAGCTTATTGAATAATTTAGAATAAAAAATAATAGCAAAGTTTCTAACAAAACTGCGAATAATTCATTTCTACATAAATTTATTTAAAACGTAACAGTTCAACGCATACACATCATTAAAAAATTTAAATTTCAATGAATTTTGAACATTATCATACCAGTAATGACTATTATTCATATCAGTGTAACAAAAATACATTTTTTAAGAGACATAATATAATACGAATACGGCAGAAACACCTTAGAGAAAAATATGTTATATGTGTAATATTTATTTCCAGTAATGTATATATATATATATATATACTTAATGTACTAAAAGAATGTTGATATTCTTAAGTATTAACTCAGTTATACTTAAAAATATTATCATTCTTTTAGAGTCTATAGAAAAAAAATGTAAAGTGTATAACAAAAATGCCCATAATACATCTTTAAGTAACAAGGGTGTATCAATAAATAAGGCACATGTAAATTTTCTTTGCAGTCATCAGTTGTTTGAAAAAAGTGTAAGTTGTCTAAATTAAGAGCTAAACAACTTCAATTCAATGGCAAATAGTTCTTGTTAATTTTCGATTACATCGACTACTGTGGAAGAACAGTGAGGAATAAAAAAGTTTCTTTAAACAAAGTTGAAGAAAAACATTCGGAAATAGTTGACGTTTACTAAACAAGATGTATTGACCGTACCAATGAGGGAATATATGTAAATTGTTTAAAGACGGGTAGAACCGTACTTCAATATGACTGTACTCACAGCCGGTTTGGTTTGGTTTGGTTTGGGGCGCTACGTCTACTTTTTTACAACACGAGGGATAATGAGACCAGGATCTACTGCTTAAAGCCGATTCCGAACGGCTACGAACATCCATGCCACAGTGGGATTTGAACCCAAGAACTCCGGTACCGAAGGCCAGCCTACCCACAGCCGGATGCAGATTTTAAAACTTACCTAGCGCTGAGACAAATGTCTCAACATAAATGACACTTATGGAGAAAAGGAATCAATTGGTAATAGTCTCCTTTCCGCTTTATATTCTCATTAATTGCATTCCTAATAATCGTGTTGAAAATTAAATGCGCTTCTTGTTGATACCCTTCGAATTTAAAATTTCTTTGATTAATGCATATAAGGAAGAAAATTCCGTTTCATTCTGAAAATCATTATAACAGCTTTACCCGTTACTGTATATAAGTATAGCTAAAGTACATTTTTTAAGCAATTTCTCAGTATAGAGTCTGTTTATTATTTATTGACAAAATTATGAAAAAAAAAATTTCTAGTACTAATTCCTTTGCTTTTTCTTCTCTTTTTAAGGAAGTTGATTTTGGTATTTCTAATCTCATGATTACAGAGGACCGTTACGAAGCCTTCATGCTTAGTATCCCTTATAACTCCGATGGATGGAATCTAATTTCTCTAGCACCACGAGTCTACGAAAATAAGCAAGCTGTTGTGCAACCTTTCAAAAGAGAAGTGAGTATTTCTCCTAAATCAATTGAGTTATCAAATTTTTACTCGTGGATTTGTGTTTTATGATATATACCTGATTGATTTATGATATAATTTTTACACGCTTCTACTAAAATGCATTTCCTTTGTCACTCATAATTTCCAACAGTGGTCGGCAGCTACTTTTCAAATAAACGTGACTAGCTTACCCGTGCAAGAAATCTCGAATGTAAAAATGTTATGCCCCATGCCCCCCTCATAGCGGGTAAAATATATTTATTTGCCTAAAATATTATTTATTTGAGGTAATATCATTAAGTAACGCACATCATTTTGGATACAGGAATTAAAATTGCAATTAACTTCAATATGAAACTGAAATGAAAATATTACTAACTTATTACTTTTTGACATAAGTGCCACTCATATGGAGGTAATATTTCCAGCTTGGACCAGTTCCAAAATCCTCATTTTACAAAATTCACTCAGTGGCGAATAGACCCAGTGGCCCACTTTTGACCGTTGGAAGAGTCAAACTTAATCTAACCCCCCATAAACCCTTTCTTGGACCCAGACAGGTGAAATGAGGTATGCCTAGTCCAGTGGTTGGCAAACTTATTAACCAAAGAGCCAAATATGAACATTACAACAATTAAAAAAAAATTGGGAGACAAATAAATGTGCTTGTTTAGTAAACTTTTATTACACTAAATAAAACTAAATTTCATACTTAATAAATATTTATTAATGATATTTATTACTGCTAGATAAGACAAAACTGTTCACACTGCAACTGCTGGTCTGTGATGTCAATTTGTACCCCCCACTACTTTAGAAAATGTATGCGCGCATGCCTGTGGTACCTTTGTATCACACCAGAGTACGCCGAAAACATACGAACAATTTCAGCCGGTAGCTTGTACATGGTTTGTGTTTACGTTTAAGAAAACCAATAAAAATAAACTCGATCTTCGTTACGTATTTTTACAACAAACCATTTTTTACCTGTCTCATAGGGTACTTTACAATTCTGGAAAATTAAAAATTTTACTGATCCCGTCATATGACGGGCTAAATGCTAGTGTTATTATAATAGTGGTCAACGGACGCTTTTCATGTGTAGAAACACTGAAATCTCTATAGCATTGAGTACATTCAGTTACACTTTATTTTACTAATTTACGTTTTTATCAAATAAATTTGTGCTGTAAAGAAGATTTACATGTACGTTAAATTTTAATACATCCTGGTACCTAACTTTGAATTTTCTTATATAATATAACATGGAATATTTTATTTCTTTGATACACCATTTGTGAATATTTTTTACGAAATTGCTGTAAAAAGGAGCTACAGAATAGAAAAAAATATTTAAGGAACATTTTTTTTTCTATCATTAAATCACAATGGGCATGTAAGCGTTTAAAAAAGATAACAAAGGTTCTAGGATTTCTAAATTTTCAAATATTTAAACAGATTGTTAGTACCATTTATAAACTGATAATTAGTTTTAATTTATGTGATTAAAACACCAAATATGTACATGTAAATTTTTTTAATAAAATGTAGGTAATCATTATAGCCAAAATTCAGTTACCTTTTATAATAAAAATAGCTAAAGTTATATTGTAAGTGAAGAAAACATTCTCTGCGCTAGAATCATATACTGTTAAGGACGTAAATACTGTTACTGTTAAGGACTGAATATACTGTTAAGGACGTAATTTTTTTTTTACAACTGACCCACCAACTCATATGCAAAGCGGTAAAGAAGAATAACAACAATAGTTTGATGACTTTAATAAACCGTTGATAAGCATAGGCTAAATGGGTAATTCGTCATAGCTCCGGTAATTTTTCTTTCTTTCGGCACTTCATTTGTTTAGGTCACTTTTATATAAGACCTAGAAAAGAATCTATACTGTAGAAATAAAATATTTCCAAAGGTTTCTTTAATAAATATTCCATATAAAGCAGTTTTTTTCAATTATTCTCTTTGTCAGACGCATATTATAAGCGTAGTTTCATAAATCACCGCATAAGTTATTAAGTCCTACTTTAATGATGGTCGAGATCAAATGAGATCAAATGATCGAGATTTACTGGTTAAAAACAGTTATAAACTGCTACAACCACTCATGCCAACAGCGAGTCTCAATTGTAGATTCTAATACCGGACTCTAGTACCTTACCTTTTTGCCTAATATCCGGGTCTCGTGTTGTAAACGAGACCAAGTCTTGTTAAAAGTAAAATAACATCAAAATGGTTGATATTTACTAGTAGAAATGCATCTAAAAAGCACAGAAGGATTGATTCTATATCAGACACCTGGACACGCGTAAAGAAAATCAATGGAAAAAAAAATTTCAATTGAAAAATTATAAAGTTTAGAAATGTATGAGCTTATTTTTTTCATGACATATTTCTAGGTGTGGTTTACCTTGTTTATGTCCGTCTTGATCAGCACGTGCCTTTTGTTCACTATGCAGACTCTCCGATCTCGTTTCAAGTGGACGCCCCATCTTTCTTGGAGGAACTCCCTCTGGAACGTAGTTGCAGCTCTGTGTCAAGAAGGTCAGGTTTGAAAATGAGCTAAAGTGCTTCTTTTTTTTTCAAGAGTGGTCGAACCTGTGGTCAATGAACTCACTTTTAACAATACTTAACTTTTATTTGTTTCATTACTATTTAGATCATTCTTTACAGCTGCAGATGTTGCGAAACAGGCGATATCTAAGTCAATACAAAATGGTTTTAAAACCTAGTATTTTCGGTCATGTCAAGTTTTATGAAGGGAAGATCTAGACAACTCGAAGTTAATTGTTTCGAAGAATTCTCCAAGCAGGGCGTTAACGGGTGTACCTTCAGATGCTTGGAATTTTTTATTGTAGGAAAATATTTTCATAACATTGTATCAGCATCATTTTCATAAATTATGTCCAAAGTTCTATTACGAAATCAATTACTTGTATTATCGTCAGCTAATTTAGGCGTATGTTCTATTCAAATAACTTCAAACTGGCCTGAAACAAGCTTTATATATATAGGCTACTGAGAGAAGTTGTAATGTAATAAGATAGTGTCTTTCAGTCGCTTAAAGAAAGTAACTTAATTTTCACTGAATGAAATTATACAACAAGTGTAATTTTAGCTATAAAAGACCCTCTAAACTTTTAAACTTTAACGGAATGACTTAATCAATATTGAATGAATTGGTCATTTAAAAGAGCCCAGGACATGTTAGTTCTTTTACAAATTTAACTAATTGCATTATCGCTTTTACAGTTTCAACCAATTTAGACGTATGTCCTATACAAATAGCTTCAGATTGGCAAAAAAACTAGCTTCAAATTTGCGGAATCTGGTCTTAAAAGGGCACGCCGTAATTTGTACTGGATAAAATTAAATAACAAATACATCTTTAGCTATCAAAAAAGTCGTTCCAATGGACCTTTAAACCTGAAGAAACTTGAGTTATTGAATCAGTATGATGTCAAGGGAGCACATAACCTATTAGTTCGAGAAAACGATCACTAAACATAATCATATTCTAATTATTGAAATTCAAATAATGAGGAAGTAAGAATTTCTTATACTGTGTATCTAAAGTAGATACTGTTGATAATAAATATACTCCTATTGGTGATAAATATAAATAAAATTTATATATACAAAAATAATATTGAGGTCAAAAGGTTTTAAGTATGCAGCAACATTTGAAAGGATGATATACATTAAATGTTGCATGCCTCATAAAATTAAAGAATATTATGTATGAAAGATTTTGGTCAAAATAAATTTTAACAATCTTTATGTTTTAAGTATAGAGAAGGGTTACCCAAATTAAAAAAAAAGTCCAACGGATATTTTTAAATTATCGATTTATTTTCAGCTGATATATGCAGATTAACATTTGATGTTATATAAAAATATTGTACTTTTCAAACATTAAGTATTTTATATACAAAATTATAATATATTTTTAAGTGACTACACCTTGTTGGTACTACATGAAATGCAGAAATTTTTATTCATTACGTATTTTCTACATTTAGAAATCCAGATTCATACGTGTAATATTATATAAGATAAAGAAATTTCACATTGTTTTATTTAGAATGCCTTAATCCAATCAGCTACAAATCATGTTTATATAAATAACATTCTTCTGTAATTATATTTTCTATCATTTACTGATGCATATAAAATACTTATTAATTTGAAAGTAGTACAACAATACCAACAATTTCAATGTTATAAAAGATTTCTTTTATTTGAAAAAGCTACTTTAAAAATACATTTAGCTTTTAAATTTTTTTCTTATATATCCCAAAACATTTGGAAACTATACATTTGAGGATAATTAAGAATAGTTTTTCTCATTCCATAAATGCATTTTTTATTCATAGAATCTGAAATATCGTCATTTAATCACTTTTTTTAAATTTCAAATACCTCTAAAATATTAAATCCTCCATTAAAATGCCATTAGATACTAAGTTCAAAATTTTTACGCGGTGTTTTCGCCGTTTTCCTACAAACTATTCATATCTGAACAATTTTACTGCTTTAAAAACACTATCTTATTTTATTCATAAAACAAAGAAAATTTTTTCTGTGATTCATATAGAAAATTCATATAGTTTCACTACTTTTGCAGATCAAACTGCTTGAGAGATCTAGAAACATATAAAGTGGAATTATTTTATAACAAACTTTCTATAATAAAACTAGAGATACAAAGTTGTTCAAACAACATAACATATCTGTTAATTAATGAAATTTACATTACTTTCTAAGAAGGTTATACGTTCAAAGCAATTGTATATCTGATTTGGTTTTTTTTTAACTTTTTTCTGTGAAGGATAATGTGACAATGAAGATTATACAGTTGTTTGAAAAAATAATTAAATAAAATCTTACATATTGTTGAGGGACAGTTAAAATGGGGAAGTGTATAGTATACTTAAATACATATTATAGTAATTGTGTATTATGATAATGCATATTTATGCACACAAATTTATTTATGTATATATATATATATATATATATATATATATATATATATATATATATATATATATATATATAGATAGATAGATAGATAGATAGATGTGTGTATTTGTGTTTCCTTGTTGTTGAATTGGATTGCTAAGGTCTACTTTTTTGCAATACGAGGGCTAATAAGACTGGGGCCTACTGCTTAAAGCCAATTCCGAACGGCTACGAATATCCATGATACAGTGGGATTCGAACCTTGGAAGTCCGGTTCCGAAGATCAGCACCCTAACCATTCGGCCCTCGTTCGGCGGATATCGTTTGTATATTGTCTAGACATTGAGAACTTTGACCAGATCTCCAATGAATCCGTATGCTGCTACGTAAACGAAGGAAATAACAATTATCTTTCGTCAAAAGAAATATGACATGAGTTATTTAGATCGATCAGTGGAATATATAAATTTTCAAGGAAGTAGTTTGAAGGCACAGATAGAAACTTTTTAGTAAAACGTGAATAAAAAAAAATTTGTGAGAATGCCAAAATATCCTTTTTACCTGGCTAAAGTTTTACATATTTTTTTATCTGTTCAACTTTCTGATAGTTTTCCCTTCCTACTTGGTAATTAAAATATGCCATTGACAGTTTCATATTCATGTTTCCATAGGTGTAAAGATGAAGAGGATGCGTGGCGCAGTGCTAGTTTATTTTCTTTTCTGGGTATTCTCTGCAATGATATTACAGGCCTCTTATGGAGGCACTCTTATAGGATTTCTGACGTTCCCTTCTTATGAGCCAAGCATCTCCACCCTGCAAGAATTAGCTGACGCCGTTCTTCAAAAAGATGTGAAAATTACCTACAAAAAATATTCACTGGCTAAAACCCTTCTGGTATGAAATTGTTTACAATATATTCTCTACTAGTTATATTTAAACAAATAGCTCCTTTAAGGCTTTACCACACGTCAACTTGCACGCATTGGAAAAGCAACGGATTTCGTTTACAATTTCTCCTCCCAATGAAGAATGCATGAATTTCTTGTGCGATAATGAAAAAACTTCAATTTATTTTAGGTCAACCTGATGTGCATACAAAGACTTTAATCAGTTAAAAATATTTCGCTATCACACAAGAAGTCCTTTCATACATCATCGGGAAAAGTAAAAGTAAATAGATTACGCTGTTTTTTCAACACGTACATTTTGAAGAGTGATAAGGCGTTGAAGGGGACAGTAAACTTTTAAAATGAATAAATGAATTATTTTATTTTTGATCAATCTGCTTGAATCTTTAATATGTTATTACCGATACCAATGTATATATGTGTGTGTGTGTGTTAGTATTTATAATTTTAAGGTAAAATCTTAAAAACTGTAATAGTCATTAACTATTTAAAAAAACAGCCTCATTGAAAATGTTCTATGCGCATCCTTTTTACCTATAATATGGTCATTGATATTCATAAAATATTTTTAAGACATATAATAAGACTTAGTTATTTCTTAAATAAATTTTAACAGTAGTTCAATTTATATATCTTTAATTTTAACTGTTAGGCAGAGTGCAGTAATTATTGCTTATAATCTAAGTAAAAAAGGTCAGTTTCCTTAAAACTTTTAAAATATTCTCCGCTTAATGTGATCGCGGTTAATGTTATCAGTTGCTTATTGTTATCGAAATCACTTCGTCCCGATTTTCTCTATTCATTTGTATGTGAAAATTATCGAGTTATGTGATCGGTTAATGGGATCCGTTTTCGAACCTCATTTTAACTGGCAAAGGAATATTCACAATCTATTCAGAAGGAACCCATTCTTTAATTTTCCTTCTATGTTGTTTGAATTTCCGAGAATTCTCCCTCTTCCGCCTAGGGAAATAGAGAATGGAGAAAGGAGGGGGAATGACACGTTCCTGGAATTTTTCAGAAATACGCACACCTTACTGGTGGTCAGTGGTTGTCAGATAAGCAGAAGGCAACACATTCTAATCGGAACTGGGAAGGAGCGTATTCCCATTTTATGCCTTGCTCGCTTCCATGCAGATTGTTGATATGGAAGCCAAAAAGCGAAATGACTTAACATTAAAACAAAAGATCGAAATTTTAAATCGTTATGGCATTTTGATTATGATTACAAACAATTTATCAATGAGCTTCTTAGAAAAAATGGTAGACAGTCAACAACTGATCCTTTTTTTTAATTAAGTATATAATTCTTATTTTTCAAAGGATAATATACAGTACATAAATATAAGGTGTGTTATTTTCATTTAAAAAAAATTTAGTATACGTGAATTAAAGAGGGGTAAATTTATCTAATTTTGCATATCGTTAATTGTTATTAATCGGGTACTGTTATGAAAATCCTGGTGTCCCAAACTGATCACAGTAAGCGGAGTTCACTGTACTATGATCACTTACTAGAAAAACAGTCATAAAAAATAATAGTTAAACTATCAATTTTTCCTCTACAAAGTACTACTAACTCTTAATTTCAGATAGAATAAATATTTGCTGTTCAAAATGTTTCAAATATTTATTAAGAGTCAAAATTTTCAGCTTTAAAATCTATTTAAAGTAGTTATGAGTAAAAACTAAATTGTCTTTTGGGGTAATAGTTATAACACTTATAAAGCTTTGGACATGAAAACCCTCTCTTTGGCTCTTATTCTCAATTATATTTCCCATTTCTGCGAGATAGAAAGTTTCATTTTCAGGCAAATTTCGCCCACTTCAATGTCTACTGTGGTTCTAACTTTTCATTTAAAGAAAAGGTATATCAGTTCTATGAATTAATGTAATCCATGTATTTTTAATAATCTTGAAGTAGTTCAATTTATATATCTTTAATTTCAACTGTTAGGCAGAGTGCAGTAATTATTGCTTATAATCTAAGTAAAAAAGGTCAGTTTCCTTAAAACTTTTAAAATATTCTTAGAAAAAGAGCACAGAGTACCGTTACAAGGAGATATAGTACCTTTTAAGACATAAAATCTTCTTTATAACAGACTTAATTCGATTCCTCGTAAAATAAAAAGTTCTTTTAAGGATAGAGTTTTACAAGTTCTTTAAAACTATTCCAACTTTAAAAGATTATTTATTTTTGTCAATTCAAGTAGTATATGTTTCAGAAACATTGAAATATACATCAATTAAAAAATTTAATTTATTTCCTCACAAGATAATTTTTGAAATGTGTATCTTAGAAACTAAATTCTTATTTCAAATTAAATCTAAATGCTTCTTTCTTCTAAAAGCCTTATACTTTAAAAACATCTGATATATTTTAAAAGTATAAAAAAGATGTTAAGAAACTGAAAAATAAAAACAAATTATCTTTTATTATACTATAAAATTAAATATATTTCTCGTATTAATATAGAGGTCCTTAGAATGAAAGTGTAAATAAGATTCTATTTGATGTGAAAAATCAATTTCTAATTTACATATTTCAATAGTTATTTTGCAGTTAAGCGAATTTCTATTTTTTCCGTCCCTGTACAAATTTGGTGTTTTATTTAAATGTATTGTATCATGGCGAAAAAAGCAAAATATTATTAGAAAGCTAGACCCTTACTGGTGATAGAGGAAAAATTTTATTCTAAAGCAGGAAGAGCGGAACTTTTTAATTTTATATTGAATCAAAAATAGGCTATTTTATTTAATAAAGACTTTTCAGCTAGAAAAGTACTACTATCCCATAAACCTCTCTCTTTAAAATACTTCATTGGACTGCGTATATAGAAGTACATTTTGAGAAATGTTGCTTCTACAACTAATAAAATATGCATTAAAACTCCATTGAAATTGGAGCAAGGTAAAAATATTAAAATGTCTAGACCACAATTTACAATGATTAACAGTTAGTTAATAATTAATTCTAATTGATTTTCTGCTGTATAATGTAAATCATATCTCTACACTTAATTTCCTAATGTATATTTCGAAATTTGTAAGAAACAAAAGCGCTTATATTTATACCAGCAACCATTTTAGATTTCTATAAATTTGGTTTTTGTTTTGAAGAGAGGAGGTGTTGCAGCTTAGCATGAAATTATTATTCAAACTTTAACATGTTAAAACTTTAATAAAAAAATAAACATAAATGATTCAGTAGGCTACTCATTATATATTCCTCCACCAATAACAGAACAAACATTCAAAAATAATTTTAAAATATTAACTTTCACTCATAGTAGAAAAAAGATTTATCACTCTTTTAGTTAATAAAATTATCCCTGAAAGCATTAAATGAAAGCTTCTGTGCCGGTTTGCTTTTTCTACTCAGATTTCACTTTCAAATCTCGAATTTATGCTTGTAAAATATGCCGTGTCATGATAAGTAATCTAAAATGGTACGATGATTCATTACTCCTTTATGGTTTCATTTTTTTTTTCAGGAGAACCATGAAAGATATGGTAACCTCTTTACCAAAACAATAAACAGTCAACAACTGGGTCCAGTTTCTAACCACGTTGAAGGCTTCGAGAGAGTTCTTAAAGATAAGTTCGTATTCGTTGCAAATGAATTCGGTTGTGTGTATGATTCCTTTAGTGTCGACTTCACAAAACTACAAATGAGTACAGTTTTCGGTAGGAACTACGTATCAGTGGCTGTCTCCAGCAACTTCAAGTACTTAAAAGATTTTAATGCAGTGTAAGTTTATATTCATGTTATTTCAATTTATGTGAGCAGAAAAACAAAGATATAGGCATATATAGGCACAAATGCGCAAAGATTTTAGATTAAACCAAGACCGTAAGAGAAAATAAAAAAAATTATTTTGAACTCCTCTCTCTTTTAAAGCGTTAATTCGAAGCGTATTAGCATGCATAATATTGCCAATGAATTCTTGCGATTTGGTTTTGGTTTAGTTTGGAGTGCTACGGTCTACTTTTTGAAACACGAGGGCTAATGGGACCAGGAACTACAGCTTAAAGCCGATTCCGAACGGCTACGAACATCCATGCCACAGTGGGATTCGAACCCACGAATTCCGGTACCAAAGGCCAGCACCCTAACCAATCGGCCATCGTTCGGCTATGAATTATTGTGAAAAATGGGAGTATGAAATTCAGCGGTTTACTTATGTCATTAATGCTTAGAGTACTTTTTTAGTGACGGATATAAATAAATTATATAATGTTTGTTTCTCCGAACAATCATTTTAGCGACATTACACGACAGTCCAAGAAAACCCACAAAATTTTCGAGTATCTGCTGTTATTTATAACTTTGTTATTTGAATCAATATTTTATGATTTTTATGGTTTGGTTTGGAGTGCTACGGTCTACTTTTTGCAACACGAGGGCTAATGAGACAGGGACCTACACCTTAAAGCCGATTCCGAACGGCTACGAACATCCCTGCCACCGTGAGATTCGAACCCACGAACTCCAGTACCGAAGGCCAGCACCCTAACCAATCGGCCATCGTTCGGCTATGAATTCTTGTGAAAAATGGGAGTAAGAAATTCAGCTGTTTACTTTTGCCATTAATGGTTAGAGTCCTTTTTTAGTGACCAATATAAGTAAATTATATAATGTTTCTGTTTTCTCCCAACAATCTTTTTAACGACATTACACTACAGTCCAAGAAACAACCTACAAAATTTTCGAGTGTCTGCTATTATTTATAATTTTGTTATTTGGTCCAATATTTTATGATTTTTATAGTCTTGCAAAGTAAATTTCTTTTTTAGAAGGAATATTGATTGAAAGAAGGATAGATTTATTTATTATTGAGCTTAAATTTACAGTACTATGTTTACATATGAACGAAATAAATTTCATATCACAAAGATTTTTTTATATAAATTTGGCATCCTATGATGTTAAAAATGACCCGATTACTAAAGAAGAGAAGATATAACATTCAAATTTGTTGAAATTTTATATTTCTTTTACTCTGTACAGTCCATAAACACTTAGATTTAAGATATTCATCAATATATAAATAAATATATATATATATATATATATATATATATATATATATTCGTCAGAAATAACTCGAACATTAATAGGTCAACATTAAGCGAATTTATACATACATATACATATATTTATGTATGCATATATATATATATATATACACACAAACACATATATATATATATGTATATGTATTATTCCTTAATATATATATATATATATATATATATATATATATATATATATATATATATATATATATATATATATATATATATATATATATATATGAAACATAGCGTAGCATGTCATGCTTCAGGGATGTAACGTGGTCGAAGGGGTGTAGTCGTCGGCGAAAAGAATAAGATTTATCAAGAGAACTCTAGCAGCATCTTTATGTAGCAACGTCCAACAGCAAAATCTCTCAAAAAATGGTCGTACGGACTTTTATAACTTCGGGGACTCCACAGGCGTGAGAAAATTAACGTACTTAATCAGCAAAGTAGGATGGCTAGTTAATTTCGTTTACAAGGAGGAGATTTTTCGAACACAAAAGAGTTTAACGCCAAGAGGCTACTAAGAAGATGACGAAATCGCGAATTTGGTGGTTTTTTAATGTAGGAGTCAGTAATTTTAGTTTAAGACTAAAGTATTAAATTTTTACACTCGCGCGCCACCACACACACACACACACACACACACATACATACATACATACATACATATATATATATATATATATATATATATTATTCCTTAATAGATATCTAAAATTCTCTATTTCCCCTTCTCAATTTTTAATACCTAATTTCCTAGACATAAAATGTCAGAGGATTGAGAATTATCCTACTTAAATTCTTCTTACTCGTATCTCAAAACTAACGTCGGTATAAATGCTAAATGTCTGTCCACTGGCTACATTTTTTAGCTGTTTTAAATAATCGAAGTTCACTCTTGACTCTCAAAAAGGCTGAACCATCGTAAGTCTTATGGGAATAAAATTACGTGATTCGCTCGCTGTCTTGCCGACATTGTTCAAAGAGGTATTATTCTTAAGCATTCATAGTAGAGCTGTTGAGTTGTAATGTCGGTTGACCAATACTTTTAATCCCCGATAAATATGAAGTTCCACAACGCTGTACTTATTTTTGCTGATGGCTTCACGATTGCAAATTGATTAGAAGTCTCTATATCCAGAAAACCCAGGCAAAACTAAATAATAGGGGATAATCTCCCGCGAAATCGGTGAAAATATTTTCTATAATTACACAACCCCCCCTTCCCTCCCATAAATATCAATGTGCGTGTGTGTGTTTTAGACCCCCTACAAAAGAAAACAAGAAAAGTGGTTTCCATACTATAATGAATGCAATCGTTGGCTTCGAAAGGAACTATCAAAATCTGAAATTAAAAAAAATATTTATTTAGACAGCTAATCAATGGCGCTCTGTCTTCAAAATGCAAAACATGTGGTTATATAATAGTGAGGGGTACTAACGCATCAGCCAATGAAAATATTCAGAAATAGTCAAGTTGTCGACTCGAGGATCGAAACTAAGTCACGTAAAGGGGTTATATAAAAATAGTTGAGGTAAGCTGGTCTTAATGTATACGAAGTCGCCGGAGGTTGCCACAACCAGGAGAAAAAAAAAGATATATCTCTAAAGGTGGTAATTTTTGGGATAGAATCACCAGATTTTTATTTTAGAATACAATTCTAATTCAGTCAATTTTGAGTGAAAATCTCTTTCTCTTTAGCATCGCTTTGTTTGACTCCACAATTTTAGTTTCATCTGCAATACTATGCAAACCAGAAGCCAAGATTAAAATAAAAATATTCTTATTTTTCGTGTTATATCTATGCCTAAAATAACTTTTATCTTGTCGATTACAAGGAAATGAATTAAAAACTTAAAAATTGATGTAATATTGTGACATTACACATTTTACCCGATGGCTGAATTGTTAGGGCGCTGATCTTCGGAACCGAAGTTCGAATTCCACTGTGGCATGATTGTTCGTAGCTGTTAGTAATGGGGTATAAGCAGTACGTCCAGTGTCATTAGATCTCATATCACAAAGAAGCAGACCATAGCAAACCATAACCAAATGAAACCAAAACATTTATTCCCCGTATCCATCATTTTCCATTTCCATACCCTTGAAAAACGATGGATTAAGGTTATACTCTAATATGTTGTAAGTTTATAAAGAGACATAAAAATACCATTGAAACTATGGTTTTATTATAATATTAAATACATTATAAAACTATAAATGTCCAGCAATCGAATTACAATTTTTATTTTTTCCCACAGCTTACGACGCTTACCTGAACAAGGATTAATTCACAAATGGAGATCCGACATATTAACTCATCGTTTGATGGAGAAAATGTTTCATAAAAAAAATAACGAGAACACCTATGTAGAAACTTCCAAGTCAAATTCTCTGAAAATTGGACAATTGAGGGGTGCTTTTCTGCTACTCATCATCGGACATTCTCTAGGAATAATTATCCTAATATCAGAAATTTGTTATAAGAAACGTGTGCAGTCTAGAAGAAAACTAAGATGGTATCCAAAGAAATGGAATCGTTATTAGTAATTTGTTAAGAGTTTAAAAGCGGAATGGTGTAAATGCCAATTCATAAGAAAAGAAATATACTCCTTCCGTCCAAAATTATTATGCACATTTTAAATAACATTAACGAATGAAATAAACAATTAGGGTATTGTGTAACTCAGTGTCCAATTGAATCGACAATGACCGTAAAATAATGTATCCCAAAATAAAGTAGACTTATTTTTGATTGAGTGTAAAGTTATAATAGAAAAATATTTTACTTTAGGTAAAATACATTATCACCCATTGTTTTTAGGAACACGAGATAGACTTATATTACAAAGAAAGAATACTAAATCACAGCAATCGATCAATAAAGAGTAATGTCATATTACAACTATTGTTGTAACTGCAGAAATATCAAAAGCTAGATCACAGTAATGCAAAATGTGACCAGAAATTTAATGTGTTCCCAAGAAGCAGAGTAACCATTTTAACTGAAATTGTATTTTGGATTTTATGAATGTATACCCGCCACAAACTTATCGTACTTAACTGAAATCTCAATAATTTATGAATGCTTACTAAAATTTGTGAGAAAATATTGAAAAGTGCAATATATTTTCGGACAAAAGTGCTTTTTTCTTAGTAGAATCAACAACTGGAGTATGCAGATTACCCGATTATGTCGTCTGAAACATCAAAATGTATAACGAAAGCAATTTTGTTATCCTATAATGTAATTATCTGAAACTGCTCAATAAAAATAATCTTCTCATGTTAAATAACTGATCAATTACTTTAATTCGAGTTTTTGTTTATTTCAGAGTTCAGGATCATAGACCTAATAGCATAATCTTTATAGAAATATTAACTATAAAATCCATACTTTGCACATTTTTTTTAGAATTAAGATCTATTATACAATGGATCAAATATGATCTGACGTAGTGTGCATTCACAATTTAAATAGCTTTAACCGTATATAGAAAAACTTGGATTTGTAGCACATAAATACAGTAGTGCCTCCCACGAGGTATACCCACCAAATCACATGTTTGGTCCCTTGAGAAGATGGTTGAAATTAAAAATCATTTTATGAAACATTAACGTACAGTTAAGAAATGAAACTTTGTACACCTATAAATAGATGTAAAAGTAAATTAATCGTATGAATTTTTTTTAATTAAAATCAATCTTTTGAATCTCTAGTTCATTTTTAATGAAATTTTTTAAATGCCCTTTGTGAGTAAATTTTTCATCAATTCCTACGAAATCTTTACGGAATACTCCTAATATGTATTAAAATAAATCTGAATATCCATTTTATTTGGCTTTATTTCAGTTATTAAAGCTCAATTTAAGTTTAGAAAATCTGAATTTTCAATGGCTATTCTATGTGAAGACAAAATATTTTTATGATCTAACAGTTTAATCTATCAAATCCTACCCAAACGTATTCAAAAGATATTTTTTACGTAACATTAAGGTAAAAATAAAAGAAAAATTGAAAATTAGTTCAAAAGGAATATTTTAAAAATCAACAAAATATTTTTTTAAACTCAATCTTCAAACAGTGATTTTTAAAGTTATTTTTAAATGTGATCTGTTTAGTGTGTATATACGTATAAAGTTTCATGAATTTAAGTTGATAATTTGAAAAAAAAAATGTTTTTTTTAGTGTCTACTATTCAATTAAATAGAGGAATTTCTTGTTCAGAGGGTACACTCTAAAAAATTTAATTTTATTAGAAGTTCAAGTTTCATCAAGCTTTAAATAAATTATCTGTACATAAGTAACACAATCACAGGTTAATGAATTCGAAGTTCATGAAAAATTAAAATTGTCAATTTAAAAGTTTAGTTATTGTAAAAATAAATGAAATGAAAAGATATTTGTTCAGGTACTCACAGAAATTTATTGAAAACAATTCGTTACTCAGGTTTTTTGAAAATCTCTGCTTGCAAGCATTTTTTCTACGTTAATATTAATGTGACTTTATATTCAGTGATTTGAGTTATATCCAGTGTCTAGTATTGACTTTTAGTGAATTCCATAAAAAGGAAAATAATATAGAAGCATCAAATATTTTACTTTTTTGGGCCGTAAGTGGGAAACTTCTAATCTCTAACG
>CM063503.1:119955584-120195584 GCA_032207245.1 Pardosa pseudoannulata
ACAAATAAAAGTGCATGAAATGATTCATTTTACCGATGTGAGAGTACCAAGTTGTATCACAACCACAATAATTTGCTTTTCTATTCAATGAGTAGTTAAAGCACTTTTATAAATATTATCCGTTATTAGATGTTCTGAATGAATGCTATTTAAGCAAGTTTTGCAACACGGATCATTGGCTTTTTGTTGATAAAATTAATTACTGCTGTCTTTTCAACTTTAAAATAAACTTGTATCTTTTTTAAAATACTCTTGGGTGTTTCTTTTTAATTTTTGGATTATTTTGTGAATGAATTTATGGTTGCGTCTTCATAAGACAATGATATCTTTTAAGGTTAGTATTCCACTGGACAAAGATACTCACTGACAACAGTTATGCGTGACTGTTTCGT
Source organism: Pardosa pseudoannulata (assembly GCA_032207245.1). Taxonomy (NCBI): domain Eukaryota; kingdom Metazoa; phylum Arthropoda; class Arachnida; order Araneae; family Lycosidae; genus Pardosa; species Pardosa pseudoannulata. The sequence continues at coordinate 119,955,977 of CM063503.1, forward strand.
CTTGTAATCGGGTGAAAAACTACGCTTGATAGTCCTAAGCTAACCAAAAGAATCAATTATGCTGCTTGAAACAGTTGTTAGTGCATAATTTTGTTTTCTGTAATAGGGCGTAACAGACTTTCCTTCTTTTTTAAATTTAATGGCTAAATTACGTTCCTCAACTAATTACAAAGGCTACTTATTTTAACTCATATTCGATAAGTGATTTGCAAAAAAAGATAATTTTCATGTAAAAATCCTTGAACACATTCTAAAATCAGTAAAGATAAATTAATAGAAGTAATCAAATATGTATTTAAATGTATAATCGTTAATGACGCAGCCTTATTCGAAGAAATTTGATAAATTTATTTCTGTGCTATAAATTTAACTTTATACTCTTAATTTTTTAAATATTGAACTAAAAATGTTAGTTAAAATAGAGAAAAATTTACCTTTATACATGAATGTGAGTTGAATTCTTTTTGAAATGTATGCTCAATATAACTGACTGTATATATTGTGCTTGTTATTGAAACGTTTGAGTGTACAGATATTGAATTACATTACTTTAAAATTGCTTCCATCATATATTATAATTGAATCCTATTATTTAGGAAATATCCATTGCTAAATTTCAATAAAGAGTTCACTTTAACTTTTAACTCTTTAAAGGTCACCTACATAAACTCTTTGGAATTTAATGAAAATAGTTTATGAACCTTATAAATGCAAAATGTGTTAAGATTTTTCTTAGAAGGGAGTTTCTTTTTAGAGGAGTTTCCATTAGAGGATACCGTAGGAGGGATTGAGGGGGGGGGGAACTGATGAATCCATTTCCTTGTACAGCGTGAACATTATACTTTTTAAATTTTAATTATATTGGAAGAACAATAAGTAAGTGTTCTTAAAAAGTAAAATAGATAGTTTAATAATTTATAAGTGTTGTTGGAATAGATATTTTTGTTTGGGGTTATGAGTGAAAAAATCAAATTACTAACTTTCCAGGTACAGCAAGTTTAAATACATGTATTTAAAAAAAAATTAAATTTAGTACTGTCATTTACTGTAAGTTTTAAATGTCAAAAACATTTTAAAAAAATCTCAAAAAATAGAGAAAATGTTTAACAGGAGGTTTCGCTAAAGGGTTAAATAGTCTTACTATATTACTGTTGGGTAAAAGCTTAAAAGTGATAACCTACGACCTAATTTATTTTTTGTATCCACTTGTCGAAGTAATTTTTTGAAATCCCATTAAATTTTAGTCTTCGAATTTCCCAGACATTCTTCAATTCGAGATCAGGAGAAATTATTTTCCCCAATAAGGGAATAGTTTCATAAACGATAGGGGTTCATACTGTAAAAGGTAGAAAAGCATACTATCGTATTCAGCAGGATTAAGCTTTTAAATCATTTCTACATCATTTCCAGCGTCGTTGGCGCATGTACAATATCTATATATTACCCAATATTTCCCTATTTATCATCGATTATGAGTGGCTATCAAATTCTCAATAAATGTCTTATCAAGATGCGAGACATTTGTCAAAGGACATGTTTTATTCGCAGCTGTTCAATTCATTATTAACGGGATATCCAATATTGTTGCTGCTAAAAAAGTGATGCATATGTTAAAGTGAGTTATTTTAGTTAAACATAATGATTTTTCGACATGCGACTTAGCGTGCTCAAGTTCAAACTTGACATATTTGCGTAAAAAATTAAACTTTGATAAGGAGATATGTTTCGAAACTGAATTACAAATGGTATAGTTATAAAAACAAATTGTTTTCATTGGCAAATTTGTTTAAATTCCAAGCCGACTATGTCTATTATAAACTTAGAATAGCTGTCAGAGACGTTTTCAATCAATTTGACGATGAAACGCATAGGTTGATTGAAATGAAGCTAAGGTTAGCTTTATATTCAACTAGATTTGATTAGTTGGTAGTACTACATTATTTTCCTCTTATCATATGGTCATTCTTATTTAACAAGTGACACAGAAATACCTCAGTGGGGAATGGCACTATTTATAAATAATATGAATATCAAAGCTTAATTTAAGAACTTCCCAATAGTATCACATTAAGTATTCTGATAAGTCGAATGGGACAGATCACTTTTAAGCAAAGTTAAATGGAAGATTTTTTCCTATTTTTTGTCTTATTATATCGTCTTCAATTATTATAATTAATACATGGGATTTTTAGAATTTGTCCTCTACAATCTTCTATTTGTTCTCTTTGTACAGCAACACAAAGAGTTTCATTAAAAGTTTTTACCTTTTTATAAACAATTTTTTGGTATAATTATCTACCTATAATTCTTTAAAAAGTAGCGGAAATACTATACCAAGGAATTGCATTCTCAAAAAATGGTAAAATAATGTTTACAAATTCCATTTTAAATGCTGTAAATACTAGATGAAATAAACGAAAATGAAAAAGTAAGTTGAGTTTTATCGTAGTTCTACAGTCTATTTTACTATGAAAATTTTAAACCAATATGTGTTATTAAAACTAATAACACATATTGATTATTATAATTTATGTCTAAAAATCATGTTTAACTAAAATAACTCACTTTAACGTATGCATCACTTTTTAAGCAGCAACAATATTGGATATCCTTTTAATAATGAACTGAACAGCTGCGAATAAAACATGTCCTTTGACAAATGTCTCACATCTTGATAAGACATTTATTGAGAATATTAAATTTTAAACCCTATTTCAAATCAATCGTACTGAAAATAAAAAGCTTTTTTTCTTTTCAGTACGAAGTTTAAAAACGTCATTTTCAGTTAAATGCTTTTAAAGTTTTTACAGTTTCCTAAAAAGCTATGATATTAAATACAAAGATAGTACAGTTTTGCAAATTCTAATTCAAATATTTCAATGGGGTTTGTTTTAAACGATTCAGATATGCCCACAGATTTTAAAACTGCAGCAGTAAAAAGTCGAATTTTTGAAGGTTTAAAGGTTATGAGTCCCTTTATCTTATATTTACTCTTGTAATTTCTACGCAATTTAAATGTTTACATGCATTTTTCACCTTACAGTGAGTTTAGGAAGTATTTATACTCGCATAATCTCAACATAAATTATGGATATTTCTTGAGAATAGTAATGATTTTTATTTTCAAATTCTATGCACAGATAGATAGCTTGCTTTTGAAGAAATGTTTACGTTAATGCTATAAAATGCTTACGTTTTACATTAACTTCTACCCATTATTTTGTCTTTGAAATAAAGGCGTACAAATAAAAAACTGTAAAGTTATATTAATTACCTAGATTTTGTTATTTTTGGGGAAAAAACTATTGCCAAATTTACAAAGACTGGAAAAGACATGCTACATAAAATAGATGTTAGAAAAAAAAAGACCATGAATAGTTTAAAAAAAAATTGATGCGCATGGCATTAAAAACTTTATTAATTAAATATTTAATTTATTAATTAAATATATAATTAAATATAGTAAGTATTTGCAAATATTGAAACACCAAACAAGTACAAAGAAAATTCTTTTTTCGATTAATACGGAAAGCAGCAAATCTACCTTACAGTCTAGTAAATCTTTATCTATTAAAATTGAAATTTGTATAAATGCATTTTCAGCAATTTTACACTGAGCTAAATCGATACAAACATATTCGTGTTTGATTTGTTAGAGGAATTTACTGTTGAAAAGAAAATGTATTTCTCCATTAACAATAGATAGATAAACAATAAATTTCATGAAATTTTTAATGATAACTAGCAGGGTTGGAGCACAATGGTCAGATTTATGCTACATGAATACTGACGACACCTGGGCCTACTGCTTAAAACCAATTTTAAACGCCTATTAATATCCATGCTAAGTGTGGGATTGAAGGTTATGAACTCATGTACCGAAAGGAAGAAAAATTTCAAATTTTTTGTAATACTTGGAAACTGGAGCATTTTATCTACGAATTTTCTGCGACAAAAGGAAATATAAATAGTAGCAGCAGTTTTTACATCTCCACTGAACTTAGTTGAATTTTTCCTATGCTTTCAGAAAAATTTATTAAAATGAATAAGATTTTAAGTCAAGACCCCCAGAGTTTAGGAATAGTTCCCCATACACTACTTTAAGAAAGTTTTAATACCTAGTTAAAAACATCTTACAAAATAGAAAATTGAAAGGAAGAAGACATACTAGGCAAAACGTAGAAAAAAAAATAGCTATTATATTTACTGAGACAATGTAGCATACATACCCTTAATAATATGAAGTTATTTTTACAGGATATCTATTAATTTTGTTTCTAAATTAGAAATTTCAAATGAAAAAGGATAAAAGTTTAAAATGCTAAATAGAAACTTATTTCATTTAAGCTTTTATTTTACGTTTGTACATTTTAAAAGGTGCTCTATCTCATTACAATTACTTCAGAATTGTTTAATATAATACTTATCTTCTAATTCATATCTTCTAATTCATATCTTCTAATACATAAAATAAGTAAAGAAGTAAAATAGTTATGTTAAAAACCAGATTTTGCTCACCTAAAAAGCAATGATCAATGAAGTTTTGCTCTGTATTGTTCAAGCGTAGTTTCCTACATTAGAAACGAAATCACATTTTTTATTTTTGTAAAAATCATAAAGACATAAAGAGTAATCCGAAGGGTTCTTTAACCACTGATATATCTTGCACGCTAAAACTTCCTCGGTTTCTGACAAATTTTGCCATTCTTTAGTATTTAATGCTTTATCACGAATAATTTTCAGATATATCAGACATCTAGTGAGGAGTGCAGTTTCTTCATGTTTATAAGAAAATGCAATTACTTCACATAGAAATTTTTCATCGACAGAAAGTAACAAATTATTAATACATTTTCTTGAAAGCGAGTTAAGTTTGTACGTTTTTGCTCCTTCGTACAACTTCATGCAAAAAGGAATATCATAAAATTTATTTTTACCAGTATAACAAAAATAGAGTATTTCTTCCAATACATTGGGGCATACGTCGTTTATGCGGATAACACAATTATCTTTTTCAGATTCCCTTAAAATGAACTCAAAAGCTATTGATCTGGCTGATAATATTGCTTTATGAACAAAAAACTTCATTTCATTTGCAGCTATTAATGTGCAGTCACTGAACATTTTACTCGAAAGTAAATTTTCCATGTCTGTCGAAAGCAGATCAAAGCAGGCAAATTCCTCATGGGAAAATGAAGATATTCCATCGCAAGAATTCATAAAAATCAAGTTTTTGATTTTACAATTTATAATTAGTTTATCATCACAAATAAATTTTTCTCGCAATTCTTTCTTGCTAACATATTCTGGACAACCATAAAGAAAATTAGGATATAATGTTTTATCAATACTTCTAGTATAGAGTTCTTGCTTAAATTCGTTTAGAATGGCAATGTCAATTTTTAAATAAGCAAATATATACATATCTTTAGTCTTAAGGTAAATTCCAACACTGTTGGGAGCTCTATGATAACCATCTGGGTAGATATCTAGATTCCACACAGGCGCACTTGTAGAACCAGAGTGAAATGGAGGGCTTGTGATACATTCATCCAATTTCAAATTCAGTTTACTAAAATTATCGATTTGCCAAGTAAAGTTTTTACTTTCTTCCTTAATTAACGAGCTCAAGTCAATATGCACTGGATTAAGCAACTGCATTAATCCATGTACATTGAACCGTTTAGCACATTCATATAATCCAATGTCTATACCATTTAAATTAATAAAGTAAAAATTTGCGGTATAAATGTAAAGTAGAATATTTTTAATGTGTTTATAATCATCATCTGAAATTTTAATACAAGACTCAGAATTCGACAGTATTTCAGAAAATACAGAAGATCGAGCTGCTAGAATGGCTTTATGAACCGGCTTCGATAAATCTTTCACCTGGACTACAGCATCGGATGTTTCGTTCTTTTTTGACAGGTTGAACAAATCTAAAGATAGAACCGACATATCGAAATTCATTTCATTTACTTTTCTTACATACAATTTATCATTTTCTCGTTTATAAGTGATATACATTTCGCACAGAATGATAAACTTGTTATCAGTCAGAGTTTTTTCTTTGTCGAAATATTCAGGCATATCATAAAATGCGAGATTCGTACCATTAGAAAGGTAAGAGACATTTGACTTCTGTTCGAACCATGTAATATCGGATTTCTGTAATCCAAATCGGTAATTGACGATGGCAGTGGGTTCATCCTTTGAAGATTGTCGAACCAATCTAAGTTGAATTTTTCTTTCACTAGTAAACATGAAAGCTGGAAAAAGGTCAATTAACCATGAGTCAGAAGCAAAGTTTATATGGACAGGGGGTGAAGTAATTGTATTCGGAGGATAGTTTTGGAGAATTAAAAAATTGCTTATAGTCCATTTTATATAAATATGTTCAACTGGTTTTCTGGGATCCTTCGTTTCGAAAGAGCACTGAGGACTCTTTTCATCAAGAATAGTATATGAAGTAGCAGATTCAACATCCATTGCTTTCACTTAGTTGAAACAGTGTAGAGTTATGTATATATAATATACAATTAATTCGATTTAGCTGTCGGGAAATATGTTACGACCATAATATACAATATAAACTTTGAAATGGTTTTAAAATTTAGTATTGCTGAGTTGTAACTTTTCAGGTAATGATCAATGAAACAGTGCATTATAAAAATCCACCAGGGTTGCTACTCTGCTGTTGTCTAGAAAAGTTAATATCTAAAATGACGTTGATCAAGAGCCCTGCCACTCGATTAAGGGCTGCTCTCACCAAAGTCTTTTAATGGCTAACCGCAACTAACCCATGGCGCCAAACAATGGGGAAAAGCAATTCTCCGTTTGAACAGAGATTAATCGTGGTTAGTCGTCCTGAACTCATCGATAGCTCCATACATGAATGCAATTTTTCTCTACGATGGCATGGTTTAAATGGGATTCATTAAGCAAGCTTTCGTATGATTTGATCACTAAGAAATAGTTCTGGTAGATGCAAGTGTACTAGAAACGGTTGTAAGGGATGTAGCTATTTCACTAGGAGACATATTTCTCTTTTTTTTTTTTACTATTTTATACATATCGATACGCTTGAGATATGGTTTTCCCACCACAACCACCAGTTTTCTTGTACATAGCCACGTTCAGTGGCCATTTTTAATAAGATGACACTTTTTACGCCCATGCTGTGGGCCACAAAAATGACACTTTAATTTGCTTCTAGCCGTTCAATTGCTCCTCCACAATCATAAGCACAAATACGATATATTGAAAGACTTTGGAATTTAATTATTTTCATATCAAACAGAATTTCATAGAAATAAATTTAACAACCGACGGAAATTTTTTTGCCTAATTCTTAGATATATAAACTTTTGAATGAACAAAAGGTTTTCTTGTGCTGCCTGTATATTCCAGGGCCCTTACTCTGGACGTTGCGGTTCGTTTCGAACCTTCGTTGTGACGTCATTTTAACGTAAGCTTGCAGACATTATGTGAGCAAATGATCAAGCTGACGTCAAAGTGACGTCACAATGGACGTTCGACCCGACTCGCAACGTCCAGAGTAAGCCCCCAGGTCTTGCCTTAGTATGCTCTCTACACTTATTTTTTTTACGATTGGTTGACTGTTGAAATACAGCTACGTTGCAAAAACTGCTGTACTGTAGCAATTGTCAAACAGTGTAGGATATAATGTAAAATAATTAATATATTATATAATTCTTAACAACTATATAATATACTAATTATTGTATCACATGTTTTCAAGAAATTACCAAAAATTCATATTCCAAAATAATTTTACGTATCTCGGTGATCTTTGTCGCTGGTCTTTCTTGAAAAATCTTTAAGGTAACAGTAGATTTGCATTTAGGATAAATTTGATTTAAAAATCAACATTTTTATCTCTCTTAATTGTAAAATATAACTAAGAATGAAAAGTAAAATGAGTTCTTTAATATCCATCATTTTCTAATGAATATAATTATTGACACTACATACAATACAACGGTTACACAGACCTGCGAAATTGAAATTTTTGAAAAATACAAGAGAAGTTTTTCGTTATTTATAAGTTATTTGCTATGCTGATTTCGAAAATGACCTCCATTTCTTTTCCATCACGTCAGGATTTTTTGAAAAATTGATATACATATTACTGGTAATGTCCTATACGGTAAAAATGCTCTCGAATTGTTTGCTTGTACTGTACGGCAACAGTGGGTTTTATCTATTCATGTGAGTGTATTTAATCTTTATGATGAGGCAAATTCATTTTTAAACAACAATTAAAATTAAAAATGTATACATTTTGTAAATAAAGAATGAAAAACATCGCAACCAGAATGCATGAGCCGCACCAGGGGGAGACAAAAAGTTCCCTCGTTATTAAATTTTTTACATTAATTTTATAAGAAAAACACTTCTAGAAAAACCCCCAACGACCTGCTTTTATGTTTTATTAAGCTTTATACATGAAATAAATGTAAGTTTGAAATATATTTGAAACTCAATACGAAACAAAGACATTTAAATTTAGTTACGTACATTTTTTTCCTTTAAAATTTCTTTTTGACGTTCTTCTTTTATGTTTAATCTTATCTTCATCTCTTGCTAACATCCAACAATAGTCGGCAAGCATATTCTTATTCCACCTACCTTGATATTTTCTCTCCATATTCTTGATGTCTTGGTGGAACCTTTCTCCCTGTTCTTCGTTGACGGATCTTAAATTTTCGGGGAAAAAGTCCAAATGCGATTGGAGGAAATGCAATTTTACAATCATGGAGCAACCCAACACTTGAAATTTGTCTAGCATGTTGCCAACAATTGTTTTAAATTTGGGATCTTTGTGATTGCCCAGAAATTTTCCCACAACATCTTTGAAGGCAACCCAAGCTTCTCTTTCCTTTAATGTCATAGTTGTCTCAAATTTGTTAGCCCTAATAAGTTTTCGGATGTCTGGTCCTACGAAGACTTCCTCTTTCAATTTGGCTTCAAATAATCCAGGAAACTTTTTACACATATATTTAAAGCAATCACCATCTTTTGAAATTGCCTTAACAAACTGCTTCATAACACCTAATTTTATGTGCAGGGGGGTAATAATATTTTTTTTTGATCAACCAAGCTCTCTCGAATTACATTTTTGGTGCCTGGCATAAGATTCTGCCTTTTGGGCCAATCTTTTCTGACCCAATGTTGTGTTTTGTCACGGCTGTCCCACTCACAAATAAAACACGGAAATTTTGTATACCCGTTTTGTTAATCGAGAAGCATGTGATGATTTTTAAATCCCCGCAAATTATCCAGCCGTGGTTGTCATATTTTATTTTGTTGAGAACGAGAGCTAGGTTTTCATACCTTTCTTTTAAATGCACCTAGTGTCCAACTGGCACAGACGCCCAATGGTTTCCTTGATGAAGTAGGACGGCTTTAAGTCTCCTTTTTGACGAATCTATAAAAAGTCTCCATTCATCTTTATTGTAAGGAATCTTAAATTTTCTCATCAATCCAGGAACATCTGAGCAATAAATAAGGTTCTCGTCTTCGTCAAAATACTGAATAAATTCCTTTTCACGTTTCCTGTACCAATAAAAAGTGGTTCCTTTGGCCAATTCTTTCAATCTGGAGCCTAATAATTGAATTCTGGCTCTTTAGAAAGGCCCAGATCTCTAGTCAAATCATTAAGTTCAACCTGAGAGGAAACCCTACTGGAGTCGTCTTCAAAGGGTTTATATTCTGTATCGGATTCTTTAACTTCGGGGTGTTCAGAGTCAGAAGATTCGGAAGAGAAAACTGGTAATTCTGTCAGAGGCACAGCACTGGCACATCAGTTCCATGAGGAACCGGGCGTATGGAAGAAGGAATGTTCGTAGGGTACGATATTAGCTTGAATTTTTTTCTATTATATCCACGGGTATGCAAGAATAAAAGTACAGTCATCAAAGTGGTTTTTTTTTTGCTCCCTTCATTGGAATTCCAAATCGTAAGGCAGTCTTCTTTCCTTTGAACCATGAACTTAAATCATTGACACACTGCACACAAACTTTATGAGGAGCCCAAGATTTGTCTTGGTTTCATGCCAAAATATGCAAAATAAAGCCATTTTACGTACGCTGTGATGTTCCTCTTGCGATGTTTAATGACACTATATTCGCTGCAAATGTAGCAAAAGTCACCAGGAATATTTTCACAGCTTCTCGAACTTGAAGCCATTTTCACAGAGTAAGTACTGGTGTTTACATGAGGTCAGTAATAAGGATTCGAGCGTCGCTATAGGTTGACAGCGATTGCGACGGGAGGGAGGGATAATGAAGAGGGACATTGCGCGTTCCCAGGCTCTTTCCCAGGCTCGCGCGCTTCCAGGAATCTGTCTAATCGGTGATCTGGATCAACATTGAAGCTTTAAAAGACCTAAAATACTAACTGTGCTTTTGTAGTTTACCACAGAAGGGTATTTTAAGGGTTTCACCACGGTAAAATGTCAAAACATGAAGGAAAATATCAAAGCAAAATACGTGAGAAATATTCATAAAAACCACATAAAATTGAATTTTTCAAAAAAATGTGACGTGATAGACATTTTTAATGATTCTTTTCATAATCAGTACTAAAAAATACGTTAAGTTTAGTTGTCACATCCCTTGTATTTTTTTCATCGTAGGCCTGTGTTATTAATATCACATACAACAATTTATATATACACAATATAAAATACATTGATTAATAACTTTAACCATTTTTTAAAACGAAATTCTGAATTCATGAATATTTTAAACACTTGAGGTGCATTTTCAATTGCTATATCCCTTTTGACATTTACGTGTTATTTATTTTATAACATAAAAAATTAGTGTTAGTTCAATAATAGAAATACATAATACGTCTATTCTGAACTTAAAAGATCTATTATAAGCATTTCATGCCAAAAAAATTAATACTTCTACTTTTTTTTATTAATACTTACCAATACTTCTGATATCAACTAAACTTAATTCTAAGGTATTAAAGGTATCCTACAGATAAAAATGTCAAGTATGCGTAAAAAGAGTGCTCGTGGAATGAAGCTACTTTTAAAAATAATTAATAATATTTACCTAGAAGATTTTAGTACAAGCATATCAGCAACAACATATTAAATTATCAAAAAGATTGATTAAAAACGAGGTAAAATAATTTTGAATGTTGACGTTCCTCGAAAGAAATCACCAAATGGGTAAGGTGCTGCTGTTCGGTTCCAGAGTTCAAGGATTCAAATCCCGATGTGGGCATGAACGATCGTAGCCGTTCGGAAATGTCTTTAAGCCGTAAGACCCTGTCTCATTATCCCTCATGTAGCAAAAAAGTAGACCGTACCGTACCAAACGAAACGAAACCTCTAAACAAATGCTATTGTTTCTTTTTCGATTTCATACCACATAGATTCCTAAAAATAGGCGGAAAGATGGTCGAGCAGGTAAAGCTCTTCTCTTTCGTACAGGAGATTATGGGATTAAATCCTATAGTTAGGAACTATAACCGAATGAGTAGGGCGTAGCACTTTGGTACCGAAGTTCATGGGCTCAAATCTCACTACTGGTATGGATGTTCGTTTGGAAACGGTTTAAAGCAGTAGGTTCTGGTCTAATTAAACTTTGAGTAGCAAAAATGTATATCATAGTGCTTTAAACCAAGACATCCACAATTTGCAAGAATGTTCGTAGCCGTTCGAAATCTATTTAAGGAATGTCTCGTCTTATTCACTCTAATTCCTTGTGTTGAAAAATTGACCGTTGCGTTCCCAACAATCATTTAAAATGTTAAAATAATTTATTACTGGGCAAGTGTTTGTGCGAAACAAATCATTTTTCTTTTAAACTATAGATTTCTCAAATAAGTGAATACCGAATATGACTGTATTCACTTTGCTCCATATAAACTTGTTCAAGAAATACTTATACAGATTGAAGTTTAAAAATATAAATATTTTCAAACTGCATACCATGGCAAAGTTAGACGGCACTTACATAGCAACCATTTTAATTTTTCTAAAGGTAGAATCAGTAGTTAGCTTTACATTATATGGAGATTAATTTCACTTATTGAATAAAACATAGTACACTCTCGTATAATCCAGACCAACTATAGGTCTGAAAAAGCGAACATAGGATTTCACGATCTTATTACTATATTTCACACTAGTCAGTGTCTCTTTCTTTGGCATGGAGGGATGTGTGGTCATATAAAAGTACGTTAAGAATCAGTGATTAGAATGAACCGTGAGTTATCGGTTAAGAAAACGGTCGCCCTTTAACCCGCGTTCCAATCTTTATGATATCTGCACCATTCTAAACGAAATCTCTTTTTTTATAGAAGTGGGACGCAAGCAGTCTTCTCTCATGAAGCTTTCTGGAAGCAGTAATCCTTTAAACTTGGATTCCTGTGTTTGCATAGAAGTCACGAGAGAGCTAAAAAGCTGTAGAATGTTTGATATGCCTAGCTTCAAAGGGCAAATAGCAATATCTTTGGCCATTCTAGCTCTTAAATGACCTCGTCTAGGCTTTCTTTCGATGAATCCAGTATCTGAAAACTACTTTCTACGAATCGGGACCCGAGACAGGCCTGCTTCTAGTCTCTTTACGTTTGGTTACCTCCTTCCATCCCCTACACAGAACTAGGGCAGCGTCCACTAGGGGGTGGCACCGCCCCCTAGTAGACACTGAAGCCTTCTGTGTGTGAGGGGGAGGGTAGTGGGTTCAGAAAGAATGGGAGGCTGGCAAAGCATTCAAGGAGGTTGCAAGTAGATAAAAACTATGCATGATATTTATAAAATAATCGATAAATAAATTTCATTACAAGCCACCATTTAGTCACTTTGCAATTTCTTCGTGGTATTTGGCTGAAGGTGTGCTCAGTGCAGTAGTTAGTTTAATGTCTATGAAAAGGAACATTAATCAAAGTAGTAATTTACGAATGATGTTATGGAGACCACTGCTATGGCTCGACGATTCTTAAAGAAGTATGCGGAGGGATCATATATATAAAACCATGCTCAGAAGAAGTGATTCACAAGGTGCAGTTAAATAAAACTACTAGACCTAGACACAGGCATTTATTTAAGATAGTATAATGAATAATGTAGAGCTCTGGATAGCAAACTGCGCTAACGTTACAGAAGTTTAAAATACTGAAACATAAACAAACATCAGCACCTTCGATGCAACCGAGCTATCTGCTACTGTCACACTGACTCTTATATAGGCAGACAACATATACATACATTACAGATATTTGCATATTTAAAAAGATGATGTGTTGCCACAAATAAAAATACGATAATTATAAAACTTTACTCATAACAACTATCAATACAGATCAATGAATTCATGTTACAATAATATGTGAAAATACATTACAATATTTATAATATATACAAGACACTATTTACAAAGACTGAACATTACGTCAACGGCCTTAATCAGAAATGATGCATATGACGTCAATCTTCGGCGAATCAAAACGAGGCAACGACTTAAGTTGTTATTGCGCAATCACCACAATGTTAACGAAATTGAAACCAACATTAAGAAATGCTATAACTCCACCATCGTCAATCATTTCATTATTTTAATTTATTATTGATTTACACAAGTTTATTCATACAAGTTTTTATTAAATTTGATGAAGATTTTAATTAATTTCTACTTTTTGTTTATTAATAGATAAAAAAGATAAAACAAATATAGATAACAAGCAACAATATTCTAATATTTGGTATAATTAACTATTATGAAAGGGTACGAATATTTTTTCTCGTTAAAGGAGCAATACTCCAGAAAAGTCTAGGAACCTTTGATTTACACTTGAGTGGTTACACATTTTCACTTTTTGAATTTCAATCGATTGAAATTCGACAAAATATACCAATTCTCCTAATTAGGAACATCATTATATAATCGTTAACAGAGACGTAATACTTCGGAAAAGTTTTACATAGAAAGATGCTAGATGCATTCATAAGTACTAAAAAGATGTTTTGGTTTTCCCTTTGAATCTACATAACGAGTTCTACTTTATTAAGATTATTTTTAATTTTTTACATGCAAGGGGGATTAATTAATTTTAAGACTTTTTCGTTAACTTCCCTATCTACGATTTAGATTGGAAAACTATGAAAAAAGTTTTGCATACTAATATGTTTTAGTTTTCAATACATATATTAGCCATAAAACGTACATTATTATAGATACATTAAATTATGTTTATAGACATCGATTTTCCTCTTGCTTTACTCTGTCACGAGTACTTTGAGGCTAGGTGGTAAAAAGTTTTTTATCTCATCGTTTCCAATACTTTCCTGCAATTGATTTTTACTACAAAAGATGGCAGAATTTATGCTATGATAATCATCTATAATTTATGAAAAAAATTTTATTTTTTTAAAAAATCAGGTTTTTTTTAAAATTATTTTTGCAAATAATAGCTATACAAGACTAATTCTAAACCCAGACTTTTCATTTAGCCTTCCCAGTTCATTCTGTGTGCTGTATTTATCTACATAAATTATTAGAGACTGTTTATATATGAGAGAGAAGCAAGTATAAGAAATAAAACTCCATTTCTCATTACAGACAGGTAATCGAAATAGTAGGCGGATCATCATAATTGGGGAAAGTCCAGTCACCCAGTCGTAGTTACGGACAGAAAGGACAAATACAAAAAATTGTTTTTAAGGATCGAAAATTAATAGGAACTCCAGCCAATAGTATACATTATTTGTTTCAGCTGGATCGATGTGAAAGAAACTTTTGTCAGACAACAATGTATACAGTGTCAAAAGACAAAAAAAAAGTTCCAAATCGTATGAGACTCAAATTGTTTTCCAAAACAAATGAAAGTTGAGGAAAAGACTTGTTTATTTATAATCCACACATTAGAGTTTTGTTTTCTACGGAAACGACTATTAATGTTTTAAAGAGTAAAGTTTTATGCTTCCGTTCTGGTGATTTTCTTATAAACTACTTTGAAATCAGATCTCAAGAAGAGGGATTATGCTTTTTATTGAATATATTTAGTTCTCATAATTGCTGTAGTATTGCAGTTCTACTGCGAGGATGAAATTCTGGATGGTTTAAATGGACATTAAAATCACCATGCTGAAAATCTGGACGTTATTAGCTGTCCTATTTTTGTATACCACCGGCAAAAGTATGATCCTTATTTATCTTATGTACTACTTATACTTTTAGATTTAATTTTAAAAGAGATGTTGAATTGAGGAAAGTATTACACTTTTAGATTTTAGACATGCTCGTTAGGACTTTAGAGAAATCAAAAACTGTTGTCGAAAAAATTCAAGCAAAATTTACTTTTAAGACTATGAAATTAAAAAATAATTTGATATATGATTTAATTTAGCATACCAACTTTTATATTATAAATCTTAGTTTTACATCTTAATTTGTTAAGCTTAATATTATTAGTGCTTGCACTGGTTTTGTATACTGATGGCAAAAGTATGATTCTTCTTTATATTATGCACTACTTATACTTTAGTCCTTGATATTTAAAGTTAAAGAGTAGTTAAATTGAAAAAAATACACTTTCAGATTTTAGACTTGTACATTAGAACATTTAGAACAACGTCTAATGTACCACCAACGTTTAGAGAACGTTAAGAATAAAACCATTGAGAAAACAAAAATCAAACAAATTTTCATTGAAGACTATGAAATTCAAAACATTACGTTGCTATACGAGTTAATGTAGGAAACCAACTTTTACATTGTAAGAAACTTGTGTTTCGCTCTGACCTAGGCTATATAAGATACTTTTGTAATGTAAATCGTATTTTTACATCTTATTTTGTTAATGATACTAGTGCCTCTCCTAGTTTTGAATAGCGACAGCAAAAGTGCAATTTCTATTCATCCTATGCATACTTACACTTTTATATTGAATATTAAAGAGTCCTTGATTTGAAAGAAGCATTACACTTTAAGATTTTAGACTTGTTCAAGGCGCTAATCAAAGCATTGTCGAAAAAAATGAAAGAAAATTTTCTTTGAAGACTAGGAAATGAAAACAAAAGGCTGGTATATGAGTTAGTTAATTTAACAACCAATTTTTTGTACTGTAAATCTCCATGAAAAAATGAAAGAAAATATTATTAATGAAACGCTTATTTTAAAATAACTGTATTAGGAAATCTCAGTCAGTAATTTAAGCTAACATTATTTACGTAATAATCTTTGAAAATGAAAATTTATATTCACTTCTAATTACTTATTGCAATTTCAAGTTTCAAGAAATTTGAAGTAAATTGATTGGAAATTATTACCGAAGCTAGGTATTAACAAATATTTACCACTAATTTAAGGACAGTTTATAAAATTTTCTTAAAATTTCTTTTATCTATTACTAACAGTTTCTGTTTTATATTGTTTCAAATTAGGAAAAAAATTTACAGTTGATATACAGTGCATAAATTAGATTTCAAGATAGATCATAGTTTTAAAACAGTTCATGAAGCTAGAAAAAGATCTCATTTAAATTTTAAATTTAGCTAATGAGATAAAGTTGAAACTTACATTTCCACCAGTTTTAAACAAGCATTTAATAAATTTTTGTTAGTTTAAAACGTATATGGGAAGTAATAATCACTGAACAGTTCAACTTAACAGAATTTTACTTCAATATATAATTTGAGTTCAAGCTAACATAGTTTTACTTTAATATATAATTTGAATCAAATTTTAATGCATGTTTCTATACAGAAAAACCTATTTCTAACGATACTGTAGGGATCTAGAATATTATTGTTAAAGGCAGTTTGATCATTTACGCTTCTAATGTTCATGTATATAGTGTGTATCTTGGAATGTATTTAGAGATCTAATATAAATTTATTTTAATAATTCATAATGTAAATGTTTATATCAACTACTAGCGAAGGAGAGATTTTTCATACAGCGAATGAGGAATACATTCATTAAAAAGTAATTTTGCTGGATTAAACAAATCTCGTTATAATAAGATAATGACATTGTTTATAATGGTATATATTATTAGGTCTATAACTTAGGTTTACTGAATGTTAATGTACTATAAAATATTATACAGGAGTGGTGTTAACTCCAATCTTTTGATGTAACGAAAAATTAAACCAAGGCAGACGTTTTCAAACTATTGAGAATAGGGTGGGCGGCACCCAGTTTGAAAGACGCAAAAGTACAGGAATAGTCACGCATCGCGATAAAAAGAACAATTTTTCAAGCAATTAACTGTTAGACCCATTTTTACTAAACTCTTCCATGGAAGTACCAATAGAAGAGATGCAATTCACGGGCAGGGGGGGGTAGAATTGCTTAAAAACTGTTTAATTTGGAAAAAAGGCGAAGTGAGATCAAAACGTGTCTGAATGAATAAAGGAGGAGAAATTGCCTCCAAGAGAATTTTTTATGGGATCATGGAATAGAGTTGAGCAGATTGTTTGAAACCTCTCTCATTATCTATTGGGTAATATTTTCCAAAAAACTGGTGCAAATCAAAGTTGAGTCAAAAATTAATCGAAAAATTACTAAATGCGATAATAGCATTGGTGCTCTTCGATAACAATGCAGTAGAGAAAGAACACAGCTTACATTTTACGGATTTGCTTGTCTTTTTTGTCACTTCTATAATTTTTAGCGTATATTCTATACCGCGGTGGCATCCTTGATATACGTTTGAGGCAACTCAGAGTGCCTCGTCACTCAGTTTAAGAACTACGGAAGTAAGGTATTAAGTTATAGTAGAATTAAAATTCCTTGATAACGTATTTTTTTTACCTTCTATTCCGTGAGTATCTTGAAAGAAAGGCTTTAAAGTATATATTTTGATCTCAACTTTCGACAAAGTACATACAGTGTACATAAATATTTATTTTGACTCCTGTTACTGATTCAAACTGCCTAATACCAGCATAACTGAAACTTTTAGATGTGTGTGTGTGTGTGTGTGTGTTGTATTGTGTATTTATTAAAACTGTTTTCCTCTTCAACATATTTTAAAAAATTTACTTAAGTAAATAATGTGTAGTAAAAGTATTATCTGACTGTCTGACCAAGCTCTGGCTGGTTTTTCTTTTTCTCGTTGTTTGTATTGTTTATGGGTTCTTTTACTTATTGTTCTCTGTATGTTGTGTTTGAAATGATTAAAAAGGGCCGGTAAAAAAAAAAAACATTGAGCAAGCATGAAAAATTTTCTACAACGCACAAAGAACTTTTTAACTCATTTAAAAGATGCTTTTAAGAAGCACTATGAGTAAGCACAGACTGAGCACTCTAGCCGTTTCCTCGATTGAAAAAAAACATGGTTAATGATATACCTAATACAATAAAAATGTTATGATTTATTTACCTTAATAAAAGGGCAGACGAGTGGATTTATTTTATAAATATTGTACTTGACAATTTAGCAACGAAAGCAGAAAGATATATTGTAAGCAATAGTATAATTTTATTACATTCCGCAATAAGTAATAAAATGTTACTTTTTTCAACCTTAGAATTTATGAGAACTCATTTACTTATTGCTTTCGTTTAACTTGTTAAAACGCGAATGTAT
The DNA here is from genome assembly GCA_032207245.1 of Pardosa pseudoannulata. Classification (NCBI taxonomy): domain Eukaryota; kingdom Metazoa; phylum Arthropoda; class Arachnida; order Araneae; family Lycosidae; genus Pardosa; species Pardosa pseudoannulata. Next base: position 119,974,562 of record CM063503.1, read on the forward strand.
TTTAGTCTATACGTTAGGTCGTATTTGTAAATTTAATTCTCAAATTTTAAATTTCCATTTAATTAAACCATGGGCCTTCGCTGACTTATACACAAATTAATTTAAAATTTTGACAAGATTAGTTTTCTTCAGAAAAACACGTTACTGACTTTGGTTTGTCTCCGTTATCGATCTTCTTTTTCTCATGATCTTGCTTGTAGTCTATACATAAGATCTGCATTGTTGTCACCTTTCTAGTTGTTAGCTTACAAACAATTGCGACGTAACCTTTAAAGTTTATGTCAAACCTCCAGTCGTCATGGAACAAAACATAATCTTCAGTAGAAGCAATTTGGCTGTTAACCCTTTGACAGTTTCGTTTTTTTTCCAGAATTCGGTCAAAAAAAATGTCACATTTTTTATTGCATTTTTTTTTTTTGTTCATTTTACATTTTTAAGTAAAGATATGTTACTAAAATTAACATTTCTAACATTTTTAAGCATTTATTACAACTTTTTTTTTCTTTCTATGAAAGCATCATAGAACTGAAGTTTTCCTTTGTCTCATCGATGTCCAAGTTAATTTTTGGAATTCTGGTGAAAGCAAATCTAGGAGGCGGATCCGAAGGATTATCCCAATTAATTTTAAAAAATTGTATTGCTTGACTGATTCAATCTGTACTACTATCAGAATCACTAGTATCCAGGTCATCTAGTAAACTTTCTGCTATCATTTACAGATAATTCAGTTTCTGATTCCGAGTCACAGTTCGAATCACAAGAAACTAGCTCCATACGCTCTGAATTATCCATTATTTAAAAGTAAAAATATATTATTCAACTCTTACATCAATAAAATTATCAGGCGGTTAGTAAAATATAACCAGAAATCTATACACTGAAAGATAACAATTCGTCTTCTGATACAAAACATGCGAAAAAACCCGCGCTTTTGAACCAATCAGAGTAGAAAATACAATAAACTGCAAACTATCATTTACTGGACATCTATACGAATAATTTGTAACTAAAATTGGAAAAAATACGGCCGAAACAGTGCAAGCGAAATAGAAATTAGATTGCGCGTATGGTGTACGGGCAAATCAGTAAAGGCCCGAAAGCTGTGCCCGTAAAGCGTACGGGCAAAACAGGGAAGGGGTTGAAAATCAGAGTTAGAGAAATCGGATTTTGAAACAATTGTTGTTTCATTTTCCCTGTTCTCACAAATTGTCGCAAAAGGATACAATCCGAGAACGACGAATACTTTAAAAATAACATTGGTTCTATGTGGAAAATTCGGGACTAAATTAATTGAATGATTAAGCTTGTTTTGGTTTTGTTTACTCTAATCTAATATTTTGCAACACGAAGGTTAATGAGACGGGGATCTACTGCTTAATGCCGATTCCAAGCGGTTACGAATATCCATATCAACAGTAGGACTGGAATACACGATCTCTGGCATGATTAATACAGGTAAAAGTTTAATGCGGCAACATTAGGTAAAGGTTTCTTTGTAATTCATTTCAAATCTTGAACTTGGCAGGAAAGTTTACAAAAGATAGAAGCAGTCTGTCTCTCAGTTTTATAATTAAAACCGTAAAATGAAAATAACAAGTAAAACTCCAAAAACAAATAAGTAGTAGAGGAAATATATGACTCGTTATATTTCTTTTTATAGAACAGATGACTATGAATTTTCGATCATCTACTTGTCGTGAGAAGGACTAATTGAAGGAAACAAACATTACGTCCGATATTGATTCTCTATGATACTCTGGCACGAAATATATCACTTGTACCACACTTCGCATTAATTATTTATAATAATAGAGAATAAAAACACTGACCCAAAGTGATTTGAATATTCTCAGAATTGCATTCATTAACTACAAACAGATATGGCTGTTTACCCACATATATAATATTATTTAAAGTATTTTTTAAGTATTCTAGGAATTTGGTAGCTTTTTCGATAAATCATGAAGTAGTTTTGACCTATTTATGCCCGAGACATTTCTGATGAATATATATCAATGAATATTTTAAATCTAAGCTATTTTAGACTGCAAAGGGTCAAAACAACTATGAAATTTATAAAATTTCGAATGCTAGAGCCTGTCGTCAATAGTGATCAGTTGCCATTTTAAACATCGTAGGATGAATATATATATATATATATATATATATATATATGTGTGTGTGTGTGTGTGTGTGTGTGTGTGTGTGTGTGTGTGTGTGTATATGTGTAACGAGGCGAAATTATAACACAAGCTCCTATTATTTGAATTGCCGGGCTTACTGGAAAATGAGAGAACCTAAGTGATTTGCAGTCGCAACTCCATTAAAAAACTGCGAAGTCCAACTTTGTCAAGCTTAAATTTTATTGACGCTAAATATGAGTGTCTGTACAAGAGAAGAGATTTACATTGAACGCTCAAGACAACACACAAAATCTTTCACAAATTTTCCCAAACAGCGTGTGATCATATGAATTTTTTCTCAAAAGAACAAGAGATTACTCAGCGTTATTGGCACTCAGAAATGAACTTTGATCATTTAAGTCAGCTCGAAAATGGGACCTTTGGACAGAAATTTTTCAAACTAAAAAGATTTATGGCAATACTCTTTTTAAAATGAATTTATGGAATATTACTTTTACTTACTTTGTTGAAATTCATACGAATAACAAATATAATACATCACGAAATTAAAAAATTCTTTTTACAATAGTTTTTAAATAAAAATTTTCAATTTTCGGCACACATACTATACTTTTGCAAACCTTCAAAGATAAGATCATGTATGAAGCATATTACATTTATGCTCTTAAAAATGAACTTTGTCGAAATTTTATATAATCGTTTTAATCTATACACAGTATTGTCATCAGCTAGCATAGAATACAGCAAAAAGTAAATTATATAAAAAAAAATTTTTTAATTCTTTTGCAAAGAAATTAAAACATTTATAATTTTTATAAATTTGTTATGAGTCAGTATTTTCTGTTAATGCTAATTAAGCGATATCACATACGTAACGATATATCGTCGTTGGCACTTTTCATTAGTATTGAGAACGTTGGTATATCGTTATCCGGTACTAAAAGGGTTAAGGGCAATATTGGATTCCTCTCGCTCAATTCAACCTATGCAATTAAAATCCACAACAAAAACAGCTTAATAAGCGAATTGACTGCAATATCAGCAAAACGCGAAAACATGTTCCGCCAACACCTGGGAAACTGCTGTATAGACAGAAAGTTTACAGTTTTATGACAGAAAGGAATGTTAAGTGGAAAATACTCCGTTGAACACACCATGTTGAGACTGGTAAAGATATTTAGATGAATTAAAATGGAAGAGAGGAGTTTTTTGAAGAAATATTAAAGTTAAATAATTTTGATATATTACATATATATGCCTAAATAAAGCTAACAAATGTTTTCTTTTTTGTTTAGGAATACATTTTGTCCCGAAAAATGAGAGTTGGACAGGAGATTGTATTTATGACTTCTACAGCACTATTCAAATGAAATCAATTGGAATTTTATACAAGGATGAAAAAAGTAAGGTCATTTTAAAGACTTTTTAAAATCGAGAAGAATTGGTAAAGGGAAAAAAAAGAGATGCTAACAGAGTAACTGATAACCAATGCATTGTGGAAGCGAGTACAACTCCTAGTAGGTAAAGAAAGGATATTAAAAGCTATGTAGCTCTTCCATGCAGTATGCACGAGATTTTGCAATCTACTTTATTTTCTCTTGGTTTGAAGGGATATAGTACATAAATTCCTTCATCAGTTGTATTGTGAAATAATTTGTATTGAGACTATAAACATTTTCTCTCATTTATAAACATCTTGCGAGCGACTCTTTTTTTAATTTTTACATTTTGTCACAGAGGGCGAAGAATAACTCATCATAAAATGACATTTTCAAATAAGGAACATTATGTATTTTTGAATGAAAATTAGTTATCTTAATATATAATTCTGTAAAACACAAAAAATATCTCAATATAAGTTACACCTAAAATGCTATTTCATTATGTAAGTTGCAAAAATGCCAATATTTTTTTAATATTGGTGAATAATTACATTTTATTCATTTTTCGAACTATCAAAAGCCTTTAGATCTTCAATGAAGTAAGACAATTACATGACACGTAAGTAAATTTGAATGACTATAAACTAATACATAATGTACTGGCTGTTGAAAATATTTGCATTTTAATTTACTCTGAATTTTGCAGTTATGTAAAATCATATTTTCCATTCTTACCTTAAATGCAATAGTGTTACCTATTAATATGAATAATATTATTTAAGCAAAAAGAATGGAGCCTCTGAAGTTGAAAGACAAAGCTTATCTTTTTTAGTAATACCTCTTATTTTTCCCTCTTCCGCTATTACAATTAATAAGTTCTAATTTTTAAAAATTTAAATCCAACAGTTAATATTACTAATTTAAATGTAATATTTAATTTCATAAATTTCATTTTTTAGTGCTTAACTATAAAATTGTAATTATTTAGGTTTTCATTACGACTTCTTAGAATCTATTGCTGACAGGGGAATATCTGCCTCGATCTCCAAAGTTTCTGTTACAGATTTCAAAGATTTGATGAACACTATTTTGTCTTGGAAATCAGATGGCATTAATCACATTTTGTTCCTTCAAGCGTTGGACACTAAACTAATATATTTATGGACAAAAGTAAGATGGAAAATTAACACTTTAGTTTTATTTTTATATATTTTCAGAGTATATGTTATTTTAACTAAGAACTAGAGTTTTATGGAAGTATAAAATTTAATGAGATATTTTTACTGACTATAGACTTTTGGAAATTTAATTTTTCGTTAAATAATTAGATGTTGGCTGTCACAAACAGTTTATTTAACTTATTAACTTAGATTAATTTGTGTACATATAAATTTAAGATTAACTAAAAGATTTACTTTAAAGAAATTTTGTTTGTTGGTTCGAGTGCTACGGTCTACTGTTTTTGCTACTCGATTGCTAATGAGATAAGAACCTACTGCTTAAAGCCGATTATGAACATTGGGCTACGAACATCCATGTCAGCTATGTTATTCAAACCCACGAACTCCGGTTCCAAAGAACAGCTCCCTGCCCATTGAAAGAAATTTTAAAATCAGATTATTTTTCAAATTGAATATTTAGAAGTTATTTACAACTTTTTAAAATTGTTATTTGCGTTTAAATTTTCAATTCGGTCTCCTAATTTTGCCTTATTATTTCTTTAAAATAAATTTTCAATTTAATTTGTTATATTTTGTCGATTGATTAACTATTTTGTCAAAAATATTTTGTATGTACTTAGAATTCTCTGAAAAAAAAAGTCGGACTTTTCTAAATGAGAAGCTTGTTTTAACAATCTAAATAAAGTTTTGAAAGAATTTATGAAAAATTAGGTAACAATGGGCAGTTAAAAATTAACAAGCTGAATGATGGGCGGATGAGTATCGCACTGCTCATTGGTACCGGAATTCCTGGATTCGAATCCCTATGCTGACTTTGATGTCCGTTGCCTTATGGAATCGGACTTTGTATCTTTAAATTGTAATCCCAATCTCGTTAGCTCACGCGTAGGATAAGAGTTGACAGTAGCACTCCATATTAAAAGGATTAAAAATCTGGTTATGTTTTTAAAATTATCTCATAATTAAAATTAATTTTAATGTGATTGTTTTAGTTATGCTTTAAAGTATATGTGTATAAAGTTTCGTAACTCTAAGTTAAAAACATGTTTTTTACTATACACCACCCTCTTAAACAGACATTTTTAATAGCCTTTTGCAATTGACTGCTGACATAATAATAAAACTATTTAGAAATTAAAGTACCATTGTACAGTTTTGTAGTCTTAGGGTAAGAATGGTAGAACTGATATCTATAATGTATGGTTTAAGGCGATAATTGATTTTCAATAGCAAAATTTGGCTTAATATTCGATAATACTATTTGATTGACCTATGATACATAACTAAAAATTGCAAGAGAACATAAATTATTTAATATATATCCCTCTATTATAAATGCAATTATTACCCCATCATGCAAAGAAAAAAATATTACGATCTTTATGTGTTTCAAATTCATAAATATTTGGATTTTATGAATATCTAAATCACCCGTAAGGATTTCAAACAGTCATATCATTCCGAAATTTATCAACCGTTTACCTTCTACCAATGTTCCACAACAATGTGTTCCGGAGCATTTTCGGAAAAAAAAGTCTCATATTTCTAACAAGGCTAATGCAGTTTCGCTCTTCTTGTCTACGACATATACATGCAAACGCGACAGCTTTGAAGTTTTTCAACATTTGCACCAACTAAAAATTACAATCATATTTAAAGGGTCTTGACCATGAACTTCAGGTAACTCCTCCTAATATAGAGCTAAATATAAATCGTAGGGTAAAGTAGAGCAAGAGCGTCATATGATATGCAAAGTTCAAGTTAAAAAAAAAAAAAAAAAAGTCTATCAATGTTAGGCTTTTTTTCATTACTTGCCTTAAAATATATTTTCTTTAACAGAATAGTTATTTTTCTGGTATTCTGAAAAATATTATCAGTTAAATGGGGATAAAAACTGTTTGAAGTCCAATACTGCAGGAAAGAGTAACTTTAAACAATCATTTTGCTCTTTAAAGCTTCAAAATCGAAAAAAATCGCAGAGATATACAGGTTTGTATAGCCTCTAATATAGATATGGATTTTAAAATAATAATAAAAAATGAAATGCAAAGGAAAGCTTTAAAAATAGTTATTTAATAACAGGGTAGTGTTTCTCTTAGATAAAGTTAAATGAAGAAAATGATGATGGAGGATGAATTCTTCCTCATAAATTTAATTACAGGATCTCTCTCATCAAATTACCCTACTTTCCTAATGTAGTGGAAAATATTTTTTACACGAGAAATTGAAACATACCCAATCATTAACGGCATTATTTGCTTAAACCGTCATGTTCTTTATTTTCAATCATTTGTTTCAAGTACGATTTAAATTAGGGATTTCATTGCATTGATATCCAGTGGTTGCAAAACACCGGAAGAATAAGACGGGAGTATGAGGATTGTTATGCTTTTCCCGATTCCTTCATCGTCATTTCAACAAGCTTAAGAGACTCATCGGTTGTATGCTCTTAACACACAATGAGAGTTGGTCCCAATATTTCACAGTTTGAAGATATAGAATTATAGAACTTTCAGCAAAATTCATGCAACTGAAATGCCATTGTGTCCTAAAAACTTCCAATATAAGTACTATAGATCGTGTGAGCTACTTGTGGGGACTGGACCTTCGGTCCTAGGCCTAAAACCTTTGCAAAATCCATTGTATAATTACAATGATTTGTCAAAAAAATCTTTGACTAATTATAGGAATTTGTTGTTTGGTCATATGTTAAAAAGAATGTTATTTAGAAAATTTCACAATAAATATGAATAAAAAACAAGCAAAATATATTTGATATTATTTTTAATAATTATCTCACAAAAGCTTTGAATTTTTTTTGGAATAAAAGAAACTGAAATTATGTTTCTTTATTTTTTTCTAATTTAGATTTTAACCAAGATATGTGACGGAACCTGGTGGCTATTTTACGCAGAAGAAAAATACAAAAATGTGTTTGAAAGAGCTTTAACAAATAATAGCTGTTCAACAGATAGATGGATTATATTCTCAATGAATTGCTCGGGTTATCGTAGAAGTTACCCTCACTTAAATAACGAATTGTACGGTAATATACCAGAAAAAATGCCAAGCGTTGCAAACTGTTTTAAAGATAAATTTTTAGAGAATTATTCCGAAATTGATGAAAGTTCTCCAAAGCTAATTAGGTTAGCAGTAAATGAGGTAAGAGACAAAACTTTTATATAATTCTATACCAGCTGATACTGCTTAAAATTTAAAACATGCAGATATGAGCGTGGAAATAAGATAAAATTTCCATGACAATTATCCTCTCACAAAATATCTGTTTTCATACAGTACGAGAACTTACAACTTCAAGTCAAAATATTTTATCTTCATCTGTCAGATATACTAATGTAAAATGTCGATAGGTCCCTTCGTGATTATAGGTTTGATTATGCCATGTTGAGTGAGGATAATCATAATAATGCAATAACTTACTAATATTAGTTTTGCCACGACTTTTTTCATACTTATTCAAGAATATAAAAAGTACTGTATAAATGAACTGCGTTTTTTATTGCCCATTCCATCTCAAATCATTTTGAGCTAAAAACAAAATTGATTGCAGAAACAGCGTAGTATAGACTACGAACAACTTTATGAAAAAAAAGGGATATACAATGTTTAAAAATTAACGACATTCTTAATACTTAATAGTTTTCTTTCCAAAGCAAGCCAAATCAAACCAGTTTCTTTTGCGCAATATTACTTTATTTCTATTACCCCAAACACACAACAATATACATACAGATGTGCATATATATATATATATATATATATATATATATATATATATATATATATATATATATATATATATATATATATATATATCAGTGGCGTGCGGTCCATATGTGCAGGGTGTACACTGCACACCCTAGCAAAATTATGAGGGACAATAATTTTCTACACCTATGTCTACATATCTTTATATGGTATATAATAAATATTTATAATATATTCAAATATTATGTTGATTTGCTTGCTTTTATTCCCGCAGTGCGTGCGGTACTAGGTGCTGCACCACGTAGCTCGCAAACGAACATAGGAAGTTCTGATGTGTACGCACTGTGCACTAAATTGAAAATCACGCTTTATATGTATGGGGTACTGGAGAGCAGCAACATACTATGGCACTGAGGCAAGTGTAGCTATTTTTCCTGCACTTGGCATTCAGGATCATCCGAAGGTACGGTTTATTAAGTGTTGTATTAGAGCGGGGACTTACGTGCTGAAGCGATTTTGGTTTTTTAACTGATTAACTGGCCATACGATTTAGCAGACTGTTAACGTTTAAATTTATATATTGTAAGATTTTGTTTTCATGGAAATATAAAGGAATTATTTCATTAATATAAAGTGAAATGTTTTAGTGTGGTAAATTAATTTCGGTGATGTATTCTATTTATTGAAATAATTAGCTGAATAACAATGTTGATTTGTTTTAAAGAAATGAATTTTAACAGAACAGTCCAAATTTTACCATTCATTGTGTCTTACAGACAGTATATAAGTTATATCCGTAAAACCATATCCCTGGTTTTGTTTTTAAAAATTGTCAAGATGTTTTTCGCAGAATATATGATTTCTAAATGTTAAAAACAATTAATAAATATAATTTAATCCACTGACCGAACAAGAAACAGTTCGCTCTATTGTGCCAGCGTGCAGTGAAATCCTCTGCACGTGGAATAGACGTTCGGTTTGTCGGCACCCATGAGCATCCAGATGAGGCACCGCAGCGGCGGGTGCCATGTGGTGCTACGTTTGCTGAACATATAAGTTTTTCGTGGAAGCCCGAAGCGTTATTTTTTTGATGCCGATATGACACCATACAACAAAAGACATGATATGTGCTTCAGTGCTAGTAGAATTCTCATAAGTTTAGCTGTTTTTATAGTTATAACTCGACTACTCGTAGGTAAATATTTTATTTATTGTATTCTTTAAATTTATATTCATAATAAATAATCCATTTCAGAATGGAGAACTCAGATGTCTCAATAATTAAAGATTTATTGGAAAATACATGTTCTCTGCACACCTTGCGTGAAAACCTATCGCACGCAACTGATATATATATATATATATATATATATATATATATATGTGTGTGTGTGTGTGTGTGTGTGTGTATGTATGTATGTATATATGACACGGACTAGTGATTAAGGCATGGAAGGCATATATTAGTTCTTGTATGAAACTTCTTTATTGTAATCCTTTTATCCACGGCTATGCCATTTAGATATCCTCATTTTTTGACGACAAGCATGGAGGATGTTACTAGCCCAATTTCCCGCCTAGAGGTGAGATTTTGTTTACCTAAACAAGATCTTCTTGTCTACTTCCGCTTCAGCCTCTTTACTCTGTATAGTTCCGCTCGAGGATGTGTCTTTCTCCTATTACGTTATTGTTAATGAGTTCCAACTATTTTTAATTATAACTCACTTAATTCTTAACTCGGATTTTTAAATCTGACATATATATATTCAAAAATGATAACTATAGGGTTATATAATAATGTAAACATAGATAATGGTGTGCCTGTGTTATCATAACACAAGCACACTCTTATCTGTACCCATAAATTAAAAAAAATTAAATATTTCAAAATTTTAGTCATTATACAAACGATAAATAATCATTAGAATTTTTCTCGTTCAGGTAAATGGCCTTTTTTAATCCTCATCTACAGTTTTGATTTGTTGAAGTAAACTTATACAGTAACGTGTTAAAAATGTACTTGCATTCTATGTTTTTTAGAGTCCCCCATATTTATCTGTGAATATAAGCGAAAGTGGAGACGTTATATTAGTTAATGGACCAGATGCTGAACTATTGAAGACCATATCAGAAAAACTTGGATTTCAGTAAGTAAAACTTTATTTCAGATTTCTGAGAGGGAGCTATTAAACAAAATTAAACAAATGCATGGTGTGATTCAACTGTCACTAATTATCTTAAAAATAACTTTATTTTAAATGAAAGTATAGCCTCATATTCAAAACTTCACACTTTTGAAGCATGTAATTCTTCATTTTTATTGTCATCAAAGAGAAATTCAATTTAAATTTGTATTGAAACCGATCATATATATTGGTTTGTGCAAATTATAAGGTACTAAAATGCACGTGATAATTTATATTTTGCATCTGATTACAGCAAAACTATATAGTTTGATAGCCACAGTTATTAAAATAAATTTTAAAAAGAATCTTATATCAAAACGAAAACTAGTGATTAGTTTTCTACGGAAAAAATATTCTTGAGAGATTTTTAATTGGAATCAACAAATTTTCATATTAAACTTTAAGTTGTTTGTTAATCATATTAGCTATGAAATTTCTTTTATTTAATAATATTCATTTTAATAATAATTACAAAATTCTTCATGTAAACAAAATAAGGCATCATTTCCTAACTTAAACTGCATTTTCTACATCAAACGAAGACCCATGAAACGAAATTTCTTCCGTAGAAAAAGAGATATCTTACATACGATGAAATATTGCTAAAACCTTCAACCTTCTCTCGTGAAGTATTTCTTGCCTCGGTCGCTATGGCATCATAGTTCAAAGCGAGAGGTCTCTAGTTTAAATAGCAAAACGGGGCTTCAGAAATTGTAATTTAATTTATTTCTAATTCTACTTTATTTAGCTGAGCGATGGCCGAATGGTAGAGCGCTGCTCTTCGGAATCGGAGTTCGAGGGTTCGAATCCCACTGCCGGCATGGATGTTTGTAGCCGTTCGGAATCGGCTTTAAACTATAGTTCCCGGTCTCATTAGCCCTCTTGTGCAAAACAGTAGACCGTAGCCCTCCAAACCAAAACCAAATCTACTTTAGTTAATTCTTGAAAATACTAGAATGTTATTCTGTTTACTGGAATGTTGTTCCAGAATATTTTACTAAGGTATAAAAGAGCAAGTAGCTCAGTTTGTCAGCCAGTTCTTAGTTCTGTCAACCAAGTGTTGAGCATAAAATAAGGCGTATTATGTTCCTGCTAATCGAGTGTACTTATTCTTCCAGGCCTATTGGCAAGACAATATCCTTTTGTTAAAAAGCTAAATTAGCATTACAATGATTCATAATTAAAGATGTCACTTACGTCAAATATTGTTAAAACTTCTCAAGCAACAAAATTCACTAGCAAACAACTATATTTTGTAAATAATGAAAAGTTCTAGGAGAGTTCTTTAAGTTGCAGGTACTATCTAGAATGCAATATAGTAAAACGAATCTTTATGCTTAAATGGAGGAAAATAGTTTACATTATTTTCTTTCCTGGATTTCGCATTTCTCATTTATATAGTTTATCTCATTATAGTTTAGTCTCATTTACATAATTGGTTAACATTCCCTGTTAATACTGTTACACTTTTCTTATAATAATGTTGCGTGAAACGGGTTATGACTTCGATTAATCATTTGTAGTTACCTGCAAACTACCTTAATCCTACTTTACAATAATTCAGAAGATTCTAGAATATTATTAGACTAGCATATAGCCTATCAAATGATGGGATCAATAAAATTTTTAATTTTCCAGAATTGTAAAATACCATATGAGGCAGGTAAAAAAAATGGTTTGTATTTTGGCTGAGAATTATCGTGTAAGAAAAAATAATCGATGATTAAATTTAAAATTATCACATATGTACCTAATATATTATTTAAGCCATATATAAAAAAATTATTTACGTAATATCTAAGTTCAGCGATAAAAGGTATGAAATAATGTAGACGATATTTAAATAATTTAAAATAAGAAATGATTAAATGAGATGGTTAAAGGAATGACGTCATAATTCTAGAAAAAAATGTTATTTTTACCTATTTATTATGTGATAAATGGATAAATTTAATCGCCTGCTCTTAACCGGAGAAAATAGGGCTTGAAATAATGGCATTAAACGCTCCAGGGAAAGAGAGAAGGAAGAGGTAGATTTCGAGCGTTTTAAAGACGACAGTATTTTTTGCTGTGATATGAAGCTTATATATTCCAATTTATTTTAGAATTGGATCGATAGTTTAGGAGAAGATAAACTCTACTCGCTTTGAATTTTGCTAACCCTAACTCAAGAAGAATCCAATATGGATACCTTTATCCATTCCTGGTCCAACCGCTTCATAAATTCGAGGACAGACGAACAGATAACTTAGACTATTATTATACAGAAGATATAACATTTCAGATTATGGATTTTTGTAGCCGTTCGGAGTCGTCTTTGCGCAGTAGGTCCCGATCCTATTAGCAGTCGTGCAAGAAAAAAAGTACCTACTGCTCTTCAAACCATACCAAACCAAACTTCAAATAACTTCAAAACTCGCAGCTTATGCATGCAAAATATCAGCTCTCAGGCTACACCAAATTAGCAATAATTTTCCCATTATCAATCGCAATAGGATCTGCTTTGTGTCGAATCTGGTACTCTACCGATTCTGGCTGAAATGTGAAACCCATTTATTATATTTTAAAGGGGTAATTTTATTACATTTTGGAAAATACTGAAAGCCTTCTAGGATCTTTAGCATATAAGGATTTTGTCGAACAAAGTCGCCAAATGGGGGGGGGGGATTAGTTACCAAGCATGGCAACCATACACGACATAAACTTTTAGGGTTAGGTACTAAATAGCTTAGTGGATACCGTGCTGGATATGCCGGGCTTGAGTACTGGCAGGCACCCGAAACATCTTGTAAACCCAAAAAACATGCAGGATAAACCTGTGGATCTGGATAACCTCACCATAAGTGGTCGGCAAGTGAGAGAAGGAAACTTATCCAAGAGCAAAAATCCCCTTTCTTGAGAATGATCAAATTTGCGTGGCATCACAAATATCTTAGACCAGAGGTGGGCAAATACTTTTAAGCGAGGGCCAAAATGAAATTTTCAAAACGTCTCCCGGGCCGGAGGACTATACTGCGTACGCTGGGCACACGCGAATGTTTTGGATGGAGTTTTTTCCCTGCCCAAGAAATTTTTTTGACAAAAACACTACAAGTATCATTTTAAAGCATTTGGACAGAGAAATTTGACAGTTAATAAAAGAGAATAGAAATAATAAATTGTTTTACTTAGGTGTATATGCGAACAATTTGCTCCCAGTACAATATATCACGTAATTTTTAACGAAATATGATCTATTATATTAAATTAATGGTCATTCAATAAATCAGTTAATGAAAGATTTTATTTTGATATTTATTTATATCTTAACGATGCAAATGATTTTATTTTGATCATAGTTATTACATTTTTATATTTATATTACATTTTGTAAATATAATAGTAAATAGAATTATAAAAAGAAAAAACAAACATCAAACGTTAAAATAGAATAGTTTTAGTGAATGCCAAACGAGAAATCTGGAATGTTCATTTGATATTATTTCTTCCAAATTTGGATTCAAATCACTTGTAGCAATCCTTAATACCGAGTGTAGATTTTCGTCAGTAATTTGTTATCAATATTTATTTTTCGAGTAAATCATTAACGAAAAAGTTCTTTCACAAATATAGTAGTACACTACGCATACAATTACTGTTGATTTCAACAAAATCTCATATAAGAGATTAAAAAAAAATGCATGCAGGATTTTTCAACGGGCTGGATAAAGTAAGCAAAAGGGCCGGATCCGGGCCGCGGGCCGGCTTTTACCCACCTCTATCTTTGACCAATCAGAGTGGGCGGTTGAGAGTTATCAACATTTAGGATATCCAGAAAAAAACCTTCAACTTGCATGTTGGTTTCTCTTCCGGATCAGTGTATTTAACCAATTGAAACTGTAAAAGACATTCCACTATTTGGAAGTCAAGCTTTCAAAAATGTAGATCTCACGTTGCAAACAGTTTTAAAGTACTTGAAGTATCAGTCTTTTCCGGATTCTGATAAAGAAACGTAGTTCTTATAATTGGCATATAATTCAACTGTTATTTCCAGATACCAAATTTCAACTTCTCCTGATGGTGAATGGGGACGCAATAGAAAGGGAAATTGGACAGGGCTTATTGGAATGCTAACTCGAGGGGTAAGTTAATTCGCAGAAGAGAAATAAATCTCATTTCTTATTATTAGCAATTTTAACCACACACACATATATAATGTATATACATATTAGATGATCCGACAGACGTTGTCCTGTTTCAACGCTGTAAATACAAAAATTGTAAAATGTTTTTAAATAAATTATAAATTTGACCGTTTTCATGGAAAAGTAAAGAAAAAAATTATTTAAAAAATTTTTGACGCCACCACGCATATAGTCACCACAAACGTAATTAGAATAAATTGAAATTCCCACATCGCCTGGAAGGGGATTCGTTAAGACGTACTAAAGCCCGTTGTTCTGACCACTGCGCCACATGTACGTTAGCAGTTAAGGGTTTCGAGTGCATTATAATAATCTCAACAAGCGGGGAATTCTGGATTTTTAATAAAAAAACATTTTCTATCGGTTCAAATTGTGAATCTAACCATTCTCAAATCAACTTAATTACATAACCAAATTTCATTAAAATCAGTCCAGCCATCTAGGAGGAGTTCTATTACAAACACATGGACAGAAGAATTTATATATATGAGAGAGAGTCTGGAGAACCAAAACACTTTGAAGTTTAGACTTTTTTAATTTCTAAAAAAGAACTTGGCTATTTGTTTAATATATTTAATCATATAAAAAAAACCTACCTAAATTCCCGCTTTCCACTGAAGTTTCAATTAATTGAATACTTATGGGACTCACATATAAAAAGAGAAAAAGCTAATTTTGATTACTATCATAAATATCGGGAAATGGTTTGTAACTTTTGTATGACGGCTATCTGATTAGTCGCAATGCTTACATGACATTTTTTAGAAACACAGCTCATACATTAAAGCGTATATGACTTTTTTTTACACTGGAAAGCAAGTTTTTCCCTCATAATTCATAAAGTTTATATCGACAACTTATAGAAAAGATGTAGCTCTACAAAAGAAACATAATAGTGAAAATTAAGTTTAAAAAAAAAATAATTGACAACGAGCTATAAGCATGTTAATAAGTATGATGAAAATTCATTATTATTATGAAGTGTATAAATACTATTATCCAACATTTCATCCGTTATTTTTTTAATATTTCACAATATATACTCCAGTTTATGTTTTTTTTTTTAAATGCAAAAATGAACTTCGACAAATTGTCGACGTTTCATAAAGAAAAATGCATTTTTACGACGGAAACCAGACAAGGAGTGTTCTGTTACTTCTTACTGCCTTATTTGAATGAGTGTCTCATTTCGATTCTGAAAAGGAGAACAAATAACTCGAAAGTACAAATTAGAAAAGTCACAAAGCACTACCCACGATCACAAAAAAGGAACACTCTAAAGGAACTTAACTTTAAGTACATTGGACATGTAACTATTCCACCAGACGAGATAAAAACCACAATGCAATACGCAACATTTTAGAATCGACCAATTTATGGTTAGATAAGGTAGAAGTAATCGAATACAAAGGAACAAATGTCAATACTGAGTTCAAAGTAGGAGTATATCGCTTGATGATGCTAGAGCTCAGTACACTGTTATAGTCGTCATTTGTTTGTTTCATACAAATGAGTTGCCTATTTGGTATTTATTTGATTCTTTAGATGACACGGCAACTACTCTTGCAGCATGATGTAGACCAACTGAGAAAAACCTGTAAGGAGTCATCTGTAATTCCCCTTTCTTCAAGAAGTGTGCAGAATATGACAGATAGAGTAGGTAACATGGTCCTGAGCAATATTTATGTGATATTTGCTCAGCAATATCATTCTGACCCAGCATTAAAAATTTCAAGTCTAGTTGCTTACTCAAGGTGGTTAACAACTGCAAGAAATTTGGAGGATGTGTATTGCTATAAGAAATCCATACGACAAATTAATTCTTGAAACACATATTATGATGGTATATACATCTGTATGGCTAAATATCAAAACAAAACCATCCATGACTGAAGGAGAACTGAATATTTGGATACTTCTCTCATATTTGGAATCCAATCTAAGAAAATTAGTAGACTGTTTTTCAACAAAATATTTTCTCTTAACATCATGAGTATTTAATATTATCAATTCTCACAGATGACGAAGAGAATAGTAGAATAAAAACTTACTTCTGCTAGAAATGATATACAGAGAGCAGTCAGTAATAAGAGTTTTTCAAGAACCAAAAATACACTTCAAAGCAACGGATTACTTTGAACTTATTAACTGGCAGCTTGTCATGTGTTTTGAATAGCCTCTTTTGAAGAATGTGACATGCTAAGAAATAGAGGCCATGGTAAAAGTTTCAAAAACGGAGGAATAGTCAATATATACATGGTATATACCCAAGCTGTCGAAAGATGCATTCACCTGGTGTCTGAGACAGCATAACATGTATGTAAAGAAGATAAAGGACACAGTTTCATATTAAATAGTAAAAAAGAGTGTGTTAAACATTTTCAAAATGATTACAACTTTAGAAACGTAATTCTTCAAACTAATAGAATCAAATTCATTGTGTAAATCAATAAGTTCAAATATAAACATTATGGATTATAGATTTCCTTTTTAATTGTATACTTAAGTATTATTTTAAAGTGATTATTATTTGTACAATTTAAATATCTGAGAATACTCTGCCATATTTATGAACATTTTTGATTAATTTAAATATTACACATCTTTATAAACAAATGAAACACTATTCAGGGGGAATCGCTTGGAACATCAGCAGATATGTATGGATTTCAATTTTTTTTAAGGCTAAACTAGTACTCAATTTGTCAACCGCATTTCCTAATATATATGTGTATATATATATATATATATATATATATATATATATATATATATATATATATATATATATATATATATATATATATATATATATATATATATATATATATATATATATAATATATTCTCAAAAGTATTAATTTTATCTAATTTGTAGGCGCTTGGGGCCCCGAAAGATTTTAGTAAATTACAATTAAAAAATTATGTAAATTAATATGCTTAAAAAACAATACTCCCACCCTGTGCCAAATGGAATTCTGAAAAATAAAATATCCTATACTTTTCGCCTTACCCTACAGTGTATGTATGTGTGTGTATGTATATATATATATATATATATATATATATATATATATATATATATATATATATATATAAGAGAATGCACAACAACATTTCAGTCCCATTCATTATTTTTAAGCATGTATCTAGAGTACTTTTTCTTTTCCTGAAAAGATTATATTACTTTTTTGTATTAACATTTAAACTCGCTATTTGTTAAGCACAAATAGTAGTTTGATTTTGATGAATTTAAAAAAAAAAATCTCACGCCTGGAACCGTTTGTACAGGAAGCTGACATTGCATCTGGTTGTGTGACGGTTACTTACCAGCGATATCTGTCAAGTGGGTTCTCTATACCCTACGATATTCAAAAAAGTGTCATTATCAGCAGAATACCAAGCATAAAATCAAAGACATATGCTGTATTATTACCTTTCAGGCTTCAAGTAAGTGAAAAATATTTTGATTTTAAAATTTTCCACCGTTACTTTTATAATTGGATTGAATTACTCTTTGTGATTAATGCGTAATTGTTAGATTTATGTTGAAGTTCTATTGGAGATATATTCCTCCTATCATTGACTGGCGAGATTGATCGACAAATTGATAAAAGGGTTACGAAATAGGGAATAAGTAGGTATAAGGATGTGTAACACAGAGTTTACAAGATCATATATTATAGATAAACCAGTGTGAATTTTTCTCTCTTAGATATTGAGTGATTATGTTTTCCATTTATTATCCACAAGTGGGTATCCTTTGTAAATTTTGAATAAATGCAAACTCTTAATTGACCAACTTGGCCTAGTGACTTGAAATGTCTTTTAATTTACTATTTACCTATGATTGGGGAGATTACATGTTCTATTGATAATACCTGCTTTAGTAGCACTTTCACTTCTTTAAGTCAAAAATAACTTTCCTTAATTTTCTTTTTTACTATAATCAAAGAAATCTGTCAAAGATAAAAGATTTTGTTTTATTGGGGAAAGACAGAATTTACTTTTTGGTGTCCGAGGAAAAATCCCAGAGGAAATATAATGTTCAAGTGTAAAAGAAGAAGGCTGCAGCGAAATCTTTGGTGTATGTGCATGAGAAAAACCAATTTTTTAATATTATAAAATATTACGAGTATTTCTCAAGTATGATTTTGTTTCTTTATTTAAGGTACAACTAAAGATGGATTCATTGTCTTTAAATATTTTCATCTATGGATTTATAAATGTATAACTACTTATCATGATAGATTCACTTGTATGAAATTCAAGTAAAACATAATTCATTTTCTCTCACTTAACGTGAAAACTCTTGGTTTTGTACATATTTCGGGCTGCGGACGTAACGTTGTATAAAGTACTGTATTGGTAGTGTCCTTAGAATTGATAAAAATAATTTTAATGAAAGTAATTGACAAAAATAATATTTTAATGTCCTGTAACATTATAAATAATGCATATGTTTTTTCCAAATTGGAGCAGTTCTATTTCTTTTATGAAAGTATTTACTTTATACAATTAAGTGAAACATGTACTATTAAATTACTACGAATAAAGAAAGTTGTTTACTTTTCGATAATTTAAAAAGGATATAGGTATTATATTTTCATTCTTGTTATAATTAACGACATCCTATTCTTTAATAATAACGCTCAGAAAATTTTCTTCTTAGGTATGGTTGATGGTGTTTTTTATTCTGATCGCTTTCTTGTTTCTGCTTTATGGAATTGGAAAAATTTACGGAATATTTTATTTAAGAAAACCTTACAAGTTAGATAGAATATTTTGGTACATGATAGGAACAGCGTGTTCTGAAGGTAAGATTTAACTAATTCTCAGAAGTAATTAAAATGGTTTTTTGCGGTACAATAAAAAAATATTGTTATGCATTTCGAATTAAAAGTTTATATAATTTTGAAATACTGAAAAGCTTAAGAAACCAATAAATATTTTTCTGAACTTGATACATTTTTATAGTTAAAAACTACAGAATTACCCATTGGCATCAAGAGGAAAAACTTGTTATAACAGCCATTAAAAAAATTAGTACTACTCTCCGGTTATTGTAGTAACTGAAGAGATGTTCTCGTAGACTTCATTTTACCATTTTGAAGCATGAATAATTTTATCAACCTCTTAGTTTTTAGCTAAGGTGTTTCTCAGCACTTTTAAAAATGAAGCGAGGAGCCAGATCGCACATGCCTTATATAGGACACGCTCATAACTAATTACGCAAACTGATTATACATAATACACGACATTTGGTGATCTCTAACTGCGAAAAAGCATTAAACGAAATGAAAAAAGATGCACCGAGTTGATTAAACAGAAGAATTCACACATATTAATGAAGTTGGACAAACGGCGGCCTCTTGCGGCTGAAAAGGGAAAAACACTATAAAATGAACCTTTTTCAATTTATTTTGCCCTCATTCGATGTTAGAGGTCGTCACTTGTCGAGTGTTTGGTCGAACTTGTCCAGTGTACATTCTTCCGCGCAATCGGTTCGGCATATGTTTTATATAAGTCATGTACAGGCAAAACCACTCGATATGTCTTAAGATGTGGAAATTATTTAATTTTGTTCATTACCGGACACTTTTTCTCATCCTAATTTTGTTTTGCACTTTTACTGTGCTTCTGTTTGTCCAGTTTCATTTATGTGTGTGTGCGTATGTGTGCACATTCTTAAATGGGTGATCGGTCTGGTGTGTGCCCTATGAAATGTATTCTTGTTTCTTTCTCCTAGCTTAGTTTGCTCAATTTCTACGCATTTTTAGCTGTGATAAAGAAATTCATTTATACACAGTTATCTGCATCCAAGTCACTCTAATTTACATTGACTTAGCATTTATTGCTAGATTCTGGCACATAGTTTTAACTTTTGTTATGAGGTATTTGTTATAAAATTATCCTAATTAATATTTTTAATTAAGAAATTCCTCTTTGAAATGAAATATTTTTTTTTCTTATTTTAGGTGGCTGGCTCACTTTTGAAATTCAAGGGACTGCGTCAGTGCTTCTTTTAGGTTTATGGCTCATATTTGTGCTCGTCATGCAAACCAGCTATACGGGAACACTTATGTCTGTTCTTACTTTTCCATCCTACGAGCCTGCTATAGATACTCTTTCAGATTTGGCAAATGCTGTTGTTGAAAAGGGCTATAAATGTGGATGTCTGAAAGGAACTATAAACTGCGATACTTTGGTGGTAATTATTTTACATGAGATTTATTCTGTTATCTCCCTTTAAGTAGCTGTGTATTTCCTAACACTTGATTTCAGAAGATTTTTATTTAAATAATGACGAATCACACTTCCTTTAACTTATTTGTCACATTTAGACGACACTTCATATTTCAAGACTTAAGATGTCTACAGTCATTTTGACAGTTTTTAATATACTACCGAAGGGTTACTTTTTTATGGTTTCAGGATTCTAAAATTTTATAACTTTTCTTAATTTTGCGTAAAATAACCACATACATTTGCAAAATGCATATTGGGGAAAAATAAGCCTTATACCTGTCATGAATGAAGGCTGTTAATTTGACTAATAGAAAATTAATGGAGAACTTGCATAAAAATCCTTCGTCCCCCGTCTTGTTTAATCTTCCTACAAAATGTGGCGTCATTTTCGCAAATAGATCGAGCTACAAAACACTGTGACCACTCTCAGTTTCATTATGACCACCCGGTACTTCCTCTGGTTGATGAATTTAATCAAAAATTAAACAAAAAGCAGAAATTCTCATATGAGAACCACATGTAAAAATTACTGGGTCAAATTATCCAGCCCGTTGCGTTTTCGAGTTGGCGTGTTCACAAACACGCAGACATAATTCCTAAAATGGTTTCACGAACTTAGGGAGGTGTGAAATGTCAATATACATCAAAATATCGAGATCGAACATTTTGACAATTGTCACACTTCCTCTGAATGTAGTTTTATTAATCTTTCTTGATTGTATTACGCAGATTGTGAAAAACTGCAACCCGCTGGATATTTGAAGCCTCGCAACATTCATTGATATCAAATAAGAAAAAAACTAGATATTACTGCACACATTGTATTTTCTTTGTTGCATGACCGATTTCTCACAATTTTTTAACAAGAATATTTGAGAATATTAAGCCATGCACTCTATTGCGTTTGGTTTGGACCGTTACGGTTTACTGTTTAACTCATGAGGGATAATGAAATAAGAAACTAGTGCTTAAACCCGATCCCAATAGGCTACTAACATCCATGCCAGCGGGATTAGAACCCGTGAACTCAATGCCGAAGTGCAACGCTCTACCATTTGGCGATCATTCGGCTCCATTTGTTTAAAAATTTACTTTTAATAAAGATTAACGCGTAGTATAGATAGGTACGGAAACAATCGACGCTCTTATATGTTTCAATAATGGAGATCAAGATAATCGCAAAAGCCATCTACAAATATTAATATTTTAAAGTTGCTGCTTCTGTTGTTTAAACTTATAAAGGTTTGGTCTGGAGTGCTACGGTCTACTTTTTGCAACACGAGGGCTAATGAGACCAGGACCTACAGCTTAAAGCCGATTCCGAGCGGTTACGAACATCTATGCCATATGGGATTTGAACCCACGAACTCCGGTACCGAAGGCCAGCACCCTAACCAATCGTTCGGCGATTAAACTTATAAAGGAGATATAAAAAAGAAAATCTAAAGTCAACCGTACACAGTGCTAGATTAAACATATAGATCAGTATTGTCTAACTTCTCTTAGTCCGTGGGCCTCTTTATCTTCTACAAGAATTTTGGAGGGTAAAAATTTAAAAGTCAAATACTGTTATTAATAATTATTATAGAATTATTAATAACAGTATTATTAAATAGTAATTTAAAAGTCAAATACTGTTATTAATAATTATTATAGTTTTTATTACACAGAGAAAAAGCCTGAAAATAAAACTTTCTAAAACATGTAATAAAAATATGTGCAAAGTCTCAATAAAAGTTTTGTGGGCTTAACTCTTGGACAATTTCAGTTTAAGACTCCTCTACGTATTGTTATTTTAAGTCTAATTAGGAGCAAAAAATTTAGAGGAATTGAAAGTCAAATATTTTTTATTGTGTTCGTGGGTATGCCGTCGATTTCTTTTATTTGAACAAATCCTGTGAGTTATGTAATAACTTTTGTTATTTTTTAATCTTATACCTTGTTTTTGGTTAAAGAACGAGTCCGTTTCCGAGAGTTGCCTGCGCAAGTGTTGAAATATACACCGATCGGACTGCTTTATTTTTGGTATTTGCTTGTGGCAAAGTCTTATGGTTTCTGCGTCCTTACGTTGTATGCAGCTCCATACATAAAATGCATATCGGTCTTTTTGGTATTCCAATATTGCTTCATATATCGAGAAGAATAGCAGCTGAGTAACAATGCGAGTAAAGAATACGCTCCCTTGTGATTTGCCGTTTGCTTTCCAACCCCACATTGTATTGGAAAACCTATTTGTTTTGGCGGTCTATCCTCCCTAAAAGTTGCAATCATTAATGTTTTATTCCTGTATATACGTTTCAACAGGATAAATACAATGTGAAGCAGCAAATTTAACTTATTCCGTTATCAAATATTATAAAATTTATTTGTATTTCTAAAAATAATGACAAAGTTTCGAAAATCCTAAAGACTAGTATTCAAAATGAAGAAAATTTCTTGATTTGTTCGATTATCGTCAAAGTAACTGGACAAATTTTGTAGGAAGAAAGACATCAGATTTCTCTGAAAACCATACAAAATGTGTATTATTTATAGCTAAAAGGTTGCAAACTGTTTTAAATATCAACGGTTTTCTTACCCCATGTTAGCATGGTACTATGTTTTATAAGTGTTTCCCAATCAATTTTGCTCAACCTCTGTAAAGAAATGTAATTAGTAGTGTCTATTATTTTTTTCTGTTCCTCCAAACTACGCGCCCTAGTTATACGTCTCATTTGTCTAATGATTAATTCGATACTGATAACAGGCCGTAAAACACTTTTGAATTTTACACAGTTCTGTAACCTAACAATATACTGTATTCTAATGTTCATTGTATTAGTTAAATATGAATTAAAAATTGTTTTTATCTCTTTCCTAAAAGGACTTGAAAGGAGATCTGAAACCTATAGCAGATAGTTTAAACTCAGATAAAAAAAACTTTGTGCGTTCAGTGCCAGCGGGACTGAATAAAGTTCTGGATGGAAAATTTGCTTTTCTCGCTCAACAGATTGGTTCTATTTACCACGCCCAACTTATGCCCGATCCTTATTTTTATATGAGTGACGAAGGTCTGGATATTGAATTATTTTCACTAGCAGTAAGAAGGGGATTGCCTTATTTAAAAGATATAGATAACATGTGAGTATCATATTTTTTATATTAGCTTTACGTACCACGCCCAACTTATGCTCGTATCTTGCTTTTTATTAACTGATGGAGGTTAGTATAATGAATTATTTTCACTAGGGGTAAGAAGTGAACTGACTTATTTAAAAGAAATTGATAACATGTATCACACATTTTTTATATGTGATAAAACGCAAGTTTTGCCAAGTAAAATAATAATAATAAATAAAATTTTATATTAATCCTTCAGTACTGTGTGTTTCAGAAGTAAAGTTCAGCTAATTCAAGTAAAGGAACAAATCGGTGGTTCTATGGATAGGTATTTACATTCAAGGTACATGAGTTTCTGAGTAACATTTAGGTAATAAGTAACATTAAAGATTTATATCACTTAAAGTGCGTGTGTGTATGTATGAATATAAACGTTGAAGAGCCAAGACGTTATGACAACTTTTGAAGTTAAGAATTAGCCAAGTAAATTTACTGAAATTTACTTGGCTATTTTGTGAAATAAATTCTATCTTACGAAAAACGCGCTTACATTCTCAGTTTGAATTGAAGTGTCGGGGATTTGTATATTTAGGGAATACTGAAAAAGAAAATACATATTTTTGATCATCCTATATCATAGATAACTAGAAATTATTTGTAAATTTTTTATAACATTCATACGACTATTATAAATGTTTATAGGATTTTTTTAGAAACCCGGGTCATATATTAAAAAAAATGAAAAAGTTCAAAGAACCTTTCCAAATTTTTTATACGAGTTTTTTTCTTATAATTTCAAAAGTTTATATCAACAGCTTACAAAACTTAGAGAATCCAATTTTTTTTTTTTTTTGAAAAAAAAACACATCAAAGTGATTAAACATAACCCTATTTCAATGATGTGTAAATTTTAGTTATTTATAATCGAAGGAAAAATCTATGTGGTCACACTTTTCACTCCAAAGATGAAATTAACGAGACTAAAAAGTATATTTTGATCAGATCTCAAGAAATGGATAGCTTGAGGCTTTTAAACTTTGGAAAATTCAACTACGAAAGTGAAATAGATGTTAGAGGGATTTACTTTGAACACTACTAAGATTTAGTAAGTTTAATTTGTACTATTTAGTTGTATGTAAAAAATTTAAGAGTGATCTTTGAACCTGGTCAAACAAGGACTGCTGCAGATTTGGCGCAGTAAGGAGTATTTTTTATCTTCATTCGGTACACTTCTTCTATGCTGACCTCCTAGAAGACTTTTGAACCCACAAATTTATCCTGCATGTACTTTGCTCCTACATACGATAGGATACAGGGATAACACCTCGGTGAATATCACACATAAGATGTTAGTCAAATATGCTTAACATAAGGTCTTTCCAGTTTCACAAAAGATTGACTTGCACATGAATGCAATGATGCATTATAATTATCTTTCAGTAAATCATTTAGTGATAATTATGATACGCATTATGTATCAGACACCACTAAAATTAGTTTCTTGTCTATTTAGAGAAGATTCATTAACAGGCGATATTCTGACTTTCGAGATTATAAGTCTTCATTGTAGTTTTGTAATAAGAATGTAATGGTGTAAATTAAGTTTAAGGAAATACAAGCAAAGAAAGCTAAGTTGATCAATTGTAGTAAAAAAAAATATTGTAGAAGCTGTGTCAATACAGTAATTAAAACAGCTATCAACATATGCTACAGTTACCTACTGTTTATAGCATTCCATTTTCGTAGGAATTTGAAGCAGAGGAATTTTTTAAACCTATTAATGTTAATTCTTAGAATTCAAAGTACCATTATGAAACATCGAATTCTGAACAATATTGAAGTCAAAGCATGAATAATTTACACTAGAAAGACAAAAAATAATTCAATGAATAGAAGAAAGAAATATAAGAATTACAAAATGAGAAAAAAGTTTCAAAAAATGTCTCTTTTGCTGTTCCTGGTTGAAAAGTACTAATTGGAGATAAAACGATTTGATGGATTCACAGCACTTCAAGTTCTTAAAAAAAGGGGGGGGGGTATTTATATTTAAAGCAATTTAACGAGTTGGTGGCATATTTCGGGGTAGCTCTAAATCGGTATTTGTGTGTTAAAAGCGTTAAAAACGTTAATATAAGATCTATTTTTATGACTTATTTTCAGTGTACATTGTTTCTAAGTCTCTAAAATCCCTGATGTATCTAAGTAGTGGATGAATTTCCTTGAGCCAGGGTATCCTCTAATTTATGTTTAATGAATATGAAACAGTTTTAATTAGTTACGATTTGAATACGATATTAATGGAATTTTATTTTAATAGGATTTTGAGGCTTCTAGAAGCTGGACTGATTGCAAAATGGAGAGATGATATTATATCTTTAAACAACATGAAATTCGATACAAGAAGAGAAGTGACAACAATAAACCCACTATCTTTAGAGCAATTAACAGGTGCCATATATATGTTCTCTTACGGCATACTTTTCTCGTTCGTTGCTTTACTGTACGAGTGCATTAGCGGAAAATGCTTCAATAAATCGAACATTTAAATAAAGTAGTCTCGCAAAATATACCATGACACTATTTAAGTTAACATACATCATAGGGATATATTATGAACTCAATGATGACCTTTTTTCTGTAAGAAAAAAGGTGATCTTCATTGAGTATGCATTTCGTATTAAGTAGCACACATATTTAAGCGGCTTAAAACATTGAAAGCTGGCTTCTTTTTTTAGTTTTAAGATTAATTAATTCTACTTCAGCTCTCAACATGTTTGGTACACACTAATAGCATTTATTTTCACGTCGATGCAGCATGCTATGGATTCTGTTACATTCAAATGTTTAAGTAACTTCATCAGCATTCATTTACACACAGAATTTATATTTTAAATGAAAAATTGGAAATCATTAGTTTATAAATAAATAATCTTCTTTCGCTACCCACCGAGAGTTAAATTTTCAAGACGGAGTAAACATGAGCAAATAAGTCAATATTTTAACGTTTGCCGTTCACAGTATTATTGTATAGTATAAAATCATACTCCAGTGGATTACGCTTAATGTGATCAGTTTGGGACACCGTGATTTTGATAACAGTAACCAATTGGTAAAAATAAACGATATGCAAAATTAGATAAAATTATCCCCCTCCCATTTAATTCGCACCTTATATTTATGTACCGTATATTATCGTTTAACACATGAGGATTGTATACATAATTAAATAAAATGATCATTTGTTGACTGTCTACAATTTTTTCTAAGAAGCTCATTGATAAATTGTTCGTAATCATAACGTTTTTTAAAGTCATCGGAGCGGTGTTGTACTCCACTTTCAATGCATTTCTCATTTCAGCACTTAAAGAGGTATCTTGATATCAAGGTTATTCATCTGACTCATCAGTTCCACCATTCGTCTATTTTCCTATGACAATCTAACAGACTTCAGATTCTGATAATGTGGAAGCTACTGGAAAATGTCTCCGTATTTCCATTTTGTTTATTTCTTCTAGTAAGGTCATCACGTGTCCTCAAAATTTTGCACAATAGAGGCTGAGAAATGTTGCGCTGACTCATTTTTGGTAACCTGTCATAACGACATTAAAATTTTGATTTTTCGTTTTAATGTTAAATCATTTCGCTTTCTGGCTTCCATATCGACAAGCTGCCTGTAAGTGAGCAAAATTCCGGGGACGTGTAATTTCCCATTCTTTTGTTCACTTTGACATTTCCCTAGGTGGAAAAGGGAGAATTCTCGGAAATTCAGATAACAGCGAAGGGAAATGAAAGATTGAGTTCCTTCTGAATACATTGTGAATATTCCTTTGCCAGTTAGTTTGGAAACTGATAACATTAAACGTGGTAACGATCACATAAAGCGATAATTTTAACATACAAATGAATAGAGAAATTCGGGACTAAGTGATTTCGATAACAATAAGCGATTGATAACATTAACCGCGATCATGTTAAGCTGAGTCCACTGTAGTATGAATTTTAGTTGCGTCCTTACTACTCCAGATAAATAACAAATTATCGCTATTAAACAGTAAGTACAAATAATATTACCAGTTAACAACGTTCGAAACATCCTCTTATTGCCGCTTGGTGTTTTAAGCAACAGGAAGTATGTAAAACACCAGCTGTCGATTTTTATTAATGCTACTAAACTAGCATTATCATCAATGAAATATGAAAGTAATAACACGATCCATGTAAATCCGAAGTTAAACAATCTATAGCACGAAGCTAATCCAAGGGCGACTGATATAAGGCAATTTGTCGCAACTTCACGAACTACTATAATGCCCTTCCCATTCATTTTCATGTTTACAACAGCCAATAGACAAACAATAAACTGCCCTTCCGTTTGAAACTAAAGCCAGAATTGTCATAATTTGAGAATTTGCCCTACTGCGTGAAATCGCCTTATAGATCAGCCACCATTTTAAGTCAATGCTTGTTTTAAACTTTTAGAAAATGTGGAACACCAGATACTAAATTATTTACATGAATTTACACTGTAAAAACGTAACGTTAGAATGCAATTATATTCGTCAGCGAAGCAGGTAACACCGGTAATCTAATTTACTTGCGTATAACTTGCGTTTTTGTAACAGAAATAGTAATCTGTCACATTTTAAAATAGGAGTAGAGTGTCGAAAACAAGTTTAAAGAAACACAGAAATCTAATATAAAATGAGAAGAACAGCTTTCTTTAGAACATTGAATACTATTGAATTGTGAGTTATATATTTTATGCAATTGGTTACAAAAAATAAAGTACATAAAGCTGATTTAATTAAAATAAATTTAAAAAGAAAAAGTGCGAAACATAATGACATCGGGATGAAAATCTGGCCAGATATACGGTATTTTTTATCCGACCAAATTGGCCTCCGTTGCATACCCAGTCACTAGTAAGACCTCAAACATTCTATTTGACAATTTTATATTACTTGCATAGATTTTGTAATCTGTTATATTTTAAAATGCAGTGTCGAAAACAAGTGTTAAAAAACATTTAGTTTGAATATAGAGAAGAAAAGCTATCTTTACAACATTGAATACAAATTGTGTGTGCTATATATGTCATGCAATTATGACACTTAAAAAAAGAACAGGGAGGCGACATTTAAGGTCATTTCAAATGTATCCAATAGAAGTTTCAAATATTTGCTGCTCGCCATTAAATAAATTTTCGCTCCATGGTATAGCAGATTCTCGTAGTTGTTCAAACATTCAACTTGACAATTTTATACAACTTACGTTTTTGTAGTAGAAATATTAATCTGTCACATTTTAAGTGGTCTCGAAAAAGGTTTTTTAAAAAGGAAAAGGCTTTCTAAGATGTAAGAATTGTAATTATTGATTCACACAAGATTTAGATATTAAGTCAAATAGAGATTAACTTTGCAAGGGTTTTAAAGTACTCTGTTTATTCTTGGCAAAACTGGGGGGGGGATAATTCCATTAAAATTTAAACATATTTGAAAACTTTTAAAATTCTCAAACTGGAATCATCAAAATTATTTAACAAATGTTTTGTTTTTCAAATATTTTAATTATAAACCACTTTTTTTAATTTCAAAATACGTGTTCATAGATAACTAAAGGTTAAATTGCTGAATTGATAAGCAAGTAGTATTTTAATACCTTTAACATTTTCAGTAGTATTTTCCACGATTAAAATAAAATTTTTTAAGTCTTATGGACTATTTACTTTATTAAATTTCTTTCGTTCCTTCTAAATTAACAAGAACTGCTTTTCCCCCTACCTCCATTTCTTCAACATTTTAACTATTTACTATTGAGTGTAAGGAAACTCATTCTTCTTATGAACTCATTCTTCTTATTGAAATATGAGTAAGGAAACTCATTCTTCTCATTATTTGTGAATCGGTTATTTTGTACTTAAGAGTATCTCATTTTTATTCAAAAATATTAATTTCTTTCTAAAAATTTATAATATTAAATTTTGAAAATTATATACTTGTGACAGCTAATTCGCACTGAAATAATTTTTAAAAGTTAATAATAAGCTACTAAATGAATTAGTTCTACTCGTTACTAAGAAGCATTCATAATCTAAAATATTCACAATGTCATTATTTATAGTAGCTTTTCACTAAAACTAGACTAAATTTTTGACTGAGTGTACAATAGAATAGACAGTACATACATTTTTTAAAATTTGGAATGAAACAATAAAATAAAATAAAACCTCCATGTTAACAGTGTAGTTAAAATATATATCAATTACCTATAATTAGGATTAACTAAAAAGATATATGAATGATGGCAAATCTAATAATGCAGTATATATGGTCTATTGGGTAGGGCGTTGCTTTCCGGTACCGGAATTCATGGGTCTGGATCCCACTGTTGGCATGGATGTTTGTAGACATTCATAATCAGCTTTAAGACATAGTTTCCTGTCACAATTAGCTTTCGTGTAGGAAAAGAATAGACCATATGCTTTAATTTAAATGTGATGAAGTTCCACTATCATTTGGTGATTTTCGTGAGATTACTAAACACTGTGCAATTAAATCTTTATATTTTGGCATCATTAATACCACTCCACTGTTGTTTTTTAAATTTGCTGTATATCATGCGCTATGCAATTATCAAAATTTAAAAATACCCCTCTATTAGTAAAAATGCTTATGTGTAATCAAATATTGATTATTTCCTATTCTGATGCACAGTGTTATACTTTCTGTGGTTTGACAAATTTCTCAAAAACGGTATTAGATTGTGAAAAAAAAATCTTTCATGTTATATGCAAAGAATGCTGAAGAATTCTTTTGTTCTTCTCTCTAAAAAATGTTTTAAAGAATTCTGTGTTGCATTAAATTTATCAACTAGATACAAACTTATGATTACCATGTAAATTACATCCTTATAAAAGCTAACACTTTTATTTAATCCAGTCCTAAAATATGTAGATATTTCACACGAGTGACATTTTTTATTTCCTTAAACGCGTGCGTGCGCACGCACGCACACACACACACACATATATATATATATATATATATATATATATATATATATATATATATGTATATATGTGTGTGTGTGTGTATGTATTATATATATGTATGGAAACTTTTATTCATTGCATTATTTTTCAAAAACTTATTTTTGGGATTTTAAAAAAATCTAACAAATTTATTATAGCGGAACATGTATTACTTGTTTCGTCATTGTTCTTAAAATTCACCCTTTTACTGACGAAAATATTCAATTGCTTCGCTATATTTTACAATTCTCGGAAATTTCTCAATAAGAATTCCAATACTTTCTCTTGTTAAAATATTTTTCTTTTTTTAATTGTGGTTCTGCTACTTTTGTAGCTTAATATTCAAAAAGTGCATTTAATTTGCAGTGAAATGAAAGAGTAACTAAGTCGCTGAAAAAGTTATATGCCTTTCTGGATATTCAATTTTTATTTTGAGTATAGGTCAGTGCAGTTTTTTCACCTCTTTATCGTTGACATATGTATGTAATTAAAAACTGAAACTTTCCATAATTCTTCAATAACTTTTAACTTATAATTTTCGAATTTGCATCCCTTGAATATAATTCAACATCATGTAAATCTTATGTATTTTCAATACAGGAAAAAAGGAAAATCAGTCTTTTCTCATTTTGAACACATACATTCTAGAGCCAAAATATGATCTAAGGATGCTTTTTAAAAGAAAAAAAAAAGATTTAGTAGTATTTGATCTTTTAATGTAGAAATGAAAAAGAAAAATAGGGATTTTGGGACAAGCAAATACACTTTGCTAGTCACAAAACCCTAATATAACTACATTGAAATTATTACTTCACTATGACTATTCTGAGCACATCGACACAAAGAATGTATCTCAGTGTCACCATAAAAATGCACTCCATTGTTAGGCACTTGTAAATAGAAAATCTTCAGATAACTGACTACCTGTGTGTGGTGTGTATACTTTGCTTACACGAAAGAAGGAAGAGGGTGTGTGTGTGTGGGGGGGGGGTTACTCTCTACACATGACCCATAGATCTCCAGCACGAAGTAAAAGAGCCTCTTTAGAATAAATAAACTATCCCCTGATTTCCTTGGTCTTAGAAACCAGCTTTTAGTGTCCACTTACGTTTCCTGGAAAGTGAGCCCCAGATGAGAGCCATGTTTAAAAGTAATGGATATATTGGGTGAAAAAGAAAGTAAATGGGAACATGCTCATGCCGTGCTGTTATGCAAAGAGGTGGCTGCATCAGAAGGCACTAAGAAGACAACAAACATTAAAATATTAACGCTGTGGAATTTCAAAGACACTTCAAAGTTTTGCATGATACTAAAATTTACCATATGGCCTTGAACGGGAAATAGAATAGTTTGAGAACTGCATCATAATTAGACGTTATGCTCATATCTAATATTTTAGTATTTGTATACATAAAAAAATCTTCTACTGCCTTCCGTATATTACAATAGAAATTGTTTTGGCATATTCATTGTCTAAATACAAAATAAATAAATAAAATAACTATCTTTAGGTTTAAAATCGACTCTTCCAAAAAGCCGTATGAAACGTTGTACTTAAATCATTCATAGTTTCTGACAAATCCTCTTTATTCAAATTATAAAAACAAATTATTAACGAACAACTGTACTTCATAACTAAAGGTTGGAATTATGTGCAGCATAGGAAATTTTATCTTTATGTATCCCTGAAACGAAGTTGACAAGGTTAGAAATTTGTTTAGTTACTAAATTTTTTTTAAATATTAATTTAATGTATTCTTGTTATGCAAAAATCCGATACTACCCCATTTATTCAATTAAAATTCAATGTAAAAACGCACGAACAGATTAAGAATTAAACTATTTTTGGGAGATTTCATATCCGGAACGAGCGAATATTTAAAATATAAATTTTAGTACTTAATAAAATTATTTTACCTTAGTTAAGCTTATAACATATATTTTATCAATAGCTTCAACTCAAGACAATTAACGACAGATCAGGCTTTATGGCAGCAGTAACCGGATAATACTTGTTTAGAAATATATTTGTCATTTTTTAATTCTATGAGATGACTTATCATTCGCTATAGTTTAAAATACTTTTTTCCAGTCTTACTGATATGTTTTGAAATTAGTATATTAATCGCGTTTTTTTTTTTAAAATATATTTTGTCATAAAGTAATTATTTTATTTATTTTGCCGAAATATTGAAAATATAGGAATACATGAAGAGCTTAAATGCCAAGAGTCTAGTATTTGTATAAATAAATAAATGATCACCTTAGCTATTTATTTTATTTTTGAAAATTTCCTACCATAGACCTAAAAATATTTGTAGTAAAGAACTTTTATCTATCACATACATACAACAGAAAAAAAAATAACAGGAGTCGACTAGTATAAATCAGAAACAGAATTGTAAACTATTTAGGAGGAAGTAATTCGTTCATGTTCATAAAATATGTTAAAGCTACGTTTAGTGTTCTAATACTGTTTCTCTTTAATATAAAATCATAATTGTACGCAGATGATATATAAAATATTAGAGATCTAGAAAAAGCCCACTCAGCTGCTTTAACAGCGGTTTCGGGGGTTCGGAATAAGAAGGCTCAGACGTGTATAGGGTTAACATAATAAAAAGTGACGATTTGTTTATGTGTGGTTTAAAACAATATTCTTTCAACATAAAACATGCAATATTGCAAATAAAATTTTCTAAATGTATGTTTGAATTTTTTATGCCATTTAGTTTTTAATTGGTTTAAAGCTTTTTGTTTCTTAAATCATTCTACTTAACCAATTAAATAATTGCATATCTAGATCAGCATTTTTTATTTTTACCATGCCACTAGAAAAGGTTAGATAATATCCATTTATTTTCTTGCCTATGCATGAAAAATTGAATTCAGAACTTATCACTGAAAATATTAATTTCAAAAATTCAGGTCTTTCTTTTTGGCTGCATGGGACTTAAGAGTGAGACCTATTGCTTGAAGTTGATATCGAAGGGTTACGAACAACAGTAGTAGAATTCGAACCCATGAATTACAGAATCGAAATTACCACACTACCTACTCAACCATCGATCGTTCAGGCTTTTGTATAATATTTTAAATTTCATGAATTACTGTTGCTACAATATTATTATTACTAACCAGTGATAATTATCTCACTAAAAGTGTGAAGTAGTTATAAAATTTTCAGTCATGTCGGACGCTAGATAACCAACTTTTACGATGTGTTGTTCTCTTACTCAAAAATAGTTTTCTAGCTGTGGTTATTAATATCATGTTGAAAATCATGGAAATTCCATATGAACTAGCATTTACAATTAAAATTTCTCATTTATCCAATTAATATAACAGAAAAGAAACCACTAATAGTCTCCTTTTATGAACGTCATGCCAAAAGTCCTATAAAACAGCTTTCTATTATAGTTTAGAAAGAACTGGCGACTATTTAAAACCTACACAATGACAATAATGAGACACTTTTCTACCTCGCTTTCAAGTTAGTGTGGTCTAACAAAATATAAATATAGTATTTGAAATTCAGTTTTTTATATACATATGAAATTAAAATGTTAACTATGAAAGTACTTACCAATGTATTATATCTCACACAAAATCTAGACCTTAACTTTAGATTTTTCTCAGGATTGTTGTAATGTTCCTTTGTTAATAAATACTGAATTTATCCGAGCATAATTTTATCACGGTATGCTAGAAATTGTTTTGTATATTCATACATAGAGGCAATAAATGCCTAGCCAATAATTACTGCAATTTTTTTTTACAGAAATATATAAATTATATATTGCATTTAAAGTCAGCCTTGTTTGATTTGTTATATTGAACAAGGCCATGGTCAAATGGTATGTTATATAAAGAGAGAAAATAAGGTTAGACCTGTTGTAACATTAAATTTTCCGTATCCATAAACCATTTTTTAACTTCAACCTTGGCCAGATTTTATCCATTTTACAAGAAGCCCAATAGATATTTTAATTAAATAATTTCCTAATTACGATAAATAGCCTAAACCAGGGGTAGGCAACGCGGCGCCCCCGATCGATTTTTAATGCGCCCTCGCTGGACTAGTTTAAATGTATGATAGCCAGAGCAATTTACTTACTCTTGTCAAACGGCGATATACAGCAAGTAGTTAGTTGAGTTTAGGATTGTGCATAGATTAGCAGTTTGCTAACCTTGAGCGTTTTTAATAACACGCACGTATTTTTTGTTAGTGTGTGATCGTATTTCGAATAGACCACGCGTAGACCGTGCATTTTAAACTACCAAGTAATCCGAAATAATTATTTTCTTTCAAAACCCTTCATGGATAAATGTAAAAGAAAAAGAACATATTATTTTAACGATGAATGGGAACATCTATATTGTTTCGTTGATTACAAAGTGAAGTGTGTTTGGTGTGTAATAATAGTGTTGCGATTCCCAAGAAAAGTAATATTGAACGACATTTTAAGACCGTTCATACCAATTTTGATAGTGACTATCCAATGAACTCTGAAATTAAAAGAAAAAAAAATTATTTCTTTAAAATCTTCAATAACTAACCAGCAAAGTGTTTTTTTACAAAACCACTGCAACAACATAAAGCAGCAACGATCGCGTCATATAAAATATCGCATTTGCTAGCTAAGAATAAAAAACCATTTACAGATGGAGAATTTGTGAAAGAAGCCATGTTAGAAGCTGTTGATTCACTTTTTGAAGAATTTAAAAATAAAAAAGGAATAGTTTCAGCTATAAACACATTGCAATTATCAGCACGAACTGTTACTAGAAGAATTGAAGTAATTGCGGAGAATTTGGAGGCAGAATTAGCAAATGATATTGAGAATTGTATTTTCTTTTCGCTACAGATAGATGAATCGACAGACGTGACAAATATATCACAATTAGTAATTTGCGTGAAGATGGTATTTTCTGATTTTACAACAAAAGAAGAATTCCTTAAAGTTCTGCCATTAAAGGGAAGCACCAGAGGAGAAGATGTCTTTTTCACTTTTAAAAAGTATATAACAGATGTAAAATTACCTGTACAAAAGTTATCGCCAATTACAACAGACAGGTCACTAGCGATGACTGGTAAGAAAAAATAATTTATTGCCTTATGTAGACAGGATTCCTTATTCCCTGAATTTATTTCTTATCATTGCCTCATACATCAGGAAATGTTATGCGCAAAAAAAATCGGTTTTCAACACGTATTTACGATAGTAACAAAAATTATTTATTCCATAAGATCGGAAGCTATGCAACACAGATTGTTTAAATTACTTTTAGAAGATGAGGACGTTCTCACAGATCTTCTTTTACATACTGAAGTGAGGTGGCTGAGCAGAGGTAAAATACTTTAGCGGTTTATCTTGCTTTTGCCACAAATAAAAGAATTTATTGCATCAAGAGGCGAATTTTGCGAGCAATTAGAAAATAAGGATTGGCTAATCGACCTCGGATTTCTGACAGATATAACGGCAAAGTTGAATGAATTAAATTTAAAAATATAAGGAAAAATCAGCATATCGCTGACATGATTAGTGCAGTAAATGCATTCAAATGCAAGTTAGTGTTGTTGAAATCCCATCTATTGAAAAATTCATTATCACATTTCCCAAATATAAAATATACTGTTGAGAGTTTAAATCTGAAAAATGGAAATTTTATTGCTTCATCATATTTAGAAATTATAGGTAAGCTAATAGAAGATTTTGCAGCATTAGAACCCGTTCTAAGATTTTTCATAAATCCATTCAATGTTGCTGAAGATGATGTCCTTGAAATAGTTTCAGTGTATTTCGAGCTTCATGATATCGAAGACCTAGAATTAGAAATAATGAACTTGCAAAGTGATATTATTTTAAAAGCGCATATTAATGATAAAATGTTTTGGAACTTAGTCGATGAAAATAAGTATCCTATTTTAAGGAAATGTGCGCTAAAAATTTATTCATATTGTGCAACAACATACAATTTCGAGTCTTTGTTCTCAAATATGAAATATTTGAAATCAAAATATCTAACAAAGCTTAATGACTCACATTTAGATAATCACATTTAGATAATTGTTTAAGGACCGGGAACTCTAAATATATCCCCAATTATAAGAAAGTAGCTGAAAATATGGATACCCAAGTTTCACACTGAATTTTATGTATCATTATGTATGACACCAACAAAATAAAGTTATAAAAAATCTGTTTTTTGTATGCCTATTTATACCTGTTGATTATCTGTAAAATATGCGCCCTCTGTGATTTTCAAATTTAGTATTGAGCCCTTAAGGACAAACAGGTTGCCGACCCCTGGCCTAAATCTTCGACGCCTAGTTCAAATATGCATCTGTGAAAAATAGATTTGGAAGTTACGTTATGAATTCTCCCAATTTACAAATTATTGTGTGTAAATAAAGACAGACACAAAAAAATACATATTTTTGGTACGAAAAACAAAGAAAATACAAAGCAATCAAGATGAATATACAGAAAATTGTTTGCATGCCTTATATCTTCAGTATTATTTTTAAATCTTCAACCTATACCGTAATTGATTTCTTTCACGTTTAAAATTCAAAGACGTTTTCTGAATTTATGTACTGACTTCTTATTGAAAAAAACTTTCCTTCTATGGAAAAAATGATAATTTCGAATTTTGATCTACGCAATCAGTTTCAGCTCGTTGTGCCTAACGAGCATAACTAAATTAAATTACTTTCCATTTCGAATCCAAGATACGACACAGTTATGTTCTACGATTTCCATATGTTCTCAATAAGATTTTAAAAAGTGAGATTGCAATTATTCATTTGATTTATAACAGAAATGATGCTTGCATGTAATACTAATTATATGGTAATGTTTGTCCGTGGTTATTGTTACGTCCTTGGTAAAGAAAACATGTCATCTTTCCACGAAGCGTTCAGCTCCGTTGCAAGCGTGTTTTGT
Source organism: Pardosa pseudoannulata (assembly GCA_032207245.1). NCBI lineage: Eukaryota > Metazoa > Arthropoda > Arachnida > Araneae > Lycosidae > Pardosa > Pardosa pseudoannulata. Next base: position 120,012,696 of record CM063503.1, read on the forward strand.
TCTTTGTAAAAAACAGAAAAACAAACGTACACAACTGTTTCGCCGCTACGTCAGAGTTGTATTATCAATGACAGGAGGTCGATGGCTGAAATGGGATTAAGACGAACACAAAGTAAAATTTGAACTAGGGTAGCACTATGGCAGTATTTGAAGGGGAAAAACACGTTACTTTTGCACAATTATATATAACAGTTCGTCAACTGTTGAAGTGAAATACCTACGCCCTGATAAGTAAAAAAAACTGTAATCGACTATAAGAATGACAGAAATGGAAAAAAATTCAGAGCAGCAAACTTTAGGTCGCCGGTGAATAAAAAGTGTTACATACAATAAAATAAATTCTAAAAATGCGTATTACTGAACAAGAGTTTTAAAGACACAACGATGTGCTCAACTAGAGAACAAAGGTATCGCAAGACACGGAAAACAGAATTAATTTAAAAGCCATAAACTAAAGAGATAAAGCAAAAATTAGAAAAAAAATAGCGAAAAGTACGAGGTTACTTTTCTATTCTCTTTAAGGGTGGAAGGTATTCTAAGAGGTACTCTAGACCTTAAGCAGAAGAGCAAATTCCAGGTTAATAAAGATAAATGAAATGTAGCACAGGATTATCAATTTTGGAAACATTTCTGCAAAACACCCAGAAGTTTTTTTTAAAAATTTCTGTAAATAATAGCCTAATATTCTGATAAACTTGAGTTTTCCGATTTGTGGTAAATTCCGCCAATCCCACAGAAAGGAGTCTATGTGATCACCGGTCCAATAAAAGCCTTATATAATAGCTCTTACTTCACTGACAAGCAAACTGAACTTTAAAGTAAATAAGAAAGGTAGCTTTGGGCAACCTATCATTTCCGCATTAATGAGAGGGGAAAAATTAACAGCTTAAATATGCCACTCCAAGTAATTTTAAAGATAAATAAATACGCTTTAAGATTAGAAAACTGCTTGCTTCAAGCGCCGGACAAATTCACAGTAAAATTACTAACAATAGTTTAAAAAAATGAAAGTAGGGGAAAATATTCAAAATGATTTCTAAATATAAGCTGATGGCACAATTAACTAATGGAAAACTTCTTAGAGCCAAGATGGGGGAGGGAGAACCACTACCAAAATTTAAAAGCAGTGCAAATATCAAACTAATGATTACATTACAACGATAATAGCGTTTAATAGTATGCATAAATTCAAAACGAATTATGCTAATGAGAGAAAATGACCCTGAAATCAAACTTTTTGATAAAAATCTGCCTACTTATTTTAGAGAAAAGGATAAAATACCAAAGGTTTATAATTTTAATTTTACTCCTGGTGAATAAAAAGTTTTCCAAAAAATTGGATCAATTATTATTGAAAGAAACAATCCACGGCAACAGCCCTCAGATGATCGATTTCAGTGCTAAGTCAATCGAAATAAAAAAAAATTATCCAAAGTTCAATGAACAAAAAGTATTAAAATCAACATATAATTGACCAGGAGGATGATGAGGGTATTTTCAAGATGAGGGTATTTTGTTTAAAATTTTACCATTTGAAAGGGAAATATTTCTCTCTCTCACTCAGGTTCAAATTTTAGAAAAGATTTTCGTTTCTTGTCCTTTGGGTTTCTTTCCAAGATAACTCAACTACCAACAGGAAAATACCTGATCTTTACCATTTGAGTAGTCTTAGGTTCTAGATCTTCGTTTCTCGTAAATAGAAACTATTCCTAGTATTTCTAGTATTTCGTTAAACAGCTCCGAGTTCAATCCTTTGAAGAACTACCATAGTTAAAGTTCTGAGCATAAAGCTGATCTAAGAAAATCAAAGCTAGAACAAGTTTGATATCTTATGAACAAAATTTTAAAATACAGAATATTCTTGATTAGGAGGAAAAGATAAAATTTTACGAGAAAAAGAAACTACAAATAGTTTTGGCAAAGATAGTAGGAGACTGAAAAACATCAAAAATATGAGTAAGTACATTCAGAAAGACAATTGTAGTATTTATTTTATTTTCAAAAACAAACTGGTTGAAGAATCGATATAATTCATGACAGAAGAAATGATTGATATAAAGCATTGTGGACCATCAAAGTAAAAACAGTCCAGCATGTAACTATTATAGAAATGAAACTAGTTTCAAGCAATTTCAAAATAAAGGATACGAGTATAAATATCACTCATCAGAGGATTACCTATAGCAATGTAATTAGTATTTGATTGGTTTTGGGTTTTTTTGGTTTGTTTTGGAGTGCTACGGTCTACTTTTTGCAACACGAGGGCTAATGAGACCGGGACCTACAGCTTAAAGCCGATTCCGAACGGCTACGAACATCCATGCCACAGTGGGATTCGAACCCACGAACTCTGGTACCGAAGGCCAGCACACTAATCAATCGGCCATCGTTCGGCTTAGTATTTGATTGAAACGACCATTATAATAAACATAAGCGATCTAGTTTAGGCAAACTCATCAATTTCAAAATACGAAATATTCACGTAGGCTGTTGACAAACCAATCTAATCCACAACTTAATGACCACATTACTAAATAAAGACTTTACGCCAAAAGAAATTATCAAAAGAAAGAAATTACGTTACAAAATTAACCTACCTGTGCGGCTCAAACTTACGAAATGTTTTAACGAAATCAAATAAATTAAATAAAGTAGTAAAATACTCAAAAGAGGAGAGAAAACAGAAATCAGGTGCTTCATGAAGTTATAAAAAAAGTATTGCAATTACAAACAGTGGACTAAGATAAATATCTTAGAAGAATAATACCAGGCCCAGTAAGAGAAAAGTAATCAAATACCAATTATTATGGGAGATAATAAATGGTAGATTTACTTAAGTTTATTGTGCGAATTTAACCTCAATAAGGAGTCTTACCAATAAGTTTTTGTTAATTTTCGAGATAAGTGGATATGTCGATGAGCCTTGCTAGTAATGGTAATAGCTAAATTTTGAGTCAAAATGTAAATTTTTGGCTTGCATTCTAGAAGAACTATTGAAATTACGTTTCAAAATTAACAATCAGGGTTAAAATGAGATTCAATAGAATGTTTAAATATCAAGTAAAAAGCTCAACTATGAAAGACCGTTCAATCAGAACAATTAACTTATGGAGAGAAAAAAAAGTCTACAAGCTATAGCAAAATTGTAAGAATTCATATCAAAGATGATCTTCATTTTAATAAAACGCAAAATAGTCAACAACAAGACTTACTGAACACCAGTAAAGTACTAGAATTAGGGGTATTCGAATGATTACGAAGATCAGAATCCTTGCTGCAAAACTTGCTTCGAAGAAACCAGAAGGAAACTTAGCAGAAATCCTTTTCCGGCAAATCAAAATTTTGTCAGAGTTCAAGAAACTATTCTCCCTCGAATATTCCTTATAACTAGAAATAGTTTATCAACTTTTGTCCGTTCTTTTATTTCTTTAACTTTCGGTCTTAATTTTTTTTTCACTTTTCCTCCACTGAAGGCAGTTACGCGTCTCACCTTAATAAAATTTATTTGTATGTGAAATTGCTTCAGCATAATATTCTAAGACTGATTTTCTGTCTCGTCGCTTAGTCTGAATTTTCAGCCATCGAGTTCTTCGCAATGATATTTCAACTTCCTTGTAGCTGCAAAACAGAGATCTGACTTTAAGTCTTTCTGCTTGGGATTTACTTATGTTGGCTTTATCCTGACGAAGGATTACCTTCTTGTATAAATGTGTAGACCTAACTTTAAAATATTGAGTGGTAATAGTTTGGTGCTCATTGTTGGCGATCGTCATCCACAGAACTTATCAAACGATGAGTTGTTGCTCGTTTCCTAGTTTTTTTACGAGAATATTAGTCAGATGATATCTTTATATCGTACTGGCTGCACAACTCTAGACATTATGTGGTTTTATCCAAATACATCCCCCCCCCCATTCTTATGTTGTCTTGATCTGAATGTTAATTCGCATATTCATGAAAATGTTTATCTTATAAGTGCTTTCTCTGTTAGAAGTTCCAATAGTATTAACAGATGTTTGGCGTAATGGAAAAAATATTTTCAATTTGTTCTTCTAGGAAGGTAACGCCTGTAAAAGAGAGAAAAATTATGTTACAAAATTTTACTTGATATAACAACACATAGGAATAAATAAAAGTTTGGTTTTATGCTATGTTATGTAAAGCACTGATTAATACGAGGGTTGGAACTTTAAAAGTTGCAACACTGCTGTAAAAACCCTACGCAACAAAATCACAGAAAGTCGCGTATACCACACGTAAGCTACATATATACTGTACCTCTCAGCAAACAGACTCGTCCTTCCCACGTTATACGAATGCGGAGTGACGCGAAGAACGAACTGATCCTTGTATTAGCTTGTCTAAAGTAAGCGTTGTTAGGATGTTTTCAAAACGAGAACAATGAAAATGGATAAAAATTTAATGTACCAGCGTACATCACGACAATGTTATGTAGGGCTTCAAGAGGCTTGCGGGGAATCTGCATTGCCTTACAGAACTGTAGAAAGGTGGGTAAAAGCCTTCAATAAAGGACGCCAAAATGTGGCAGACATGAATCGGCAAAGTCGTCCTAGTGTCAGCGATGCTGAAGTGCATGCTGTTGTCGCACTAATGGACAGTGAGTGATCGATGCCAAACGATTCGTGAGCTGGCCCGAAAGACAAGATTTGAGCATACGACTGCGCTGCGCATTCTAAAGGAACGCCTGAGCATGAGAAAAATTCTGCACTTTCTGCAGAACGCCCCTATCATTCTGCATAACAATGCTCGACCACATACATTGGAAGCTGTGCCCAATTTGTTCGTTCGATGGGGATGGTACGTGCTTTACCATCCAACATACTCCCCAGATCTAAACCCTTGTGATTGTCTTAATTCCTATGATGAAGAATCTACTTCGAGGCTTTCGCTTCAGAACTGTTCCAGCGATTCTAGCGGCAATAGACCGGTTCATTCGAACTATCAACCGAACAGGCGCTGCTACAGGCGTTCTGGACTTCCACATCGTTGGAAACAGGTTATACACAATGCTTGCGACTATATTGAAGGACTGTAAAACATGGTGATAGGAATCACTTTTGTATTCTATGTAAATAAATAGTTGCCACCATTGAAGTTCCAACCCTTGTATATTGAGCTATGCCTAGAGGCAATAATTTATGTAATACAGAGTATGTCCCTCAAATGCTTGTTCAATACACAGCTCCGTTTGGATCTCGATCAAATTTTGCACATTGGACCTTGATGACGAGAGGAAATTCAATGCCTATTTTTAAATTTCTCTGGGACTTAACCCCTTAACGCGCACGCTCGAGTTAACTCGAGCACGCTAAGATGGCCAAACTGTGCACACTAGAGATAATTCGAGCGGCGTTGTGCTTTATGTTACTATAATTTTTCACACTCGCATGCAATCGTGAATTGAAAATAACAATGTGAAAGAAAACAAAATTGTTTTATTGATATTTATCATTTACATGAGATTGTATGATATAACACTTATTATTTAAGTATAAAATATATATTTCTTTTCTACTTATCACTCATGACTTATCTCTTCCTTGTTTATATTTCTACCTTGTTTCGAAATACATCACACAAAAGAAAATTTTAATTTTATAAATACTAGTATTGTTATTATTTATGCTTTAAAGGTATTAATAAGTATTTTTACTGGTAATAATGTTTATTCTGAAATGGGAATTCGAAAAGAAAGATTAAAAAAGTCGATGTGCGTGTAATATTACAATATTCGACTATTTTCTGCAATATTATCAAAATCCAAGAATGCAATAAAAATTTTGATTATTTTGTATTTTTGTAATTTTTTTAGCAAGACAACGTTCTAAATTGTGTTTACATAAAAAAACGATTTTTTGGCCAACCTTTAAAAAAAACTGTGCATTAAGGGGTTAAAGAAGATATTACAATCTTGAGAAGTCTAATTTCTTTATCCTTCTAAGTGAATTTTTAAGCAACGCTCGCAGAAATGGCAGGCGAAAATTAGTTGCATAGTGTTTGGGACCTTTTTAAAATTCCCAACTATTCATTCGAGAAATAATTAGAACAAAATCATGAACTATAAAGTATGTACCGATAATTTACCCGTCGCACAATTTTTTTTTACATACAAGAGAGATATTTAACTCCAAATTTTTTGAAGTACACAGTGTTCTACGTTTGTCTGTTCGGAGAGTAAACAAACAAAATATATGGTTTACAGAAAGTAACGAACTCGATAATTTTTACGAAACTATTTCTTAAGGTCGATTTTAAAACATTTTTAAGTAGCAGATTTTTTAAATTGCCAGGTACATTTTAGCAATTATTTTATTCGGAACCTTTTTTAATCGCATAAAAAATCTAGAATTTCCCTCAAAATGGGTAATTAATAAATAAATAAATAAATATATATATATATATATATATATATATATATATATATATATATGTGTATGTGTGTGTGTGTGTGTGTGTGTGTGTGTGTGATATTAAAATCCCTTATTTACATATTTTAATATTAATTTAATAACTTTTGTTCATAAAGTACGTTGGGGGTTTGCAAGGTAATTCTGATTTTCCCTCCATATGGACTTAATTCAGCCTCTGTCTGTACTACTATAGCCAATAGTGAGCGCGTCCTCTTTAAATATGGGCATTTTTTAATCACGTGATGACTTAATTGTGCTTAGGGATTATTCGTAGTCTTTTTACCTGAGAAATCCCTACTTGAAAAGGATGTGTGTGCAGGATCACATTGTCTGTGTGCACGATGTTGAAAAGTTCTTGCCTGTTGTATGGATTTCATGTATCTCACCAGGAATAAAATATGAGTCTCACCCACATTACGTATACAGATATATATATATATATATATATATATATATATATATATATATATATCAGCCAGACAGACAGAGATAGAGGGTTCTGGGCCAGATCCGTACATTACCAACAACGCCAGATGACGTGATCAGCGACCGCATGTGACCCGGCATGTGCCGTGAGCAGCAATAAGAGAAAAAACGTTTTTAGAGATGTAGTTCAGACGAGATTAGCATGAGAAGTCCTTTCGTTAAAACGTTTTGTCCCCTTCTAGCTTCCCTTCCCCTGTTAAGTTTATAATAAACGTAAATAATGTTAAATTCTTCCGCTTGTTTTTCCCGGCCCACGAATTGAGAAGTGGGATTACACGAAGAAAGAATCGTGCCATAGATCACAAAGGTGAAGTAATTAATTCCGTAAAAGAAAGAATTCGATGTTTCAAGCGTCTCATTGATTCCAGGATCTAAATCTATACAGGAGTTCGTGTGACGGAATCTGTGAGTCAGTTTTGTTTTGTTTTTACAATTAGTCAATAAAAGTGAAGTTGAAAGACTTTAAATAATTGTGCAGCACACTAAAAAACTTTAACACCAATAAAATACAAATTTTGTATAAATTCGTTTTTGATTTAGAGGATAAGCGTAATAATAGAGAAAATTTAAGGAATTTTGAAGGCTTTACTTTTAAAGCAAAGAATTCAGAAATTAATCCTAAATTTCCGATAATTAATGATGATTTCAGTTTAAACGAACTAATTATATGCAATATTTTGATCATTCCATTTGACGGGGATAAAGCCGAACATTGAGAAAGAATTTTGTTACAGTTGTGCGACTTCAATTTACTTGCTCAAATTTTTCAAAATATCGATGAATCTGAAAACGAAACCAAAATTTTAAAAGAACAACTATCTCATTTTTCAGTGCAAGCAAATATGTTTCTGTTTCGGAAATATTTCCGCGTGAGTGTTCTAATTCTAATGCAAACAAAACAGATATCAGAAATGATTCTTGTGCTAAACCCAATAATATTTTACGACGAGTACTTATCCAAATACTATGAATCAGAGTCCTAGTGTGTCTTACTTTTTCTGACATTGAAAATATTATATCTCAATTTTACGGCAATTTTCATGAAAGCGAGTTAAGTTTTATTGAACAGTTTGAGAGCGTAGCTAATTTATTCCATTTAACCGACATTTAAAAACTTGTGTTTACGAAGCGATCACTGAGAGGAAATGCCTTATTTATTAGAAGAGAAACTAACATCAACACATGGGAAGGGTTAAAAAATGCACTATTGGCAGAGTTTGGTTTTAAAACAAATTCAGCTCATTTACATGAAGTGTTGAGCAAGCGTAAAACGGAAGAATTTGAATCCGTTCATGAATATTATTTGAACATAAAAGAACTGTGCACTCGTGGTAACATCGACTATTTAATGCATTAAGTCATCAGAGGCTTAAATGATAAATACGAAAACAAACTCGTTCTATACGGATGTAAAGATACAAGAGAGTTTAGAGATAAACTTAAAATTTATGACACTATTAGGAATGAATCTTTAAGAAATAAAATTAAATTTGATAAAATTAAAAGTAAGCCTGAAAAATTTTTTTGACTGTAAACGTCCTGTTTCTGATGCTAAAACATGTTTCAATTGTGGTAGTAAAGGACATTTATCTAACTTTAAAATGTTTCCGATGTTCATCTTTTGGGCATAAAGCATCCGATTGTTCTCAACCAAATCCAAATCAGAAAGTACATGATAATGTACCATCTCTAAATGCCAATATCCAGCCTAACTTAAAGAAAATTGTAAATGTCGGGGTCTTGAGTTTTAACTTGATTATTGACACTGGAAGTCAGGATACAGTGTCGCGGTTTGGTTTAGTTTGGTTTGGGAGCGCTACGGTCTACTTTTTGTAACAAGAGGGGTAATGAGACCGGGACCTACTGCTTAAAGCCGATTCCGAACGGAGACGAATATCCATGCCACAGCGTGATTTGAACCCACAAACTCCGGTTCCGAAGGCCAGCACCCTAACCATTCGGCCATCGTTCTACAGTGTCGCGGAAATCTATTTTTTAACAACTAAATAATCATTTGAGACCATCATATTCAACTTTAATTAGATTGGGTAAATGAAAAATGAGAGAATAAGTTATTTTACAGGTGAAACTGATAATTTTAACTCCAGTGCAAATATTTGTGTGGTTAACAATGACGCAATGAGTCATGACGTTATTGTAGGACTTCATGTTCTTATGCAAGGCCAAACAGTAATAAACAAAAACGGAATTTTAATTAGACAAAATCACAGTAAAGAAGTTGACTCCTTAGCAGTTTCACCAATAGATTTAAATTTTAGCGACATTGAATTGGATACTGCACGATATTCCTTCATTTTATAAAGATGAAGTACGAGAGATAATTTATAACTGAAAGCCTAGAAAAAGCAAAACCACTAATATAGAATTAAACATTCTGGTAAAATGTAAAGAACCAATTTATCTTCAACCTCGTCGTTTACCATTCGCTGAAAGGAAAATTTTTGAAACTCAGGTAGAGCAAAGTATAGTCGAACCATGCTCTTCTGAATATTCATGCCCAGTTGTCATAGTTAAGATAAAAGACGGCACCCCTTGAGTATGCATAAACTACAGGAAGTTAAAACTATTATAGATTTCCATTGCCGTTAATAGAAAACATTGTAGACAGACTTCAAGAGTCACGTGTATTCAGTACGATTGTCCTCAAAAACGAATTTGTCCATATCGATGACAACGACTCTAGCAGGAAATACACTTCTTTTTTCACTCACGAAGGGCAGTATCAATTTTTAAAAACTCCTTTCGGACTGTGCAATTCACCAGCTGTTTTTCAGCGTTTCATCAAAATTTTTATATCATTAGTCAGTGAGGGCATTTTTTTGCATACATAGACGACCTAATTATTTTGTCTGCGAATGAGAAGATATCGAAAGATTGGAAAAGGTATTTGATCTTGTTAGTGAATAAGGATTAGAAATAAATTCCAAGTAATCGCAATTTCTGAGAGGAAAAAAAAATAATTTTTAGGACAAATGATTGAAAAAGTTTACATTTCTCCATCCCTGTTAAAAACTAAAGCTGTTCTTAATTTTCCTGTACCAACTAATTTAAAAGAAATCCAAAGCCTTTTAGGGCTTACAGGAATTTAATATTTTAAAAAGTTTATACAAAATTATTCGATAACTGCAAAACCTCGAAATGACCTTTTAAAAAACATGGCAAATTTAAATTTGATGAAAGAAATGTTTTTAATACACTCAATACATTATTATCGCAGAAACCAATTCTAGGCATCTACAATCCAAAGTATGAAACAGAAGTACAGACTGATCTAGTATGGGCGGGAACGGCGCAAATTTTGTTGCAAAGATCTCCCGATGATAACTATTTTTATCAGACATATTTTATGAACAGGAAAACAACGGACTCTGAAGAAAAAATATACCAGCTACGAGTTAGAAGCTCTCACGCTTGTTGAAGCTTAAAAAAAAAATTAGAATTTATTTGCTAGGGATTCCATTTAAAATCGTTTCAGACTGTGCCGCATTTCAAAAGACATTAATTTAAAAAAAGAGTTAAATCCGCAAGTCACTCGCTGGGTTCTCTTGCTACAGGAATTTGACTACGTAATTGAACATCGCCCTGTTAGTAAAATGGTACATGTCGACGCCCTAAGTAGATGTACAAAAAGCACATTTTGTATTACCACTGACAATATTCTACCGAAACTTCAGCTAGCCCAAAATGAAAGTAATGAAATTAAAGCAATCAAAATAACTGTTGAAGATTTCAAATTAGGATCATTACTTCTTGCGTAACGAAATTTTATACAAATTTGTCGAGGGTAAAGAGTTGGTTCCCGAGCAAATGCAAACCGAAATCCAGAATGCTCACGAAAATGACAGATGGGAGTTAAACATACCGAAAAACAGAAGACAATTACTGTATACCACGACTTAATCAAAAATCGAAAGAATAATAATGAAATGTATACATTGCATTTTAGTAAATCGGAAAAAGGGGAAACAAGAGGGTCTTTTTCACCCTATTCACAAAGACGACTTGCCCCTATCTAAGCATCATTTTGATCATTTAGGACCACTGTAAAGCACTTCTAAAAATTATAATTATATTTTGGAGATTGACGGATTTACTAAATTTGTTTGGCTTTGTCCGACCAAATCAACACAATGGGCTGAAGTAATCTCTAAATTAGAAATTCAGCAAACTAATTTTGGACATCCAGTTAGAATAATCTCCGACCGAGGAACTGCCTTTTCATCTAAAGAATTCGAAGAATATTGTTCCATAGAAAGCATACAGCATCATCTAATCACCACAGGACTTCTTCGAGCTAACTACCAAATTTCAGCGTTTAAATCAAGTAATTATTTCTGTGCTGTCAAAATTATCTATAGACAATCCAACTCATTGGGATAAACATGTTAACGAACTTCAGCAAACTACAAATTCAACGTATTATAGAAGTATTAATACCACACCTTTTGAACTACTTTTCGGCACTAAAATCAATCGAGCTTAACACATAAAAGAAATGCTGGAAGTGGAATTCCAAGCCAATTTTGAAAAATATCCCGAAGATTTAAGACGAGAGGCTAAAAAACAAATTCTTGAAATCCAGGAACAAACTGAGGGAGCATATAACTTACGCAGATGAAAACTGCAGAAATATGCAATAAGAGATTTGGTTGCAAACATACGCAATTTGGATCTTATCTTAAATTAAAGCCGAAATATCTAGGGCCATACAAAATTACAAAAATTAAAGGTAAAGACACAAAGTATCCAAAGACGATCACGAAGGTCTGAATAAAACAACTACGTGCGTTGAATTGCTTAAAAGATGGAGCATAACTACTAATTTACTCTATATTTCCAGAACTGCCGACAGATAAAGACTTTTCCCAATTAGTAACTTTTTTAAACCTAATTGTGACTGTATAATATGTATAATCGAAGATGACTAAAGACGATGTAGATAAGATGGAAAAGGAAGACGAAGAGAGACGAAGAAGACAACTTAGACAATCTTTCAAAACGAGGAAAAATTGGATGACCATTCGAAGTGAAGACAGACAGACGATCATTCAAGACAAACTAATTGACGTTGGCTCAAGACGAAAAAACACGACAGTAATTCCAGACGACGAAGGACACCCTAAAATACATTTTTTAATTGTTTAGAACAAATTGTTGTTGCTTTTCTTTTGATGTATTTTCCTACAGACGAGCTTACGAAATGTGAAAGCACATTTTGCTCACGCTGGCCGAGTGGTTAGTGAACAGCTGATTCGGCCAGATCTGTACATTACCAGCAACGGCAGATGACGTAATCAGAGACCGCATGTGCCCAGGCATGAGCCGTAAGCAGCAATAAAAGGGAAAACGTTTTTAGATGTAGTTTAGACGAGATTAGCGTGAGACGTACTTTTGTTAAAAACTTTTGTCAATGTTGTCCCCTTGTAGTGTCCAGTCCCCTGTTAAATGTTTAATAAACGTAATGTTAAATCCTTCAGCTCGTTTTTCCTGGCCCGTATGTCAAAACTATTATACTTAAGATCTCTTAAAAATTCTCTTTCCTGTTCTTATTCTTTCAAATCTAATTTTCCAGCCTTCTAATATCTTATTTAAAAGGAGTGTTTGAAACTGAATCTTCGATTCCATTTCCAAAAGCTAACTATGAAATAAACATTAATTTTTTTGTCCATTCGCCACATTTTCCAGCTCTCCCGGGCAAATGGCTCACTTTTTACACTGATCTTAGTTCCTTTCTAACTATTAAATTCGTTGACTAAGCTGCTGGTTCCTTGGAAATAATCTCCGCGTCTCTTGCTGTGGGGCTCAACAAGTATAATTCCATACTTTTCTTTCGACAGAGAACGATGTCAATTCCTTAGATCCTAAACAAAAGCTAGGTTTGAATACGGACTCGCCGTTCTCTTCTATGGAGCCACGACTGTCAATTCCTTAGGTTTCTTATTGCCTAGCCGGCCCGGGGAATTAAAAACAATATGGGCTAATTTCACGTGTAACCAGCGGAATAATTTTAGCCACTTTACAAATATTTCCATAATTTCTTTTATTCGATAAAAACATCAAAATTTAATAAATTCATGAATTTTTTTTCGAACTTAAGTATGCAATAAGCGGTTTTATTTAGTTTCAAAGCATTTTCCTAACGATGATTTTACAAATCTTTATCTGTTTTCCATCTAAACACTGAAAAATGCCAAAATTTATGATTTAATAACTTTTTGGGAAAAAACACTTAGCACCGTACCAAACGATCACGGCCCTTTTTCTTCGACAAGCCAGATGTTTTGTTTGAGTACTTTACGGACCGACAAACGTACAACTCGAGATTTCAGTTAAAATATTTAATGTAAGCAAAAATAGTTTTATTAGATCTTCGTAAAAGTTTGTACCATTTATTTACAATCAAAATAATCAACTCAAATTAAAATATCACACCCAAATATATCTTTATAAAATATCTTCAGCTATTGTTTAATAAATGTAACAATCAAATTTAACACATTCATTAACAGTAGAAAATATATCAGCAACTTCAAACTCTTATGGTTGTGTATATCAGGGATTTAAACCGTAATTTTTTTCCTTCCGGTTTAACTAAAAATATAAATATCTGTTCAGTTCCGGTTTTCGTTCGACCAAAAATAACGGTTTTCGGTTCAGTTCCGAATAAATTTTATTTCATGTATATTCTTATATCAAACAAAAGATGTAATTTATCAAAATTTAGTAGATTTTATTTTTTAAAACTATTACACTACGTGAATTGGTACTATTAACCATCATGTACGATACGAGCGGCAAGCATTGGTATTGTGGCAGCTGGTCAAAAGAGAACCAGAGAGGATCGGTCATTTTCAGGACCCGTGGGAACTTATTCCTCTGAAAAAAGCAGGAGTTCCAGACCCAGAGGGGTTTCGGATTTTTACGTCCCTACATACATCTGTGTGGAATGCCAGCTATCGTTGAGGAGTCCGGTCCACTGGCCACTCCCTTGCTCTCAGCCCTTTTTCTCTCCCCCCCTCTTTTTGAGAGGGGTCCTTCAAGAAGGCAGTTGGTTGTTGGGGGCTTGAGGGTAGAGAAGGTTGTTTCTCTCTCCCAAACGATGTTCTTTTATATCATGTATATATTGTAGATAGTCGAGATAATAAAGTCTAAGACTTTCAGCGATTGTTTTTACTAAGCCTCCACAAACACAGAGGTGTATGTATGTTGCGACTTTACAGTATTAATATCCATTATCAAAATCGCATTTATAACATGAAATAAATCTACTTTCTACAAGTAGTTTCTTAAGAAACAGAAAAGTACTAGTGAATATCAAAATAGGAAATAAAGAAAATGTACATGTTAGAGCTGGATCGTTTATCAATATATCGTCAAATATCGATACTATTTAAGTATCCCGTTAACAATATTAAAATCCTGCTCTGCCGATATAACCCCGTCGGCGTTACTGTTTTTCCCTCGCGCGCGATACCGTAGATCGTCAAACACATCCTAAATATTAAACAAAATATTTTTGATACAAACACTAGCGAGAATATTTGTTTCAGATTATCACTTCTGCGTCTGTTCAAGACCGGAAATTGCCTACTCGCAATAGGCGAGGATGAACTCTATTCTTCGCACCTGCTACTGGTTTATTGGAACAATATGAAGTTATTTCAATGTAATTGACCTTGATTGCTTGATCGCAACAGTGAGTGATATGTGTACGTGTTGATGCATTTCGATAGCTTGCTACTTACACGTTCTTCTACTAATATCGAAGACAAATGGTGTTTTGGTGAATATTGCATAAAAAATGATTGCTCGGATTTACTTTGATTGCCCACAGTATCATAAAATTATATTAAAAAAGTCACAAAAAGCAATGCTTTGCAGTTTTTTTTATGTTGGCAATAGTTTTCCAGGGATGAAAATGGCAAAAAATCAGTGAAAACATATCGATTTGCAATTTAGGTTTAGTTTCTTCGAAGGCCACGTCTAATTTATGGAGTCATCTGAAATAACACGGTGCTCTACAACATCGGATTCTAAACTCCAGACAATAACTGTCTTTTTATAATTTTAAGTTACTTTGTTTAATAATTTATTAAGTAATTTAGTATTTATTAATTTCAAATTTTGTTTTACTGAGTTTCAATGGATCGTCGAAATTTTATTCTTTTAAATTTATATATATATATATATATATATATATATATATATATATATATATATATATATATATATATATATGCATCAAATTTAGG
Organism: Pardosa pseudoannulata; assembly: GCA_032207245.1. Lineage (NCBI taxonomy): Eukaryota > Metazoa > Arthropoda > Arachnida > Araneae > Lycosidae > Pardosa > Pardosa pseudoannulata. The sequence goes on from CM063503.1 coordinate 120,027,886, forward strand.
AAAGCAAATTTTGACGGAATATTTATTGTGTTCTTAGAGTCTGTGAAAAAGAAAAGTTAAAATAATCAAAATTAATCCTTTTCTATTGAAATTAAAATTTTTGAGAAGACAATTCTTTCATTTCTCCCAGGTAATATACTAGAAAAAAAAGTAAAGTAACAAATTGTTGCTAGTTTCTTTTGCGATCTTTTCTGTTTAACAGCACGATAGCTTTTATAAACAGAGCATAGTGAACACAAGAGCTAAAATTGATCAGTTTATGAATACGTAGGACTGATTTTTAGAATACCCGAGTCATACCTTCAATTTATAACTTATCAGTTCTGCGCGTTGAAAGCTGTAGGTCACATTACTCTTCCGCTCGCTGGATATTGGACCAGTAAAACCGTTTTGGTTTGGATCGTTGTGGTCTACTATTTTTACTCTCCGAACGCTATTGACCGACACCTATTACTTAAAGCCAATTCTGAACGGCTACGAGCCCCCATGGCGAGAACGAAATTTGAACCCGCGGAATCCGATACCGAAGATCAGTTTACCAATAAAAGGAGTTTAATTTGGATATGGGAGAAATATAATTTGCATAAATAGGCAATGTAACTTAGCATTGTAAATTAACATTAATGGTGTCCAATTTGAATAAACAATTCTGTTTAGTATATGAACAAATTACTTCTGAACAATACATATTTTTTTCAGTATTATGAATTGCTACTAAAATTTTTTAACCTATTAAAAACTTTACCAGAAAAAAAATTAGAATGTAAGAAAGCTAAGGTTATTCAACAATAGTAATATACCCTCCTACTTTAAAGTATCGCGATATATCAATAATATCAATATAAATCTGGTGATATATCGCGATATTAGATTTAGATATCCAGCTATAGTACATGCAGTTTGGTTTGGAGTGCTACAGTCTACTTTTTGCAATACAATGAAATGAGACCGAGATCTACTGCTTAAAGCCGATTCCGAACGGCTATGAACATCCATGCCCCAATGAGATTCGAACTCACGAACTGTGGCACCGAAGATCAGCGCCCTAACAATTCAGACAAATTTACATGTAATGACGATATTTAGTTGGCGTTAAATTGGAAAATATTGAAAAGTTAGTGATAGTAACAAGGTGACTGAAAATATATCGTACAGAAATAAACAGATGTTTTTTTCGTTTCAATTCCGGTTTGAAGCCCTGGTTTATATCTAAAGTTATGATTGACAAATAGAAAAGAAAAACGTTCTAAAAATTCAAGTCTTTAAAACTCCTTTGAATCCTCTAAGGCCGCAATGTTTACTCCAGGACTCTAGGTGTACGTGGGTTATTTTTATCTCAAAAAAAAATAAAAAAAAAATAAATAAATTATTTTTGAGAAATGTATATTCAATTATATCTGGAGTGGTGTGAATTTTTAATAAAATCAGAAAAAAATTGAGAATTTCTGAGAATTATTGAGAATAAAGGGAAAACTAATTTAATGGACTAATTGAAAATCTCAGCTTCTGTAACTGTAGCCATTTTCAATTACCATAATTATAACAAAAATAAAAAAATATACTTTTCCCTTACACTACAAATTCTAGCATGATTAAAATAAAATATACACCAACTTCATGCTACTTCTGTCAATTTGATTTTTCAAATAAAGAAAACCTGTTAAAAACCAGATACCTGTAAGGAAGTAAACTGAAAATATCACGTCTTCAAGTTTTCTGGAATTAAAATTTTGTATAACGTAAGTTTACAGAAAAATCTGTTTGATATTCACCTACTTGAATGCTACCTTTAAAAATACTATGCAAAATTTCAGTTTTGTGTAAAAATATTAATAGTTTTAATGATTATTTAAGTAAAAAATGTATTTTACTTTCACTTTTAAAACATCAAATTGAATATAAAAACTTCGTACAAGTTTGACTGATAATATGTTGTTCTAACCACAAGTCCTTTCATTTTACATTTTTAAACAGCTCACGGAATGGTATAACAATATAAAATCAACAAATAACGACTGGATTCATATAATATATCACTAAGTAGAGTGTTCAAAAATTGATCAAAAATTAAATGTTTAGGGTTAAAAAACCCAAAACATAGGTTTGTCTTTCCTTTTAATGTCAAGAGGTTGTTTGGTTTGAGGGGAAAACACTTAAATTTTTTTATTCTGTTTTCAGTTAAGCTTAATGTTTAAAAAACTGTTTATTGCCAACCTGCAACGCTAGGCTTCAAATTGGAAAATTAATTTTTCTTTATAAAACTAATATCAAACATACAGAAATTTTAACAACTATCACAAGATATTTTTAAATGTAATTCTTATAACAAATACAAATTATACTGCCAAACATTAACAAAAATCAAATGTGGAATAAAAAATAAATTGCTTTATGATACTTGACAATATGAGTACAAATTATACACAAAAGTCTTTGATACACCTTTGAGGATGTCATAAATTTGTATATACATTTAAAAAATAATCTACAACAAAAATAAACTGGTTGTATTGGATATAGAAGAAAAAAGCAACAGTGCTTATTCTTCTCTAAGCTTAGTGGAACTCTATACCGATTGTTGCCAATTGGCAACAAACAAAAAAATCTGGTTGCAAAAAATATAATACAGTTAAATATCTAAAGAAAGTCAAATATAGACTATATACGTTACCTTTTCAAGTAATAATTTTCACTTAATCACAACAGAGCAAAATAGTGTATTTTCAAGCCTCCTAAAAAGAATAAAAATGCACATGTAGAAAACAAATGAAGAATAAATTTTTCTATATTCTTAAAAGAAGTAGAGGTGCCATCTACATGTTGAAAATTTGTTTAATTTTAATTCAGTATGTATTTTATTGGCAACATTAGGTATTACAGCTTCAATATTATTCTAATAGTATTTCGAAGACTAAATTGGATATGTTGACCAAAGGTAACACAGGACATTAAAGGGTAAAGATAAAAGTTGCCTTACGATTTTACTATAGTCACTCAACTGTATCACGGGTTTAACCATTTCGGTACCCAAGAGTACTTCTTCCGTACCTGTTCGCCTTACTTTTACAGGAGCAGATACTGTGCGTTCATTTAAAGCGACAAGAAATCTCCCTGCAGCGATTAACATTAAAGCACGTTTATTTATGGTTACTTCGGTGTCGAGCAACGAAAATGTCTGTTCTGAGAGCGGAGGGTGTAATGTCCTGCATTTTTACCCTACGTGTCGGGTGTAATTTTCGTCATCGAAACAAAGGACCTCGAAACCGTTTATAATGTACTGGTGGTGTTCATCCCCCGGCGATACACGTCTTGAGTCTAGTATAACACATACATTATAATGTTTACAACTATAGAGAGTGCCATTTTATTTTGGAACAGAACAAATAACCCTTTAACCATATAAATTCGCAAAACCTACATAGTTCGTCCTAAGCACTTCTGATAGGGCGTGCTATCCCTATGTTAGGTTAACTACTTTAACTTTGCTTTTTATTAGCTTCCAACCTTTTTAATTTTTATTTTATTATCATGGCGCTCAATCTTTTTGAAAATTATTATAAGATGAAAATAAAGAAAAATACAACTTTGCATTTATGTTTTCCAAACTCCCTTACTTTATGGCATGCATCTATTATACTTAATATATTACTATTAACTTTTGGTTTTATTCTTATAAATCTCGATTTAACATATCACTCAAAATCGTCTATAGATGGTGATGGCAATATTTTTAATTTCAGATGATATTTTAAATTAATGATTTTCATTTGAAGTTTCTATAAATCCTATCAAAACTACACTTTAAAAATCTATAAACTCTACTTACAAAAATTTTCATAATAAACCCTTTAAAATTCGTATATTCTTATCTTTATAAAATTTACCTGTAACTAACACAAAATACAAAGCATACCCATCCGAAATAAGAAAAAAAGTGATGCAAAAAAGGGATTTAATGCCTAGATCAGGCATGTCCAACCCGCGGCATGTTTAAAACTTTTTGCGGCTCAATTGAAGTTTTCAACTGTCTATATAGTTTTAGTCATTTTGACTATATACAGTTGAAACATAGAATTTTAGTTGTTAATGTTTGCAATAGTAAAAATCACATTATGTCCGTTAAGACTTGATAGTAACCAACGTAAACCTGGTCTTTGAGTAGGGTAGGAAGGTTACGTTGATAATATTTTAACTCTCATGATTAGAGGGAGGAAGGTAAGGTGTTGGGGGTCATTATAAATACAGTATAGTTCATTTTTATTGTCATTGTAGTTATGATGTGTATAACACAACTATTATGTACAGTCGCAGCTGGTACTGTAAAAATGAATATTTTGAATATTGCACGATAATAAAATATTTTGAATAATTTGTTTTATTTTTATATGTGCGGCCCACCTCAGTTCAGTAAATTGTTTTTTGGCCCACGAACCGATTTGGGTTGGGCACCCCTGGCCTAGATGGTTACAGTTACTTCATCCAATCTTTATTTCATCGCCTTGGATGAACTACATAGGTATTGTGAACTGGCATTCAAAGGTCATACGTTTACATTTAAACATGTAGGTCCAGAAATATGAAGTCTTTATGTTCCAATTCTTCTCGTGCAGTTGAATTTACATAGCACTATGTAGAATAACATTTAAAAATATGTTGTACATATTTTCACCTAATTTGATGTTTGAGTATCCGATTCTGTGGGTTCGATCTTGACATTTAAAAAATATTCAAAGACAACGCCTAACATATTCGGCTAAAGGCAGGCTATATTAGTATCGATAATTAACAGATTAAATACTTATATGAATTAAAGACAGAGGGAACATATGAAATAAGTAGCACATTCTGCTGAATTGGAATGTCTCATGCAGCGTAAATATTCCCTATTAAGGGCAAATAGAATGCATAAAAAATTGATAAAGCTATCCCATGGAACTTTAATACTACACTTAGAACTAAATTAATCTTTAGAAGTAGATAAATTTTAATAATAGCAGACACAGAAGTCAAAATTTTCGGAAAAAAGGGAAAAAAAGGAGAAAAATGCAAAAAAGAGGAAAAAAAGGAGGAAGTTAAATAACTATTAAAAATTAATATTCTGATTTACTTAATGCAAAAACAAGTGCCTAAATATGAAATATGGAAGTATCTGAATAACTTTTTATCAATATAAACAAGTACTTAAGTTTCCTAGTAAAAAAATATTCAAATCAGATGCTTCTTCAATGTGACTAATTAAAAAAATAAATTCACCAATACAGTAGATCTTTATTATATTAAACTTTGAGGAACCATATTGTTTGTTGTGCTTGAACCTTTAAGAAAAATGCTAGATCTCAAAATTATAACTTGTATGAGATTTACTTAAGATTACATATTATCTTATATAAGATTTATAAAAAATTATCTTTAATGATTTTAATTGACTAAAACCAAACAACTGAACGATTGAATATTAGAATGACCAAAAATGTAGACAAATGCAAAACTAGTTTTGTCTTTAGTTATTGCTTACTATTTTAATACTGAAATAATTTATAATCTTCTACAGTGAGCCCAGTATCAGGATAGTTTAAGGAATTTCTTTGTCCAATACAACAAAAAACATTTTCTTTCCTTGAGTGGTTGGACAAGATGTTAATTTCATGCACTTTGTTTTTAAATCTAGAAACATATTTAAATCTGTTTTTATAACTGCAAAAAAGTTTTATAAAAAATTAAAAAAAAACAACTTAGTAAATGACTGAAAGAAAGGATCCATCTACCTCATTCCTAAGGTTCACTATAAATGTATAAAAAGGAGATTCACCATTTATGGATAAATTAGCATTGTAAACAAAAGGAAAATCATGAGATCAAATGTTTCATTTGTTATAAGCAGGTTTGTTAAAATAGGGATTTCAACAGTACATCAATAATTTAAAATCCGTTTCAAATAACAAAGCTTTTAAATGCACTTCTAAACAGAACTTGAAAACTTTGTAACAGCAAAATTTGTTATTAACTAGTTTGTAAAATTCTATTATTTTTTCTTACATTGATTTATAATTAATGTTTAAAAAATACAGTATAAGTCTAATTTTTTTAAATGGAAAATTTTAATAATTTTTTAATAAAAGTAGCAGACCCAGAAGTTAAAAAATGGAGGGAAAAAAAGAGGAAAATGAAGAAGGAAAAACAAAGTACAGAACAATTTAAAATTATTTATTTGATTTACATAATGCAAAAACAAGTACTTAAGTATGAAATATACCAGAAGCGAAATAATTTTTATTAATATAAACAATTACTCGAATCTCCTAATCAAAAAATGTTTAAAATAGATTCAAATCAGAAGTTTATCAAATATCCTAATTTAAAAAAAATCTAATAATATAAATGAGCATTTTAGATATCAAATTTTTAGAAGGCATTTCTATAAACAAATTTTTAATTTTGTGAATGTAGAATTTCTTAAATAGAAGTAAAATCTATACCTTAATAGTTTGTAAAGATACAATAATTATCATTAGATTTAATTTTAATCAATGCCTAAAAACTCATGATTTAAATAACATATACACAGTAAAGCTATTTTTTAAGTGGACAATTTTTTTTTTAAATAGTAAAATTTCAGGACGATGATCGAATAGGACGGGCTTTCTTTCGGTATCTGAGTCAGTGGGTTCGAATTTTACTTTAGACTAACAGATTTGTAACCATTTGGTTTGTTCTGAGACCGCTAGAGTTTACTTTTATATTACCCGACGGCTAGTGACATCGGAATTTACTACTTAATTACTACGATTCTGAACGGCTGTGAACAAAGCTGCGGGATTCGAACCCGTGGCAGCGTACTACCGATTCAGTTGTAGGGCTGATTTTTATCGGGATTGTCGTTAAAAGTTACGATTTTTCATTAGAAAATTTTTTCATCAACTTCACTACACATGCGAAACTTAACAGAAAAAAAGGTGCGGATTTTTCAACAATTAACTTCCGTGCATATCCAAAATTCCGTAATTTATTTGCAACAGTGTTATTTTCTCACACACTGCCCATAGCACAAAAATTCAGTCATTAAGATGTAGTATCGTTAGAAATAACTATAGGAGGGATTAATATCTTATTAGTGTTATACCGAGATATTAAAAATATATCGATATACCGATCGGTCTACATTGCTTTCGGGGGTTATCTATAAAGGAAGTACGTAGGTTGTTAAAACCTACTTCTACCGTATGAGAGCCACATATTATGATCGCAGTATTAACTATAAAAGGTCCATTAAAAATGTGCATTTTTCGAAACCGAAATCCAGAAAACGGTTGTTTTTCTCCAAAAACATACTATTACGGCTTAGCTGTACTATTATAACTAGAAGCACACAAGTTCTATATGTTTCATTTATACCGCGTCACATGGCTTTTTGACCTTGAAGCACGTGTTGCGAGAATCAACTGATAACGCGTCTCTCCTGCTCTTTGTCCGAAAAAAATTGTGGACGCGGCAAAGAGAAAAGAAAAATGAGAAAAGGGAAGAAATCTTTCAGATTATCGTCAAAATTTAAATATATGTGAGATAAAAATAGCTCCTTCATGTTTTTTTTTAAATTTCCGAAAAAAATGTGTTTTTTGAACAAACCAACAAAAAATTTCGGATCAATCATCCCTGTATTCAATATTGGATGCGGCAGTCCATTTTTAAGCGCACAGGCTCGGAGTAACGTTTCTTTTCCCCCCTCTTGGGTTCAGAAACGGGTTAAACAAACAGATTTCTCGACACTACATTCGAGAAAATTCGGGTCCTTCAGTTTTGACACTTTGATCGTTATTCGTTAACTCTCAAAACACCTGCACCGCCAATAAATAGCCTAAAACTTTTTTTTTTGGGGGGGGGGAGGGGTGAGTAGTAAATATCTCACAGAAAGAAAATATTAGAAAAACAAAGATGTTATCAAAACATGGAAAAGATGTGCGCTATCCGTTCCGCCGTTACATAACTCCGTAAATGTCGAGAAAGAAAAAACAATTAAAAGGAGTTAATGTCTCAAAGAAAAAAGGAATAAAAGGCGGGAATTGGCGAAAAAAAAAGAGGAATGCCGTGAAATAAGGAAAAAAGGAGAGATTTCTAGAAAAAAGGAAAAAGGGGAAAAAAAGGAGCACTGCGGTGTCTGCAATAGGCGCTTTAAAAGTTCTCACCAATAAAAAACATTCAATTTTTCACCTCTAAATTTGTGTTAGGTACACACACTACGCCACAAAAGATAAACATTGTAGTATACTATTTAATGGTGAGTAAAATGACAATACTGTACGTTTGCTATTCATTAGGTTCATTCTAGCCTTATTGTCTTTCCTTGATGGGAAAAAAAATCCTTAGAATCGATGTTCTTATGGTATCCTTGCACCGTGTCTTTTAATTTTAGTTTGATTTTATACTTTGCACCGTGTTCACTATTATATAATTTTTTTTCTTTCATTTTGCATCTGTGCACTTTGGTCCAAACTCAAGTAACTTAATAATTACTTTGTCCTACGATTCACTTTAGCCTAAAGCCAATATCTAATCAATAACTCTTAAATTCCTAGATGCATCTGAGCTATAGGATTTGGCCCAGAAAATTCATACAGACTCCTTAACTTTCTGTTGATGATAACACTGCTCATTGCAAAATAAAATTAATATATTTTAATATACGGCGTACAGATTACTGTATGCAAGACCGAATTGATCAATTTTTTTATTTAAACTTTACAAAAGTTATATTTGAACATTTTTAAAAATTAAGGGAATAAAACAACTTAAATATTAGTTTAAATCATTCATCTTTTGATTATATTCTAGATATAGAAATAGCAGTATTACAGAACACTAAAATTTAAAAGATAAGAATTTTCAATGAGGAGAACATTTAAACTGGAAAGGTACTAAGTCTGAAATGAAACAATATTTTTTTATTCACTGTAAGAGTTCTGTTTACAATATTTTTTCCAAGATCATTAGAGGTATTTGGTGCCTTTATATTGAGGAAAATATAGTAATATAGTTTGTTTTTACTTTAAATATTGTTAGGAACATCTAATAAATCGTGGTAAAATTTTAGGAATATGCAACATTGAGAAATTAATGAAAACGTACATATGTTTATGTCCCTGTAAATTGTTTACTACACCTTCATTAATGCATTTAACTTAAGCTTTAAATACGAAGCCAAAAGTGAATGCAACATACAAACAAGAACGTTTGAAGAAAAAAAATCTAAATGCAGACCGCACTATTATATATCTATATATCCATATCCATCCATATCTCCATATGTCCATATACATCCATATCCATACATCCACATACATCCATATTCATATCCATCCATATCCATACATATTTACACGTATAAAGAAACATTATAAGGGTCCCTTATACGTGTGTATATGTATATGCTTGTACAACAGATATAAATATATATTAATTCTGTATGATGCATCATCAAAATTAACGTTTGCTCATTCTCCTTAAAAAAAATCAACATTCTTCGTTTTTCATGATATTAATGCTACCTACGTAGAGTAACTACTGCCACCCGTCAGAGACTTGAAGCTTTATTACTTTACTTTCAGCTATAGATATTTCATTCACATCGTACCAGAAAGAAAACCAAGAAGAATTTTTTGCAAATACTTTCATATTTTCTAAAAAATTTACTCTAAAACAATTATTTCCAACTGTTTAAATAGCATTGTTAAAAATGCTAATAACACAGGCCTGCGATGAAAAAAATACAAGGGATGGGACATCTAAACTTAACGTATTTTTTAGTACTGATTTTGAAAAGAATCATTAAAAATGTCTATCACGTCACATTTTTTGAAAAATTGAATTTTATGTGGTTTTTTATGAATATTTCTCACGTATTTTGCTTTCATACTTTCCTTCGTGTTTTGACATTTTACCGTGATGAAACCCTCAAAATTACCCTTCTGTGGTAAACTACAACAGCGCAGTTAGTATTTTAGGGCTTTTAAAGCTTCAATGTTGATCCAGATCACCAATTAGACAGATTCCTGGAAGCGCGCGAGCCTGGGAAGAGCCTAGGAACGCGCAATGTCCCTCTTCATCATCCCTCCCTCCCGTCGCAATCGCTGTTAACCTATAGCGACGCTCAAATCCTTATCAGTGACCTCATGTAAGCCCCAGTACTTAGTCTGTAAAAGAGGCAACTCATTTATTAGGCTCCAGATTGAAAGAAAAAAACTTATTGGCCAAAGGAACCACTTTTTATTGGTAAAGGAATCGTGAAAAGGAATTTATTCAGTATTTTGACGAAGACGAGAACCTCATTTATTGCTCAGATGTTCCTGGATTGATGAGAAAATTTAAGATTCCCTACAATAAAGATGAATGGAAGCTTTTTATAGAATAGTGAAAAATAACCTTAAAGCTGTCCTACTTCATCAAGGAAACCAATGGGTGTCTGTGCCAGTTGAATACTCGGTGCATTTAAAAGAAAGGTATGAAAACCTAGCTCTCGTTCTCAACAAAATAAAATATGAAAACCACGGCTGGATCATTTGCAGTGATTTAAAAATCATCACCATGCTTCTCGATCAACAAAACGGGTATACAAAATTTCCGTGTTTTATTTGTGAGTGAGACAGCCGTGACAAAACACAATATTGGGTCAGAAAAGATTGGCTCAAAAGGCAGAATCTTGCGCCAGGCACCAAAAATGTAATTCGAGAAAGCTTAGTTGATAAAAATATATATATATATATATATATATATTACTACCCCCTGCACATAAAATTAGGTGTTATGAAGCAGTTTGTTAAGGCTCTTCCAAAAGATGGTGAGTGCTTAAAATATGTGTGTAAAAAGTTTCCTGGATTTTCTGAAGCCAAATTGGAAGAGGGAGTCTTCGTAGGACCAGACATCCGAAAACTTATTAGGAATAACAAATTTGAGACAACTATGACATTAAAGGAAAGAGAAGCTTGGGTTGCCTTCAAAGATGTTGTGGAAAAATTTCTGGGCAATCACAAAGATCCTAAATTTAAAAGAATTGCTGGCAACATGCTAGACAAATTTCAAGTGTTGGGCTGCTCCAGGTGTGTAAAATTGCATTTCCTCCAATCGCATTTGGACTTTTTTAACGAAAATTTAGGATCCATCAGCGGAGAACAGGGAGAAGGTTCCACCAAGACATGAAGGATATGGAGAGAAAATATCAAGGTAGGTGGAATAAGAATATGCTTGCCGACTATTGTTGGATGTTAGCAAGAGATGAAGATAAGATTGAACATAAAAGAAGAACGTCAAAAAGAATTTTTAACGGAAAAAATGTACGTAACTAAATTTACATGTCTTTGTTTCGTATTGAGTTTCAAATATATTTCAAACTTACATTTATTATATATAAACCTTAATAAAACGTAAAAACATGTATTTAGAGTTTTTCTAGGACTGTTTTTCTTATAAAATTAATGTAAAAAACTTAATAACGAGGAAACTTTTTGTCTCGCCCTGGTGCAGCTCATGCGTTCTGGTTGCGATGGTTTTCATTCTTTATATACAAAATGTATACATTTTTAATATTAATTGTTGTTTAAAAATTAATATGCCTAATCATAAACAGATTAAATAAACTCACGTGAATAGATAAAACCCACTGTTGCCAGTCGGTACAAGCTAACAGTTCGAGAGCATTTTTTCCATATAGGATATTACCAGTAATATGTATATCAATTTCACAAAAAATCCTAACGTGATGGAAAAAAATGGAGGTCATTTTCGAAATCAGCATACCAAATAACTTAAAAATTAGAAAAAACTTCTCTTGTATTTTTCAAATATTTCAATTTCGCAGGCCTGTGTAATCGATAAATGAATAATTCGTTATCTTTGAGTTACACTATGTTAGATAGATTGCATTCATGGCTGTTATACTGGATTGTACCTTCGAACCTTCAAATTTTTCGTTCTGGTTCATCTAAAAAAGTATATACCGATTCAGTTCCGGTTTTCCTTCGTGAATACATAATTTTATTTTATACATATTCTTATTTGTATTAAAAATACAATTCTGTTATGAACAAAAATTATAATTGTATCAAAATTTAGAAGATTTTATTCTTATGAGCAGAGAACAAAGAGCATTGCCATTGTTATCTAATATCGAAATCGCATTCGACATCTGAACAGTTAAATGAATTAAACCTAATCTTCTACAAGTAGTTTCATGTGAAACTAAAACAGAAAAGTACTAATGAACTTCAAAACAGGAAATCGAGAAGCAATGTACACGTTACAATGTACATGGTTTGGAGAGCTACGGTCTACTTTGTAGGTTAATGCGATAGGGACCTTCTGCTTAACCTTTTACAGGCCGAATTCAGATCCAGATATAATTTTTTTTTTTTTTTTTTTTTTTGCATATCTTGCCTTCTAATGCTTCAGTTATTCTAAGTTAGTCATTTAATTGTGGAAAACATTTTTCTTTTATGATTTTCCTGGTGTTCCCAATTGGGAACATTGGCCAATTCTGACTATACACTGGATTTACAAATTGAGTAGAAGGATGTATATAATAAATATTAAATAATAAGAAAAATAATTAGAATGAATTTAAAATTTATTTTTAAATTTAAGCACAGATATCAATAAAGTTTAAAACTTATAAATTTAAGTGAAAACATTTTTCTTAAATATCAAAAACATGAGTTTATACCTTATGCCATGATATATGGGAAAGCAATGGAGGTGCAATTTTTTCTTGCACTTATTGCAAGTTAATCTTATATTTAATGTGAACTGTGCATATCTACCTTGTGTTGCTCGTACAAGAAAATGGCCATCGCTTTTTCTTTGTGATATAGGGCGGTGAACTTTTGACTGCTTTCCTACGTAAATTTTCATTTTATATGGATAACTATTATTAGAGAAAATCATCTAGATTTTGAACCCAAAGCGAATTGGTTTTCCCCGAAGAAACATTTTAGAAGAATAATGGCCATAATATGAAACAAGAAATGCTCTCCGTAGAGGAAATTATTTCGTCGCAGTATAGGGGCAACAGTCCATTGTTCCCAATTGAAAACATCAATAATTAGTAAATTATTCCAGGTACGTTTCTGATTATTAATGTCGAATTTCATATTTTTTAATAAATTAAAGTTGTTTTAAGTATACCAATCGGATTTTAGAAGCATTAGGTGATTTTTTACATTTATGTGAATTTTTAATTTGTGCTCTATAGAAAATGATGAAAAGGGTCATTTTTACGATTTTTTATAAATTTTTCTGTTAATCATAGAAATATAGTTTCCATTTTAAAAAATCAAATAGACCTTTGACTACATTTGCTAACTTTTTTTTGTACCACCTATTTAAAAGAGGTAACCAAGATGATTTATTTTCTATCATGTTAAGAATTAGGAAGCATATTTATTCATTTACTGCTGATATTGAAAAGAATGTTCAGACAGATTAAAATAGCATCTTCCCAAACTAAATTGCAGAAAATATTACAGAAGAAAGAAACCGACAAACCAGTATAGATATACAGATTAAAAACTTACATACGGTATCGCATGTGCTCCTTGCTGAGCTGTAAGAATTTTGTATCAACTTGATAAAGACGAATGCAATAACTTCTGTCTCACCTCTGTTGTTGCCATTCGAGACTTTTACATAAATGACTGCTTGCCAGGCGCCTCCATCTTGGCTGAATTTAAAGAGGTGAAACCAATTGACTCAATCATTTCACATGGAGGGATGAACCTCTAAAAGTGGTGCTGCAATTCAAGTTCTCAACCTCCCAAACCTTTCCATTTGATCACAATAATGAACAAACCCTTGTGAAAACGCTAGGAATACTCTGAAACCGCTCAAGAGATATATTTCAGTTCAAAGTTTTCCTTAATAATCAACACACTTCAATGAGCTCTGCGACAAAGCGAGATAGCTCGGATTTTTTATCCCGTTGGATTACTTGGCCCTGTCCTAACTATACCCCAAATTTTCATGCAAGGGCTGTGACTACTTAAGCTAGACTGGCATGAAAAACTTCCTGCATCTGTTTCTCAGGAATTAAACTCATTCATTCAATCGCTTCCAAATATAAAGATCAAAATCCCACGATATGTTAATATTCAAGTTATGAAGCCTTTTACATTCACGGATTCGCTGATGTCTCTGAAAGTGCGTTTGGAGCAGCAATTTATCTGCAATTAATTTCTGACTATGCAGAGATCTCATGCCATCTTCTCTGCAGCAAATCCCGAGTTGCTCCCTTAAAAACTGACTGTTCCAAGACAAACTATCTGCATGCCTTTTGCTGTCTCAACTATAGAGCGATTTCATGCAACGTCATGAACGGCTTTAATGCCCTTTCCATTCATTTTTATGTGTACGGTAGCCAATAGGCAACCAATAAGCTGCTCTTCTATTTGAAATTAAAGCCAGAATCGTCAAGAGTTGAGATGTACATTGCTGCGTGAAATCGCCCTATTGAGCAAGGTTCAAGCAGCTCCCAAATTGTAAATGCGGAATGGCAGGTAACCCTCTTCATTACAAGCATGTAAAATGTAATCTTGTTCCTACGTTTATTAAAAAATAAGAAAACGAAACACAAATCAAATACTTTAAAAGAATAGATAATCGCAATCATTAAAACGTTAAAGGAAATCTATAATAAATTCAAACTTTTATACAAATTAAATTTTGAAGGGAATGAAAATATTTTAAAGAAGTTTTTTAATTTTCAGTCAATAAATCTGTATAATTTTGAAATGAATAGTGTCGAAAGATTTACCCCACCCGCGTAAGCTTTCGCATCCATGAACCCTTAAGTTGGACGTGGGTGTAGGTTATCTAAGTCTCCCATGAGAACGTTTCGTTAAAGTCCATTACTCTGACCTAATTCTGTTATATTTTTGCTAATTAAAGTTTTTGTTAAACTTTTAAACTACAGTTCACTTTTATCGACCTCAACAGTTAGGTACCACCCATATTGAATTCTTTTCTCATTATTTTACCCCTGTGGAAAATTGCCTTACTTCTCAGCGGATTTCTTTAAACAAATTTTATAGCCTGATGGAGATCAAAGTTATGCCATGTAAAATGATCTTTATAAAAATGAGTACTTGTAAATACTTTCATTCAAAAAAGATATCGAAGTTTTTCAGAAAATAAACATTAACTATTATTTTTCTAGCTATTTTTTTTTAACAATTTAGTAACAAATTATCGTGGAGAATTTTCCGCTCTATCACGGTAAAATTAGCTTTCAGAAACCTTTAAATTTAAAGAGTAGAACGATGTATAATACAGTTTAACAGACGTAAAGAAATCCAATATGGCCAGTATCCAACCACTTTAACGTATATTTAGCTTGAACAACAAGTTTTGTCCTTAAAAAAGTTTAAATATTTTTAAAATTAATGAAAAAATAATCTTTTTACATGAAATATTAGTTTTATTTATACAAACGTGGTAAAAGAAGCTGTCTAAACCAAATTCACATCAAATAGTAATTTGTAATAATGATGATCCGATAATAAAGTTCATTAGTAATTAAAAATTAGAGTATCTATAAAATGATTTACAGCTTAATATGGAGAAATCTCTACGTATAAATGTACTTTGTATCAAATTTATATTTTTACTTCGGATCTTTTAAAACTCATCGGAAACTAAGCAACATAAAACACAAGAAATAAATTCATGAATTCGTTTTTTTTTCTTTATAGGGAAAAATATTATCTCTTTAAAAGTAGGTTTTGAAAATACTCAATTATAAATCTGAACTTACTTACCTAAAGAAGAATCAAACTTCAGGAACTTGAAATTAAATATTCTTTACAATAACCAGAAGGACGAATGTACCAGATCTTTGCTCATGTAAATCTCCAACATAATATTCAATATGGAAAATTAGAAGAAAAATTATAGTATCAAGAATAAGTTATCTAATATGTTAACAGAATAAATATGTTAACTTAAATTTTAAATAGAATGGAAGAATGCATTCTTGATGACAACAGAAAATACTCAACAAAGCTACACATTTTTTACGGAATTCTGTTAGTATCTCCACGAGTGCTAAGACACTTGTTTAAAAAATAGAAATTTCTATTAAAACATTGAAAATAAAATTCACTTCAGTCACAATGTGAACAGTTATTCCAACAATTCATTAAACATGGTTCATACACTTTTTTAATGGAAAAAATTAAGCACCATTCAAACTTTTTAAGCACCTCTTATCACAAACATATCAGATAAAATAATGGTTATTACATTAGGTTCAACAAAAACATGAACAAAAGAGAGTGTGTATAAGTGAGAAATCATTGTATTTCACAGGCACATAAGTCAAAATTTTGAGGAAAAAGAGGGGGAAAAAGGAGAAAAATGCAAAAAAAAAAGAGGTAGTTGAATAACTATTAAAAATTAATGTTCAGATTTACTTAATACAAAACAAGTGCCTAAATATGAAATATGAAAGAATCTAAATAACTTTTTATCAATATAAACAAGTACTTAAGTTTCCTAGTAAAAAATAATTTAAAACAGATTCAAATCAGATGCTTCTTCAATGTGCCTAGTTAAAAAAATAAATAAATTCACCAATACAGTTAAACTTTATTATATTAAACTTTGAGGAACCATATTGTTTGTTGGACTTTAGAAGAAACCTTAGAAGAAAGGTTCTTAAAGAACCTTTTCTACTCTTTAATGGTAGATCTAAGAAAATTATAACTTGTATAAGATTTACATAAGATTACATATTATATAAGATTTACATATATAAGATTTATAAAAATATTATCTTTAATTATCTTAATTGACTAAAACCAAACAACTGATGGATCGCCTATTCGAATGACCAAAAATGTAGACAACAAATGCAAAACTAGTTATTGCTTACTATTTTAATACTGAATTAACTTATAATTTTCTGTAGACGTGATGCCATTATCCAGATAGTGTAAGGAATTTCTTTGTCTTATACAACGTAAAACATTTTCTTTCCTTTAGTAGGTGAACAAGATGTTATTTCATGTACTTTGTTTTTAAATCTAGACACATATATTTAAATCTTTTCATAACTGCAAAAAAGTTTCATAAAAAATGAAGAAAAAAGACTTAGTAAATGATTGAAAAAAATTATCCTTCTACCTCATTCCTAAGATTCACTATAAATGTATAAAATGGACATTCACCATTTATGGATAAATTAGCATGCAAACAAAACGAAAATCATGAGATCAAAATTTTCCATTTGTTATAAGCTGGTATGTTAAAATAGGGATTTCAACAGTACACCAATAATTTAAAAGTCATTTCAAATAGCAAAGCTTTAAAATGCACTTCTAAACAAAACTTAAAAATTTTGTAACATTAAAATTTGTTTTTAACTAGTTTGTAAAATTCTATTAATTTTTCTTAGATTGATTTATAATTAATGCTTAAAAAATACAGTATAAGTCTAATTTTTTTAAATGGACAATTTCAAAAAATTTTTAATAAAAGTAGCAGACCCAGATGTTAAATATTAGAGGGGAAAAAAGGAGGAAAAAACAATTTAAAAATATTTATTTGATTTACATAATGCAAAAACAAGTACCTAAGTATGAAATATACCAGAAACTAAATAATTTTTACTAATATAAACCAATCACTCGAATCTCCTAATCAAAAAATGTTGAAAACAGATTCAAATCAGATGTTTCTCAAATATCCTAATTTTTTAAAAAAATTAATTATATAAATACGCATTTTAGATATCAAATTTTTAGAAGACATTTCTATAAACAAATTTTTAAATTTGTGACTGCAGAATTTCTTAAATAGCAATAAAATCTATACCTTAATAGTTTGGAAAGATACAATAATTATCATTAGATTTAATTTTAATCAATGTCTAAAAACACATGATTTAAATAATATATGTACTGTATAAGGCTATTTTTTTAAGTGGACAATTAAAAAAAAATTTTTAAATAGTAATATTTCGGGACGATGATCGAATAGGGCTGGATTTTTTTTCGGTATCTGAGCCAGGGGGTTCGAATTGTACTTTAGACTAACAGATTTGTAACCATTTAGTTTGGTCTGAGAGCGCTAGAGTTTTCTTTTATGTTACCCAACGGCTAAAGACATCGGAATTTACTACTTAATTACTACGATTCTGAACGGCTACGAACAAAGAGCGGGATTTGAACCCGTGGCCGCGTCCTACCGATTCAGCTATAGGGCTGATTTTTATCTTGATTGTCGTTAAAAGTTATGATTTTTCATCAACTTCAATGCACACGCAAAACTTAACAACAAAAAAAAAAGGTGCGGATTTTTCAACAATAAACTGCCGTGCATATCCAAAATTTCGTAAGTTATTTGCAACAGTGTCATTTTCTCACAGACACTGCCCATAGCAGAAAATTCAGTCAATAAAATAAAGTACCGTTTGTAATAACTATAGGAGGGATTGGAATCTCAATACTGTTATCACGATATTAAAAAAATACCGATATATAAAACAGTATTACGATCAGTCTACATGCACGCGAGTTCGGGAGATATCTATAAAGCAAGTATGCAGGTTGTTAAAACATAATTCTACCGTTTGAGAGCCCCATATTATGATCGCACTATTAACTATAATGGTCCATTAAAAAATGTATTTTCTGGAATCAAAATCCAGAAAACGGGTTTTTACCAAAAACATAGAATTACGGCTTAGTTGTACTTTTATAACTAGATCCACACAAGTTCTATATGTTTCACTTATACCGCGTCACACGGCTTTTTGACCTTGAAGCACGTGTTGCGAGCATCGACTGATAGCACTTTCCGACTCTTTGTCAGAAAAAAATTGTGGATGCGGCAAAGAGAAAAAGGATATTAATAAAATTTATACATATGTGAGATAAAATAAAATGGCTTCTTCCTTTCTTTTTTTTAATTTCCGAAAAAATCTGTTTTTTTAGAATAAACCCACAAAAAACATTCGGCTCAGAATCATCCCTGAATTCAATATTCGATATGTCAGTCCATTTTTAAGCGCACAGGCTCGGAATAACGGTTTTTTTCCCCTCTTGGGTTCAGAAACGGGTTAAACAGATTTCTCGACACTACAATCGAAAAATTCGGGTCCCCCTTTGGTTTTGACACTTTGATCGTTATTTGCTAACTTTCAAACACCTGTACCACCAATAAATAGCCTAAGATTTTTTTTTCGAGGGGGGGGGGAGTGAATATCCCACAGAAAGAAAATGTTAGAAAAACAAAGATGTTATCAAAACATGGGAAAGACGATGTGTGTAATCCGTTCCACCATTACGTAATGTTGTAAATGTTGAGAAGGAAAAAACGAATAAAAGGAGTGAATGGCCAAAAGAAAAAAGGAATAAAAGGCGGGAATAGCCGAAAAAAAAGGAGGAATGCCGTAAAATAAGGAATAAAGGACAGATTTCTAGAAAAAAGGAAAATGAGGAAAAAAAGGAACGCTGCAGTGTCTAATTTCATTCACACTGAACGATTAATCCCGAGCGACCTTTTATGATTTTCATAGACGATTTCGAAATATTCAAATAAAAACTGTCGGCAAGAAAAAAAAAAATAAGGACTTTAGGGGAAAATTAAGCACTCTTTAAGCACTTTTTAAGGCCTTAAAAAAGCGTTTCGAAATTAAGCAGTTTTTAAGCACGCTTAAGCACCGTACGAACCTTGTTAAATGTAGACATCCATAGTAAAATACATAACAAAGTACTTACTTGGACAAAGTTACTTGGATGTAAAATACTTAACATCCAAGCGGACAGTAAGTGTTCCGATTTACAGTAGGAATATTTTACATTCCATTTAAGTTTGATAACCGTATATGAGAGCTACTCGAATTTCTGCTATGAGTTACCTATATTTTAGTAGAAAATTTTATTTCGCATTTTTGACAAACGGCATTTTAATGAACCTCAATTTACCCCACTCATTAAAAGCTTGAATGCATATTTGTGTATGTACAGTAAAATACTTATGTAGACAATATTAACGGGCTAGGGAAATAACTTGAGTTCACATGCTTTCAGAATAAGGCACAGCAATTGTCTTCCATAATTAAGTAATTAACATGTTATGAAATAATGATAGAATATGATAGAAAAGGAAGGAAAAACCCATAAAAATTACTACAGTTTAAAAATATTACACACTGCATAATGGCTATAAAAAAAATGAATTTTACACTACAGATTGAACTAAATTTTCCGGAAAAGTAGTTGCACTGCAAGAATAAGTAACAATGACTAAACTTTAAATACTGGTAACATTAAAGGGAACACAAGTATAATTCCATTATGTAGGGTATAGCACTTGACTTCTAGTAATACAGGGTGACACAAAGATAAAAAAAACG
Organism: Pardosa pseudoannulata; assembly: GCA_032207245.1. Lineage (NCBI taxonomy): Eukaryota > Metazoa > Arthropoda > Arachnida > Araneae > Lycosidae > Pardosa > Pardosa pseudoannulata. The sequence goes on from CM063503.1 coordinate 120,048,281, forward strand.
TTGATTTAATATATGTATAAAATATATACTGAAACAATTACTACAGGAAACGATGATTTTTACCTATATATTTGTTTTAAATTACCACATAGATTAGTTGACATTTGATACAGAAAAATAAAAAAAATCTACATTACATAGGATAAATTTGGAAGACACGTTGCACTGCTGGAATGTCAATACGACTGCCCTTGCATTTAATGTGGGTGCACTGACAATGAGCACACATATTTTTAGAATATTCTGGCATTGCAACTGCCTTCTATTAATACAGATTGACAAAAATGATAGGTACTGCAGTGTAAAAATATTTAAATATACCGGTATAACTGCGACAGGTAATTACAAAATTTCGACAATACATAGGATAGATTTGTCTGGGAGACAATTTGCATTGGGGGAATGTCAATACGACTGCCCTAACAATGTCGGTTCGCCGACCATAAACACACATATTTTCAGAATATTCTGGCATTGCAAATATCTTCTATTAATACAGAATGACAAAAATGATAGCTACTGCAATGAAAAAATATTTAAATATACCGGTATAATTGCTACAGGTAATTATAAAATTTCGACAGTAGATAGGATAAATTTTGTCTGGGAGACTATTTGCATTGCAGGAATGTCAATACGACTGCCCTAACAATTAATGTCGGTGCGCTGACCATAAGCACACATATTTTTAGAATATTCTGGCATTGCAAATATCTTCTATTAATACAGGTTGACAAAAATGATAGCTAATGCAGTGTAAAAATATTTAAATATACCGGTTTAACTGCTACAGGTAATTATAAAATTTCGACAATAGATAGGATAAATTTATCTGGGAGATAATTTGCATTGCAGGAATGTCAATACGACTGCCCTAACAATTAATGTCGGTGCGCTGACCATAAGCACACATATTTTTAGAATATTCTGGCATTGCAAATATCTTCTATTAATACAGGTTGACAAAAATGATAGCTACTGCAGTGTAAAAATATTTAAATATACTGGTATAACTGCAACGGGTAATTACAAAATTTCGAAAACAGATAGGATAAATTTGTCTGGGAGACAATTTGCATTGCAGGAATGTCAATACGACTGCCCTAACAATTAATGTCGGAGCGCTGACCATAAGCACACATATTTTCAGAATATTCTGGCATTGCAAATATCTTCTATTAATACAGGTTGACAAAAATGATAGTTACTGCAGTGTATAAATTTTTAAATTTACCGGCGGAAATGCTATAGAGAATTACAAAATTTAGACTATGTATAGAATAATTTTGTCTGGAAGAGAAGTTGCACTGCTGGAATGTCAATACGACTGCCCTAGCATTTAATGTGGGTGCACTGACAATGAGCACACATATTTTTAGAATATTCTGGCATTGCAACTGCCTTCTATTAATAGAGATTGACAAAAATGATAGGTACTGCAGTGAAAAAATATTTAAATATACCGGCAGAAATGCTATAGAGAATTGCAAAATTTTGACTATGTATAGGATAATTTTGTCTGGAAGAGAAGTTGCACTGCTGGAATGTCAATACGACTGCCCTAGCATTTAATGTGGGTGCACTGACAATGAGCACACATATTTTTAGAATATTCTGTCATTGCAACTGCCTTCTATTAATACAGAAGGAAAAAATGATAGCTACTGCAGTGTAAAAATATTTAAATATACCGGTATAATTGCTATAGAGATTCACAAAATTTCAACAATAGGATAAATTTGTCTGGAAGAGACGTTGCACTGCTGGAATGTCAATACGACTGCCTTTGCATTTTATGTGGGTGCACTGACAATGAGCACACATATTTTTAGAATATTCTGGCATTGCAACTGCCTTCTATTAATACAGATTGACAAAAATGATAGGTACTGCAGTGTAAAAATATTTAAATATACCGCTTTAACTGCTACAATTAATTAAATTTCGACAATAGATAGGATAAATTTGTCTGGGAGATAATTTGCATTGTAGGAATGTCAATACGACTGCCCTAACAATTAATGTCGGTGCGCTGACCATAAGCACACATATTTTTAGAATATTCTGGCATTGCAACTGCCTTCTATTAATACAGAATGAAAAAATGATAGCTACTGCAGTGTAAAAATATTTAAATATACCGGTTTAACTGCTACAGGTAATTATAAAATTTCGACAATAGATAGGATAAATTTATCTGGGAGATAATTTGCATTGCAGGAATGTCAATACGACTGCCCTAACAATTAATGTCGGTGCGCTGACCATAAGCACACATATTTTTAGAATATTCTGGCATTGCAAATATCTTCTATTAATACAGGTTGACAAAAATGATAGCTACTGCAATGAAAAAATATTTAAATATACCGGTATAACTGCAACAGGTAATTACAAAATTTCGACAATACATAGGATAAATTTATCTGGGAGACAATTTGCATTGCAGGAATGTCAATACGACTGCCCTAACAATTAATGTCGGAGCGCTGACCATAAGCACACATATTTTCAGAATATTCTGGCATTGCAAATATCTGCTATTAATACAGGTTGACAAAAATGATAGTTACTGCAGTGTATAAATATTTAAATATACAGGCAGAAATGCTATAGAGAATTACAAAATTTTGACTATGTATAGGATAAATTTGTCTGGAAGAGACGTTGCACTGCTGGAATGTCAATACGACTGCCTTTGCATTTTATGTGGGTGCACTGACAATGAGCACACATATTTTTAGAATATTCTGGCATTGCAACTGCCTTCTATTAATACAGGTTGACAAAAATGATAGTTACTGCAGTGTATAAATTTTTAAATATACCGGCAGAAATGCTATAGAGAATAACAAAATTTTGACTATGTATAGAATAATTTTGTCTGGAAGAGAAGTTGCACTGCTGGAATGTCAATACGACTGCCCTAGCATTTAATGTGGGTGCACTGACAATGAGCACACATATTTTTAGAATATTCTGGCATTGCAACTGCCTTCTATTAATACAGATTGACAAAAATGATAGGTACTGCAGTGTAAAAATATTTAAATATACCGCTTTAACTGCTACAATTAATTAAAAAATTTCGACAACAGATAGGATAAATTTGTCTGGGAGATAATTTGCATTGTAGGAATGTCAATACGACTGCCCTAACAATTAATGTCGGTGCGCTGACCATAAGCACACATATTTTTAGAATATTCTGGCATTGCAAATATCTTCTATTAATACAGGTTGACAAAAATGATAGCTAATGCAGTGTAAAAATATTTAAATATACTGGTATAACTGCAACAGGTAATTACAAAATTTCGACAATACATAGGATAAATTTGTCTGGGAGACAATTTGCATTGCAGGAATGTCAATACGACTGCCCTAACAATTAATGTCGGAGCGCTGACCATAAGCACACATATTTTCAGAATATTCTGGCATTGCAAATATCTTCTATTAATACAGGTTGACAAAAATGATAGTTACTGCAGTGTATAAATATTTAAATATACAGGCAGAAATGCTATAGAGAATTACAAAATTTTGACTATGTATAGGATATATTTGTCTGGAAGAGAAGTTGCACTGCTGGAATGTCAATACGACTGCCCTAGCATTTAATGTGGGTGCACTGACAATGAGCACACATATTTTTAGAATATTCTGGCATTGCAACTGCCTTCTATTAATACAGAATGAAAAAATGATAGGTACTGCAGTGTAAAAATATTTAAATATACAGGCAGAAATGCTATAGAGAATTACAAAATTTTGACTATGTATAGGATATATTTGTCTGGAAGAGAAGTTGCACTGCTGGAATGTCAATACGACTGCCCTAGCATTTAATGTGGGTGCACTGACAATGAGGAAACATTTTTAGAATATTCTGGCATTGCAACTGCCTTCTATTAATACAGATTGACAAAAATGATAGGTAATGCAGTGTAAAAATATTTAAATATACCGGTATAACTGCAACAGGTAATTACAATATTTCGACAATACATAGGATAGATTTGTGTGGGAGACAATTTGCATTGCAGGAATGTCAATACGACTGCCCTAACAATTAATGTCGGTGCGCTGACCATAAGCACACATATTTTTAGAATATTCTGGCATTGCAAATATCTTCAATTAATACAGGTTGCCAAAAATGATAGCTAATGCAGTGTAAAAATATTTAAATATACTGGTATAACTGCAACGGGTAATTACAAAATTTCGACAACAGATAGGATAAATTTGTCTGGGAGACAATTTGCATTGCAGGAATGTCAATACGACTGCCCTAACAATGTCGGTTCGCCGACCATAAACACACATATTTTCAGAATATTCTGGCATTGCAAATATCTTCTATTAATACAGAATGACAAAAATGATAGCTACTGCAATGAAAAAATATTTAAATATACCGGTATAATTGCTATAGAGATTCACAAAATTTCAACAATAGGATAAATTTGTCAGTAAGACAATTTGCACTGCAGGGATGTTAATATGACTGCTATAGCTGTTTATGTGGGTGTGTGGTGTAAATTAGATCAAATATTAATTGAAATCTTCCGCTATATTTGGAATAATTCTTTAATATATTACAATTCTCTTAACTTTAAAAAGTTAGTTTTTTTGAATGAAATGATAGATTATAAAAACAAAATACGTGCACCAAATGATAAAATATATGAAGTTTCCTAGAAAATGATATGGTAATAATTTTTATCATAAGCGATGTATCTTTTTATTCTATGTCCCTGGAATACATAGTTACATTATATTTTACTCCGTAATTAAGGCTGGTTTAATTTAATCTTGTAGTTCATTAATTTATTATTTTAATTTTTAATACAACAAGGTAAAATAAACTTCAGCACACGCACCTGGTTCATAGACTATCCCCCTAAACTTAATGTTGACATAAAAGTAGCATTTTGGATTAACTTATGTTTCTACGAGCAAATATATTGACGCACAATACAACTGATTTATCACAACACATAATTTTTGAATAGAATATTTGTTTTGTAAACTGTCTTTAAGAAATTATAGTTCATTAGTAAATTCAAAATTATGGCCCTTATTGGGTATATGCTATCTCAAATAGAAATGTCACTGTATGGATCAAAGTTTATATTGACTTGAAAAACAAAGGGAAAGTGTTAAATTCCTTTTTATGACTTGTCGAGAAATTCAATTATTTAGTTACAAAATTATTAGACCTTTAGGAAAATACACCCTTTTTGAAAAAACAAAGAGAACATTAATGCAAATTTCACCGAATGTATATAAAACAGTTTTTCAGATTTTATTCTGTAAATAAAATAGATTGTATACTTTTTGGTGTCCATTGATTTTCGGTTACCATACTGTAACATAAAATGAACTATATTTTGCAAATGAACGCTATATTTTACAAAAAAAGCACAAGCATACTGTATAATCACTTATGAGTGCGTTTAATGTTGTGATATGGCAGCATACAAACACTTCCGTGTTACTGGGAAATTAGGTAAGTAAGCATGCAAGCTTTAAAGTGCTAGACCACAGTAGGCATTTCAAGCTATAAATAGTCACAAATTTTTAAGGCATCACCCTCTTGATCTCTAACTACCACTTCCTGCAGGGGTTTGGTTTGGAGCACGACGACCTACAGTTTTGTTACACAAGGATCTACTGCTTAAAGCTGATTCCGAACGGCTACGAACAACCATGCCAGTTGTGGGATTCGAACCCGCGAACTTTGGTATCGAAGCGCAGCGCTCTACCATTCGGCCTTCTTGCAAGGGAATAAACTTCATACATGTCCAGGTCCAACTAACGACACTTTCCGGCCTCTTTGTGGTCACTCGCCACAACATTAACATAGAAATATAAGTAGGTATAAGATTTTATTAACTTTAAACAATTTGTATAACACATTACAATTTTTAAAATTTTTAGCTCTTTTTATAGATGTTTCTCGTTATTACATACGTACGGTCACTCTTCAAAAGACTTAAATAATAATAATAAAGTAGGGGTCCAAGTTTATGAATAAGAATTTGGAAAACAGTATCCAAAAAATTAGGCAAAATTTAGATAAAAATGAGGGTGGCCCAAGTTACAAATAAGTTACCAGACACATCAAAATGAAAAAGAAAATATTTTGTACCCTTTATAACAAGAAAGTATACATTTCAATGAAATAAAATGGGCGTTAGATTTCAACAGATTTCACTTTATAGAACAAGTTTACACCTACCTTAAACTGTTAAATGCAAAATACTCATTATTTTGTCCAATTCTTCCATTGCGAGGTACCTTATCCCCTTAAACTATCAAATATTTAAAACCAGTTTTTAATTTTGAAAAGTAAACGTGGTGCTTCTTCCTGAATACTAACTTTTATATTTTTCCGTGAGTTATTCAATTGCTATCGATTTAATATCTTAGGACCATCAATTGATAAGTGGCTAAAATATAATTACCAATATTACACGTGCAAAAATAAATGAAAATTAATCAAAAATAAAAAAAATTAACTTGACTAGTGAAGAATAGAAATGAAATTTTAACAATTTGAAGTTAAGAGTTAAAATTGCATTCTGTTTATAGATACTGAATAAAAATAAATTGCAGACTTTTATACACAAGTTCAAAATTAATAGAATACACATATTCATCACGATCAGGTCTGGGGAGCTTAGAAAGCTCTACGAGCCACATTGGAAGTGGCTCTTCGTGTCGGTGGACCGCACAGTATGCTCTATGTATATGTACATACATATTTATGGTAAAACTTAATACATTGAATTTTTTATTATTTATAAATTAGAAATAGAGCAGTTCATTTGCAAATGTAAATAATAGTTATAATAATCAGTAAATCAATCTAAAAATATTTATTAAAATGAATACATTACTTGATTCGATTAAGTTTCGTAAATTTCGCCGTGGACCACGAAAGTTTTTTACTGGGACGAAACCACACCTGATCAAAGTAATAGCATTTTTAGCTATTAACGTTCATAAAATAATTAAAACTTCTGTATGTAGGAGATGCAAAATTAAAAATTAACTACCAATGCTACATGTTACTAAAACATCACAAACTTACTATAAATTGCACAGATACTAGTGAATCTAATTGTAAGCTGAATTCCCCCCCCCCAATTTAAAAATATATCATTAACAGCTGCATAACCCTAGATTTAAAAAGGACAAGAAGCCTTGAATATCATTTTTTAAAGTATTCAACATTTGTCTTACAATGAGCATAAATGTTGCATAAAACAAAGGCTACTAAAATACACAAGATTAAAACAAAATCTAGATTCTGATACAAAACACTTCCTTAAAAACTGTGACGAGCCTCGAAATTCACTAAATATTTCAACTCCACTGCATATTAACTATTTTCATTTTTTACTGAGTGTTCAGTTTCTAAAAACCCAGGTATCAATGCTCACTTGCGTTAAATACAGTTTGCATAAACAATTACTTTAAAGTATAAGATATTTTAGCAGTTTTGTTTTTCTATGCTTCGCGTTATTGATCCCTGTAATTTAACAATCCTTTGCATTTAAAAACACATACCCAGTTTTTAATTCAAACACTTTAATAGATACAGCACAAAAATTTCAGTGAAATATAAAAGTAACGAGCATTAAACATCATGCAGTCTAAGAAAATAAATCGTACTTGGAAATAAAGCAAAAAGTGAAGATGATAAAAAAAAAAAAAAAAACGTTTTATTGAAATAAAATCTTAACTTCAAATTACGTTCTGATTAATAAACTTATGTCTAAATTACCATTTTAAGGATTATAAAAATTTGGTCGAATTACGTTGTTTTAAAGGCACTTTATCTGCTTAAAGTCACTCAAAAAACTCTAATGGCTTCCAGTTAATAAAACTTACATATTTTATTTTATTTACATAATTTAACATTACACCAGACTTGCAAGCAGATTTGTTTTGGTATGGCCCTATATAGCATAAAAATGCATAAAACATTAAAACGTGCAAAAGCTGTTTAATGTTATTCGAAATACATAAGAAGTACATGTGATGTATCACATGTACTAACTATTCAATAAAAATGAAAATTCTAGCCTTATATATATATATATATATATATAATATATATATATATATATATATATATATATATATAGAAGAGCTGTATCCTGTGACTTATAACTGTATTCCAACAGTAAGGCATGAAAAATGCAATTCATTAAAAATATCCATAAAAACATTAAGTTTTTGTGAACATAATATATTAATCTATTTTACTTGCTTTTTTACTTGACAAAAAAAATCATTAAATAATGTATTTATTCTAGTATAGATAACTTCCATTTCATATGATTCTGGGCGAATTTGGCGCCCTTAATTCTTACTACGTACGTTTGGTATTTTCCCACGAATAGTTCGACATAACACTGTTAAATTTACTAAACCCCAAAATATAGAAATCTGCATAAACTAACGTGACACTAAGACTATTTAAAACATAGCGTGTACTTACCTTAAGAGTTCAGGCTTGAAATTACAGTTCAATTTGAATTTTAAAATTAGAGTTGATTTAACAAAGACAAAACAATCTGTAACGTTCACACACACTCGGAGAGCTAATTAGCTATTCAAACAGAAGCAGGTGGCGTCCTAGAGTTATAGCCAATTGCATTACATGCCCGTTTAAGTGAGTATCAAAATTATAAACATCTGCCCAAATGCACTGTATTTTAAAATTGAAATATCGATGATATTGTCCCGTTTGGGTTTCGAAATCAGAAGCGTGATACTGAAGAATGTTCTCAATGGCGTTAATTAATTGCTCAAAACAGACACCCTTTTAATATAAAACACTTTTTATTATATTTACGTATGCGAGATCTTTAAATGCACAGAAAATGTCACATAGAAGAATTTATGGCGTAAATAATATTAGCATATTAAAGCACAAAACCAAATCAAGAGCTATTTTTTCTCGCATACGAAAGAACAACCATGTTTTCACTAAAAATAAAAATCGTTCGGTGCCACTCGCAACGTACAGAGAAAAAATAAAATAAAAAAGATAATATATGGGTAGAACATCAATTTTAACAGACGATTTGACAGATATATCTAAAGAGAAATTTTCTTGCACTTTATTTCTTCAACGTTTCGAGTAGGTTTTACAAACTGCAATTTGTGTATATATATATTTGAATTATTTGTAATAAACACACATAAATATTCAGTCAAAGTACACCTTGTACATTTCCCTCAAAACGGTTAATCTGCATGAATGTCAGACTTTTATTTTAAAATCTAGAAATTGTTTTAATAACATGGTAATTATAATTACACGAAAACTACCCACATCTATACAAAAATGCATCATCAATATGTAGCATGAAAGTTATGTTTACCTTTAACAATTTATTTGATAATATAATGTAGTTTAAAAACTCAACCAGCTCAGATTCCAATGTTAATTCCTAAATAACACGAAGTCTGCAATTAACTGTGAATAGTAATGCAAATTTATCATTGAGAATACTTAGGTTTCGTCTCTTCATTTTTGGTTAAAGATAGTCGGTAAATGTCTTCACTTAATTGCCGTAACGGCTAACCGTGATTAACCCATGGCGGCAACCAATGGTGGGACGTAATTCTACATTTAAACAGAGATTAATCGCGGTTAGCCTTTAAATGACTTATTGAATCCGGCCCTCAATGTTTGGCTTTTAATCTGTGATTAGCTCACAATTTACATCTTAACTAAAGTGAAACTGCAGCTAAAACAGACGTTTTAAACAGGGCTTCGAACTGGAACTGAACCAAAAATCGGAAAAAACGTTATTTTTGTCGGAACGAAAACCGGAACTGAACCGAAAAAAAAAAATCGGTTTATTTCGGTTCGATACATCTTCAGTCATTTTGTTACTGTAACTAACTTATCGACATTTTTTAATTTAACGTCAACCTTATAATTATCGTCATTAGATGTACACTGCGCCGAACAATAGCCGAATAGTTAGGACGCTATACTTCGGTACCACAAATTGTAGGTTCGAATTCTACTGAGACATGGATGTTCGTAACTGCTCGGAATTGGCTTTAAGCAATAGGTCCCAGTCTGACTAGCCCTCGTATTGAAAAAAATTAGACCGTAGCTCTCCCAACCAAACCAAATTACATGTACATTGCTTCTCGATTTCTTGTTTTTACACTATTGCTTTTGTGTTTCAGTTTCGCATGAAACTACTTGTAGAAGGTAGATTGAACTCAGTCGACTGTTCAGTTGTCAAATGCGATTTTGATAATGGGTTTGAGTTTGGTTTGAAGCGCTACGGTCTACTTTTTTGCTACACGAGGGCTAATGAGACCGGGACCTACAGTTTAAAGCAGTGTACTACCTGTAACCAGCCACCCAACCGAAGTCGGGTGTAGGATGTTGAATTGCTGGTTCGATCTGACCGTCCGGCAACAATGCGTTACGCAGGGGCCAAGTCAGCATTCCGCCCATAAAATTTAAAATTTTAAAAAAATGTAGAAAATCTAGACATACGTACAACTAATGCAGTTTGTGAAAGTGCGGGGGATACTCCGCAGGAGTCCTGCCTAGGTTAAAAGTCCGGTTGACCCGGTGTACTACATGAAACTTTCTGACAAGAGAACTGGTGTTTGTGGAAGCAATATCTGCACAGGGCAGTTGTAATGGCCATTCATGAAGGGTACTTTGACCCTTGTGGACAGTTTAAAGCCGAGTCCGAACGGCTACGAACATCCATGCCTCCAGCGGGATTCGAACTCGCGAACTCAGGTACCGAAGAGCAGCACTCTACCCTTCGACCATCGTTCGGTGATTTTGATAATGGATAACAATGCCAGTGCTCGCCGTTCTCTGCTCACCTCTTGTATCGTACTTGTGGGTTAATTGTATCTCTTCGCTTAGTGTATCAAAAAAAAAAGAATAAAATCTAACTTCTGATAGAATTACAGTTTTTGTTTATAATAGAATTATATTTTTAGTACAAACAAGAATATACGTAACATAAAATTATTCATTTAGAACTGGACCGAAAACGTTCTATTGGGCGGAACGGAACCGATATACGTATATTTTTATTTGATCCGGAATGAAAAACATTACAATTTGAAACTCCTGGTTTAAATGAGTTTTACTACTTCTATCGAAAGTAAGTTCGAAGTTTTTGTCCCGAGAGACTAGTGTGAACAAACTTGAGTGAAAGGGAAAAATAGATCACGATTCACTTTTTAAAGCCGATTCTGAAGATCTACGAGCCTCCATGCCAGAAGTGGGATTTGGACATTTGAAATCCTGTACCGAAGAGCATATCTCTTCCCATTCAGCCTCACTCAGTGAGATATGTGTTGGAAATCGCAAGCCGTAAGTCCTCCCGAGTTTAACCAAGCTCAATATTTTCTTTAAAAGCTCGCTACCAACTTTCAAAAACTAGCCTCATGTAAGTAGGCTTAAATATTTTCTCTTTTAAATCGGCATGCTTATTTCTTTTTCAATCGCTTTTTTTTAATCGGCATACTTGTTTGCAATCGATAACCCAGGTTTCTAACAAGTCAGAGACTTAAATTGTTTTGAATTTGAGCAATTGTTTTGAAGTCATACTCGAGCTGTTCACAAAATATCGAATGAAGTAAAAAACAATAATATCAAAATTCAGATATGAAATTATTTAATTGAAAATTCCTTGTGAGTGTTGAAAATCTTCCAGAAGTCTCTTCGAATACCTATATTATTTCTTTGAATCTGGCAACCCCTCAAAATTGTTTATGACCCACCAGGGTTGTGACTCCCACCCCAGTTCGTGCAGTACTATATGTATAAAGATGAAACTATATGTATCCTTTGTGTGTGCATGTATGATTGCTATGCATTCCGAAACGGCTAGGCGAATCATGATGAAATATTGTAGGGTGATTATCAGGTAAACCTGTGAGAGGTTTTAGAAAGCCCAAATTGATCGGGGATTATGAGAAAGAGGGAAATAGAAAGTTTTACTGAATTTTTTGGATTTAGTAAATCTATATTTTGAGGGTATTTGATATATTTTTCTATTCATGACTTGCTAAAATAATTAAAACTTTTAAGTTAATTCATTTGATAGGGCTTAAACCGAAGGTTAGAGCCCTAATCATTCAGCCACTTTTTTCATCATTCATCCATTTTAGCTATTTCAATTTATCAATTGGTATTTGGCTAATTTCTTTCTTTTTCGGTTTCTTTCGTCATCTGTTTGACTGGCAATTAATTCCACTGCTAAGATAGTAAATGTTTGCAAAATGAAATATTTTTAAAGTGTATTTCTTGGCAAGTGCTTAAAATTATTGTTTGCGCCTTGTTTATATTAAATTATCTCTCAAAAAATGTATCCAATCTTCCATTATCTGAATGTAAAGATAATTCACCATATATTTCAATTTTATAGCTTTAGTTTATATTTCTAAAGTTTAGGAAAGAAAATAAATATAAATAGTGATATTTCGCTAGGCTGAGACAACAAATTCCAATAAACCAGACCAATTTGTTCTGGAATGTGAAATATAACTGCAGCAAAATTTTATGACAACCAGGCACTTTATTGCTGTTACATCACAAAAAGCACAAAACATCACACACAAAAACACCTGCTACTGTTATCATAGGCCATCCGCGAGCTGGAGACATTTTAAAACTGATCTGTTCCTTTTTTATCGCGGGTATGTTGCATTGGTTTTATTGACAGCGCATAGAGTAGTAACTGCTTATGCATCTTTGATCGTATCAACACCTAAGCGTTTTTCAAAAATTCGCTTTTATTGTTTCTTCTCTATACAAGGTAAAGAAAATATGGTATAAATTTCAGAGCTCATATTTCAAAGAAAATATTTATGCTGATCATAACTTACTGAATTTTCACCAGGGTTACGTCTGTATATTCAGTTAGCTCCAAAACTCTGCACACAATCGATGTAATACAACCATCACTAAGTAAATGAAGTCTTTCTGAATCAACATACCCTTTTATTTACCAATTGTTGTACGTTGAAATAGTACAAGAATCCTCCTGACTGTTACATAAAATAATAAATATATTCATAACTTAAGAATTACGCAAATCGACTGTGCTAAACGTCTTCACACTTAAAAAAACGTGAGTTTAAAGACCATTTAATTCCCAAAACGACCTTTTATTAAGTAATTGCAAATTTCTACTACAATTTATATGGTATTCGGGATTTCACATACATCTCTGGTTTCATAGTGACAGAAAATAGCAATGTTCGTGAAAGGAAAGTTTTTGTATAACTTTGAAAAAGGGGTAATTCATGACAAGTCAAAATGTACGTAAGAGTTCATGAGTCCTTTTACCGATTAAGAATAAGCAGATTTCTTGTGTTAGTGAATATATTTCAACCTATTTATTTTAGTTCAGGATGGCTTCTGATAATAATGTACCTTCTTTAATCCTTAGAAAATTTTTTGCTATCGCATGAGAAATCTGTTCATTTTTTAACAGGAAAAAGAATCCGAAACTAAATATCCTTTTTTTTTTTCAACACGTACATGTTGACGCGTAATAAGGCTTATACAGTTAATATTGAAAGTGTTAAAAGAAATCAATTACCGATGCACAGTGAGACCATGAACTGAAACTCGACCAGAAAAATTGAGCGGCAATATTTGACATTCCAGATTAGATTGTTCTGGTTTATTTGCGTTTAAGGCTGTAACTCAGCGCATCGAAAAATGAAAAGAAAGAAATGCGAGAAAATAAAACACGAAAACGGAAGTAGAATTATAATATTATTTCTTGACTATATACATAGGTTAACTATTTACAAAAATTTCAGCATCTGGGTTTAAAAGAGTTCATCTATCCATCTAAAGAATCGTCGACCGTCTTAAATCGGCTGTTCGCGTCTGATAACCGTCACGTCTAACAGAAGAGAAGGCTGATATCATGGGGAGAATGACGTCACAACTGGAGATAATGAACATTTCTAGCACCTGCCACCATACGCATATATATCAAAATTATTACACCTAAAATACCTATCTAAAACTCCCCTTCTCATACTTTTATACGTATTTTCCCAGCCACAAAATCTAAGATTTGAAGGATTGTTCGCTGACTTCCAATTATTTTTACTAGTCTTCCAAAACTAACCCTGGGATAAATGCTAATTTTCTGTCCACTCGCCATATTTTCCAGCGTTCTCAAGAAAGTAGTACACTCCTTCCAATGTCCAAATTGCTACAGAATGCTGACTAAGCTGCTGGTCTCATGGGAATAACTCCACGTGATCACTTGCTCTAGGTCAAAATTCGTAACAGAAGATTTTTTTTTTTTTTTTGTCATCATTTAATGCTATTCTCTCGTCGGGTAAAGATGTTCATTTCTTAGTTTAAAATTAAGTGAATGTTCCACCATGAATTTTGCTGTGGTGTTAATAGAGCGGCTACAATTTGCCTAGGCCTGCTCATTGCCTAGTAAGTTTGGGCAATTCAAAATAATAGGAGCTTTATCATTGTGTAGCGACGAGTATAAAATTCGCACGTTAAGTATGTAAATATTTGTGTGTAACTGTTGTATAATCGTATAAAAGATGGTAAGAAAGTATTAGCAGTAAAAAAACAACGCTAGAAAATTCTGAAGAAATTTATGACAGTCAAAAATAAAGGCGATTATTCCATTGATACTTTTCATCAATATAACATTTTATTAAAGAAATTCTTGATTCCACACCACTTTTTGTAAGTATTTACATTTTTATACTGCTGTAAAATATTTAATTTTTATGTTTTATCAGTGATAAATAATAGGTCCTTAGTTTTTATTAAGTAATATTTATTCAGCGCTCCCAACACGTTTTCCTCCCCAATAAAAAAGGAAAGGGATTATTTAAAAAGTTTTTAAGGGATTTAAAGGTACCGTTTATACAAGATGAAGGAAAAAATAAACAATTTTTGAAGAAAATTTACTTTAAGAAGTAAATTAATTGGTTACCTTCACAAAAGTTCTCCATAAAGAGATTGCATACTACATGTTATGCAATAAATTATTTAGATGTGGCAGATAATACTAAAACATCTTTTTACAGGATGAAAAGTGCAACAAAATTTGGACTTCTTTAGAACCTCTTACAGGCTTAAGTACTTATGATTAAGCTTTTTTTTTTTAATTAAAAAAAAGGTGCCTAGGGCATGGAACAAAAGAAAAAAATCTTTGTCAGTTGAATAAAGGTAATAAAAATTTGGAAGGAAAAACCTATTATATTTTAATTATTATAAAGACAGATTCAACTATAAAAATAACTCAGTTTAATGATACATATAACAAAATATTATTTTTTAGAAAAACAGCAAATTCATAGGAAATAAATTATATATGGGACAGGAAATAAAACTTTTTTCTGAGAAGTGAATTTAAGAATTTATTTTTTGACAGTAAGTTATCTAAGTTTCAAAAATTTCATTTGTGTGCAGTACTTTAGTTATACTATTTTGTATTTATGCGTTATGACTGTCCTAAATTTGTAATATATCTATAATAAATTACCACACACTAGTAATAAAGGGACCCTTAGTTTTATGTCAAATTATATTTACATTTATTAAAAAAGAGAGAACTTTTGAAATCAGACTAGCCAGAAATTGAATTAAAATCATTCAAGTATAATTGGATAATTTATAAACAATGATATGGTATTTTAATAAACTAAGCTAAAGTTAAGAATTTAAAGATTATACTGAGATTTAAACTTAAAATATATACAGCAAACAAGTACAGAAGGTTTTACTAAGTGAAAAGAAGATAAGAGTTATTTTTTTAATTTCATCTAAAAGATTATTAGAAACAGCTCATGAAATAAATTTTGCAACCTCCAAATTTAATGAAAAAAAATAGTTCATAACCTGCTACAAAATTTTTATAGTACATTGGAGAGAACATTGACTGAGAACATGGAAATATATGTAAATGAAGATTTTTTCTAAATTGTGGAAAGAATTAGTATCCTAACTTTTATTATAAAATATTAAAAAATGAAATCATACTTCATAAATGTTTCTGCATAATTTGATAAGTCAAATGAATAACAGACAGCAGCATGTTATTAGCAAACATTTTATTACAAGAGTACTCATTTTCATGCTTAACTTTAATAATGGTCCAAATAAAAATCTACAATAAATTAAAAGCACAAATAAGATGAAAATAAAGCCCTTAAATGCAATAAATACTTTGTCATACAGTTTAAGTTCAAAATGTAACTCTGTATGCTGATATACTTAACAAAATGTAATGGTCAACAAAGAAATAAAACATGTAGTTCAAAATAACTATCAATAGGCATGTATCTCTAAACGAGATTTTTGTATATTAAAATGAAAATAATAAAGGTTTAACATTAAAATATTCTTATTGTTAAACCAGCAAGATCAAGTTAGTTCATTTGGATACTCCAAGGGATTTTGATTCAAAACAAAATCAAATAATAAAGTCAAAATATAATAGTCAACAAAGAAATATAAAAGCATTCAATTCAAAATTACTGTTAATATATATATATTACTAAAAGGTATTTTTTTTTTTTTTTTTTTACTTTTAAATGATAGTAAAATGAGGTTTGACTCTAAAAAATTTCCTGTATAACCAGCAAAATTAAGTTAATTTATTTGGATACTGTGAGGGGTTTTGATTTAAAACAAAGTCAAATGGCATTTTTGATTTGTTTTATCACTTATGGCCCACATAGGTAAATATAATAATATAACTTTCTATAGGTATAACATAAAAATATAAAACTTCGGCAAAACAATGTGATTGTGGAGAATCAGCAATGATACAGTTCAAAATACAATGCAAAACAACACAAAAATAAAGACAAGAAAATAAAGGCAAATACAACTGGTTAAACTTCAACAAGAATAATGGAAGTAACTGAGAGAAAAGTAATGACAGAAGTTTGACATTCAAAGACTAGTTTACTATCTAAAGGTATAAAAATAAAAAATATTCAAATGACTTGTAAATAAAATAAAAACAGTAAATATCCTATTCACTTAAATGCATCCTCAAAATTACAAGGTTAACCTTACAAGGTTATTGAAATGCAAAAACGAAAAGGTGTATTTACTCCCTGACATTAAAAAATTGTAGTAAAAAGATAAGAGAAGTCCAATCTAAGCTATTTTACAGTGAAACTTAACATGCTATATAAAGCAAATAAAATGTTCATTAACTACACAATGCTAGTTATGTAGAAGCTATTTTTTCAAATCACTCTTTACTACAGCAAATTAACTGAATCAGTCAAGAATAAACTATACATATAAAAATAATAATAATAATAATAATAATCTAGGCTATTAGAGTGAATACATAAATAGAAACAACTTCTGAAATTTATTCCATTCCTTATTTTCATATACAGTCACTAATAATTCATTATGAAATAATGAATTAAAAAGTAATTGGCATGATTAAATTTTATAACAATATGCTTCTGGTGAAATGAATATGGAATTCATTCATGATACAAAATAGTTAAAATAATAACAATGTAAAAACTCAACAGACTTCAAAAATATTTTTTCAAATCAATTATAAAGTTGAGTATTTTCCCAAGCTTCTGGTAGTCAAAATTGTACTAATTTATTTTTAAATAGAAGGAAAGAAATTGTAAAAAAAGATATTACTGTAAGGTAATGATTTGAAAAAATTATTTTTATGATTTATGTAATATTCTTTACAGTCCTAAACTATGATGAAAGTAGAAAATTTATTCCTATATATACAGTAAATACAAAGTGACTTTGTTATTGCAAAATATACACACTTCTTAATGACATTTATTAAGAAACACCTAAAGATTTTAAAATATAAAAGCAATAAAGGCAGTCAAATATGAATAACTAATAAAACAGTCTGGGGGGGGGAGGAAGTTATATATTGTTTTCTATAGCTCAATAAGATCCATGAAAACACTTTATTTGTAATCATATTTTAATAATTATTTTGATATACCATCGGGTCTCATATAAATAGTTGTTGCACTTTGTGGACCAGCTACAGCTGCAATGGACTGGTGAACTGGAGGCTGGAAGCATCTCACATGTTCTACAGGTAAATTGTCTGTGTCACTTGATTTTAAATATTTATTTAAAATTGCAAATATCTGACTATTTAGGACTTGAAATCTTCGAATACGATCAGTCATTCTCTTCAAAGGCTGAGAAATAGAAAACAAATAAAACATTATTATTACATATTGCTATAAATCTGTGTTACCTTGTTTTAAAAATAAATCACATAAAAAAACTGATGTATGAAGAGAAAATTTGAATTTATCATTTGACTACAACAGTTTTGTAAGTTATAGTAAAGATTTTTAATAAGACAGTAACAACTTCATGTCAGTTGTATTTAGAAAGAAAATGGTACATATTGCTATCTACTGTCCAGTTTATTGTTTAAAGCAATAATCAAATGTGCAATTGATAGAACTGGAGATAAAGAAAAAAAAACTGCTCCAACTCTGTTTTAGACTATTCTTTATTCAAAATATGTCTAACAAAGTAGGTTAGAATAAAGTAAAAAAATTAAGAATAATAGATATAGTCTTTTAAAATATAGAACATCTTTAAATTAAAAAATAATCAATAATTATATTTAGAAATAAGCCAAGATATAATTACAAAATACTTATGCCAAATTTTGATTCCAAATATCTCATTCTAATTAAATTTAATTATGATTTACTTTACATTGTACCAATCACACTTAAAGTATAAATAATGCCTTTCAAAATAGGGGGAAAATTTTAGTAGTACGGGCACAAATACTGACAAAATAAGAATGTTTTATATGATATACAGAACTGGCATAAACTATGTTTCATTTGTAAATATAATATCCTATATGTAATATTATACATTCCCTGTTTAATGTACACTAAATAATTTAAATAAAGTTACCATATAAGCAAAATTATTCTATTTAAACAGCCAAAACTTATTAGTATTAATACCATTCTACTGAATCACTGTTGCACACAGAAATTTATAAACAGTAAAATAAAAAATTCTCTTTGTTTGCATTTTGTAAAATTTAGTGAGTATAAAAACTAATTATATTTTGTAAATACACTACAGCAGATAATCTATTATTATTAACTTTCCTAGTAATGATTATAAAGAACACACATTAGCCTTCATAATTGTTTAACTATTCACCTTTATACCTTAAAAGATAGAGAAAGTAAGAATGAAATTGCATAAACTTACAATTCCTTTCACAATCTCATCTTTTCCATCAATACGTTGTACTCTTAAAATATGATAACAAAAGTCAAGTGCTTCAAATCGCTTTTGCTGTCCAAGCAACATGATCATACAACAACCAGCCCAGTTTAGTCCTTCACCAAAGAGAGACCTAAAATATTGAAATAAAAAATAAATAAAACAGACATCCAGAATTTGTTTTCTCAAACATAAATAATTGTGAAGAAAATGCAATGCATATATCAAGAAAGAATTTTTACAGTAGAACATGCTTATAAACACTAAAACAACACAAATTATTTTTATATTACATAATTAACTGCTAGTTAAATAAGCTTCAAGAAAAAAAAAAAAACTAATTACTTACTCTACGGTGAACTCATTTTCTCCAACTGGAATACAATAGACAAACTGAAGGGCAGAGTAAAGGCGATGAAATTCAGTGCACTCATCAATATGCATAACTCCATTCAAAGGAGGTGTAGATTTGCTCCAAATAGGATCATCCAAATAAGACTTTATTCTTGTCAAAATTATTTCAAATATACTCAAACCACAACACAGTCGTTCTTTTGTTAAAAGATCACCCTCTCGGGCAATAGCTGCTTGTTTAGATGTACCTAGTCTTTCAACATTTTGAACAACCTGAAGAGGAGTATATTTAGCTTCTAATCTCTTCAGTTTAGTTTCAGGTTTTTCTCCATCTGTTAGAAAAAATTAACTTATTAGTTATTGTGATTTAAATATATTAACATTTTTGAAAAATACTTTTTATATTAAGTCAAGTTTAACAGCATTTCTGACCTTTACAATACGGACGTGGCAGTATATTTTGGAAAGCAGCAGCATGCAAAAGATCCGAGACTTCTTCTTGAGACTATAAAATAAAAAATTATACAGCTAAAATCAAAATATTTTTAGTTTAAATAAATCAAAAGAACTCATTTCATATATGAAGAAATTCTTGATATATTTTTATATTTAAAATTATAATCTTTAACAGAATTTAAAAAATATATTAAAGATTTGTCAGTAATATTTCAAAATCCCAGGCTCAAGTAATTATTAGACACAGTAATAACCACTGTGAATAAAAATAAACTGATTACAGACCTGCCAACCAAAAAAGTCCAAAATAACTTAAGTTTATTGATCAATGTAATGACCTTATACCATACTAAAGAAAAAATAGTGTGTGTGTGTGGGTGTGTGTGTTTATATATATATATATATATTATTAGAAAAAATAGTATCTAATTATATTACATTCAATTTTTAAATATGGTTGATTTTGTAATATATCAGAGAAATTAGAAAACAAAACACTGAAAAAAATTCAATGAAAAGTTATTAAACAATGAAAATACAATTACAAATACCATTAAACAAAGAGATCTGATGACAGTCTTACCTATTCAAAATATTTATGATTGTTTCTTTTGTACATTTATTGTTGTAGATTGTTGCCTTAAAAAAAAATTAGAATCAAAAGTTTTTTCTAAACATGGTTCCTGTTGCCTTGATTTACAAATCAGCAAGTTTACAACTGTTATTAATGAATGAAAATGAGTGATTATTTTAGTGACATAGCTAAAAATTTATTTACATTTTACATTACTATAAGGAATCATTAAATTTAATAATATGGAATTCTACAGTTCCTTATATTTAAAATACCTGTCACTCTTCTTCATTTGCCCAATCAAAAGTCATTGGGTATTATCAAGTCCTTCTTCAAGAACTGCAGTAGGGATTTCTTGTTGTAGACTGCAAAATTCTGATTGCAGTCTGATAGCATTGTCACCATTAACTCAAACTTGGATTATCTGGGGAAAATTTTGTTTTACTGTCTCAAAAACTGAAGGAAAAGCAAAATTTCAATATTTCATCCTTCAAAAAACTAGGAAATCATACATTTGCCCTAAAAAATGGTCAAAAATACAATATAGCCAGTTTAAACCTAGAGAGTTGGCAAGTCTGTGGCTATGTTAAAACATTTATTACAGTAAAAGACCCAGGTGTTACTGCCATTAATTTTTATCATAGAAAGTTCATTAGGGAGAATGGTAGCTGATAAGGCTAAAAATAAAACAATAACATAAATCACAGACACATACAAAAAATAAATTATGGGAGGAAAGCATGGAACATAGTCAAAGACATAAATGGACATCTATACAAAATCTCAGCAAAAAATTCTGCTCCAAATGTTTTCTCACAATAGAATACAATTAAACTGTGACATCCTACTACAGCAGGCTATCACATAAAAAAGAAACAATCTAGTATTTACTAGGGGTTTTTTTAATAATCTAGTAACTAAAACTTACTAAGGTGTTTCCAATGTTAATCAAGACTCTTTATACGGTGAAAAAGTGTGTTTACATGATGGCCTATAAGCTCACAAAATACATATCAAAATAATTTTTCTTTAGTGTTTAGCCCTAGTTTTGTAGTAAAATAGGCTTTGTTTGGAGATACACCTTCAGTTGGTGGTAGGAAACATCTTATGTACACTAAACACTTTTCTCAGTATAAAACATTACACAAATTATGGGCCTTACAGATTTCTACAATTAATTTCCTCATATCAGCTATTTTTCCTTTTACAATGCATATAATGTGAAATTTAAAGAAGAAAAGAAATTTCAATACAGTTAAAAATCTATCCTTGGGCCAACATCTAAAACAAAAATATAAATTTCAGGACAAAATTAATCTAAAGTCTTAAATATATGCCTGAATACAAAGGAATTAAAAGTATCACGCTAAAAAAATGAAATAATTGTTCAAATAAATATTAGATTAAAATGAAATAGCAAAATTAAATTATAATACAAAACATGATTTGAAGAATGCTTCAGTTTTCTAAAACTTACAAAAATATTTTTTGAAAGTAATTCATTAATAAAGAAGTATAATACATTATCAACAGGAATGATTTTCATAGAATAGATTACTAGTTTAGAAGTTAACTACTTACTAAACTTTTCTCAATAAGCAAGCAAAATAGAATTGCATTTCCCACTTCTCTAAATGCTTGGAACATTTCTGTTTTTATTTCAGAATACTGAACTAAATCAGTTAGCAAAGCTGAATAATAGTGCAAAACACCTGCAAAAATACAAAATATCTATTAAAACAGAATTTATAAAGTCTTGTAACAGAAAAACATATTAAAGGTAGGGATTTCCTTAGTTATTAGGAAATCTTGCAATACTTTATAACAAATTCTGACCATCTTTTCCTATTATTTGTTTGAAAATACTACAGTGAAACAAATAAATACCACCCTGACTGCTCTATTTTTAAAAACAAAATCACTTAAAAAAAATTGCATATTTTCATTATAGGTATGAAATCTACTTATATTTGGTTTGGGACATTAAATTGTAGCAAATATTTGTTACACACAGTTTTAAAAAAAATATTGATTTAAGTCATAAAAGAGTTTCAGAAAAGTCAATTTTAGTTATAATTATATAGAGGTAAATTTCTCAAATGAAATAAGAGATAAAAGCAGAAACCCATAAATATCATGGGATAAATAAATTTTACATTTCTATTGCCCGTGGAGATCACAGGATAAAAGTAGTCAGATAGTGAAACATGGAGGTAAAGGAGATAAAGGTGGATATGGTGAAGTTTTTTTAATAAAGAGTTATTACACTTTAAAACATCCCTTAATTTATCCCACATAACATTATCTAATACTTATAATGATAATGTTTATATTATGATAACACAAATTGGTTTGTTGTCAATATCCATTACATTTTAAACTAGCAACAATATTAATATTAAGGTAACCTGTAACAACTGCAGAAAATTAACAAAATCTACAATATAAACTTTGCTGTCTAGCCAACCTTTCAAATATTTAATACAAACTCAAACAAACAACTCAAATAACATTCATGCAAATAAAAATACTTTTGTCAATATGTTATACAAACTATTTATCAAAATCCCTTTGAAACCTAAAATTAATTTCATTTATAAGTTTAATTTTTTATAATGTTTCTAGGGTAAAATATAATGAATTGATTCTTAATTTTCTATACAGTATTTAATATTCCTGTTCAGAAATTTCTGAGCTTGTAACAACTATTAACTAGTTTTAGAAAATTATTTATGGAAAAATATTAAACATATTCTTACCTGGTGATCCATATTCATATAATGGTAACTTACAAAGCTTGGGCATGACATTCATTAAGGTAGTAGTATACTGAAGTAAAGTTCCTTGAATCTATGAGTAGGATAAAGTGTGATAAGATACCGAAAACTTAACCATAAGAGCATTCAGATAAGAAATTCAATCACAATACTTAATCAGGAGAAAGAATTTTAAATTTAAAAATTTCAAGATGGAACAATTTCATTACCAATCAGTAATAAATATATATTGAGAGATGCTCATATAAAAGATCCCAAAATCCTCATGGGTAAGAATTTAGTTTTAAAATTTAGAGAAACACAAACATATCCAGTATGCAAAAGAAAAAAAAATGGTAAAATGGTTTCAGGTAATACATTAGAAGTATAAAATATACATAGGAGAACAAATGGTTTATTATTTCAAGTCCTATAATAAACCATTCTTTACACAATTTTAGGTTGTTAATTTATATACCATACCAGAAACAAATATGAAGTTGTTAAGGATTCTTTGATATAATTAAAGAATCAGATATATCAAAAAATGCCTAACAACTATGCCATACTTATATTGTAAATATGCATCAACTTTTATTGGAACAGTAATATACACTAATATATTCAAAATATCTTAAAATAACATTTAAATGTAATACATATTTTAAATCAAATGTTTACATAAGACAAATACAGAAAGACACACATATACATATCAATTTTAAATAAACCATTTGTTTTTCAAGGGAATTGTTATGACTGTCAAGTGAAGAGGTAATGGTACAGCAAACTCATTTTTCATATGTAATAATAATGCCAATCCACCATGTACTGCCTTAAAAAATCTATAGGAAAAATAATTGAAAGCTAAGTTCTTATAGTATGCTATGACTTTTTGTTCATTCAGAAGTATTTCGAGTAAGTCTAATAATTAAAGATAAAAATTTGAATTAAGTCTCAGACTTTTGAGGTCTGAAAAAGAAAAAGCGCATGAGTTGTCTTTTCACTCACTTTGTGACAAATTAAGAATGGGTTAGATAATGAAGTTTTAACACAAAAAATACACTTTTTTCCCAAGTCAGTATCTTAAAGAAGTTGTATACTTATGATTCTAATACTAGGTTTCTTGCTGACTTTAATCAGATTTTAAAAGTTTGAAGGAAGATTATTTGTTAACTTATAATATTTTTAACACATTTATTTTGAAAACTCAAAATGCTTTAACATATAAATTATGAAATTTTAAATTATTCCCTCTTGCAATTTAAGACATATTTTAATGGAAGAAAGAAATAACATGACATGAAATTAATAAAAATAAGCGTAAGATAGATAAATTCTTCCCCCCATTTAAAAATCAAGAAAATATTTTAGAAAAGGCTATTTTAGATTTGCATTTAAACTCACTCTATTTAAAGATTAATAGTTACTTATTACTATATATACAAAAATTTAGAATCATTTTACTATTAAAAAATTAAAAAGTCTGTATTACTCATACAAATGGAAACTAATCACTATATGAATTTATCTCTCCAGCATTAAGGACAAACCTAATGCTTGTGTTGAATTCTGATTTAATGCAGTGTTTTGTGCAATACAGAAATACTAAATATGTTGAGATTTTGCATAAAATTTTATCTGCAAATAAAACATACTGATTCAAGCTTGAGCTAGAATAAGCATAGTCTACAGATTCTCAAATTAGTTTAATTTGGATGCTTTCAATCATAAATTATATTTTCCCATTTAGTAAAACGGTTACTAATATTAATTTTATTATATAATAGCAGAAACCCTCAGTTTGCCTGGGGTTATATTTTACTATATAAAAAGAGAACAATATACATTAACAAATTAATATGGTGCTCTAAAGTAAAATTACTATATTGCAAGTTGCACAGCTATATTATAGAAAGTAGCAAACTACTACTTTTCACAATATAGCAGTACAGTAAATCATTATTTTATATAAAACATTGAAAACAATAAATACTGATTTAACATATGTAATTACCCCAGATATAGGGTCCATTTTTGTGTAGAGGATACTACATTATTAATAGATTCATTGCTTTGTGAAAAACATGTTTACAGATTTGGGAGATCCGACTCCTTAGCAAGCTACATATATTTGTTCATGGCTAATACAAAAAGCCCTCAAAATTAATGCTGTTATAAGAGAAATGCTTTTGTGACTTGTTAATGATGCATAAAATGGCAGTCATAGCAGGGACACTCTTAAATCTAAATGAGAGCTCTGTCAGAATAAGTAAAACACATATCATGGCAGCTTTCTATCATAGATGATATTTAATATTTCAATCCTCCCCTTCACAGTTAAAGGTTGCTTCATCATTATCCATGAGTGCAAATTTTGAGCCTACACTTTACACAATAAAAAAATTAGGGAAAGATGATTGTATTACACATACCAAACTTTTCACAATTTTCAAGAGCTCTTCCATTACTACAGCTATACCTGAGGGATAGAATACATTTTAGTCTTCATGTTGAAATCCCAGTAATGATAATTTAAATATATTTTTAAATAAGAGTTATATGTAATAACATCTTTTAATTATTTTATACTTATCAATAATTAACTGAATTAAAAAAAAAGACAAAGCTATTTCTTCCAA
This sequence comes from Pardosa pseudoannulata, assembly GCA_032207245.1. Classification (NCBI taxonomy): domain Eukaryota; kingdom Metazoa; phylum Arthropoda; class Arachnida; order Araneae; family Lycosidae; genus Pardosa; species Pardosa pseudoannulata. The sequence goes on from CM063503.1 coordinate 120,074,372, forward strand.
ACTGAAAAAATTATAAGCACCCAAACTAGATAATCATTATCTATGAAAAGGGGCATTTCACTCAAAATGCCTTGTAAGAACATATTAAATCACTTGCATCTTTAACAAATTCTTTTAGTGCCATATAGCAATAATAAAATTTTTTTTACAAATGTGCTTTTATAAAGTTAATATACTAAAATAGTTATTTATATATATAATTCCATAAACTGATACTAGATGAAAGCTAATTCTGTATAGAAGATTAACATTAAATATAAAACATTTCGAATACACTAAGTTGTTTTGAATGAAGCAAAAGCAAAGGTGGAATCACTAATTTTATAAAAATAAGTAGAATATGTAAATCTCAAATTGAACTTTTCCCTCTTTTTATACTTCAGTAAAAATAAAGTAAAACCATCAAATATTTCACAAAAATCCTAAAAATATGTACTTTAACTGTTTTTCACCATTTTATATTTTACCAAAGTTGAATCATTAAATGTTTCACTAAATTTAATAGAATATGCTACTAAATGGGCTTAAGCCATATGAAATTTCAACGAAGATGAAGTAAAAGTAGACTTATCAATTATTTCAAATAAATCTGCAGAATGTGTACTACTTTAACTACTCTTTTAATCACTTTATTTCAGCAAAGTTAGACAATCAAATATTTCATAAAAAAAATAATAAATCAACAGAGCATTTACTTTTTTAACTGCTCATTAAACATTAGATTTCTATTCATATTTACTTCTAATTTTTACTGTACTCAACAGTAAAATTTTATATTTTAAAATATGCATGCAGAACTGAGATGATCATTCTGTGATTTGAAGGTAAGATGATTTTTGTTTTTTAAAAACAGATCGCAAGAAAGAGATTACAGTTATTGGAAAAAAACCGAGTTTTGATTTTGACCACACAAATATGGTAATCTGTTTAAACACTTTTATGAACCTATTTTCATGAACTATGGAGCACTGAAATATGAAATGAAACAAAAAATAGAATGTTCTGATTCCTACAAAAATAATTAAGGTAAGACAATTATATTCTAATGATATAAGTAAATTAAAATAAATATTAATATGATAACATGCCTTCATAACCTAAGAGTCGACAAATTGATCTGAAATGGGGAGCACCAACAAAGCCACTATACATTGAGTAAATTGTTGTATTAGCGACATTCAATGCCTATAAGAAATAAAAATATATTAATGTTATACAAATATATCTTTGAGTAAAATCACTAGAAATTGGAAAAAAATTAACAAAAGAGGGAACACATCTACAATTAATACAAAAACTCAAAAGAAATACATAAAAGTTGTATTTAATAAAAAACCTGATTATTTTACAAGTAATTTAATTCATAAATTAAAGGATGTAAAGAATTAATGGATATAATTTTATAGAGCTAATTTATGTTGAAAAAATGTTTAATAGAGAATGGATTGAGATTTACATTTTGATTTCTTTGATGACAGTGTAATTTTTTTAAAAATTACTACAGAATTCATAATTTTACAAATGCCAGACAAATGTAATAACTAAGAGTAAGTTGAATCACAAGCTTACTTTAGTTCCAAAAAAGTACTGAGGAGGAGCTGTTGGAGCTTTATCTCGAGCTACAGGTTGAGTGAATGTTATATCCTTTACTTTTACAAATCTACAGAAAAATTTAAATAAAAATTATCAGTAGTTTATAAAAGATTATATGTATATTTTTTATCTATGCAATTACCATGTATTTGGCAACTAAGCTATTAGCCATTTTTTACTTCCCAATATTTAGATAAAACCTTAAGGGAAATGGATACTTCGTATGGGTTTTTGTCCACAAAGAGCCCAGAATTGCATGGAGTAGAAAGAGGTCCTATGAATAAATTTTTAACAAATGGCCATTCACACATTTGAACCCAATCAGAAGACAAAATGATTACTGAAGAACATGGAAAGTCAAGAGTAGGCTTTTAACATGTGAAACACTCAAAGGCTTTTTCCTTCACCTTCCTGTTTGTCAAATCATGACAAACAGGAAGTCAATTTTCAAAATCAAGTACTAACACTTTTTATAGAATAAACCTGTGCTTATCTTTTGATATTGTATAGTTAGTAATTACTTAATGACAAAAGCTATTTTATTCAAGAAAACCAATGGAAGTTACTTTTTATCCATTCTTAACAAAAGTTGCAAACAGTATGAAGTCAATTTCAAAAAGCAAATGTCAAGCTTTGTCCATGTCACTTAATCATCTAGCTTCTGCCTAACATTGCATTCTAAGATAAATAGTCCACTGCCTATGCCTAATATGCAATTTTACCTAATCATGACGTAATAGATGAGTACTGCTTATAGTAGACACTCTAAAAAGCTGCAATGATAAATAAATTCCTTTAGTAGTGTTTTATAATATAATTAATACCCCAGTATGAAGTTCAGAGTTCCCAGCAAAACCTGTGTGATAAATTCACTGACTCTCCCAGAACACATGACATACAATATTAGATCAGATGTTATTAAATTAAAAAGAGGTGATAGTTATCAGTATTAATACAGTTATGAATTTAAAGTAGTACTTTTAATAGATGTTTAGATTGAATTTCATAAAATTAACAAAAAATTAACTTATAGCAAGTAACTTAGAAAAATTAATCCAGGTTAATTTCTTTCTTCATATAAAGATATAAATTCACAATAGAAATTTCCAATAAAGACTTTTATAAGATAAAATTTTCAAAGCATTTTATAATGAATTATATCAATTATGGTCAGCATACAAGACATTTATTTTAAAATGAAATAAACATGCAGAACATACCGATTTGTTGCAGCATTGTAACAGTAATTTGGCAAGAAGTCAAAATTCAATTCCCAAAACACATGGAGACAAATTCTGCCATATGGTGCTAATACATTATGATTGGCTTCCCTATACATAGCATCAAACTCATCTAGTGTAAGGTACTTACTGAGCAATTTGTGTGCAAGTTTGGTTACAGTGATCAATCCTTCAAGCTCCTGAAATACAAAATAATTTTTAATTAAATTGAAGCTTGACATTCAACTTTTTTTTTTTTTTTTACAATTTTATCATATATTATTCATTTTGATCTTAAAATTTTAAATTTTTTAATGAGTCAAAAAAACATTTATTTCCAATCTAACATTACTTATAAAAATTCAACTTTAGTAGTAGTTTTAACTTCCTCTTCATAACATACTTGAATTATATCTAAGAATTTCAATATTTTATACTCTCTATAAAATAAATTACACCATGAATTTAAGTGTCACACATTGTTACAAATAATGTTAACAGTATACTGAAAACAAGTTTTCTACATATTATAAAACTAAAATTTACTAATATGATATCAAATGATTTTAGATCTTTGAAAATAATCTCCTAAATTAAATTCCTGGAAGATATAGGCAATAAGCAAAGACACCTTTTGAGGATAAATTCATACAGAGTAATGAATGTTCTTCAAAATAACAAAAATGTTATCAACTCTTTAATCTAGCATACTAAACTCATACTAAAATTCTAATGACATTAATTTGATAAGAAGTGATTATGATTATGAAAAAAGTGATTATGTTAACTACTCTTGTAATAATAAAAATTATTAAAAAAGTAAGAAAAATAAAGATTCTTCAATACCATAGGTTTTGTACAGTTAATAAAAATGAAAACTCCCTCATAGGAAATATATACACAAAGAACAGTGATCAGAGATAGAGCCATATATTTTAAAAACATTTAAACAAATTATTTAAACATCCAGCTTATTATTAAGTAAGTATAACATTTTATTAATTACAACAATAATTAGCTAAAACTTAATGAAAACTCAAAATGAAGAAGTATTAATTTACTTTTCTAAAAAAGCATTTAAATTAATAGAATTAAATTAAGAGAACTAACTAAGACTCCAGTTATATCTCCAGCTTCAAATTTACTAATAGCAAGATCCAAAGACTTCTGAAGGTCTGCATTAACACGTTGACCAATTAATCGATTTAAATCAATTGATCGTCCCAGAAGTTGGACATGCCTTTGCTTTAACAGAGTTTCATATCTGTTGGCAGGAGGATAATTGAAACATGTTCCATAACTAGCACATTCAGCTCGAAATCGTTTGTCTAATAGAATACTATAAGAAAAAGAAATTTTAAAAGTAAGCAAATAATGAAAAGCATTTTAGTACAGTAATCATAAAATTATATTACAAGAATCATGAAAAAAAAAAAAAAAAAAAAAAAAAAAAAAAAAAAAAAAAAAAAAAACAACCTCTTAAATAAGTATACTCTTAAGTTTATAAAGACAGTAAATATTCATTACATCATCTTTTCTAATAAGCAATGCAATACTTGAGGATTTTGTATAATATTACTATCATATCCAAAAAGCAAGTTTCCTTTTAATCTCAAATTCTTTTTATAGATATAACAGATTGAATATAAAAAGCTAACAACTATAATATGCTTTAAAGATTTGAAAATATTAGTTTAAATTTAGCTCTTTAATAGACAAGTTAAAACTTTGTTACAGGTATTATAACTATTGAAATAAAGCTTAATCTATGTAAAGAATAGAAAAAAAGAGATTAAAATTTTTAAAAATAAAAATCTATTTGTTTATATCAATTGATCAATCCTTTGAGATTATCATTGTTACTCTTAGCTAAGTCACAGAAGTAATTTAAAAAGTATATATCCTATAAGAACCTACTAACACATATATGACTTCAATATGTTGAAATTCCTTGATGAATTTTTCAAATACAGTGACATGTTGTACTATACTTTCAGATTAAATGCTAAATTCAAGAGAAATTTATTTTGATATTTCTGTGTCCAAAATACATGCACAGTGCTAAGTTAATTTCTAAGCAACAGTTCAACTATTTAAAGCTTCTATCATATACCTTAATGAAACATAACTGAAACGCAAATTATCATTCTGTTATCCTTCAGGTACATCAATAATAATAAACACTGTGCTAAGTTTCTATGGAGATAATAAATTTTTCTTGAAATTCTTGCTAGGCTGTTTTCATTCTTTAGGAATATGGCTTTAACTAGAAAGTTGTTGAATCAATCTATAACAGATTCAGACTTTCAGTTTTCAAAGTGAAAAGTAAAGATATGGGTCAACAGATTATTACAAAAGTTAACTTAAGACACTTCTTGGAAGATGAATAAATAATCATAAGTAATTCAAGATTCAAATTAAGTTAATATTATTCTAAGGTACCACACAAACCACTATTGAAACATTATAATTATTGGAATATTAATTATGGTATGATGGCCTCCAGAAATATTTTAATACACTGGTAACACTATGCTACATTTGTTTGTAGCTAAAGTTTACTATAATGAGTACTGTGGTAAAATTAGTTTTCTGTTCTTTAATAGAAAATAAAATTATTTGAAGTTAAAATAGTATAAAACTCAAATGGCCTCTTAACACTAAAAGCATATGGCAACATCCCAAACATTAATTAGTTTTGCCCTTTTAACAGAAGAAACTATTTTGTACATTGGTTTTTGATGTATGTAGTTCTATAAGACTTCAATTAATTATAACTATTCCAATAATCTTAGCATAGGAAAATGTTTATAGAAAAACTTACCTTCCAGCTAGATGCTTGTAATATAAAAATATCTGTTCACTTAGTTTATAAACAAACTGATCAAAACATAAGTTGACCTCTGCTTCTACTTCATCATATAGAAATACTTTCTTAAATTTAGTTAATGCATAATATGCTGAGTCATTATACAAATCAAGAGGATAAAGTACACATTCCATCATAGATGAGTCTTTAGTTTTTAATATATGGTCCACAAGAATCCATGGCAGGCTCATTGCAATGGGAAACTACAAAACAGTAAAAATTAGCATTAAAAATTTTTAAGAATGGATTTAGCACCATTTTTATAATTAATTCCACAATGCACTAGGACTTTTTGACTGCATAATATTAGAATAACTATTAAACCTAATGGGGGTTATGAGGCATATACTGCAACAGACATTTTATTCACAAGAAAAAAAAAAAAAAACCCTAAAATTTATACTGGTGAAATAAAATCTACAACTTCTTAATATTACAAAAATGCTTATAAAATAAGACCAGCACAAAGATTATTAAAGAAATCTAAACAAATAAATCAGACTAGCAATATGAATATACTCTACTTGTATTAACAAACTGGAAATTTTAATTTGAAATCAGATACAATGTGATATTTTAAAAATATAATACTTACTTGAATCCTCTTGCCCATAGTCATTTCCAGATAGAATTCCCTGTACCATAACTGTGACAAGTCACAGCACTCTAAAAGTGTTTCTAGAGAAGGAAGAAAAGTTAGAGTAAATGACACAGAAATATATAAGGTGAAAAAATGTGACACTAACACTTCAAATAGTACTTCTTAGGAAGGTCTTAAAAAATATATTGAGAGCAAATATCAGTTTTAATAAAATCCTAACAACTCCTATTAGTCTGTTAAAGAGCAGTACAATGTATGGATAAGGTAGAAACAATGATATACAAAAGAATAAACTTCTACAGCATCTTAAAAAAAAAGGCATAACTTACGACTAAAATTTAAAAGGTAATTGTAGTAAAATGAAGCTTTATGAAAAGCCTCAATTGCTACAAGGTAAGGTCCATCTATTTCTTTTCTTAGAGTTCTTTTGGCTCCACTTTTCTCTGCTATTAATGACTCCAACATAGTTCGCACCATGTACAACTACAAAGAAGAATAGGACAATATAGAAATTAGAATAATTTATTAAAATAAAAAAATCTGTACAATATGCTGCAAGCACTATAAAAGCATATTTGTGTCTAGACATATAAAGGTTAGCTAAAGGAAAATACTAATTAGTAATTAGCTTACTTTAGAAATTAGTTGTGTCAAGACACATATGGTTGGCTGAATGAAAACACATTTAGCAATCAGCTCAGTTTAGGATTTTAAATATAAAATAGTTTTCAAAGAGTATCAAAATAGTTCTCTATATGAATTCAAATAAAATCATTTTGTTACATATACAGAGCCTACAAAATTAATAATATTCTGAATAGCATTTAATTTTGCAATTAACAGTTTTGACCCATTTACACAGTCATTTACTCTCATGCAATGTATGTGTACAATAAATAGATGAAAAGAAGTAAAAGTATGGTCATGATTCTTATGTAAAATGTAATAAATGTATACCTCGGTGCTAGAAGGACCAACATTTCTGCGTGGCACTTTGATCTCAAAACCATTCTCAGGATCTTTTTTACCCCTCATAGCAGGATCATCTTCTGGTTCAGTTCCTCTCAGCCAGTCAGCACAAGTTTCTCGAACAGATAGTATTATGCTTTAAAATAAAATATTTGCAAATGAAATTAGTGGTATTTCTTTTTATAGAATTATTACTTATTTATCCAATATAAACCAAATTTTAAAATATTCACAATTGATTCAAATTTAATAAAAAGGTTCAGAAGCATAATTTATACAGGGTAATAGTTTGTCATAATTGTTATATAGTCCAATAAAAGAAATTCACAACAGAAATTTTTGAAGAATAATGTGTACAATTTTTGATATGAAAGTATTAACAATGTTAATACAACTGAATGTAATAATACACTTCAGATTTCAATAACCCTGAAAATGTTTATTATAAAAATAAGAAAATGCATAAAATAATTTAAAAATTGTGGGATTCACCATTTAAACTCCCAAATTGAAAACTATTAATAACAGAATTAGTTGATTTAAATCAGCCCAATAAAAATTCCAACTGAAATCACTGGATTAAAAAATAACCATTGATGTAAAAATCAAGAACTTTTTTACACTTTGTGAGTTTTTCATGCATGATTTGTTTAATTGAGGACAAGAAGGCATCAGCAGGTTAGAATGTGCAATAACTCACATCATAACATTTGTATAGGAAAATTAGATTTTTCAAGTTTTGTAATGAAATTTCTGGCCAAATCAATATTTCCCCCTATACTTATTTTTGAGTATATTTAAATAGTAATGCTTTAAATACAGATTGAATATATAAATAGCTTTATATTGTAAACAATGAAAATATATAGACAATTTTTAACAGTTCATTGAGAAGGGATAACCAAAATCCGATTTCATACACTTAATATGTTTTTTTATATGTTGAAAATACTGTATGCAATTAAGAAAATAAATAGTATAACAAAAGCTTAATTATTAATCATAATAAATTTAGTCCTAGATTAAACAATTTTATTTATAAAGGAAAATAAATTTTATGAACTGTGATTACTAAATATTAATACCTTCTAATAAGATCCTTCTTATTTTTGACAGCTTTTCTAAGAGGCTCCCGTAAAGTAACTTGAACAAATTCTTGAAGTTCTGCATACACATGTCTACGAATAGCATCAGTAAAAACAGTTTCCATTCGACCCATTAAGACTTGTAATCCTTTTATCATAGCAATTACCTAGAAAATATGAGGAGCCAGTCAAGTCAAAAATAACATTTTATGCTAATAAAATAAAAAAAATATGAATCTTACTGAAAAATGAAGTAATAATAAAAGAAATAATTTTTATTAAAAATAATGAAGAACAATGATTAAGAAAGAACAGGCTATGGAGAACATAAGGCATGTCATGAAACAAATCCACAGGAGAAATTTAACTAGCCAACATTTAGTTCCAAAACACTATAATCACTATTTTGCTAATTTAGAGTTTTTTATACTGGACAGGCTAGTTAAACCATATTTTAAATATCTGTAAAAATCCATGCAACTAGCAAAACTTAAACTTAAAAAATGTTAGTACACTAGCTATTCTGTAGGTGGATTATTAGGCTTTATGTAAAGGTATATTATATTACAACTTATCCTATTTTTATAATAGTTGTATTTGTAATCATGTTTTAGCTTTTGCTTCATTTCATAAACATTTGTTTAAAAAATTTTATTTGAAATGTATTTATAGAAAGATAAGGTCAGCTATTGTTTTCACAAGCAACAAAGAGGTTATTTTTTAAATGTCTGAAGAGAACTTCAATTTCACTTAATTCTATACATTAAAAAAAAAAAAAGGAGAAAAGATGAACTCTTGCTGACACATTTTTTAAAGCTATAATTCCTGTCTTATTCTTAATCTTTGATAGTACTTAGTACATGGTTCCCACTCTTTTGCTTCTGAAAATTTCAAGCACCTCTTTGATATGGTGTTCATAATTGAAAAAAAAATTTAAATAACTCCCCAAAACAGCAGAACTATATATATATAATGTTCACTCTTTTCCCAGAAAAAAAAAAAAAAAAATCAGGCTTTTGAAATGGTGTAAAAAAAAAAAAAAAAAAGGAAGGGCTATAAGCACACATATACTGGTTTAAAAATACAGTTTCTTTTCAAAGTATTCGAAAGTTTTTATTTTTTTAAATCATATTTTATCAAGCCAGCGACAGTAGCTAGTGCATTTTGCTGTATCTGAAAGATGAGTCACGTGACATGCCCACAATTGCCAATAACGATCCTTCTCAATTTTCAGTGCAGACATGAATTAAAGGCCCCTCCACACTATGGTTCACTGCAAGCCATCACCACCATTTGGAGGGGGTATGGCTTATGGTGGTCGTGGCAGCAAACGATAAAATTGCCTTGACGAACGATGGCTTTGGAGGTGGTTTTTCTGCAAAGGTCAAAGGCAGCCAGATGCGCCACTAAAGTGCGCAGTAGACCCAATGGATGAATCTATGAGCTCGCTCATTGAGTGGCCCAGTGTGTGGATACAATCCCTGAACCATCGTTCAAGGTCCCTATTAGGAAGTGGTGAACAATTGGCCATAGTGTGGAGGCTACATAATATCTTGCAGGGACTTAAAAAAGAAAAATCAAGCACCGGACCTCAAATTCAATGACCTCAAAGAAAATTCAAAAGCTTTTAAGGCCTTAAAAAACAAAAAGAAAATTTAAGCACTTTTCAATGACTTTTCATGACCGTGGAAACCCTGTAGTACTTAGTCCTTTATGCAAGCAATATACTTCTTGCATAAACTATATTTCATGCTAGAAATATATTTCTTGCTAAAACCAAGTGCACTGATGCATTGCTGAATATCAAAAAATGATATCCAGAGATATTAGAAAAATATTGACCAACATTGTTAAATAAAAAAAAAATGATATTTAACAATATTATTTTGAGAGGTGGGGTCAATTTATGTTGGCTGATATTATAATTTTGATATTCGTCAATATTTTTGTGCTATCTGGGTAATACAGGTGAAAAAAACTTTTAGAGAAATATCTATTTAATACATCTATTACTCAGCATTTAAAAATAATTCTAGGTTTACATTTTGTATCAGATTGTATGCAAAATTTAATTATAATAACATATAATGATTTAATTTATATAATGAACTTGTTCAGAACTGTGACCACACATATATGACCATACAATTCTCCTTTCAGATCTTTTCAATCGGAAATTTTTTAAATGGCACTAGATGACAGTTAAAGTCTGATAGATTTTTGAAAAATATTTTAAAGAGTATTGACTTTAATATTTTTCCCTTGTGAATCAGAGAATTTTGAGTCCATCCAAAGGCTGTGATTTATCAAGCACTGGGAATTTATATTTTGATGAAATGGGAAAGAATAGAATATTTATTATGCTTAAAGATGAGAATAAAATTGTTATTTTCATTTTGGAGTTTTCTAGATACATTTTTTCAAAGAACATCCTTTTTTTTTGTCAGGTTTCCTTTTATAAAAGTATAATAAAGGTAACACAACTTCACTAAAACATCAAACAAGAAAAAAGAAAAATTAGCAGCATAAGTACTCAAACATATGACTAGGAGCTTATTCTAAGTTTTTAGGGTGATATTTTTTTACAATTTGTTAACTGCTATACTTTTTATGGGACTACATATGAAATTAGATATATATAATATCTATAACTAAGTATTGAAATTAGTTTTACTTAATAAACACTAGCAAGGAAGTAGCTTTTAATAAAAACAGAATAAGCAAAACTTCCTTGTTATATCTGCAAGGAAACCACTCTGTACTTTAACAATAGATTGCCCGAGGCAGTCATTTTGACTGTTTTTTAATTTCAATTAGAAAAACAACTATGAAATATAATGACACAATTTCTTAGAATTTGGTGACTTTTTCTATAACATATAAATGGGTTTATGAATAATTGTAGTTACTTCCCCCCTCCTTTATTATATAAACTTAAAAATTAATTTTAAACAAATTTCTTTACATATTTGTTTTTTTTTCACAATGCAGTCATTTTAACTGTTTTTGGGCAATATAGGTATACAAGAAATCTCGGGCAATCTAGTGTTAATGACTTATATAAACACACATCTATGAAACATTAAAACAAAATTATGATAAAAAAAATAAAATTCTTACTTCAATTAAACCAAATTTCTCTTCATCAGAATAATTGTATCTAGTTGCCTGTACAGGAGAAACACATTTTAGAATATTTCATAAATTTTAAGTAAAATTTCTGTTATTCCGTGCTAAAACATTTATGAGAAACTATAAAAATGCTTTATAACAACAATTTGGTTATTTTATGGTACAAATTACCCTTTTCTTAGAAAATGTAAATGACATATATAGCCAGAAAGAAAGAGTACAATAAAATAACTTACTCTTTCATATTCTTCAGCATCTTGAGGACATTCTTTGTTAAGATGGTGATCAGTAGGATGCATAAGCTTCCAGGAGTACTAAAATAAGCAAAATTATTTAAAGATTAAAACTGTAAACATGTTTTCATTTCAAAATATTTGTTAATCTTATGTATCTCAAATTCCAACTTCAAATGTGAAAAATATCTTACCAACTCAGTTACATGAGTACTCCAATCAGACAGCAGCTGTAAGCCTCGAAGTGCCAATTCAGTTAGCTCTTTATTTTCACTATCAGTACGAGGTGTTTCTTTTACAGTAGTTGTAACCTTAAAAATTATTTATTCAATGTTATATATTATACATCATATCATAGAAAGTAAAGTATATTAACTACTGAATATACCTGAAAAATGTAAAATAAATTCTATAAGAAACTTCTTACACAAACTGCAAATTGAAATTAAAAATTTTTTTGACAAATTACTTTACAATCCTGATAACTCTTTTGCTTAATCTGAGAAATTTACATTAAAAATATATACAGAAAAAAAATAAGGACTTAACACATATACAATCAGAATTCCAGACTAACATAAGGGGTAATTTTTATAAACACTTAAATATATATATTTTACTTACATATACACACACAGTCTGTCTAAAACCTTACTAGACCAAGTGAATATTTAAAAAAAAATTATTCCACAAAGTACTGAAGTAAATCAGTATATATAAAAGATAGTCTACACTAAAAAATACAAATTCCTTTTGATAAAATATTATAAAATGAATATTATTATTACAAAATTGTCATGTATTGTTTAATATAGACTAATTTATATCTATACATATTAATTTTCTTCAACATTGTTTTAAATAAAATTTTGAATCTTCCCCTAGTTTAATAAGTTTTTTTTTTTGAGAAGTTGTATATATATATATATGTTCTTAATAAATCTCAATGTATTTATATATGCAAGTATACATGAGTTTTAAAAAAGACTTATATAGCTATGGATTTAGAACATACTCAGCATTTATCAAAGACAATTTATATAGCCAAAAACTGTTTTGAAAATTAAAGCTTATGGCAGTGATAATAAATTTATGAAATAACAGAAGCCTTAGTAAATAAATGAACTGACATGAAATTAAAGGCTATTTTTTTAAGTAAATTATACTTTCATTAAATTTACCAGCATTATTACATTTATATTTACAAGCTTAGGCAATCAACACAATGTTTATTTTTTTACATTTTAAATCAATGTTTTAAATCAAGCTCACATAAAAGAGAAAGATATTTAAATAACTATTTTAAACTTATTAATAATACTAATGTAGCAGCAGAAAAAGGTATTAAAAGGCTTACCTCATTGTTATGTCTAGCCAATTCACTAATGTAACGAACATAATCATCTCTAATTGTTGGCAAATACTGTAGCAAATCTGATTGGGGACTAGGAGAACTAGAACTAGCCAATGGCCATCTACTGGCATCATAGTGGGGGCTACGCTTGATATAATTAAAAGGAGCAATTTGCATATCTCCAAATAGAGGCACCATTTCCAATTGCTGTAAATAAAATAAATATAAAAATATAGTTCATATTCAATTTAAACATAACATCTTATTGTTTTCACCAACAATAACTTTAATATTAAATGTCATCATTTTTTTAAGCATAGCTGAGCATACAACAAATTCAAACTTTTTACTTTTGTATCTTACAATTACAGACATGCCAATATTCAGGCATCTGCATCAGGAACTGCAGCATGCTTTTAAATTTTAACATGCTAATTGCATGTATGTGTAATTTACATACATAATAAACAAAACAAAATAACAAAACAGATTATATATCAGTACATATCTTATTGTTTCTAAATTAAAATTAAAAATAAATGCACTAAAACTAAAAAATGCCCCCAAAAATTAAAATGTAAAGTGTAAATTAAAATGTATGCATTTAACAATGTGTAAGTAGTTTTTTTAGCTTTAACAACTTATTTTTCAGAAGTTTTTCTTGTAGGAACATTGATTCTGATTAAAATATTTACATTTTAATATCATAAGGGGTTCTAGAGTTTGTCTACTTAAATTTGACCTAAATTCAGTTTGGTTTTTCATCACAGTACTAAACCTTTCACATACAGCATAACTGTATGGAAAGAGTAATATATTCAGAATTATTTTTGGCAACTTTTTAATTAATTGCTGAGTTGTGATTTTTTATCTCTCCCACAGATTTTTAATTTTTTATTTTCAGATGCAATCAGAAGTGTTTATGGATTTATCAATTTTTCCAGAGCAACTCCAGAGAATCCGGAGCAGTTGTCATGTCTGTAATTAGACAAATCTTAAGAACTGTTTCAAATTAAAAGCAGTGTTTATGCTGAACTATTGTCTGCAAACTAGAGTTTCAGAGATCAACTCAAGAAAATGTGGGTCCTTTAACAACAGAAAATAAAACATTGCTGAAATTACATCATTATTACAAATTTGCATTAAAAATTCAATATAGCACATAAATGGGAACTCTAAAAAGATTTGCCTTACTTGCATCAAAATTAAAAAGAACTAATTAAAATATATACTAATTTAGAGAACCAGATTTAATACTAAAAGTTTTAGCCAAAATCATAACTTGTACTGAGTTGATTGCAAATATTGATTCTAAGTGAAGAAGTACATTTAAATAAAGAATGTCAAGCATTGGACAGTATATTAAGGTATTGTATAATTGTTAGCTGAAGAAAATGCTGCATATTATGACTTTTTTTCTAACATTTCCTATAATATTAATATATGAATTCTGCAGGGACTACAATAGATGCTATGTTAAACTTAATTCTCAATAAACCACTTATAACATAAATCTTTTTTGCATAGGTCTACTTAACACATGCAAAGAGGGGACTATCATTATAACCCATGCAACATTCACAGCATAACAAGGTATAAAGAGTGGATATGATAAACTATAATGCTCAGATAAGCAGTGAATAGTTCTTAGAAACAAAAGACCAGTATAAAATTAGTAAGAATATATCCACAACTTATCACTAATCACTTATTAACAGAAATTGGATGTGGAATAATATTGGTACAACAATCAAGAGTAATTTTTTTCAATTTTACATATTTTTTAATGCATGCATCTATGTTCAAGAGTATAAATCCTTATATGCCTCTATTTGACTGGCCAGTACATAGGATCTATGACTTAATGACAAAGTTATTCTGCTCTTTTAAGAATTACAATTATACAGTGTAATTATTAATTAACTAAAATTAAATCCAACAATTTTACATTAATATTACTGATGAATGTTAAGTAAATAAACTAAGAAACAAATACCTTAAAAATCTTATCAATTTTAGCTATATTTAATCGTTTTTTCTGATCCATTTTGTTGATATTGCAGGCATCAGAATCAATAAGAAATAATCCAAAACCTAGAACCTATAAAATATATTTTAACAAATTAGATCTTTAAATAAATTAACTTCAGCAACTTTAAATATCAAACCAGGAAGTCCATAAACTAACCTTTATCAACATATGCTTGTCTTTGGGTAAAATATAAATTTTGTTCTCATACATTGTGACACAAGTATTTACTACATCAGTTAGAAGTTCTTCATAGCCTGCAATTTTCTCTAAATTTTCCTTCAAAGTATCTCTAATTTTGTTTTGAGTAGCCAGAAACATGGACAAGTTTTGGGACTCTTGCAAAGCCTGAGAATCAGCCATGACCTTTAGAAACTGGGCAGCTCTAAAGAAGAAGAAAAAAATATTAAGTGTTATTATTAAAGGTTTTTATAAATAAAAGTGAAACATAAAAATTTTAAAAATTCAATGCTTTGTACATACTTTTTAAAATCTACACTAGCATTTCAATATTTGTAGAAATGTATATAAAAAATCATCCACATTTCATTAACAAAATAAAACATACATAGGATAGCTTTCTTAACTATTAATAACCAAACCATTTTGGAAGAGTTAGGTATAATTTGATAGCATATAATATACATATCAAAAAAAGTTTTACAATATTTATAAAAACAATATACAAAGTGTTTTAAAAAATTATATTGCAATAGATATGAAATTAATATATATATATATATATATATATTATAAAATAAATATTTTTCAAAATATTCTTATATTGATTAATTATGGTAACTTATGAACAAAATATAAAGTATAATTATTATGTTACTGATTATCATTACATCTTATTAACATTAGTAACAGACATCTATCAAAATCATTCTGTTGTATCACTACACATTTAGTTAAATTGTATCTAAATAAGCCTGCATATATATTTTTATAACAAAAAATTTATTCACAATGAATTTTTAAATATATGGGAGTTAAAATATATTTAGATCTGAAATTCATTACAAATTCCTCTTAACCATCATAATCACTGTTTTAGACTTAAATTATGTATCACAATATAATTCTTTAATTTTGTATTTGATTAACGCCCATTGACACATATAAAACTTTAATATTATATATATATATATATATATATATACACACACACACACACACACACACATATATATATATATAATGTAGTGATTGCTGGCACTTATGGAGACAGATGAAGACAGACTTAGTTTTTTTAACTAAAAATACTTTAGAAACATTTTTGGAACAATAAATGAAAAGAGACCTCGAGAGCTTTCTATACTCATGATATATAAGAAATAAAACTGAACACTGTCAGTGTAATTGAATTTTTCATCATTCACTGGGCTGGATATATCTATATTTATCGAAGAAATGACTGATAAATGAAAACATTTCTATAACCTTAAACATTTTTTACACAAGAAAACATTTTTATACAATAACTAGTGCCTAAAATTTAGACTTTTAATATAGTTTGTAAGATGTGGAGAACCTTAAAAATAAGTTATGGGAATTTTTTGTAACTTCACCTTTGCTGCAACCTTTTATAAGATAAGATACACTTGATAATTTGTTAATGATTCCTGATGAATAAAATGAAATCAAAGAAAAGCAGAGCACATACAGTTCAAAATACACGTAAAATTTGTACCTCTTTAAATGTTTTCTTAAAGATTTTATTTCTTAATAAAGTATCCCTCTCCTCCATAAAAAAAATTTGACTTTAAAGTTTTGTCTGTAATATGATTAGGCCAAAATATACCTGTGCATTTTTACCATCAGCTTTAAAGATAAATATTTGGGGATGACTTTGTTGACAACTGAGCATATTACTCAAGTATTTAAAGTGAGAAAACATTACCCTCCTACCACTAAACCTTCTAACAGTCTTACAATCTGTGGTTCATGAATTATAAGAGTATTCATGTAACATTATAGAAACCAATTAGCAAAGTAGATATTGCAAAGACAAGAAATTAATATCAAAGTAAATTTATAAAACTTTTATTGCACATAACAGTGTATTCAGATATTATATTGAAATACTTCAAAAGAAGGTGATCTATTAAAAGAAAATTAAGAGACATCAGCTAAAGATTGGCAAAAATAAAATTGATAACATTATAAGAAGTTTATGATATATAACTTGTTATAATATAGTAACTCTTTGTTAAATTTTATCAATAGATGACATTTGCAAATGAATGGCAGTAGAAACTGAAAACATCTCAACTAATAATGAAAATAATTAAATTTCAACTTATTTAAATGTAGTAAAAGAGTAAAAAACTTTGGCAGACATTTAGAAAGTTTCTAAATGTATTTAAAAAAACTAATTCCTTCCATTAAAAAATAACAAAGCAAAAATAGAAAAAAATAAACTTTTTATAAAATCTGATTAAAAATTAAACATGAATTATTGGGAGAAATTTAAAAGTATTATAATTAATACTTTCTTTTACTCAATATTCTGTATTAACTGTTAGAAGAGTTTGAAAATGTGACTAATGTTAACGTTTTTTATCTATTGAAAACATCTTATTTGGTATGCAAAACCATAATGTACACTTGAGTTAACACATTAATAGAATATATTTAAATTTGTTTACATATAATTAATTATTGATGTGTATTTTTATTTCAGTTAAGTTTAACCTCTTGGTTACTAGGAAAACTTGAGTTCCACTGTATGTATATATGTATATGAATGATTATATTGCATTTAACTTGTGTTTAACATGCTCCTTTTTTTTTTTCAAAAATTTACGGCAAAAATGAATAGAACATCATATATGGAATAATTTTTACTGCTTCAGGTAACCACACAACATACGTAGTAATTAAGACACTATTCAAGAAAGGAAATAAAAAGGGAGAAATTCTTACTCATTAGAATTATTATTACACCATTAATTTACTTCTATTGCACTTCTTGGGTTATACAAAATTACTAGCAACACTAGCTATGAACAACAAACCTTTTCCTTGAGGCATACCGACTACTTACAACTTAAATGTTGCATTTTAACTTGATAACTTTCCATCTTCCAGGTATGTTACCATTTTAAACTCTTTTTTATTTAGATTGATGAGGAATAAAGGAAACAATCTCTCAAGCACTATACTTTTTTTAGTAGGTGATGGATAAGGTCATCAATTTCAGGTCCTATGGTCATCTCAAAAGTAGCCCCAAACCCCCCAATAACCTTAGAAAACCAATAACAAGTGGAAATGATAATAAGAATAGAGTAGTCTGAAGAATGAAATTGAAACAGCATTAGAGTTTATTGCACTGTGCCTACTAATTATTTCTTCCTTACCAGGATACTATTTAAATATTCTTGTATCCTTACAGATAGCAAGATACAAACTTCTAAATTACTAGCTATACATTTAGGATTAGGGATAAGGTCATTTTGGCTAAAGAGCCCAATAAACATACATTTAAATGGAGGAATATTAGAATTTGATTGATTTGGTCCATTTAACAGTTTATTAACAAATCAGGAAAGTCACTAGAATATCAAACTTCTGGATACACAAATTTTTTTCCTTATTGTATAAATAAATACAGCATGTCTAAAACTCATTTTTAAAAACCACTATGAGATGTACTAGAACTACTTTCTACTCAAAACTTTTAAAAATAATAAATTAGATGATAATAGAGATTTTGTATACCATTTAAAAGTTAGAAATTTTAGGAATCAAAATCTAATTTCAGAACTCAGGCAATGGTTTACATTATTAATAATACAGAGAAAAACACAGCAAAACAGATACATGAACGCAACAAGAAAAGAATATAAAATATTTTCCATTACTACACCTTCTGTATGTTGCATAGTCATTCTTAACACTGGATTTCATATTCTTTAATTCGTCTAGCACTGCAAACATATTAATGAATTTTCCAAGTGTCAATAAGTATGCTTCAGATACAAAATCTTTTCTCTTTTCTGAGTGACATAATCTTTTAACTTCAGCACTAAATCGTTCTATAGCTCTTCTCTAAAAAAATAATATAAGTTTATAAATATATTGCTCTTGCATACTAATAATTTAAACAAAAACTTTTAATTATAAATGTATTCTTACCTGAAAATACATAAAGTTTAGAAGTTTATTGACTTCAGGTGCTAAAACTTCAACTGTTTTTTCATATATCTCAGTCCTATTTGGCTGTTCATTAGACTTGGGCTGTGGAATAGCTCTAGAACAGCACCTCCAAGTATAAAGCATAACTGCATGCTCTTCACCATCTTGAAGCATTTCATTCTATAATATGAAAATATTATTTAAAATAGGTAGCATGACTTATATTTTAATAAAGGTATTGATTTTTCTCATAATGTAATTTTATGTGCTATGATATTGAATAAACAAATATAAAGTCTCTTTGAATAAATAATTTTCAGTGAATTTCCAAAATATACTGATTTTTCTTAGCTTTCAAAATGTTTTAATAATGTTCTAGCAAACTAAAAATAATATTTATAAAGTCTATTGTCAAGACTATTTTCTAAAGAAAACTTTCAAAGACCATATATATTTATATATATATATATATATATATATATATATAATTTTCTGCAGAAAAACTAGTCTGGATCACTTGAGACTATGATTAAGAAAATAAGAGCTTATACTACACTGATACCCTATTTTTGAATAAATAAAGCAATATAAAAATTCATAAAATCAGCTAACTGGTAGTTGAGAATATTTAGTTTTATTTTATTAAAACACTTACCAACTCAGCATGAACAGTAGCTTCTTCAATGTATTTTGCAACTCCTGTTACAAAAGCATTACGATCTTCAAAATTTGTATCAAAATTAGCATGGTAGACTATAGAACATGGCTGAGCCTCAATACAGGGTTGCTGGTCAGGAAGGGGTAACTCATCAAGTACATCAACATTTGAGAGTGCATCTGATAAATTGACTTTCTCCACAGCCATATTTTCCTAAAATAAAATTGAAGTAAACAGTATTTAGAGTAAATTATAAAATTACAATAATTACTGGATGACCATAAGAACTTTATGTGCATGTGATCTCTCAAAACTATTATATAAATATGCTTTGGGAGACAGAAAATGTTTGTGACCTTAACCCACTATAGTATTTGCCTTTAAACTATTTCTTGCCTTAGAATCTCATTGTCTCTAATTTTTAGTGATTGAAATTATTAGTTTTGCTTGTTTTACAAAGCTGTCAAATACATGTACCTAAACAAGGGAATCATTGTTTTAATTTTGGTACATATGTTTTAATGCAACTACCTGGATGTGTACTCTATAGGCAATATGCAATAAATGTAATATGTAATATATATAAATAAAATCCTCTGTATGTGATATGTGTGTGAGTGTGTATATTTATTTGTTGATATGAACTTCAAAATTGCTAAATCAATTTTCATGAAATTTTGCATGATGATTCAGGTAAACCCTAATTGTTACAACTTTTAGGTAACTTAATTCATCTGATAGTGTGTAAAATAAGTTTTAAGATAATATAAGTTTTGCTGCTTTTTGACAAGATTAATTTCAGTTTTATAATTTTAATTAGGCCTATTTCTTTCTATTTAATTTCATTTAAACATTTCTGAAAACTGATAATCTATTCCATTGCTAAGAGTAATGGCTAAAATTAAATTATCTTATGGAAAATATATGCACTTTTCCATCAGCTGAATCTAAAATAAATCACCACATATAGCAAATATAT
Organism: Pardosa pseudoannulata; assembly: GCA_032207245.1. Taxonomy (NCBI): domain Eukaryota; kingdom Metazoa; phylum Arthropoda; class Arachnida; order Araneae; family Lycosidae; genus Pardosa; species Pardosa pseudoannulata. Next base: position 120,095,237 of record CM063503.1, read on the forward strand.
CACTTTTATTTCTTTGCGTTAAAAGTTTATGAAAACTAAAATGCATTGTTTTGTTTTCAAAACACTCTTTATTAATGGAGTGTAATTTAATTTTTAAAAAACTAACATTTTTAAAATAAATACAACTTTTATTTTGGAAAACATTAATTACACAGAAAGAAGACTGGTGGAAAGCAGCTAGTAAATAAAATAAACATGAAACTATACTATGGCTATATGCCTTCAAGGGTGTTTGAAAACAAACTATCAAAGACCATTTCTTAACCTCTTCCTATGACAATGATGGTGTCTCGATTGTCAGGCTTTATTCCTTGTACTATTTTATTTGAATTATAATTATGTCATACTTCCATAAGGGAAGAAAAAGTAATCAGGTAAAGAAATTCAATGGAGCTAATAATGGTCACAGCAAATATTTTTGATTAATTCATTATTTTCATGCACTAATGTTGAGTTTGGTAACATATCTTTTTTTCTTCATATGAGATAATATACAATTTTCTCAATCCCATCTTAGAACAGCTATAATCAAATTGACAAAATTAAATGAAGTAAAGGGTTAAAATTATTCCAATACTTAATTTGGATTTGAGTAATAGAAATGTAATATATATTTGACCACTACATAAATCTCCAGATCAAATTAAGCTGAAGTATATGTGGTAAATCATTTTTTGAAAATTTAAAAACCCTCAAATTTACATAAAGATTTTGGAAATATGTCCAGCAATATAATTTATGGTAGTTATTATAGTTATGGTATTATATAAGCACTACTTTACTACCATTATACTAATATCCAAAAAAGAAAAAAAATCATAAACCATTTGTTAAATATATAACTATTACAGAAGAGACACCAGAAATCATAAAAAAAAAATGTTAACCAACTAATCCTAGTATAGATTAGCCAGTGTGTCAAAAACTTTCATACAAAATTTTATACCTCCCCCCCCCAAAAAAAAAAAAGTTTGCAGGGTTTAATTTGCTATTACCATATTGAAATTCTAATGTTTTACTATAAATTATTTGTCAGGGCTAGGATTAACAAAATTACTTGTAGTTATTGTCCATCAGTAAATTTAAACCAATACTCAAAATCTAATCAAGGTCAGAAGTCCTTCTAAAGTTCCAATTTATATCATTTTCAGAACTGTGTATCATAATTAGCTTGTATTCATACAATATATCTACCAACAGTCAAAACAAAACAAAAAATGCTGTCTTTGAGTAAGAGATTGTGTTTCTGTGAGAATTATCTTAGTTCAGCACTTTTTGGGATCTGGAAATCAGATAGTTAAGATAAATGGTCTTGTCATGAATTAAGGTTCAAATGAATTGTTTAGATTTTCTAAGGAGAAGGAAAATAGGGTAAGTAATGCTTATTAACACATTTACTGCCAAACCCAGTGCCATAAGTACATTTTTCTGTAAGTTGATCATGCGTTGGCACGTGATCGGCAGCGAATGTGTTAAAATTGCTATTCCTAGGAAAAGGAAGTAAGTGTTTTCTTGGATTAAAGCTCTTTTTATTATCCACATATAGAATTAAAGTTAGGGAATTTATATTATTTACTTATTCAGTCAAATTTTTTACACACACATACACATATACTATATTTATATCAGATAAATTAAGTTACTAAAATGTAACATGCATCATTCTGATGACCAAGTGTTAAATTCATTTTGATGAGAATTCATTTATATATAAAGTATTGGAAAATTTAACATACTTTTAACTTTAGCACTGACAAGATCCATATTAAATTATGATTTTGATTAGGCCTAAATTATGACAAACCTCAAGAAATAAAGACTGGCAAAAAAAAAAAAATCCAGTTTGACTTACCTTCATTTCGCTGAGTCAACAGAAATTATTTACTTATATCATTTTAAGCTTTAATGCAGGCTCAAATACATATACGTTTATGCATATGCATAAAATCCCAAAACAATAAGCCTGAAAGAAGAAAATTTCAAAATATATTACAATATTTCATACAGAGCAAAGAAATTGTACATACAAATTAAAGATTTGGACACTTCTGCAATTAAAGTTACCATATTGGTCAAATTTTATCGAACAATGGATAAATGAAAACACTTCAATGCTTAAAAGCAAACATTAATTAACTGTTGTATTAACAAAATAAAATTTGATACAATTCCTTTTGAATAATTTGGGATATTCATAACAATTTCCCAAATTTAAACTGAATTATAGTACTTTTTAAATGAGTTGATTGGAAGTTAACAAAACACAAACACTTATATCTTTAAAAAAAAAAAATCATTAGCCACCTGTTAAATATTTAACTTTTAAATAAAAGACACAAGAAATCTTTAAAATAAAAAATGTCATTTCATTTTGGATACTTTGTTTAGTACTTTAGTTTATTACGGTAATTTTAGACTAAAACTTCTTGCCTAAAATTGAATATGCAAACTAATAGTATTTTAATTACTATACTTCCAAATGCTAGCATAGCTATCCAGTTATAATCTGACTAAACTAGTTATGTTAAAATCAATGACAGAAAACTAGAAAGAGAATCTAGTTAATCCTAGAAGCCTAAGGATTAACTAAAATGAAAACATATCTTCCAAAAATCAACAAATTATTCACATTAAAAACATGAGGGCTAAATTGTACTGTTTTACATTCACTGATATTAACCATACATTGTTGAAAGGAAATTAGTACAAAAATAAACTGATAAGTATGTGTGAATAAAAATATATTCCTTACCACTAAAAATTAAATATTTCCTAGTGTAACACAAATCTTTTAATCCATTTTAGAAATGACTGAAAGGTGATAATTATCTTTTTTAAATTTAAAACTTGAATTCCAGTATTAGAAACCAGTTAAGCACTTCCTTGCAGATAATTACAGGAGGTATCAATACTCATTGAGTGCATTATTGACTACTTTTACACTTGATTATTTTATATTATTTTAGTTATTCTAGTGCTGATATTATTTTTGTATTTAAAGCTGTAGTGATCTTTATAACCTGCGACTAGAAATAATAACAATAAGTAAATATTTAGACACCAATGTTCCTATTTTGTTTTGAAACATTACCAAAAATTTTTACATAATCTACACATACACACACATATATGTATGTGTATGAATATCTTCAATTCCAAAATAGCAGCAATTTTAAATTCTTCCCAAATCTTAATGCTTCCAAATTCAATTCTTCCATAATTTTAGATTCTGCGGTTAAGTTCGACACAGATGGTAATTAAGATATCTGTATTCTTTTACTAAATTAAAATGGCAATATATAGAGCTGGGTTAGGTTTGGAACACTTTGGTTTATTTGCTACATGAGATCTGATGAGACGAAGAACTGCATCTTAAATCAAATTTCAAACAACAACAAATATTCATGGTAGAAAAGAGATTCAAACACAAATTCTGGTATCAAAACTCAGGGTAATATTATAGAAAATGAGGATATAAATAGCAAATAAAAAAAAACTCCTATTGATGTGACTAGAGATTGTCTTTTACAATATGCGTTGTTATTAGTTATAATGATAAGAGCCAGATAGGCCTTTAAATGACTTACCAGATGTAACAAAAGAATTAGCTCTTTGCTAAGTTTCTGTGATTCAATCTTCTCCCCCCTCTAATGGAGTCTGATTGTGTGAAAAGCCAGCAGAAGATTTTAATGTGCAATGTTGTATAAAAGGGAATAGAATTGTGACTTAGCCCATGTCCTCCCCTTCTTCACAAACACTCTCCTACATCCAAGTTTAAAATTTTGATTCTGTGATTGTCAGGTAGGAACAAGGTGGTTTTCCTCTTGGAATCACATTTGACTCCGAAAAACTTCCTCAGAATTAAAATTATCAAAAATCTTCATCGATGTCCAAATATTTAAGCAAAATCAAATCTTTCATGCTATGATTATATTAATTAAATACTTCAAAATTAAGTAAAATATTTTTATTTTAACACAGCAAAAGGTCTGCATCTATATATGTAATTTAATCTTTATTTGACATTCCATTTCAATTTAATTTTAATAAATATATAAAAGAGTAATACATATAGTATAAACAAATTATATTTTGAAGAAAAATATTAGCTCATTCAAAAAAATTAAAAAAAAAAAAAAAAAAAAAAAAAATTTACACAGGCAAATTTAGATGTTTGAAAATATATTAACACTATTATTGCTTCTCATATTTTCTTTAAAGTTATGGTAAGATTTCAAGTTACTTATTTAAAAAAGACTAGATTTCTTTGAATAGACACACTGACATATAAATATATATATGTATACAAGGTTAGCAAGAAGTAAGTTCCCCACTTCTGACAACTCAACTCTACTGCTATTGAGACTGCAGATAATTCAAATGTTGCAATTGATATTTATTACATAAAAAATTTTACTACAAAAAAGATAGAATCTAGAATTAAATGTCAAAAAATAGGACATCTAAGAGGACACTTTTTAAGAGAGGATAGAACTTCCAAATGGAGGACGATTGGCCACCTTAATACTAAAGGAACTATTCAATATATTTCTGATTCAACATAGTTTTGATTAAACCTTTGCTTTCAAGTTTTGTTTTGCTTTCATTTCTTATTACCAAAGTGGTCAACATACAACTTTGAAAATCTTATAATTTTACAAACTACACACAAAAGCTAAAAATCTCGGTTGAAAATACATCCAAAAGTGCATATGTTTTAATACAGAATAACAAGACATCCTTATCATAACACTGTTTAAAAATTAAATAAATATAAATCTTTGATTTTTATGCAATTGGTTACATTAATACATACTTACCCCACATTTTTTCTACAAAGATTAAAAAAATATCAATGAAGAACTTAATATACTCATTCTTATTTCTTATGTGTTTATGTTTCACATGAGCTAATGAACAAACTTGTATCCAAGTCAATCATCCTCAAATGTAATTTTTCACTTTAAAAGCACTTGACAAAAATATGAATGTATAATACAAGATCTAGAAGAGCATTTCTAAAACATCGTTCGATTAAAAACAGAAAAAAAAAAAAAAACTCATTCTAATTATGTTTTAATGATTGTATATGGTTGATTTAGCTTTGGTTAAAACTCTGTCAAGAGTCTGTTTAACATCAGTGTCACCAAGTTGAAAATTGTGCCCATAGGTGATTCTATGTAAGAAAAAAATTTCTAAAGATCCTACAAAATTTTCTGAAAAAGTATACGCTACTAATTTAAAATAAAAACTATATTAAGGTTAATTTCTGAATGTCAAAACTAGAGCTGGATGATATCTGAATTTTAATATTGTGATTTATCATTAACCAAATATCAATATATTAATATCTTCTAATATATATATATATATATCACCTTATTATAGTTGCAAATTTAAGTGTTCTGTATAAAATACAAACAGACATATATCAATGTGTATATTGGTTATCTAGAAAACAAAAATGCAATTTCTATATCTGAATACATAAATTTAAATTTTAACATATTGCTTTAAAAAAGAAAATCGCATGACATATTACTGTTCTTCGGCAGAAGAAAGATTTGTGGAAGCATCAAAAAAGAAAAAAGGGTGAGAAACGATATAAAATTTTCTAAAAATATATAAATAAATTTTGAAAATTCATTTAAGTATTTTTTATTTTAAGCTGAAGATGGTTTTAAAAAACTTTTTTTTAATTTTCAAATACAGATTTTTCTGAAAATTCATTTCAAATTTTCAAAGGAAAAAAAATCAGTTTTTTTTTTTTTTTATTATTATTATTTTCAGAACAGACTCACACAAATTTTCAGAAAATTAGGAAATTTTTGGAACAGAATCGCCTTTGGTTGATCCCTTCCCCAGTGGCCAATATCAATATTAGAAGCTATTTCACTGTGGCCGATATAGTATTTAGCTAAGAAACTTCCTAACGATGCCCCTGCGATAATGCAAGATTGATGAGAACTTGCATTGTATTATACTGTAATTGCCATTTAAAATGTTATAACAATACTCCTGTATCATCACTTTAGCTATTAACAATATTCTAAAATTTTATGGAAGATGGAACTTCTAAACTGAGTTCTTGTCAGGTATAAACTGTTGAATATTCTCTCATTCTGCCTTGCTATGTGTTATTGTTAGAATATACAATATAACTTTTGAAATACTGTTGTATTTTAAAGTTCCAATCACAAATCATGTGATAACAACAGTAGAAAATCTTTCTGTGGTCTTGAGAGAATTATCTCCTGTGTTGCAAAAGGGGAACGTATGTATTCAACTTCCCCTTGTCACAGATTATAGAAAACTTTACTTTCAGTTTTTTTTACAAGATTAATTTTACCTTTGGAAATAACTCAAAACCAAATGGTTTTCACTTGTAAACATAGTCTTACAATGTGACACAAATCTGTACAATTTATGGCTAAATCATACAAGTTGGCAGGTCCACATTATCAACTTCTACTATACATATAGATTAGATTCATGATTTAATAATGTGAAGGATTTTATAAGTAAACAAATATAACATTTATAGGTAGATTATCTAGGCTATCCATTTGAATTGTTTTTTATTTTATGGAAAATTCAAGTGACTTTTACTATGAATTGAACTTTTTCAGGGTCTATACATATTCCAAAGATATTGTTCTAAATTCAGTAGGTCTATACTACATCCATATTTTCTTATATATATAAGGTGATAACTAAAAAGTTATATATGTACGCACGGTATAAATACATACAGTGTATATTATATACATACTAATATATATCTATTTATATTAGTGTTAAGATCTGATAACTTGAAGGATTTTAAAAGTAAACAAACTTGAATAATTATTTATGGGTTTGGTTTGGAGTGTTATAGTCCACTGTTTGCTATACAAGGGCTAATGGGATTGGGATCTAGTTTTTAAAACCAATTTCAAATAGCTATGTACGTTCATGTCAATAGATGTCTTCAAACCCACAAATTCTTTTGGCAGGCTATTTATGGAAAAGTACCCAAGTTATTCATTTAAATTGCACCATACAAACTTATGCAGCTCTGGAAACTCTAAATAATATTATATATGACTACCTTTTAATTATTTAATAGATAAAGGATAAAGTTTTTAAATCAACTGGATGAATCCAGTTAACTTGTTGAAAATTTTCCATGCAATTTTTATGCAGTTCTCTCATTATAGAGAATTGACTTTCTGATGGCTACTTTAATTTAGTAGCTGTACCCAATATTTTCTTATATACTTTTTCTCCATTGCTTTGTTAATAATATACATTAAAATAATGCCTCATTCACCAAAGACTAATCGGTCAGCCTCCAACAAGGATAACATATTTATTAAAAATACCCAGTGGGAATCAACAAGTTGCCACAGGAGGCAATAAAAAATGAAACGATTCTTCTGTGTTTTTAAGCAGTATTTTGGTCTGTGGCCAGCCTTATATATTTTATACATATGATAGAAAAAAAAGAAATATGAGCATCAATGTTTATAAAATAAATGTAAACATAAAATTAAACTATAATAAATAATAAAAACTGAAGTGTGTTAAATAAGAATTTGGATTGAGCTATTTAGTCTGATTGATTACAATCTAGACATGTAAGGAATATTTCACCAAATATCTTCGGCCAAATAAATTCTGAATTGTAAAAAAAATGTATTTTTAGCTGTGTTTTTAACTTTGTTAAATACAATTTAACAAAGAATATCCCACATATATTTTGCCACTTTTAATTATTAAAAAATCTAACATTTACACAATTTAAATAATACATAAGTGCATTTAATAAAGTTAGATGAATAAAACCCCTTTTTTGTTGGAAATTTATCATATGTATATAAAAAAGCATTGAAACCTTTTATATAACAATGCAAATATATACAGTTTATTAAATAAAAGTTCGAATGCTATTTGAATCAGTAACTACAATTTCTTCCACGTGAATAACCTTGAAAATATCAATAATATACAATATAAATATAGAATTATTAATTATAAAAATAAAACATTAACTTAATTTTTTTAATACTTGAAAACAAGTTACATGTGAAATAAAAAAATATGTAATGTTTAAAAGTAATTTACAGGTGTAGAAAATCATTTATCATTGTAAAATCTAAAATAATATTGTAAACAACAAGTTTTTTTTAGCATTTACAATAAGAATTATGTTGTTTCATTGCATATACAAATTACTAGCATAAAAAAATAAACACTCACTGCATACTGTGTTTGCAGGAGCTGAAAGATATTTTCTAACTATATATGCAAGTCTGATAAAGTTTTTTGCATCCACATTCCACCAACTAAGTGAATCTATTAAAGGTATATCAAAACAGGAATTTACCTCTAATGATTTATCAAGTGAATTTTCTTTTGTGTATTTTAATTAAAATCAAAAGCGAAATTCTTTTTTGAAATATTTGATTGTTGAATATTTGGTAGTTCAGCAAATCACTATTCATTACATGCCTACATCAAACATAAAATTTTAAACCTATACAATAATATTTACTACATATTTTATATACTAGGGATAGAAAACCATTTGAAACAAAAGAAAAAATTTTTAAGGATTTGTACATAAAACTCTAAGAATGACAAATGAGATTTATACAACAAACTTTGATTAGGTATAATTCTGTTATGAGATTACACTACAAATTAATTGGGATATTAATAGCATTTCTGGAAAAATTAAGAAAACTTAATTTTTCCATTGATGCAGATTAAGCCTGACTTAAACACGAAAGATCTTATGAAGGATATAGAAAAATAAAAACCGAACTAACTTATCATTTATGCTGACTTATTACATATAATAGATTTATATCATAACCTAACAATTTCTACAAACAAACGTGTTCATTAAAGAATTGACAATGGGGTATATTCTTTACACTGGTGTATAACTTAAAAATTGCTAACAAATTTATAAGAATTGCAGAATCTTAAAACTCGTAATTTAAAATTCAATCATTATTTTAATTAGCTCAATAAATTTTAGAAACATACACAGATATCTTACAAAATTATTGTTGTAAGCAATACTTTTGACAAGAAGTTTCAGTTAAAGAGTTATTTTGTATCAATTTAATAAACTCATGTCTAATTAGGAAACCATTGGTTTCAAGGTATTCTTACTCTTGATAAACATAATATAAGTGCTTATGAGTCCACTTAATAATAAGTCTTTAGAAAAAAAAACAGATTTTATATTAAATGGGGATTACAGAAAATATATTTTAACTGAGGGCATCTTTTCCACTGGTAGTACGTTTCAGTATCAATAAAAATTCCCAACAGATTTCAATGTACAAAAGAACTTCAAGAGATATTTACGAGCTACCAACTATATGTTCATTATACACTAAACATAATCTATTGTAAGCATAACTTTAATGCTACTTTAACGTTCATCTTACCTACAAAATAAAATGTTTATTTGATGCACTGCCCCATACAAGCAGGTATTATGAATATATTACGTTACATTCACTTCAGATTTAATACGAGAAAGTATTAAAGATAAAAAAGTAATGACAATACTATCATAAAATATTTGTCACATAGTGTCAAACATCATGCATAACATTTGATAAGAGTTAACATACCGATGGAAAATCTACACTCAATTTCACTCATAAAACGCAACACAGACGTCAAAATAATAAAGTTCCCAGCGTAAGAATAATAATTTGAAAAAAAATTCAAAAATAATATTCCTGTAAAAAACAAGCATTGGTAAAATTTAAGGAAATTAAAAAAGTTATTAAACATTGAGTTTGGATAAAATAAGTCTAAAAGTTTTATAGCCAGGGTATTAATTTCACGTATAAATTTAATTCGTCTTACCGATAAAGAAAAAAAACTATCCTTCATTCACTCTTTTTTTCGTGTGTTGGGAAGCATCTAGGTGAAATTAGGTCTCAACCAAACAGATTAATGAAATGATATGAAGTATATGAATCGTTTTGGGACGCTTATCTCCGGATGCTTATGATTCAGACTAGCATAACAAAACTGTAACACAGGCGAAACCATGCTACCGATTGGCAATACCGGAATGAATTGAAAAATGACGGAACAAACAATTCATTTTGAATGATTACAAGATGAATTACTTTTAATATGTTAAAAATGAAAAAAAAGTTTAAAAAATTTTCGTGACTAGAGAAAGAAGAAAAAAGTGCACACTACCATCCCAGACCCCAGTGTTTTTTAAAGTTAAGCCTAGTGCTAAAAAAATAATGCCCTTTCCCTGTTTACACTATATTTAACATTTAATAAACTGAATCAAATTAGATACAAAGTAAAAATTAAAATAACCATATTTATCATTCGAAACTTATTCATATAACATATATGACATAAAAAATGTAATCGTATACACTTATAAAATAATATAAAGGAAATATTGTCTATCGATTTATATTTGTTAAATAATTCCCGTTATAAGAAAAATTTCTCTAAATTCAGAAACACATAAATAACTACAATTGCATTATAGTAAAGTATAGCATTATTTATTACAAAAGTTGAGGGATATGGATACTAATAGAGTGTTTTTAAGATATGTAATTTCAGAAAGGATACGGTGATGCACAGTCTCACAGTGCTTATTCCACATTCATGATATTTTAGTTGGTTTGATCTTTTAACGAGCTTTGGATACAAGCTATATTCTTCTTAGAGATTTTTTTTCCTGTTACAATCCAGAGAGATATTAGTAAAATGCCTCCTTGTTAATATCAAAGGATTATCCAGAACTTTAGTGAGAAATTTCTTTTGTGTGTGTTCCATGTATTTTTCACTTCTTTCGTTAACAAGATGGAACGTTAGTGAATTCTACATCTGTGATACTTTGGTCAGTTCTTTTCCTAAATGAAATATTTGCATTTAGAATTTCCATATGCAGAAACTGCAAAATAATTACAAATACAATTAAAGAGTTTTATGTAGATAGGAATCGGAAAGAAGAGATTGCATAATGCAGCAAAACGCTACATTATACAATCGATTTTGTTAGTTCCTAGGATACTTATTACAGTGTATAACACAATGAAGTTTCCTAGTGTCTTTATTATTTTTATTTTTGAATCAACTAATCCTTTTTAACTAGCAGGAAAAGTAATCAGAATCAGCACAACTTTCTTTAAACATTTAAAAGTAAAAACATTGATGTTATTCATTCTTTTAATAGAATAAAAATTTTCAACGCCATTCTTTACAGAAACACATTCACACTTACATCTGTTAAATTAAATTATCTAAACATTCCAATTTGAGGCCCTTTGACTGTTTAAATCCCCTACTGTTTTTAAATTTCTTATGGCTTTGTTTTTGTTTATATAAACGAATTAGTTAACATATTCAGTCAATACAGTAAACAATAGTATATCAGTGTCATAGACTATTAGAACCCATTGATCTCTAATCATGTTAAAATAATATCATCTAGCTAAAAGCTTAAAAATGATGTTTCAAAGCTGTGTGGTGTATACGCATTATTGGACCCGAGTTTTCCTTTGATGCATACGTGAAACGCTGGTCTAGAATGGATTACGCGATTCTAACACGAAAAAATCTGCATTAGTTGAACATTACCAGCATAACTATATATTTATGGGAACTATGTTCATTAAATGTAATTTTCATATCAAATATTAAGACTACAAAAGGAAACAATTTTTAAAATAAGAAGTGTTCCTTCTCAATTCGTATGCATTACAAATGAGAGTAAACTTGATCTAACGAAATGACTCATAGGTATGATTACTCTTTGGTAAAAGTTATAATCCCCAAAATTAACGAAAATATGTTGATAATTTCCTCTGTCGTAGATTCATATCACAAATTTTTCATGTAAAATGAAAAATTTTATAACATAATCATTTAAAGCATTTAATTATACCTTATGTTTACCTTGAAAGTGGCATAGAAATCATTCCAATGTAGGATTTTTTTATTAAAATTCAGCAAACGGTTTTTCACAGTGATTGGATAAGATTAAAACAATAATTTAGGTAATGGGACAATACAACGAAGAAGAATTGTTACTCAAGAATCAATGATCTCTTACAAAAACGTGTTTAAGAGTAACATAAGGAAGTGGAAATAAAATGAAGTAAAATTATTTGTGCCCTTTATACATTGATTGAATTTATTTACAATATCCGAACAAAAGTTTTAGGTGTTAAACTCTTTTGGTTTAAATTATCAAAAATAAGAAGATTAGCTAGTGAAAAATATAAGCTGGATGACTGCAAAGCAAGTAGAGCTTTACTTTTTAATACAGGAGTATATGAATTCGGATCCCAAAGTTAGCATGAATGCTCATAGCCATTTAGAATCAGCTTTTAGTAGTTGGTATCATTATATTTACTCCATGTGTAACAAAATTGACCCAATTGAAAGAAATTTGGAATGAATAATAAATTCTGAATATTGTAACACACAATGTAATTTCGAATAAAGTGCTGTGAAAGTTACTGCTTAAGAATTCAGTGCTACATGACTTAAAAATTATTTATCTCCTGTGCTCGTATCAAACCATCTGTCAGACTTTGTTCATCGACTCTTATTTTTTGTGCCTGATTGAATTAAATAAAAAAAAACTGTTTCAAAGTCTCTTATATTCTGTATCTGTGAACATCACAATTCAGAGATAACAACTTTTGTGCCATTACTTTATCAGGAGAAATACTGAATGAAACCCAACCCCCCTGGGTTTTCTCGGTTCTGTTCGAGTTGACTGACTGAATATTACCAAAGATAAACTCAGTTGCCAGTCAAAAGTTTTTGTTTGGAGCGCTACGGTTTAATATTTTTCTACACGAGAGTTAAGCTAAAAGAGCAATGTCAATCAAATAAATTTCCCGTAGTTTAAAATTTTTCGAAGTTCGAATTTCCATGTGTCACCTACATCGATGACATCGATGTTCTGCAACTGCAATTGTTACATCTTACGATCAAAGTTAAAGTTCGGTAAATGAAGATTTTTCATACGTTTGGAGGACTAAGTCGCAGTTCTTTCAGATTTTTACAAATGTTTTTGTATCTGAGGAGTATATAGTGGACAGATGGCTATAATTTTCTGTACTTGTTTTTGTTTTGTTGGTGCGATGTTGCTCACCTCTTTTTGAGATCTTGCATATATGACATATAATTTATTTAAAAATATTTCATAAAATCGTAATTTAAAAGTATTAAAATATAAAAAAATAAGATTTTGTCTCTAAAACAACGGACATTTTTATAATTTCATTTTAGAACGGTAGGCAGCAACCATTTCAACTTAAATAATAATAATAATAATAATGATAATGATAATAATAATAAAACAGAACAATCGTAATAGTTTGAAGTCAGACTTAATGTTTGTAATTTTGACATTGTTACTTTAAAGTATTTTATAGCCTACCATTTCGAAGCGTAGTGATTAATATTTTTCTAATTAGAAAATATAACTACTGTCTTTCATTCTTTAAAACCCATTCCGTATGAATAGAAACATCTACACAAAGAGCAATATTAGCCTAATTTCTAATCTTGTATTTAGCCATCATCCGACTTATTCCTCCTTATTGACACAAATTTTCCAATAACTGTTCTTGATGCACATTTCTAGGTATTTTCATAGGTGAACAATTCCATGATCTTGTGTTTTATGAGTCAGAACGAGAACAAATGACATTTTCATTTAACTCTTTGGTCTTATTAGCCCTCGTGTACAAAACAGTAGACCGTAGCTCTCCAAACTAAACCAAACCATTTAACTCTTACTGTAACCTTTCACTGTTTATGTCAACATCTTGTAATTGATTTGTCGCTTACTTTTCGATCTGAAATTGAGCAGAAAATTTGAGTAGTAATGTATTATCGATGACAATACATGAGCCAATCATAAAACTATATCGCTAGAGATAAATTAATCTCTTTTGATAAAGAAAGATTTTCTAACTGTTGCAATTCCCTTTTGGTACTCCTCTACACTTGGGTGAATGTCTCAGTGGTAAATGTTCGGTGTTTACTCTGGAGACATGGATTTGATTCCAGGCAAATAAAAGCATGTTTCTTAGTTTTGTTTAAAATTTCTAAATTTCCTTTAAGTTTACTTGAGGATGCCCAACCGATATGCTGGTTATTACTTACTCAAATTGTATATATCTCACTGACTGAGGTGAAAAAAAATTGTCAAGTTTGAATAGATTATCAGTTCAAAATATTATCAAAACATCTATCTCTACAAATTTCAGAACGCTGTAAAAGATGTAACAACTTTCTTGAAACCCATCATGTTGTGTACAAGTTTTCACTTGGCTTCATCCCATCTCCGCCCCACTTTACGGAATTGTAAAAATTTACAGTTTCGAAAAGCACTACGGCGTTCTCATCTATTTAAATAAATACCGTGCTCATAATACTCGAAGTGCAAACAACGAACCCGCGAACTCCGTTTCCGAAGAGCAATACTCTACCATTCGGCCATCGTTCGGCAAAGCAAGTAGGAAAAAAAAAGCAATTTAAATTGTCATTTAGAAAAAAAAGTTATAAGTTAAATTATATACATAGATAACTTTTGAAACAATAAAAATATAGATTTCAAATTACAGAATTTGCACGAATATGTAGAAAGTTTAGAACTATAATTTGAGCCAACAGAAAAAATAAAAATAAATAATAAGTAAATAAAATCGATATTTTGACCATAATTGAAGTGGTACAATCTCTTAAACGAAAGGGGGAAATTTGTCATTGATAAGCAGAGTCAATCGCATGGCTTCCTTGTTAAGCCACGAAACCATATATCATGCTTGAAATGTCCCATTTCGTAGACCGTCAAAAAACTCTCCCCCCACCTTTCACGCATCATTACATTTATCAAAAAAGGACTCCTCTTGCATACACTAAAGTAATAAAAAAATAATTTCCATTTTGGAAACGCTGCAACAGACTAATTTTAATTTTCGATTAGCTCCTGCAATGGTAAATTTTTGAGGATTTTGCAAACAAACAATAACGTGCAGTCCTCTCCAGTATTTCATTTTAATCGAAGGATGGTCAAATGATAAGACAAAAGATTTAAATTCATCTCCGTCTCTAATATATATATATATATATATATATATATATATATATATATATATATATATATATATATATATATAATAAGACGGACTTCACGATGGGTGGTTTCAGTCATGGCCCATAAAAATGACACCGTTTTAGCTAAAGACCTTTATTAAGATAACGTTGGAGGACGGGTTCCAACTTCATCATAGGGACAGGACAAACTGAGGGGTCAACTAGCATGAAGTTGTATGTAGAAGACTCTTAACACCTGGGTCAATATCTCAGTCAAAATCTGTGGGAAAAATCTACCTCTGAAAGCTTGCATCTCCTTTTTGTTTGGAAATTTCCTAAATTGTCCGCTAGGCCAATGTACAGTTATAATTGGTCAGACCCCTTCTCTGAGGGCGTAAACTGTAGCCCCAGTGGTCAATTTAGGTTAGGGGTGAAAAGGGGAATGCAAAAGGACGCGGGATTTTTAGCCCTTGACTTAAGTTATGAAAACCCCTGAGAATTTTCCTTACACACACACACACACACACACACACACACACACACACACATATATATATATATATATATATATATATATATATATATATATATAGAAAAGACGATGTGGATCAGTCGGCAAAGGCAGTGATCTCTTAACTGAAGGGTTGCGAGTTCGGGGTTCGAGCCAGTCTAAGATAGTTAAGGGTGACTGGTGCACGTAAAATACAATGTGCTCCAAGTTCTCAAACTACGTTTCTGGGGGTGGCAAGCATAGGCAGGGGGGGTCTTATGCTTGGTCCCTGCATCTAAACTGAGCAAAGTCGTTCTTTCACAATAGAGGTGATATTAATAAGAGCGAAAGGCGCTTCCCTTCCCTTAATTCGAGTAGCCTGTGGCTCACGTCCTTGGTTTGAATATTTAACAAGTCTTCATTGTTTCTAAATGTTTTGAAAGTGGTACATAACTTCTGGGTGGAGGAGGGTGATATTTGGTAGTATATACGTCTATTTTAACAATATCTTCAAGGGTACAACCCGAACTGTGCTGAGTGAACTCTTATAAGTTATTATTAATTTTTGTTAGGGCTTCTTCGATGTGCACTGTAATGGTTCTGGGAGTTAACAATTTCTTCTAAAAAAAGGGATGAAATTTTCTTCTTCTCCTCCCGATCCTACTCGTGTTATATTAACCTTTACACCGTTTAATAGACTTACTATCTTAGGATCATCCCTTAATTTCCTTTCAAGTAATGAGGTCACCTCCGTAAAATACATGTTTAAATTGCAGTACACCTCATCATGGGGTATTAAATAAATCCAGAACAACTTTCTATTCTTTTTCTCGTTTAGCTGGGGTGGACTAAGTAGGTGCAGTTTTCCTTTTCTATTTCATGTATAGCACGGATATGTTGGCTTAGATGTGCTTTTCCCGTAAATTGTTTTCCACAAGATTCGCACTTTACATACACTTGTATAAGATGAATTAATCTTAGGATGAATACGATGAATCCCTTTTCCTTTGGCAAATGAGCAGAAGTGTGGTTCTTAGCTAGAATGGATCTTTCGATGTCTTTTTAGAGTACTGTTACGGATAAAAGTTTGACCACAAGTATAAAACGTCTATGAGAAAAATATTTCACTAATACTTCCAAATTTATTACACAGATATATAAAAAGATTTATTGTTTTGATAGAATGCAAATTCTGTGAGCATCGTCTAGGGGTTGAACAATCAATTTATTGAAAAATATTCATCTGAATATTTTAAAAAATAAATATACATTTTCCATAATAGCACATATAATATATACCTCAATACTTTTTTAAAGTAGAAGTTTAAAAACTTCTATGAAACTAGTTTAGAAACAAATTTCATTGATTATTTTTTAAAATTCATGTACAATATAAAATAATTTTTAAATTCTAATTATTTTTAAAAAAATTTCTTCGCAATATAGTTATAAGCATATTCCCAAATTTTGAGAAACTGTTCCAAATTTATTACACAGATATATAAAAAGATTTATTTTTTGATGGAATGCAAATTCTGTGAGCATCGTCTAGAGGTTGAACAATCAATTTATTGAAAAATATTATTTCTACAAAATTTTTATTTCTATACTTGAAATATCCAAACACTGTTTTCAGAAGCAAAAATACTTATGGAGAACTTTGATCTGGGAAGCAATATCAAACAATGTTGATTTTTTTTTTTTTTACATTTCTGTGTGAGCACAATTTTTTTAACACTAGTTTTTGTCCCTTCCATTATTTTTCTTGTGTATAATTTTCAAATGCATTTAATCTATTTTAATATGCATTTAATATTATTTATCTTTTTTGTTTTATGTTTAGTTTTTAGTTTTAATTATGATTTTAACATTTTATTTTAACTTCCCTTTTAAGTTTTATTTTTTAATTTAAATTTTTAATTTTAAATATAAGTTTTATTTTTTATATTTAAAATCTTAAAATTTAATTTTAGTTTTTTATTTTTTAAATTAAATTTTCTTTTTTCTTTTTCAAATTTTAATTTAAAAATTTAGTTTTTGTTTTTTCGTTTTTTATTTTTAAATTTAAATTTTTATTTTTTAAGTTTTATTTTCGTTTTTCCAAAATTTAAATTTTTAGTGTTTTAAATTAGTAATTTAAATTTAAGTTTTATTTTTTAGTTTCTTTAAAATTTTCGGTATTTAATTTGTGTTTTTAATTTTAATCTTGGTTTTAACTTTAAGTTTTAGACTTTACAAAGGATATCTTTACAACTCTTTTTTTTCCATGTGTAGGAATAATATAAAATATTTTTCTTTTCAGGTGAATAAATAATAAAAATATCCTCTTTTTCCAAATCATTACTTTAATAGCTTTCTGTGGTATGCTCCTGAAATACCGGGTGCTGTAGGGACAACAATTTAAGAACATTTTTATCTAGCTATAATCAATCCGTTTTAATATCTACACATAGTGCTGTTTTTAAGGGGATAGATCACCTATTAGCAACTTTAAATAAAAATGTTTTTCATATTTATCGCCGTATCATACCGTTTTTTAATTATTATCGTAAATACATGAGATTTTCCTCATTTTGTTTAATTAGTTTTACTGAATTTACTTTGTTTCTAAAGAATAAAAACTGAAAATAAAAAGTGAAAAGTGAGATATTGTTTCAAATATTTGAAAAATTTTCTAACACACTGTCCACAGACTTACAACAATGCAAATTTAGTTTCAATAATTATTTTTTCAGTTTTGAAAACAGTAATTATTATATATATAGTTCTCCACATATTTGAATTTTTAAAAAGTCTCAGACATATTACACCAGGGCATTGAACTTTTAAAGAAGCTCAAATAATGCTTAAAAATTCCATTTCTAATGCTATAAATATTAAATGAAATAAACAACAACGAAATATGTAGATAGAGTTTCATCGAAGATCTATAGCGTATTTATTGTGACAAATTGAAATCAATATGTGCAATGGGCTTTTATTTACAGTGTGCATTTTCAGTAAAATGCGTTTTCAGTTTTTATAGTTTCCTTAAATGCTATGGTATTAAATGAAAAACGTGTAGTTTTACAAGTTCGAATTCGAATATTTCAATAGGGTTTGCTTCAAACGATTCAGAAATGTCCAAAAATTTTAAAAATGAAAAAAAAATCAAATTTTTGAAGGTTTAAAAATTATGTTTTCCCTTAACCAAATTCATCACTATTTCCTTTAACCACTTACAAAATACGTATTGAATTTTAATAATCTTTTACAACTATATTTATCCCATTGATCGAAGAATTCGACTTTCAACCTTTCTTCGCGGGATCGATTCTCGTCAGAGTTGTAAATTATTGTTTTAAAAAATACAGTTAGTTTATAGAGAGTATCACCGAAAATCAATTTCGAAGGGCGAAAAAATCAATGTTGCTATTTCTTTATATAAAAATTTAAAATAAACGGTTACGAATATTCCCGAAGTAGAAAATATACGAATTCACTCCAGTCGACAACGCCTGTTCGTCCTCACCTACATCTCATGATAAGCTCTACCTGCAGTGCTGCCATCTAACATCGATTGATACAGAACTGTCAATTTCATACTGGTTTGGTTTGGAGCGCTACGGTCTACTTTTTGCAACACGAGGGCTAATGAGACCGGGACCTACTGTTTAAAGCCGATTCCGAACGGCTACGAACATCCATGCCATAGTGGGACTCAAACCCACGAACTCCGGTTCCGAAGGCCAACACCCTAACCATTCGGCCATCGTTCGGCCAATTTCACACTGCTTAGTCTCTTTTGTTTTTTAAAGTTATAATAACTGACAGAAATTATACGAAGTTATACCGTTCAATATTTCAATTTCTTAAACCATAGCAGATTGAGTAATTGGGATTTAGAAAAATGAATGGTTCTTATACAGTTTAAAAGTCACATTTTTTAGCACTTTGTGCAGCTCTGGATCTTATATGTTCCTCTTAGGATAAAGATTTGATTATAGAAATTGTAAAAATAATCAATGATGTGTCTCACATTACGTTAGGCTACCTCAGTCATGGGCTACAAACGTCTCATTTATTTTCTTAAAATATTGGAGTCACAAAATTTTTCATATAAATATGATGTTTATTTAATAAACTAAAGAATTTAATGGAAATATCTAGTTTATTCATAATGTATAATGGGTTAACTTTTGATCTTTCTTTTCTACGAGATTATTTTAGCTACAGTTTCAGTTTTCAGCATATTTTTCTTTTCAGACACAGATTCAGCTGAAAGGCAAATAATCTGATTTGTTATTCATCAAACAGAAAAAAGCTTTCATGCTTGTGTTGTCCTAAGGAAATTCTTTGATAAGTAGAGCTTCCGTTTATTTTGCAAAGAGGAAAAAAAATCAGGTTACAAACTCTATATTTTAGGAAATATTTATCTTTTTTTAAGGGCCTAAGAATTATGCTTAAGGTTTAACAAATTAAGTTCAATTACGAAATAAATACGAATTTTATCTTCTACACTGGAGTTCAGTTAAAGTTATTAAATTATGGGTATTCCGGGTATAAAAAGCGAAATAGAATAACGAATGATTAGGTAGTTGATATTGCTACATTTTGCTTTTGAAAAGTCGAGAACCATACCACAATAGTAATTTCCGCGGACTACGCCGTTGAAGATGTCGAGTTGAAATCTCCTGAAGTATGAACACCGTCCGCCCCCCCGCTTTTTCGAAGTAAATTAATTACCGTGTACGCATTTTATTTTTGCAGTATATAGCCCTTTGCAGATCGCTCATTAAAACAGTCTTATTAAACGAGATGTCAAAAGAAAGAAAATTTCAAGTAGCAATAACGACTGCAGGGACAGCAATGTACCAACAGAGGGAGGGGAGAAAAGAAACATATGCGCTCACCAAGAGATTTGATAGAAATTGAAATATTTCAAGGTAATTCTTTTATTGTACTATTATAAGTGTTCTACACTTAAAAATAAATCTTATTTTTCTCATCATGCTTTTATTTTTATCTCGAAGAGAAAAAAATCCCCTATATAATAATAGCCTAAGTTGTCTATTCGTCTGTCCGCGAATTTATGAAGCGGTTGTACCTGGAATGGATACAACATCCATATTGGATTTTTTATGAGTTAGGGTTAGCAAAATTCAAAGCGAGTTCGAAATCCACCTCACCCCCCCCCCTTTTCGAGCGTTTAATGCTATTATTTCAAGCCTTATTCTCCCTCTTATTCTATACTAAATTCATTATTGATAGGATGGCGAGGGCGGAGCGCAATATTTAAATTTATGGACTGTTTTTACTTGACCCTTATACATTCTAACCATTTCCTTTACCACGTGTAAGCAGGCACATGGGGTAGAGTGTCTGCCCATTTGATCATCGTACTTCTCGGGTTGATGGTGCTGCCCCCGACGTAGCCGAATTTTTCTAAATGTCGAATTAATTTAATAATTTCTGCTTCTTCTTTTGAATTCTTATTCCTAAAGTTGTTTTATTATTTTTAAAGTTTTATTATTTTTAAAATAAATTTTTACCATTTTTAATTTTTATGATTTCTTATTATTTTTATTTTATTAAATTCCCGTATTACCATTATTATATTAAGTCCTATCCAGCATTATGACGTCATTCCTTTAACCATCTCATTTAATCATTTATTTTAGATTATCTTCTGCATTATTTCCATACGTTTTATCACTAAACTTAGATATTAAGTAAATAATTTTCTTAAGGTAATATTTTGTTGCAAAATAATTCTCAGCCAAAATACAAACCATTTTTTTACCTGCCTCATAGGGTACTTTACAATTCTGGAAAATTAAAAATTTTACTGATCCCGTCATATGACGGGCTATATGCTAGTGATTAAATAACAACGGATTCACAAGAAAAGAATAGAAAGTTTTAAACTGTTTCTGGGTGAGTATTTGGTGACAAAGTGAGAGGGTCATCACAGTAGAATATGTTCTCTCTTCTGTCCAACAGTTTTCTGGAGAAAAATTACAGGAGACATTCTTTTCTTCCAAACAGTTTTTTCAATCCTTAAATGATTTTAACCAACTTTTTAGTGGTGTTGGATTTTATTGATTCTAGTGCGTAAGAAATTTTGATCTCATGGTTTCTTTATTAGTTTGTTAAATTACCTTTATTTTTATAATTTTTATAACTTGATAAAAAATTATATCAGTCCTTGAACAGAATTAAGTAGAAGAAATAAGAATGATATAGCCTTTGTTTTAGTTTTCCCCAAGTGGTAATTCTAAACTAATTTCTTCTTTCATGACAATAACAACATGCACCCTTCCAAAATAAAAAATAATTTCTCACTAAGCTACTGATAAGTAGTATCAGCTTGTTAAAAAATTCCAAATTTATATAAATCATTGAACAATATTTTCCTCCTTTAAAAAATAATTTCTGGCTACGTCACTGATAAGTAGTATCAGCTTGTTAAAAAAATTTCATTTCTATAAATCATTGAACGATGATATCCTCCTTTTATATAAACCTTTTTCATACGCGTTAGTGGTTCTGTGGTCTTTTACGCTAACGGCCAGATATGATTCTAGGCTGGCGAATTAGTTTCTTCACTTGCAATGTCTTTTTGATATTGATTTTTATTATAAAAGATAAGCATGATTTATGTAAAGATGATTACTTACATTTTACGAGAAAATTTATTTTATATTTATATATATATTTGAAAATTGATATTTGTTTTAATTATATTTAAATAAAAAATAAATATCAGTTTACAAATAAATATTAACGATTCCTTAAAAAAATTTAGAACTTTCGGAATCTTCGAATAATTGTTATCTTTCGGTTTTAACTTTTACTTGTATATTGGTGATTTAGTGGAAGAAGAAATCACCATTATATATTTATCACTCCTGTAGCATAGTTATCTTTTTCAGATCTCCTACAAAACAATCATAACAACAACAAATAAGGTATTTAGCTATTACACGTAAGGTTAGTTCTTGATTATATATTACAACGCTAATGTCATATTGTCAAAGAAAATGGCTTTCAGAAACCGCTAAAATTGGTGCTAGATCTCTGCTTCTGCAGTCCTTTCTTATGCTATGATCTCCTGTTATTTGCTGAGGGGTAAACACTCCCTCACTCTGGAGGTGGGGGTTGACCTGTCCAGCCTGGATCAGAAAAGACAACGCTAGAAACACTTCCGGTCTTCTGTCGGGCCAGTCTTCCTGTAAGTAGCTCACTAATAACAGCAAGGACTTTTATAGATGTAACCCTTTGTTACATATGTACACACACATATAGTTTTACACCCATAAAAGCCAGCTCGGCAATTTATGAATGAATAAATAGTTAACGAATAAAACCATGGTTAATTGATAGAATAATGAACAATAACATTAATAAATGATTAACATTAAGTGTAATTAAGTCTGCATAAGATGCTGGTGGGTACAGGTGAATCAAATGAAGTCAAAAACACTCTAATGTCTTTGATGTTCTTTGATGAAACCAATATATATAGCCCCCGCATATGTATAAGGTAATAGATGGAGTATAACGAATCAATGATTTATAGAAGTTTTAAATATTTTAATAAATCATTTACATTTCTACATTAAAAGTGAAGTTTCCCACGAATCTGTTAAATTTTCTTTCTTTGGAAATTTGTTCGATTACTTTTAAAGAAAATTTGCAAACCGCGCATTTTACTATTGAGCAAACTCAAGCACTTGTTAAAGAAGTATGCAAGGAGAAGCAAGGGTTAAAGAAGAATGATAACAACGAGTCAGAGATTTATAGAAATTTTGAATTTTTCCTAAGGTTGTTCAATCTGTATTACATATAATACAAGATTATTTAGGCGTGAAATGGGCCACTTAAACTCTTTTTGAGTATTTATTTACGAAAATCTTATTGTGTGAAATCAACAGTTAGCCTCTAATCTACTGTATAATTAGATAATTGTAACAATTAAAGAGGAGAAAGGGAAAATAAATACATATGCACAAAATCGTGTGAAATTTAGTTTGCGAGTTAGAAGCTAAGTTTCTGAGCAGAACTATATAAGTGTCCAAGATAATCAAAGGCAGTGACATAAATATTTCTTTTCTTTAATTATAGTAGCCGAGAATCTTAATGACGTGTATTCAGGAACTGTGAAGGGAATGAAATGAGGCGTGATGATAGATGAGAAACACTTACGATAAGAATGAGGCATTGATTAAAAAATAATCATTAGTTGATCAGTGAAGATGATACCAATTCCATTGTAAGAGAAAAAGCTGGCTGAATTTCTTAAACAGAAATTTTTAAATTAGATTAAAATTCGGTAGCAATGACGCCAATTGTGTTACATACACATAATGCAGTACATTATAAAAATAATGATTTCATATATCATTTTAAATATAATATTTATTCGTGTAATCACATAAAATATATTTATGTTAAGTTAAAAAAATCCACGAACAGTACATCACTACCTAAGTATTGTTCCAGGTTGTGGGAAAGATTAATAAAAGAATAAAAACGTAATCAAACAACAAAACACACGTGAAGCCATGAACTAGGTATGTTGAGAAAATGGTGATACTCAAGTAAAATAGACTCCGAAAGATATAAATGGGTAAAGACGTATCGAGATAACAATTTATATTACCACCTTTTCACATCATTAGAGATATATTCATTAAATTTTGTCATTTTGGTTAAGTCTACGTAATGGTAGTTCTTGATTAGATTATTACTGCAAGGCTAGTATCATGGGGTCAGGGAAGATGGTGTTCAGGGACCGATATAAACAAAATGGTGCAATCAGCCCCCTCTCTGGACCTCTCTGGAAGGATTGGCAACAGTACTTCCTGGGCCTAGCCCTCTAGTACTGGATTTGCTAATATTGGCAGTGCATGAACCTAAGAGTATTAGTTGGCAGTAACATTGATAGGGAAGACTAAGATGGGGAGAAAAATACGCGAGAGAAAATGCTTGAGTTTAGACAAGAAAGTGCATACATTCAGGAGACAAATTATTATGATGCAACAAGAATCTCTAAATAGAGAACATCACTAGAACAGTTTAATACAATTTTTTTTTCCCACCGAGAAAATACAGCCACATGCAAAGGATTGCAAGCAAGAACGGCAGAGACTTAGAGCGGATCCAAAATTGGTTTTAAGAACCAATAGAATTTGATGGGAAGAACGTCCAATGGCAATCGTAGGATTTACACCCTCCGAAGTAGGAGCCCTGAGTACCGCTGCTGCAGCCGGAGCATGCAGAGAGAAGATTAGGTGGGGGAGAAAATACTGTCAAAGGGGGGAGGATTGAGACCTAGGGTCTAGGAGCCAATCCAAAGTGAGGACAAGACACTTCTAAGCAAGTAGAATTTAAGAGAATTCTTTACCTAAGATGGCCATGGGACGTTTCCTATTAGCAGTGTCGGCATAGTCATACTGAGCTAGTTCGATTAAATGATCAACGCTAAGGTTTTTATTGAATTTAATGGCAAGATTTTGGAAATAATTTTGAAGAGAGGGGAGATTAATCTCCTCACGAATTTCAACATTACGAAAGTACCACGGAGAATCAGTAATTTGTCTAATAGTTATATTTTGAGCAGCAGCAAGAGAATTAATAAGATAGTCAGCCGCATATGACCATGCACAACACGCGTACGAGATTTGAGGGCGAAGATACGATTTATAAATGAGCAACTTATTATCTACGCTTAAACAGCTATTTCGAGCAATTAGGGGGAATCAGCCTCTGCTTACGCTGATTCTTTAGTATGCCCTTCCTTTGATGTGACCTCCTTCTAATTGCGTTGAGGAGACAAACACTACAAAGATTTCCCTCAACGGGTGAAGTTGTGTGAAATTGTCCTATGGCCAACGAGAAAATAATGATTAATTACACCCGACATCATAAAACGTTAAATAATTATTTTACTTTATAAGTTTATATACATATGAACATGATATGCAAGTCTAAACTGGATACATAACATGTTACAAGTGTAAGAAAATTTTGTGATTATGTGCATATTTACATATTGTTTCAATGGCACAGTCAAAATTTATGTCTGTAGGAGCTAATATCTGTAATACCTAAACTGTATTTTAAAGGGAGAATTCTCCAACTAAATAAGTCACGAAACTTGAAGGTTTTTATGTCCTTGGACTTAAAATGTATACCATTGGTGGGTTAACCCCCACTAATTTTAAGAAATTAAAGTGTGATCTCCATTTTCTTCATCCGTAGTAGCTATAAAAGGCTACAAAATTAAGTAACACTATAAAGTGAATAATAGTTATAATAATTGTATGTTAAAGATGGTATCAAAGCAGTTTAGTTAGCTGTAACTGCTACTTTTAAATGTCAACATTTAAAAAGTTTTTTCCCGTGGACGTAATTCCCCTCACTTACCCAATGATATTCATTTTCCTACACCTTAGAGAAACCATAGCTACGTCTCTGAACACAAGTTAATCACAACACCTTTTTTTAAATATATATATATATATATATATATATATATATATATATATATATATATATATATATATATATATTTTTTTTTTTTTTTTTGACCACCCCTGGTATATATTATTCTAGTCATATTTTTCTGTATTCAAAATTCAAACATTCATGTATACTGAATACGATTAAATCAGCAACTGTAGTTAAACGTTAATATAAAACTTACACATAAGGCAATATCACTAAGCATAACACATCTGAACGCGTTAAGAATTTTAAGAATTTTTCTTTCGTCTGAAACAGATGGAGAGAATATGGATCTACTGATTGGCAATCGTAAATATGAAAATGACCGGGAAGGGCATTAGCGTAGTTAGGGATGTTGCTTGAAATTGCGCTGTAGATTATGTAAGAATGAATGGAATAATCAGAAATGTATACTGCTTAGGTAATGATTGCGTGATGCTTACGTAATGTAAGACTTTCTGATTTGTAATGCTTCAGTTTCAGTCACAACATTGGCAATTTACTTACAGTCGCTAAAACAGTTTTACATAGAAATATTATTGCATAAATTATTAAAACCACAAAGTGGTACAATATGTGAGTGATACTTACGGAAAAACATTTCTTTAAAGTCGCTTTAAAATGGTCTTATTATATTTTTATGTAGTTACATGGTATACAAAAGCTTGTAGATTATTGATTCCAACAGTACGTGATACAGCCCATCAATGGTCGCTGTAGGGAAGCGGTAACAGGTTCAGAGGCAATTTTTCTTTTCTTAGTGTTGGTGTGTGTGCGTGTGTGGGAACGTTACTAAGTAATAAATTTGTGTTTAAAGTAATACTTTTATGTAGGTATACAGAGTTTGAATGAACTGTCGTCGACGTATTAGTAAACGAGACAGGTAGAGTGTTGTGGTTGAGGTAGGTTTGGAGGGCTACGGTCTACTTTTTTGCAACACGAAGGCTAATGAGACCAGGACCTACTGCTTAAAGTCAATTCCGAACGGCTACGAACATCCATGTCGCAGTGGGATTTGAACCCACAAACTCCGGTACCAAAGACCAGCGCTCTAACCATCATTCGGCATAGATGAGATAGGATAACGTCAAGCAGGTCATCAATAACAAGTTTCTGATTTCCAAACTTCTTCCCATGTCCAATCTCTCAATTTATTTTTTTTATTATTCATTATAGGTAAATGGATATATAGAATCAAAGAAAATTATCATCATGCCTTTTCTGTTGAAACAACTTCTTCAACAGGCAGGGAACAGTGAATCATTTTTACCGTAAAGGGGTAGAAGCCCTAAAAGTGTAAAGATCAATTGGGATTTCATACATTTTTGCATCATATACCGGAGTTATTTCGAACATGATAGTGTTCTTTGTGAAAATGATCATTTAAAAGAAGTAGTTTGTGAAATCTTATATTTGTACCTCGTTCTATTAACAGGAATCCATCTGAAAACTGCAGTGCATCTTATTGTGGGAGAGCTTAAATTTTAGTGAATGAGTCTTTATTTTTGACAAATAGGTTTTTCTTAATTAAAGTGTCAAAAGTCTCAGAACGGTTAGAAACACCGTGATTCTTTCAAGATACAGTTTTCTACAGTTAGTATAAGTGTCATATGAAATAAATGCTATAATAAAACATGGATTGAATTTTCAGGAAAGATGAATTGTGTGTATTTAACTACTACTATGGATTACTTCGAAAGGGGAGAGTCCTTCAGTTTTATACAAAAGTTGGTCAGTTCTAACCGTTGATTACGTATCATATAATTTAAGAGCCTAAAATCCAAAGTAAGACACAAAGGTTTTACTCTCTCGTAGAATTTAAGGGTAGTTAGTTACAAATTAGCTCTCATCCGATATTGTAAGACCAGCTTAAAACTGTCTAAATATTGATGTGTGTGGCTTGCCTGGATGTACAAAGTATCGATCCCTTTTACTGATGTACTTGTACATTTATTTAATATTGATCTCTGCCCCCCCCCCCGAAAAAAAATGAAATTATGGTTATCCCCTAATTCTCCTCCTGAATTCTTATTTTCTTAAATTGTTTTACTACATTTTTTTACATTAAATAATTCTGATTGAAGTTTTATTTGAAATCTTACCAATGATTAGTGCCGTCTAGTTTGGTTTAGAGCGCCACGGTTTACTATTTATTTCAGAAATATGTTAAAGTATGAGAAGTATGATAAAAATTTAAAAGTTTGTGGACTTTAGTTTCTTAAAAAAAAAAGGAAAATTACATAATATTTTTCCTTTGAGTAAACTCTAAACTCCATATTTGCTCAACTAACGTGTAAGCTTTTGTAGACTTTACGTTATCGTGCTATATTTGAAACTTAATCTCGTGTGTATGTTGTTTAACTGTGCTAGATTCTTCTAACTATTTACAATCACTCGCAGATAAAAATCTTAAAGGATTCAGAGGTACAATAACTTTAGATTTAGATCTGGACTTGTTATTTATAAAACAAAGATAATTTTGAGGTAAACGACTCAGTTTACCAATCAACTGTTACGTCATGTGAACGGGAAGTTTTGACTGATCTTTTATTGTTATTTAGAAATATTTTGTATCGTGAAGTTGGTTAGGCAGACGTGTGAAACTCTCGTAGGTGAAAAATGTTGTATTTTACAGTTTAATCGTCTTAATATTAAAGGTAAGTCTGTAGAGTGTCATATGAAATGGCTTGATTTTAGGATAAAGTAATTAAAATTGCAATATATTTAAAAGTTTTCTTAATATTGTAAATAAAATAACATAAAATTTGGTCAGATATCTCTTGTGTCCAAGTAGAAGGATGATAAGGAATTTTTGGGAAAAAAGTTGTCTCATTAATATTTTATTTTAAATTATTACACTTTTTATATTTGGAGATAATAGGATAATTTAAAACATGAAATACTTGTTAAGAGTAAAGCTGACACTGTTCAATGTATTTATCAGTTTCTTGGATAATTTTAAAGGTATAACTTTGACAAATAACATTTAATGCATTTAATTAAAAATTCTTATCGTGAAAGGGATAAATAATAATAGAGAAATTATGATAATAATTGAACACGTTTTTATGTAATAGGGAAAATAGGATTAAAGATTTGAGCATGCATGTGACTTAAAAAAAATCATACTTTTTTTTAACAAAAGAGTGTAGAAGCTGAAGTTTCTCCGTTTTTAAAGTAAGGAAACTCAATCCTGTTCTTATACATTTTTAACTATTAAAATTGGGTAACGTGTTTTCAATTATACAAATCTTCCTTTAAAAATTTTGATATTTGCACACACATTTTCTTTTAAATATATTTAAATAGATCTATTCTTGTTTTATTTTGCAAGGTGAGGGTCAAACTGTAGTTTTCCAAGCTTAATTTGATTTCGTCATGTTTTCCAGATCTTTCCAATTGTAACCTCCCTCCCCCCTCCAAAAAATTATTTTTTTAAAGTTCAAATGCATTCTGAGAGTTCTATTGGGTAAAACAAAGTTTTATGAGCAATCTTCTAACATGTTTCCTAGAGTTAACCACACATTGATTTCTAGTTTTCACTTTCTGAGTGTAAGTGCTATTTGAATAGGTGTTGAGCCGAACATTGCATTATAAATAACAACTTTCTCTTAAACAAAGGTTTTTTTTTCTTCTTTGCTAAACACTTTAGATGGTTCACTAATTGTAATGCTTGTGTTCATCTCAAACACGTTTATTCGAAGTTTTTTTTTTTTTAAATATACATAACTGATTCCTATACATTATGTTGAACAATTTCCCTGACAATCTATAGTCAACATTTCTTTTCCAGTTTAATTTTTAAAGCTAGTGGTTTTTACTTATTCTATAGTCCCCCCCACTGTATATGTAACTATACGTATTTTCTTACGCATGCCATTGCTAGAATTTTATGTTCATGTTTTAATATCATTAACGCTTCTTTACATGCGTTCATGATTATCCAGAACGATAGCCGATTGGTTAGGGTGCTTGCCTTCGGTACCGGAGTTCGTGGGTTCGAATCCCGCAATGGCATGGATATTCGTAGCCGTTCGGGATCGGCTTTAAGCTGTAGGTCCCGGTCTCATTAGCCCTCGTGTTGCAAAAAGTAGACCGTAGCACTCCAAACCAAACCATGATTATCCAGCGTTTCAGTTATATCTTGGACCAATATTGAAGTACAGTATGTCCACAGATGATTTTTCTCTTTAAAACTTGAACCAACCAACTACACAGTATATAAAATACCTATTTTAACTTTCGAATTAGATGTTAAGAGGCATAGTTTTTCTTAGTAATTGCTAATAAATATAATAAAGATTTTTTTTATAAATCAGAAAGTAATTAAACTGTTTAAAAAGTAAGAAATGACTAGTCTTAAAAGAATAAAGAAGTATATTTTCTTTTCAACCATATAAATTCAAAAGTTTGTTAGAGAATTACTTAAATACCCAAATAACCTAAACTAAATAGGTGACTACTGAATACTAAATATATGTATCTAAAATTTATCTTTGTATAGCACAGCTTTGTTTTTTAAGAGGATTTTCGTAATGTGATAAGTTCGCATTCACTGTTTTGTTCAATTTTTGTTATAAATTTTCTTTATTTTTGAAAGAATTCTGATGTAGATAATTTTCATTTTATATAGATATCACTTGTGTCAAATTTCGTATATCTAGTTTTTATTCCCCATGCCCAAGAGAGAGGGTGTTATTTGTATTTCTCTCGAACAGAAAAGTTTATTTAGCACTATCGTCATTTTAAACGGATTTATCAAATCTCCGGCAAAGCATGTTCCATTAAGCATCTAGACCAGGGATGGGCAAACTACGGCCCGCCGGAAGGTTTTATCCGGCCTGCGGATAGAATTTTAAGTTGCCGGTCCGAGGCAAATTAAAAGAAATATATATTTGTACATTATATATCCATCTCCTTTTCTACTTTGCTTAAATATTATATCCCAAATTTATTATCCCACTCCCAGAAAATCAGCGGTATATTTGCTTCTTAAATGTGAACAAGTGTTTTCAACTTTGAACCTTAGAAAGAATTTCAGAAGTAAACTTGCAGATGAGCATTTAGCATCGTTCCTTAATATCAGTACATCTCACTTCGATCCTCAGTGTAAGAAACTTTTAAAAATGATATCGCAATTTCATTCATCTTATTAACGTATTTAAACCGTTAGGTACTTGTATATTGTTTTTAAAATTTTAGAAAAATTTATCTTGGCCCGCCAAACTTATTTTCTTTCGATTTTTGGCCCGAGGCCGAAAAAGTTTGTCCATCCCTGATCTAGACGTTTACTGTGTGCTCTTACGGATACGTAATACATTGCGATATATCCTGTAGTGCAAGAAGGTAGATGGTTGAATTTTGGGCTAATATGCATCTTTCTTGTCAACATAACCTTTTGTATCCCCAACAGCTACAGCTTTTGTGTGACTTCAGAATGTTCCAATTTAGAATATTTAATAGTAGATAAGTAATGTTTGTATTTTAACGCTGCTTTATTTATGTTTGGGAACAGCTAGCTTAAAATTGTGTTTATTAACACTTCAGTGATCTTTCTGTGCCTGGACACTTTCAGATTAAAAGAAATGGAGAAGGATCTAAAAAATGGTCAATTGATTTATCCAGGATAGCGAACTTTGTCAGTTATCAACATCCAAGTTTTCAAAACATTGCTATTATTCTTATAAGGGATTGTACAGAAAAATATGGATTGCGATATACGATACAAACCGATGTATCATGTTCTCGCAGCTATTGAAAACATTAATGAATATCGACTATATTTTCAACATTTTCAAAAGTTTTTAACTTTGGACTTAGAGAGTGCTTTTTTTGAAAGTTTTTGTCCTTAAGATATAAGAAAGGTTTATAAAAATTGAAAGATAGGATGTAAATAAGTTTTGTAATTCGTTACCTAGTATAACCCACACACATACTATTTAATCAGTTTTTATTTCAAGGGTTATTTGAAGACTTGTAATTCGGAATTCAATGAAAATCTAAGATTTCTTTCATTTTGTAATATTGCAATTGAACACGAGTTTAAATAGCTGTATAACCTTTGAACATGTTTGATGGAATATTATTTTAGTAGTAACTTCTTAATGATTTTGAATTAATACAGTAAAAAATATTCTACCTTTTGTGAAATCTTAATACTCGTATGTTTATTTAGAATTAATATCAGGGATTACTTATCTTCATATGACTTGCTGATGTAGGAAAGTGGATCGTTTATGGAACACACTGTTGCTATTCCTAAAAACAGATATTATGTGAGAATAGCACAGATTACAGATGTGTGCCCGATATTTGTTTTGCGATAACTGATCTCACTTGTGAAGTGCTTATTATTTTTCTGTTTAAAAGCATTTCAGAGATACAATTGAATCAAATTGTCAGAGAAATCACTGTTGTAAATCGGGATCCTTTGTGCCTTTTTAATAAAAACAAAACCAAAACAAGAAATGCATAACTCTAAAATAGGTATTACCTTGCAATCTTTTAGGTTATTGCTAGATAAATTTGCTATGTAAAGCATCATACATTATCTTTTCTCTCTCTCTCTCTCTCTCTCTCTCTCTCTATATATATATATATATATATATATATATATATATATATATATATATATATATATATATATAGTGTAACAATAATTGTTTTTAATTTAAAACCAGTGAATTTTTGAGTGAGTATATACTTTGTTTTATAAAGCAAATTACTTAGCTTAAATAGCCTAAGATGAGTCTGTAGTCTCTCAGAGCAATGAAATTTAGTGAGACTGTACGATCTCTACATAATTATTTAGATATCTGTAGAGAGCTACACAACAATGGATTGGGTGAATGCTCAAAGATGAGTCAAAATCTCATTAGAAAAACAGTAAAAATTAAACTTTATTTTACCTAACTTCCCAAAGATCTAAATGAAGTTATTTGAGTCAATGTTCTGCTATAAACCTACAAAAGTTAAGGATGATATCTCTAGGCATTCATGTAAAATGAATAATTTTTTCATTAATCGTTTGTCTTAATATTTTATAGAAATATTGTTAATGCTTAAAATGGAAGAAAGATAAGTGGTTAAGGATATGATTAATTATCCTACTAAAACGAATTTTGATTTAATGACTATAAGTTACTCTACAACGCATAACTACTATTGAAGTCTTAACATATGGTATTTTTATATATCGGAATCATTCTGCTGTACGACAGTTAGTCTGAAGTTGACATTTTTAGTTTCAACTCAAAATTAGGAACCCCCCCCCCCTACAATTGCCATACAATGAATGCCGGGATGACATTTAGAAATATTCTTGTTTTGACGGGAAGATATATATTAAGGCATAGGTCTTTGGATTTATATCGTAAAAGAAAATCTACAGATATTTCCTTAATTATTTGTTTCGAGTTTTCTACAAATCTTTCTGATGTTTTGCTAAGATCTTTCAGGGTCTCTGCGTTTGATTCATAAACGGTGTGCAAACTTTTATTTTCAAAAGATTTTGTAATCAAATCTTTATCAAAGGAAATGAGGGAAAACAATGATGTAGCTAAATGGACTGCGATCTTTTCTTATCCTCCCATAGATTATCTTCTCATTTGATAAACATGTAGTTGTTTTACTTCGTGAAATCTGTGAAGTCTTTTATAGTCTTTCGTACTCAGTCCTAGAAATGTTTGTTCTAGAAAAATTCAATTGAATATAACTCAGATTTTGCGGAGTTAATAATTTTCTGAAATTTAACAAGAGTACAGATTTAAGTAAGTTATATTTATTTCTATTGATACTGATAAGAATTATTTTGGTAACAATATTAAAAATTCGAGCAATTTTTCAGAGACTTTTATGCTATTTATTGTTTCATTCTGGTTTAATTCATCAATATGAACAGTAATTTGTAGGATAATTTTTGAAATATATAATTTTTATTCAAATTGTTTGAATGGTGCAATAATTAATATCTGATAAATATGTAAAACACACATAACGTAATTTTTTCAGTGATGTCAAATTTATTGAAAGATTTGATCAATACAGTTGTAAAAAGTTACGGGTAAAAGCTATATTTCCAGTGAAAGGAAATATGAATGTTAGCCACTTGTACTCATAATTAAAAGAATTCATTTAAAAAGTTTGCATGACAGTTTAAAATAATCAAAAGTCTATCAATAAATGTCAAGTGAAGATTAATAACAGATATGATTTACCTCATTTTAACTTTTCCGATCATAATTTTTAGATAAATTAAAAAAAAAAAAGTAGAATTTCACAATAACAAAAAGAAAAAGTTTTAAATTTTTAAATTGGTTTCCTCTTTGATCAAAGTAAAATTTGTTTTGCTTTGCGGTGTTTTAGAGTTTTAAGCATTGATTATTCCCCAGTTTTTTAGTACTATAAAGGTAAATAACAGAAATTTCTGAAGTCACGAACAATTTTTAAAAATGATTTTATTCATATAACCGTTTCTTTGAATTAAAAATAAGCAATATCTTGTAGTTGAGCGTTAATTAAAAAAATATTTTGAATTGAAGATAATTGATTGTTTTTAATTTCTGAAGTCATTAACTTCAAATAATTTGTTTGGGAAATGCTCTAAGACTTTTCACAAAGTTAGGTATATTGTAAAAGAAAGGCAAAAGTTAAATATACTTCGTTTTTAAAATAAAAGAAGGGTAATGTTGAATAATCCAAAATTGATAAATTTCATGACGCCGGTATATAAAGGTCTAATATTTCTTAGTAAAGAACTTCCGAAGTATTGTTTGATAACGCACGTTCTTCCTAACTGTCATCTGTGCTTTTGAAAGAGTAAACTACAAAGGAAATCCTGCTACAGAGGCAATCGGCTTGATCTTTCTCGTGATCAATGAGAAAAGAACAAGCATTCGATATGACGTAATTTCAAACCAATGGATTGCGGTTGACTTGGGTTTCTTATTTTACCCTTGAGTGTAAAGGGTAACGGTTAATTTTTATGAAACGAGTTTGGGAACATATGTACTGTTAAATATGATCTATATTTCAGAATTTGAGGTATCTGAAAGTTTGTCTAACGAAGCGCTAAGCAACTTTTTAATAATAGGTTAAATTCATTGGTATGCAAAGTCTTCAGAAACAGCTAATTTTTCAGGTGCTATTTTGGGAATTTAGTTTGCTTAGAAGATTAAAACTATTTTCTTAGTACTAATTAGACATAAACCTAAGTTGACGAAGCAAGTTCCAAACGGCTAAAAACATCTTACCAGCAGTGAGATTTGAAATCAAAGACTCCTTTATGAAAATATTGAAGCTATCCGGCCTTCATTTAGCTATTTTGTAATTGTTGAATATTATATAAAGTGACCTACTGGATAGCAATGTGTAGGGATCATTATAGGTTATACGATCTCATCGAATTAGGAAGCCCGTTTATCACCCCAGCTGCATGCCAAATTAGTGAAGCTTGGGGGTGCCTGCCTGCGGCAGCTGAAGCCATTTTTTGTCAGCTGGATAGCTAGCTGCCAGTGGGGGTACAACCGCACTCTCATCAATCTTCTTACAGAATCCCACATATGTAACTGAGATTTTGATTGGTTGACTGTTAAATGTAATCCATGCGCGCAGTACCGTTTTCACTAGCTCCGTAACAGTTGCATTATAATAAGGTACAGCGTTACCTTTCATAAATATTAACTTCCTACCGACGGTATTTCAGATATATGTATAGATGCTGCAGTATAGTGCGGGTACAGCCGAACGATGGCCGAATGGTTAGAGCACTGATCTTCTGTACCGTAGGTTCGAATCCCACTGTTGGCATGAATGTCTTATGGAATCGGCTTTAAGCAGTAGGTCTGGGTCTCATTATCCCTCGTGTTTCATAAAGAGTAGACCGAATCACTTCAAGCCAAATCAAACCATAGTGCGGGTACAACTACTATCCAGGAACTGAAGGTATGCACTTTTATCTACTGCTTTCCACACACATCGCACCCCCTAAAGAATGACAAAACTACAAAAAAAAGTAGTATTTGAGAAATAGGGAATACAAGAAAGTCAATGAAGAATGAACTAAGTCAAAATAAAAGTGACAAAACTGTTCCCAGGAGAATAAATTACAAGTTAGAGATTTGACTCTTTTTGTGATCGCGAAGCATATTATACGTATTTATTACCGGTCAAAACTATTTTAAGTTGTAATTCTTATCGTTGTGCGATATTATTGATGGATTTCGTTAGTGTAAGTGACGACATGCTTAGATATCGACATGTTTATTAAATGTGACAAGAAAATTTAGTGATTTAAATAGAAATAGAGGTACTTTTCACAACAGAAAATAAGCAACAGTTCAGTTTAAACGGCGTATGTATAGGGTGCTGCTGTTCGATAACGGTATTCGTGAGTTCGAATCCCACTGTTGGTATGGATGATATTAGCCGTTTGGACGTAATGTTTGTTTTCTAGGGTTAAAAATGTTTTCGTCTAACAATTTAAAAATAAATGTCACTCTTAGATCCCACTGGAAAAATTCTTTAAGATGTTAAAGTACTTAATTTCTAAATTTTTTTAATTCAAAGAACTGAGCAAGAAAATTTAGTACTATTACAGAATTTAATCCTTGAGTAATCATTTATTAACCTTTCGGGTAGTAATTTGACAACGGTTCCGCTTCTTTGTCTAATACAGGGCTGTTATCTCTTTCCTAATGATACGAAAACTGGATCAGTAAGTTTTAACAATGTCTTTATCAGTTTCAAGTGTTTTAACATATTTTTTTCTTTGCGGTGATGTTATGAAAGATATGATACACGTGCTAAAATGAACATTAAAAAATGTAAAATTTTCATCTTTTGTGCGTGACTCACTAAATATTCTTAAAATGAAACAAAAGAATGAAATGACAACATTAAAATAGTCTTAATCTAAATGTAACTGATTTGAAGTACTTTCATGACATTTAAAAAAATTATAATTATACTCGCACATTTACTTTAGAACTTAATTCATTCATATCTATTGTTTGATACTCGAAACAAAGTTTACAACTTAATACTTAATTGATTTCCCTTAAAATAAGTTCTCAGATTCCGAACTTGTGGAATAATAAAAATGCTTTGTTCCCAATTATTTTTAATTATCTTATTTTACATGCTGTATTCACTATATATTATAGTATTAAAGCATTTGTCGTATGATTAGTTTTATAACTTGGGGTTTTAGATTGAATGTTAAAGCTAGGAAATAAACCTTCGTGGTAAATGAGAGAAAACAAAACTTAAAATACACATACGAAGCTAAATCAATTCATAGTACAGGGTGTTAAAATTGTTAACTGAGTTTTGAAACTGATTTTAATAGGATTTAGGGAAGTTCAATGTTTAAGCATATAAAGTTTCGTCAATCTAAGCTAAAAATTTAAAAAACAGGTCTCTGTGACTTCTACCAGTGGGTTCCGATCTAATTAAGACAACTAACCGAATCCATATATATTACACTTGAAGCGACAGTAGGATTTCAAGAGGGTGAAATTTAGTTAAAATTATTTAGTACAACTAAGAGCTAGAAGAAAAGGAGTTTTTAGATTTAAGGATGTTGATCATATACCTATTTTTACTGAAGTGAGCCAATTTGACTCATACAAGAAAATTGAAGTTTTTTTGCAAAGAAAATAGTTCCAAATTAATTTAAATGAAATGTTTATTATAAAAAAAATTCATGAACATTTTTTACATATAAAATCTGTTTTTTAAATCCATTTTCCGCAAACATTTCTATTACATTTAGCACAATGGTTTCTACATCTGTTTCTTTTGCATGATTGTTGAACTTGACAATTCTTCCGGGCGCCAGTAGCATGAATTTCTGCCATTGGAATGGAAGTGTTCTCGACTTCTCTATATTTACTTTATACTATACTTTATATACTTTATATTTACCTTATACTATATTTACTTATTTTCATATACATTCTAGGAGCCAAATTGGCTCACAACCATGAAAATAAATGTGCCCCATTTGATAATGCGAAATGAAGGGGTCTGCGGGGAAGAGGAATGAAAGTTTACATATATTTTATTACTTAACTAAAAACCAACGTATGTTTTTGAAAAGTGATATTAAAGTTTTATATATATATATATATATATATATATATATATATATATATATATATATAGTGATCAAATTTTTAATGAGTCAAATTGACTCGGTCTGTAAATCTAGTGTTAATAACCATCATTTTATAATGAATGTAATTGTTACAACCTACAATTGATTCGCTCAGTGCACACATTGACTAACTCCATTTTTAAAAAATTACAAATATATTATAAAAGCTCTTAAAAGGTGCCAAGAGTAGCCTATTCATCGACCCACTGACCCAAAAAATTGATCATTAATCCATGCGGATAATTAAAATTGGGGAATATTGGTTTGAATGAGAACTGCGTGTCATATTTTGTGCACTGACGTTCTAGTTAATCAATATGCAAAAAACTTAGTCAATGTGTGCACTGAATGGCTCAATTATTACTAATAATTTTAAGCGATTTTTAAAAATACTTTTTATAAATATTTGAAACAGCTCTATTTTTGATGACCTGATTGATCTTACCTTGCCGAGTATAAAATAAAAATTAGGTACAATCGAAGTTTCGAAACCTATAATCTGTCAATTGCTTTGTTAAAATCACTTAGACATTTTATACGGCTAAATTAGTATATTTACTATTTATTCCCTTTCTCTTTCTATTTCCTTGAATGCGTATAACTAAATTTTATTCTAAGTTCGGAGATGTATAACGAAAAAGGTTCCACACTGTGTAATGGAATAAGCATTGAACATTTTCAATAAATCTAATTTTCACTATTAATAATTAATAGCTCAAAAATTAACATTTACCTTCCAGTTTTAACCACTTTTACATAAATTTTTAATGGCATTTTACATTTACAATAAAGTCTATTAACCTTTCTTTGCATGATGACGGAAATTTCTATCATAACATGTAGTGAACTCCAATTGTGCTCTAAACAGGTGTACTAAAAATTGGTGTGGCATGGATGTACCTAGCCTTTCGGAATCGGCTTTAAGCTGTAGGTCCCGGTCTCATTAGACCTCGTGTTGCAAAAAAGTAGACGTAGCACTCCAAACTTAACTGCATGTTGCTGGCAACTTTTCTTGACTGTTGCTTAATAAGGAGCGTAGCTGTTAAAGAAATCAAATGTCACAGTCATTATCGCGTGTTTGAATTTGTCATTCCGCTGTTTGTTATAGTGAGAAGAAACGTACGATTTCTTGAATATTTTGTAATAACTAATTCGATATTTTTTTGCTAATCATAAAAGCGATAATGATTTAAAAAATGGATTGTTTTTGTTTGTTATTTTCTGTGCAATTTATGTCGAATACTCCAAATAATCTTCCCAAAATCCTGGGACAGAAATTTACCTCACTATGCAAATGTATGATGAATTAATTTGTGTCTAAATAAGAATTTTTTAATTATCAACAGAAATAAAAATGAGACATATATTTTTTAATTTAAATTTGCATGATGGATATTATCATGCTGTTTTTTAATTACATATTTACACTACGATTTTTTAAAAACGTTTTCTTTTAATTTAGCTCATGAATTATATCACCTTGATTTATCCTCCCCACAAAAAAATCTCAGAGTTAAAAATAATACAGATTTGAGAGTTCACCATCATTGCCTTAATGTGTCATTCCACCTACTCTCCTTTCTTAATAGCAAATAATCTTAATATAAGTGTTTTAATTTATTATTTTTTTTTTTTGGGGGGGGGAGGTACCGTAATTACAGGTATATACCTTAGGTGAGAAACCTGCTGCCTAAAGCTGCATGTATCCTTCGTAAGTTTGTTTCTTCATAAAAGCTAACTCTTGTATTAATGTTTAATTATATAGAATATAAAGGTGTGAAAATTACTAGAATTGTATAGTTGCCAAGCTAGCTTTTTAATAATTTAATATTGTATTTCTTTACAATATAAGTTTATTTAAAGATAATTGTACTTCATTATTTTTTTTGAAGGGGTATTTAAATATATAGTTGTTTATCAAAAATATTTAAAGATTTGTTATAACATTGTTGCTCTTTTGCGAATACATAAGTAATTTATGTTGCAACTTCATAAGTTCAGTAATTAAACTACTTAATGATTAAAGAACTATGGTCTACTGTTCTGATCCCCGAGGGCATAATGAGAATGGAACCTACAGCTTAAAGCCGATTTTGAATGGCTACGGACATCCATGTCAGCAGTGGGATTCGTATTCACGAATTCTTGCACCGAAGAGCCGCGCGTTACTCATTCTATCATCATTCGTCAAACTGCTTATTTTTTTTGTATTGCTTCTATATAATGCAATAAGTTGATAAGAACTATTCTAAAACTATTATAATTTTACAAACGTCGAATTTATAAATACAAACCTTTGTGGCCTCTTTCATTGTCTAATTTAAATGTAACCTCTAATAGTAATAAGGTTTATCTCATATATGCTATTAATACGTAACATTACATGCAACACGCAGTATATGTAAGTTATCAATGTCAGATTTAAAGATAAACTAGAGACTACCTAGCAATGCAAATCGAAAGCACCTAAGTCATGCACATTTACTCTAGTACAGTATATATATATATATAATCAATGCACAATAGTATCGTGAACTGAGAATCTAAAAAGGCAGTTGGGAGTGGACATTAAATTGTAGATGATTTTGGGGAGATATCCCCACATAACTTTCGGAGGGTTTGGAAAGTTGACATTGGGTGAAAATGTTTGAG
This sequence comes from Pardosa pseudoannulata, assembly GCA_032207245.1. Lineage (NCBI taxonomy): Eukaryota > Metazoa > Arthropoda > Arachnida > Araneae > Lycosidae > Pardosa > Pardosa pseudoannulata. The sequence goes on from CM063503.1 coordinate 120,136,135, forward strand.
TTATAAAACTGCAAGAGCCCAGGAAAACGGTCCAATTTTCTTGTTCATAAAAAAGGGAATTACAATCTGCAAACAATCTTACGTAAGAGTTCGCCGGGCAATCTCACCGAACAGGTTTCTGTTTTTTGCTCCCTGCATCGCCATTCAGTATGCGGCTCTTCCTAGATGAAACAGGGGGAAATGGTTCGCTCCTCACGAGGTAAGTAATTTATGCCTGATTAGAAATGGCGCTTTAAAATGTTATTAGATAGCCTTAGTACAAGCATAATTTCTGTTAAACGCAATCTGATATTTTTTACTCTTCTTTATGGACTGGAGTATAAATTTTCGAGGAAAGAGACACTTGAATCCTACAGAAGAGTGAAAACTAGATAAATATTTGAAATATTCGTTTAGTTTTCACTGAATGTGTAAAGTAAAAAAAAAAAAAATAATGAAGTACCATCTTATTTAGATTATCTAAATGCAATCAAATTTTTTTGTAATGTCATAATTCAATTAGTAGTAGTAGTAGTAATAATAATAATAATAATAATAATAATAATAATAATAATAATAATAATATCACGAAAAATTGTTGCTAGATAAATTTAAAAACAATATTTAAAAGCACTAAAATACTTTTTTTATGCAATAAATGCAATCAAGTGTATTGTGCTATGAGATATGGTTAATGAGCTATTTAATACTTTATAAAATTTTCAAAGGGAAAAGAATTGGTCAAAACGATTGAGAAGTTTATAAAGGTAATTTTTATCAATCAGATGTCAAAAAGAGTTTGAATTTACAAACTTGAATTGAGTTTAACTCTCTGTTCGAAATATAAAATGAATATGGTCTTTAAAAGAAATTAATTCTTTAGCATATGAATTTGCATTTAATTTATTTTCTCTATTATTTCTCATGGGCTTTCAAGTCCATGTGGAAACATCAAAGTGGGGACTAGAGCAAATTAAGGATGAGATTTTTGATATTAAAGTATATTTAGACTATACTTTAAAAAGAAATGAAATGAAATTCATAAAAGTTCTGAAACAGACGTAAAGCTTAAATATTTCTCTGAAATTTATGGTTAGTCTCACTTTATAGCTCCAAGTAGCCTTGTTTAGTTGGTAATAACGATTATAAGAAAAGCAAAAGGCATTCGCTACTATTATGATATAAAATCTATGAAATGAAAAATTTAAAGTAAGCAAATAGACATTTAAGGTGGAGTACATTTTAATGTTTGTGATAAAAATGTTAACAGTTCTACATATCTAGTAAAATCTGCAGAAAATGCACAGTAATACTCCTTGGTGTAAAAAGTATTAATACAAATCAAAATATGCCGTATTTTTAAAAATAAACTTTAAAGTCAATACCTTGTAGGGAATTTTTCTGCATTAATAATGGCTTTGAATTTCTTTGACATTGATTTACCAAGTATTCTTTCAAACTTGGTATAGAGAACCGTTTTTGCATAGTTATATATATTAAATTCTTTTTATTAGAAATGTGTCTGAATTTAAAATTTATTTCAAGAGTTTCCAATAAATGTTCAGTAGTATGAAGCTACTGTAACTTTGGAAGAAATTTCATGTAATTTATTATCTGAAACCGAGAATTTAAGGCTGTGTGTTTGGGATCATTATCTGGCATGGAGACTTAATTATCATTCAAACCTTAACTATCACACTAGAACTGAGTTTTTTCAAATTATCAATATAAAGATTATGATTAATCATAGTGCCACAAATGGAGACTAAATTACTGATCTCCGAACCTTTATACAACGTCAAATCAGCCCGTTCCTATTTCTCTCTCTGTCTCTGTCCCTCTTTCTCTTTCTATCTGTACTAAATTTCTTGGATGCATATCCGAGTTTCGTTTTCTTCATACCAGTCACCTGGTATCCAACCAAAACAAATTTACTTTCGTCTGAACAATGTTTTCCCCTGAACTATTGGCTTACATTCACGTATTGCGTGGTGAATGATAATCTGAACTTTCAACTGTTTTCACTTATAAAAATGACCATTCCAAACGATGGTCGAATAGTAGGGGGCTGATCTTCGATACCGGAGTTCGCGGGTTTGAATTCAACTACTGGCTTGGATGCTCGTAGTCGTTCGGCTTTAAGAAGCAGGTCCCAGTCCCATTACTCCTCGTGTAGCAAAACAGTAGATCGTAGCGCTCTAAATCAAACCAAATCAACACAAGACCATCAAAGACTTTCTGAATGCAATTCGCACTTTACTTACGAATACTGATGTTCCCATTGTTCTCAATTCTGCTGCAATCTTAAGGTCTTACCACACGGGTCGAACAGACGCTCTGACAACTTTTATTTTGCAGTCTTGAGAAAATACTCTTGCACGTAGATTTTCCCGAACGAAACAGAAGTGCTAAACAATTGTCGATGCGTATCTTCGTTTCATATGAAGCGGGGCATATAGCTAAAACAGATTAATTTTAAATTTTAAGTTTGTTCCCACCTTCTTTGATGACAGGATATTTTACCAATAAAGATTTGTTTCTAAGATAAAATATTCGTAAATTTTTAGGAGTTTAAGAAGCCTAGAAATAAATTATTTTCATTTGCGTTACATATTAGAATTATCGAGCTAAGCATTATAATTTAAATATTTAAAAAAAATTCGGAACAGACGAAATATTTGATCATATAATATGTTGCTATGGGAAATGTAAATAAAAAATTTCAAAAATGGGTAACCGTACGTAGTTTTTCAATCTTCTGCAGCACGAAACAGTCGTGTGAAACAGTTGTCATCTTAGTCTTGTGTTACAAAGCCTTTAGGATCACTTAGTGCTGAATCTATCTTTTAAGAACGTTAAAAAATATTGGTGATGGCTGTCAGCACAGGTCAACCAGATCGAAACCTGTTTTGCAGTGTTCTGAAACTAATAAGCTGTTATAAGATGGACTGTCCGGTCGATCTTGGTTTGGTTTGGAATGCTATGTCTACTTTTTGCAACACGATGGCTAATGAGTCCGGAACCTACAGCTTAAAGCCGATTCCGAAAGGCTACGAACATCCATGCCACTGTGGGATTTTCCGGTACCGAAGGTCAGAACCGTAACCAATCAGTCAAAGTTCAATATTTGTCGATCTTGGCCTACCTATTATAGGTAAAATTTCATTATACGATTTTTCGACTTCTTTTAGAGTTTTAATTTTACTTGACTATAAGAAACATTGCGTTATTTTTGTAACCTATCTTCAATATTTACTTTTTTCCTATAGCATTTGAAACTACACCAAAAATATTCTAAAATACGGACAAGATGAGTGATATCATCAATCATTAAAAATAGGAAGAAACTCAAAAAGCACCATCGAAAATTAACATTTTTTTCAATTTACGTGTGGGATTAGAAATCGCCTTAAAATGTTAACACCCTTTCTCTGAAAAAGTAACTATTTTTTCTGTTTCTTTTAATGGAGTTGATTTCAGAAAGTGATCTAGCTGTACATAAATTTTGAATATAAAAATCATGGATTTTCTTACTAAAAGCCGACATTTCATCTCTAAATTACTTGTTTAATGAATACTTTCTACGCTTGCCGTATGTTCTGGTGATAGAGAACGGGTAAAATTTGATTACATTTCTAAGTACATCACACCGTCATTTTTACTGGTATATAAATTTATTTTTCATATTTAAATATATCTTCTCGTGGGAATGTTACTTTTCATACCATAAAAATTATAGGTTTGGTGAATAATAAATATCGATATTAAGAGGAGAAATGAGACCGAATGTGTTGATTGGGTAGGGCGCTGCTTTTTCTGTTTATCTCTGCACATGGTTGTCCGCAATGTTAGAAATAGGTTTTAAGCAGAAAGTCTAGGTCTCGTCAACCCTCAAGTAGCAGAAATAGAGACCGTAGCTTTTCAACCTAAACGAAATCCACAGGATGGTCACAAAATTTGGGATGACTTAAGGTAACTTGTCTGAAATAGAGAACCCGGTGCGTACATTTAACCCCTTGACTTACAAGTAAAACGGAGTCTGATGTGTCCGAAAAATACTATTTAGTTCTGCTCATCTAAATAATTTAGTGCAAATCGAGAAAGAGAACGTCTTATTTTGAAATTGGTATTGCTATGGAACATTGAATGAGGTTTATATAGGATGCTAATGGACAATAATTAAGTAACGGTATAAAATTTATTTAATATAACGCTGCACGACGTCTGTCGGAGAGAGGTAGTGACTTCTCGGTGACGTCAAAGTCTACTTTGGCACAACAGATGACTGACGTCTCCCAGACGTCATTGTATATCAAAGGGTTAAAGTTATACATGATTAAGTCTTTATAGAAAAAAGTTCAGTTTAATATTACTTCGTAAACTAAAGTTCAAATTATCTCTAAATTTATCAGTTAAGTAGGTAAGGCTCTAGCTAAAGGCGATGGCTCAGGTCAATAGGTAGGCTTTCAGAACAAGTCTCTGGATTCCGATCGAATTATTGGCATGAATATTTGTAGCCGTTCGGTATTTCCATATAACAGTTTCTAGTCAGGCATAGCCCTTGTGAAGCAGGACATTAACAATTTATGTGTGCTTTAACGACACAACGCCGCGACAGGGAAAGAGATATTTGGATGAAATATTTATGAGAAGGTATTACAGTATACAGATGGATGCAAAATATTTATAGGCTAATCAATGCATACATTATATTTCGTGTTTAAGAGTGACAATACCTTTTAGAGTTGAAAAATCTTCGTTGTTAACAGCCAATTTTCGATTCAATATAAAATAAAAAGTTCTGTTCTGTTTAGAATAGGTTTTTTCCTAAGTCATTAATGAAGTCTAACTTTACTGAGTCTAATTTTATTTAATTTTGTTGTATGAAACTAGACATTTCTTTTAAATAAACAAAAAATAAATACAATTAAGAAAAGTAGAAATTCACCTATCCCGAATAAATAAGTTCTGAAATTCGTAAAGTAGAATCTAATTTTTTATATCATATGTGTATTATTTATCATATTTTTATATCATATCTCCCCTCATATTCATAAAACTAATATATTTTATTTTATAGTATCATAAAGGGTAATTTTTAAAGTTTTCAATTTCTTTGAAGTTTCTGAGGTTTTTTTCATCTTAAAATATTAGTTACCTCTAAAATTGTGCTTGCAATGTAAAGAAGATATTTTACTTCAATTGGATATAAAAATTTAGTTTCTAATATACAAATTTCGAAAATTATTTTGCGGGTAAGCAATTTTTATTTTTTCATGTGGCATATAATTTTTGTTATTGTAAAAAATGCTTCTTGAAATGACGAAGACAAATATTTTTAATGTTATTAAAAAACTTCATTCCAAAAGGTGTAGATAATTTTATTTCACGACGAATCGAAAAAAGGCTGTTCTAATGAAGATTTAAAGTTTCAAAAGGTACTATCTTTCCTTAAAGATAAATTCAAAAATGGGTCAATCGTTTAATCGATTGTAATTTTTCAAATTATTCTTCAATTATTTTTATATTATAGATAAGTTTGGTACAGTTTTTTGAAACCAATTCATGTTTAGCAAAGTTGGTATAGTGCAGAAATTACAACATACATCAATAATTTTTTGTCAGAAAAGTATATATTCTAAGTAAAAAACGTTAAATGAGAACGAATTAGGAGACATTTTTTCTTACTTTCAAAGCATCTAGAGCTTTCACAGCTACTATTAATACAGAAAGTTTACTTTTAAATTAAAAAAAAAACTGAATCCTGTTTTTAATGTTTTTGTCATCTTTGAATCCTTTTATTGTCGCTTGTGCTTTTAAATGTTATATGTTACATTTACCAGCCAAATGGTTAGGGCGCTAATCTTCGGTACTGGAGTTCGTGGGTCCGAATCCCACTGTGGAATGTTTGCTCGTAACCGTTCGGAATCGCCTTTAAGCAGTAGGTCTCTGTCTCATTAACTCTCGTGTTGCAAAAAAGTAGACCATATCTCTCCAAACCAAACCAAATGTCTTTTATTAAGCACAAACTATATAACTTAAGTACATATTTTTTATTTGTAAATGGTATAATTAAAATTTATTCTATATTTTAGATAATTATAGTAATGGGTATAAAAACTTAATCTCAAGGGTCATGAAACAGGTTATTATTTACAAATGTTAGAATAAAATTATTTTTAAATTGGAATAAAAAACATTCTAATCAAATGAAAGATATTTAGTATCGTTTTTTAAATTGACAAATGCTATATCTTTAAAAATCCGGTTTTTAATAAAATTTTTAGTATTTTTATCTCTATAAGTTAATAAATTGAGTTAAATACCTTCCAATAATATATATTTCATATTTTGATAAAACTTTAAGAACAGAACATTAATTGTAATTCATAAGTATTTGTTAGAAAAATTTCCTCGTTATTTAAAGTGTGTTTGAGTAAAGTTGTGTAAATATGTAAATTTTATCTCATAGTGGATATGAAAAAGATATAAGAAATTAGTTGTTGAAAATCTTAAAGTGGAATCTTAAAGTCTACTTTAGAAGCAGGGGCCAAGCAGAAGACTTGGGGCCTTCTGTTTGGCCCCTGCTTCTAAATTACGAACAGTTTGGCTTTAATAGGAAAACTTGGTTAATTAGGAAAGCTTGGCTTTAGACCTCCAGAAGTATCGTTTGAGAACTTGGAGAACATTGTGACCCCGAACATACTTTACTTGCCCCAGTCGCCATTAATAAACATGGCGTTTATTGGGAGTGCTCTATCGCCAAACCCGCAACCCTCTAATTACGTGATTGCCTGCTGAGCTCTCGCGGATCATAGACAAATATAGATTTGTGAATAGAGCTGAGCTCAGCCTGTTAGTTCTGCCCATAGGGAATATTTTTCTGACTCTTTCACAAAGGTATCCTATCTAATAACAAAGGGCCAACGATGGCCTATTGGTTAGGGTGCTGGCCTTCGGTTCCAGAGTTCGTGGGTTCGAATCCCACTGTGGCAGGGATGTTCGTAGCCATTCGGAATCGGCTTTAAGCTGTAGGTTTCGGTCTCATTAGCCCGCGTGTTGCAAAAAGTAGACCGTAGCACTCCAAACCAAAATTAATAGCATAGGATGTTTGTGTTATTAATACTGTTAATATTTTGATGTCAATATCGCCAAAATGGACTATTATATCTATATTTACTATGCAATTTCATTTATGATTTTACTTTAGAAGAATTTAAGACAATTATAGTAATTTAGATTGCTGATGTTTCAAAATAAAATTGTTATACTCATTTACTATTGAATCAAGAAAATTTGCTATTAGGTGTTTTAGATGCTTTAGATACATTTCTTTTAGATGCTATTAAAATATTTCATAACATTACTATGAATCTGGTGTAAATTAAAAATAATATTTTCGGTATTTTATTTGTTATAACAGAAGCAAAATTTAGTTACTTTAGAAAATTCGTTTTGCAGTGTTCTAGCATTTTCAAATAAAACGAAAGCACTGCAAACGAAAGTACAATATTTTCACCCTATATAGTAAACTATGCTTTGACTACTCGCTAACCTTTACATCCTTAACCCTAGAACGCTATCTTGTTTATAGTGAATATTGCTACTGTCTTCAAGGCAGTTTCCTTTAAATATGTTTTAAAGCGAGAAATTACAACTAATAAGTATGCTTTTAAAAAAGAATTTAATTATTAAAGTTAATTTCAACTTTTAAAAACGTTTTATTTTACTTATAAAACGTTTCTGAAACGTAAGGCTAGTGTTCTAGGTTTAACACCTCTGAACTTACAAAACAATAGTTTTGTAGCTGTTCTACTATGTAGTAGAAAAATAAGTTAATAGTAAGTGTTCCGTTTAAGTACATGGTTAACGTTCATTTACGTAATTTTTTTTTGTGTGAGAAAGTTTATACATTCAAAACTGGTGGTTCATCATATACTTGAAAAATGAGGAAATTTGATAAGTCGTAAATCTGTAAAAACGATCAAGGCAATATTAAAAAGGAAATATTAAACCTGATCTTTATAGTAGTTTTCACATGTATATACTGGGTACTAAATTTATTGACTTCTGAAGGATATACAAAGAGCGACTATTTTTATAGATTAGCTTAGTTATTGAGCCAAGTTATAAATCAAGGGTAAGTCCAGCTTTTCTTGGAACACTGGGAGAAATACACAATGTTTTCTTCAAAACATTATTGAAAATAATTTGTTGGAAATACAAAATACCTTTTATAAAAAATGTTTTACATTTTTATTGACTTAGGTGCTCCTTTTTAAAATGCTTTTAAAGTCAATGATATTAAGAACGACCAAGAAATTTTTTTGTAATACTTGCCCATACGATGATAAAAATAGGGAAAATTCCAAGATGTGTTTAAGAAAAAAAAACTTAAACCAGTTTAAATGTTTAGGTATAAATTAAATTATTTTCATTTCCGGTATTGGGACCTTCCGTTTTCTGCGTCAAGACTGCTACGTCTCCGTAGCAAAGCAATTTAGCGATACATTTCACTTTTAAATACAAAACTGAAATAGGTACTCATAAGTTCAATCGTTAGCAAGGATATCAGAACTTATTAATAGTAGTTTTAAAAAAGTTTTACATTTTCTTTACTTCGTGACTGCAATAAAATATTCATTAATTCACAATATTCTTTTTTAACTGTTCAAAAATTTGTCACATGTCCTGTTTTAAATATGAATGCTATATAATCATCTCTTAAGTTTCTTCCTTATAATTAATGAAAAGCTGATGTTTTGACTCAAATGTTGCGATTTGTTGATTAAAATTTTTTGTAATATAACTTTATTAACTTCTGAAAGCACATTTAATTGATGATTAATTTTAGGCAAAATAATCTTTTAAAAAGTACGAAGAATTTCTTTGTTTAAGATAAGCTTTAATTTAAAATTTTCAAGAAATAGGTCTACCTTAGAAAATGTAAAATAGGGGGTAATTAAAATCCTTTAAAGGTCACAGCAAATAAACTATTGGGATAGACGACAGTCTTACAATTTTCTCCCCGATTACTCAAAAGAAATTTTAGGTAAGCATTAGGAAAATATGAGGGTAAGATCTTTAGTACCCGAGACCTCAGTTTCTTTAACCCTGCCTTTTAGGAGGATAAACAGGCGGGAAGTTATTTCATACAATAATTTGCAGGTTTGAAACACTCCATTAACGTGGGTGATTATAGTTATTCAGAATCAATTTTAATCTGTAAGGGTTGGTCTAATTAGCCTTCATGTAGCAAAAGTTGATATTAGCATTCTCAACAAACATAGAATTCACTTGAGAAGTGATTGCTTTTACTTTAACACGGAAAGTTTTTGAGATTTAGTTTGGAGCTGTTCTGCCTACTCTTATGCTACACGAGGACTAATGAGATCGGTACATACTGCTTAAAAGCCTTGTTGTAATGTACATACAACCTATACACCAGTGTTCGTTACAAGGGGGAAACACAGAATGAATATAATACTTTATATAGATTCAGACATTTATTCTATACATTTATTTACAAATAGATCCTTGGTTGTCAAATGATCAATCATTTATATCTCCTATTTACACTATAATTATCCCACATCTCTTTATAAGGAATTATTATTATTATTATTAACAGAGGCCTAAGTCAAATGACTGTAAATATTATTTTATAAATTACCTCCATTAAAGTCGCAGGGGAGCAGGCAGGGGCTTTCCTCACGGGCGTACGGGACGAGTTGGTGATGGTGGATCCTTGTCCCACTTCTCTCGACTCTCACTTCTTCCAACTCTTCGCTCTCACTACCTTTCGAAACTCCTCACCTCGGTCCCAACGCTTCTTTTTTCTTCTTTTCACATCAAATGCCCTTCGGGAGTGCAGGTGGGCTCATTAAAGTATCCCCTTTTTGTTCAAGCTGACATTACATTTTAGCCCCTGCTCCCATAACTCACGCTTACAGCTCTGTGCGAGCTTGACCGTTATGCTGCCATTCTGTGATCTATCTTCTCTGCAGGGGTCCCTAAACTTGACGTAAATAATTGGGGTCCTAAATTCCTCAAGGAAAATCCTCCCACGGCTATGCATGCACGTGCAAATCACCGTGAGAAAGTACCTCGGTACAAGCCTATTCCGAATGACTACGAATGAACATACAGTTCAGGAGTAATATATGAATCAAAGAACTCGGTAAAGAAGAGCAGCACCCTACACTTGTCAATGTTAGCCTCGTTTAACATGGAATTACGTACATAGCGAGAAATTTTTCATGGGGGGGTTCTCCCCCTTTAACTTCTCAAAATTAATACTGCAGTCTTTACAGAAATATATATAATACATAGATACAGCAATTCTCATGGAGGGGTTACAACCCCCGTCCGCCTTCACAACACCTCTGCAGGGAATCATTTGTTCAATGCTAATTTTTGCAACTTCCTCTAATTCGATAGATTTGAATTTTATTTTTTTTTAAACTTTAAACGTAAGTTTTTCTTACTTTTTGATTTTAAAAGTTTTATTTAAATAACACACTTATTCGATCCCTCGTAAAATAGCCGAACGATGGCCACGTGGGTATGGGTCTTTGATAATGGAGTTCATAGGTTTGAATCTTACTGTTATCAAAATCGTTCGTAGGCCTTCAAAATCGACATTAAACAATAGATTTCGGTCTCATTAACCACTGTGTTGCAAAAAAGCAAACCGTAGAGCTAAAAAACCAAACCATTATTCCTTGTGTAGCAAAACAGTAGAACGTAGCGCTCCAAACCAACCAAATCTTGTAAAATTTACATAATTTGGTTAAAATGAGAGAAAGTTGATTTACTACTACCTATGAAAATTTACACACACACACACACACACATATATATATTGTATGCCTTTTTTAAATTACGTTTCTATTATTAATATAAAACATGAAATTGATCCGGGGTGTTTAAAACATTTTTCTTTCCATATGGCATTTTGTTGATAAACAAGTATAAATTTTAGTATTAGATATTAGATGTTTGCCATAATAAAAGGATTAATTATTAAAAATTTCCCCAACATCGCTTATTTAATGTACTGTATATAAAATTACGTTTTAAAATTATCTCGGCCCTATTGCTATTTCAAAAATAAAAAGTCAAATCTGATTTATGTCGCATAACATAGTTATTGCTAATGAAGAATAAAAAGGTAGAATAATCTATATTTGAAATAAAACTTTCGTGCATTGCCTATTCAGTTCTTTACCTTACAGTCGTCAACTTTCTGAGATATTAACATAACGATGTCTTCGAATTAAAGTAATTATTTCGCTAACATCATCAACGTAAAGATGATCATGGCCAAACCTGATCGCTTAAGTAATTAGGCTTGTTCAGTTCGCTTTAATGCTCTCATTAAACTGATTAAGACAGAGGATGTACATCCTAATGGGAAGTCTGAGTATTACGACCCTAGATTTAGGCCTCAACCATGTTACATTTAAAAATACGAGGCAAATCCATAAGTACTGAAGTAATGCGAAGGTAGGAATTCACGAATAAAGTGTATTCATCAAAGGTTTGTATTAGAAACTCGTTAAATTTAGTTAAGTAAGAAGTCATTATATGGACCGCTATTTTGGAAATCGTTAGAAAATTACTTTCTTTTATGAGTTATTCAAGCGTTATTTTTAAAAATTAATTTGCTAATTTACGATATTATATTAGAAATTTGGATAAGGGAACTTAGCATTAAAGAAGCTGCTTTAAAAACACATAAAATTTAGGTAGAGATTTTTTCACCCTAATTTAGTTAGTAAAATTTTAGTAATTTTTGTCATAGAATTCAAACAAAAGTAGCATCTAACTTACTTTTAATGCTTCTACACTAAATTTAAACGAACACTTTAAAATCAGTAGACTTTTGCATTTATAAATACTAATATTTTGAAATTTAATTTCAGCCTAATGCTATTTATAATCCTTAACATATATAAACAGAAGTATACAAAAATAATGTATTTCTTGTAAATATTTGAGTAGGTGTATGAAAATATTTGGAGATTTAAGTTTGTGATCTGAGAAATTGTTTGGATATGCACTTACTTTTATCAATTCCTACGGGTGTAAACTTGTCTTACTTTTTCCAGAGATGTTTGGAAGATTAAGGGGGGGGGAGAAAGAATGTAACTTCCAAGGTCATCTATTTTTTTATGCCGCGTTGTATGTGTACGACAACCAGGCTAATTGTGTATGTAAAGCCCGTTGTATTACATGTGCAGCATGCAGGTTGTCAATACATAAGAGTGACATTACACATTCCTTTTACACATCCCATAGTGTTTTGCTTATGTGAAAGAACCCCACAGGTTTTGCCATCACTATCTTATTTCATAAATAGTACTATGAATTGTTTTTATTTTTGCTAAATGGCAATTGTAATGATCAAATGTGTTTTAAACATTTTATAGTCTAACTGATCAGTCCTTTTGCAGAAAAATGACCATCCATCTTCAAAGCACAGGGAAAAACTAAACAGAGAAAGTTAAGATGAAAATGTTCAAGGTCAGATGAAAAAGTTGCAAGGTATTCTTGCTTGTCCTTGCAACACTGAAATAAGTTTAGCCTCATCATTTGTCCGTTCGTACTAGCTTCTGTTTGGGATTTTAGGATGCGTCACGAGTTAGGCAGTCTAATGTTTACATTTATTACCGTAGCATTCAAAATTCTATCTCTCAGCTTAACTGTGTATTCGTAAAACTCTATTATACACAGTTTTTTGTAGACTTACCGAATTATTATTCAAAGATAAGCCTTCCGGTTTTACCTTTAGATGTATATGAATGTTAAATTCCGTTTAAAGTTAGCAAATCGCAGCCGTGACTCTTAAAAGGAAATTTTGAGAAACGACATGGCATGCATCATCTTTATGGTAATTCTCAATGTAAGACATAGTGTGCATATTTATATAATTTTTGATATTTTACTATTTTACAAACTATATACGTGTTTCCTATGGGTTCGTAAAAACTTGCATCGACTTTTTCCAACAACTTTATATCACTTATAAACATTCCTTATCTCTACAATGAATAAATAATTCTCAGTAGAAATTTAATGAGGAATAAATTGCGAATTCTTGCAAACGCCGATTGGCATAGCTTGGTTAATATATTAGATTTTGGGAGGCATTTTTCTTGTTTTACCATCTTGACTACATAGGTTGGTTCGGAGTGCTACGGTCTATTGTTTCACGGCTCGAGCGCTAATATGATCAGGACCTACTGCTGGAAGCAGATTACGACATCCAGTCTAGCAGTTGGATTCGAACCCACGAATTCTGATTCCGTAGAGTAGCACCCTATCCATTCGACCACTTTTCGGTCGCTCACATCAGAAGATTATAGGAAGTATAATTTTGTGGTTATATTTAAGGATAGAAAAGACGTTCAAAGAGCCACAATTTGCCTATAAATTCGATATCTTTGAATTGGGGCATAAAACTAAGAATCAAATATGTTATAAAATTTATCACCCAAGAATTAATGTTACAACAATATTAATATACTACAATATTATGCAACAATATTAATATACTACAATATCAATGCAACAATATTGTTACACAACAATATTAATTACAGCAATATTAATATAAATTCAATATCTCTCCTTGAACTGGGGCATAAAACTAAAAATCAAATATGGTGTTATTAAATTTATCACCTAAGAATGAATATAACAGTTACAACTATAGACAGTTTAATCCAAATTAATAAATAATTTAAACAACTCTTAAAACAAAACCTTGATAATTTTATACGTATTAAAAACACTCTTTGCAAATTTAAACTTAATATACCTCCGAAATGTATTGACAATTTATCTCGTGGAATATAAAAGTAGTTAAAATAATATATTTCCAACAGGAAAAATATTTGTAATTAAAAGAATTACTATACACATTTTGAACGGGAGAAATGGATATTTTAGATATTTTTTTTCCCAACTATATTTTCAGCGAATGCTTATGGTAACAATATAAGTTCTAAAAGGTAGCATGGGTACAAAAAATGAACGTATTATACTTAATGGGATACCCGTGAAACATTTTTAAAAATGCTTCTTTTGAAATAATCATTAATAACCCACAAAATTAAGATCTTACTTTGAAAATTTAACCCCTTAACGCATTTGCCCGTGTCTGACACGGGCAAAATTCAAAATAAATATGCAATCAAATCGTTTTCACTTTGTTTGTGTAGCAATTTTTTATAACTTTTACCCCCTTTCTCGCTCTCTAGTCCCCACTCAGAACTAAAATTGCAAAAAATAACTTACACTATACTTATATATTCTTTTTCTGTCTTAATGCAAATAATTTTTTTGTCAGATTTTCCTAAAAAAATTCGTGCTTTAAAGGGTTAAGCACTTTTACACAAATATATTACTAATAATATTAAATTTACAAGCAGATTGGTCTAAAACAAAATGAAATTTCAAAATTCACTTAAAATGGTGTTCTAGATTATGCAGAAATAAGTTCGTTAAACTTCATTCTGAATTAACCCCTTAAAGTGCACGCTCGAGTTAACTCGAGAGAGCTAAACTGGCCAAACTATGAACACTCGAGATAATTCGAGAGGCGTTGTACTTTATATTGCTACAATTTTGCACACTCGAATGCAATCGAGAATTGAAAATAACAATGTGAAAGCAAAAACAAACAATCGTTTTATTGATATTTATCATTTACGTGGGATTGTAAGCTATAACACTTATTTATTCAAGTATAATATATATATATATATATATATATATATATATATATATATTCTAAAATCAACCATCTAAATTGTGTTTTTTACATTAAAAAATTGATTTTTTTGGCCGGCCTTAAAAAAAAAAAAACTGTGCATTAAGGGGTTAAAGAAGCATCACAGTAATCTGGGAGGGGAAGGTGAGGTCAGCAAACTAAACAAATTATACTATTTAGATTATACATTTTCTACTTATAATAACATTTTAACTTGTTATAACAGTATTAACCCTAGAACGCGAGTCTTAAGACTCGGAGACGTTTTGCAATTAAAACAAGCTGTTAAGATAAATTTAACGGGTAATGAATGAATCCCCTTTTTAATAAAGGACTATGTATTACTTACCTTTCTTCGTTTTAACATAAAATTAAAAAGTTATCTTGTAGTCCCAACAACAGAAACAATATTTAACAAAACAGGATAGCGTTTTAGGATTTAAAAACTATTAGAAAAGAAACAAAAATCAGACACAATGTTTTGTTTCACCTTTAGAACAAATTTGAGATATCAACGCTTCAATCTGATACTTCCAACTGTTATCGACTCAATCAAATTTGAAGCCACATATGAGGTCTAGATGTATAAGATGTGTCACTGTAGATAAAAGCTTGTTGAAAAATTATTTAAAACTATTTTTTCGGTACTTTAATTAGGAACTTCATACGAGGTTCAGCTGAGTGAGAGTATTAATTGAAAAGACAGCACGATTAGTTCGTTTATTTATCATGCGTGTCATGAACTGGGTGAGCAGTTACATAACGCTTTTAAAGGAAGGTTGTTTTTTCTTAACTGTAGAAGAGCGAAACAACTTTGTGGCGTTGAAACAGGATTTAGGGCTGCGTACAAAGCGTGATATAAATATGAGAACATATTCTGTCTTACGCGAAAGGTGTTTTAAATACAGAATAATATATGAAAACTATGTCTTCTGCTAAAGGTTTTTGTTTTCTATTTGAAACGAGTATATAGCCGGTCGTATTACAGGATCAGTAAAATTTTTAATTTTCCAGAATTGTAAAGTACCCTATAAAGCAGGTAAAAAATGGTTTATTTTTTGGCTAAGAATTATCGTGCAACAAAAAATAATCGATGATTAAATTTAGAATTATCACATATGCACCTAATCTATTATTTAAGCCGAATATAATATAAAATAAACTTATTTACGTTATATCCAAGTTCAGTGATAAAACGTATGAAAATAATGCAGACGATATTTAAATAATTTAAAATAAGAAATGATTAAATGAGATGGTTAAAGGAATGACGTCATACTAGAAAAAAAATGTTTTTAGGGCAGGTCTCACCAAAGTCGTTTAACGGCTAACCACGATTAATCTCTGCTTAAATGCAGAAGCTCATGCTACCATTGGTTTGCGACATGGTTTGCCGTTAAATGACTTTGGTGAGACCAGCCCTTACCTATTTATAATGCGATAAATTTAATCACCTGCTCTTAGGGCTTAAAATAATAGCATTAAACGCTCGAAAAGGGGGAAAGGGATGGATTTCGAAAGTTTTAAAGACAACAATATTTTTCGCTGTGATATGAAGCATATTTATACCAATTTATTTTCGAATCGGATTGATAGTTTAGAAGACAAACTTTATTAGCTTTGAATTTTGCTAACCCTAACTCATTAAGAATTAGAGATGTAAAAAACACGGAATTTTGAAAAGGTGGGAATAAACCCAGGAATTTTGGGGAATAAACCCGAAATTTTGGGAACTTTGGGAAGAAATCATTTTAACAATGTTTACATTTGTTTTTTCAACAGTGGCTATTTAAGAACTATCATATTATTTCTAAGAGTGTTTTTTGGCAATATATATATATATATATATATATATATATATATATATATATATATATATATATATATATATATATATATATATATATATATATATATATATATATATATTCAAGAAATAATAGCATTTAAATGATTTCATAGTAGTACTTATATAATTACCCTGTTAGTGTTATCAAACACATAACTAGTTGCTTCAATTTTAATTGCTAATATAATAATTATATGCATTATTTTTGATCATTATTTATTATGTAAATTGCTTTATGCTAAACTTTTTCCCCTTCTTTTTTAATACAAAAATAAATATCTCTAAATTTAAAATACCATTTTATTATTTTTTGTAATGCATATATCATATAAAGGTGTCATCAAATGACACTGTTGTATTTTGTGTCCAATTCCTACACACACATATTATATATATATATATATATATATATATATATATATAAATATATATATATATATATATATATATATATATATAAAATAGAGAGAGAGAGAGAGATTATCCAAGACAAATAATGATTTTTGGGTGTTGTGACACTACAAATTATTGCCCAATATTTATGTAATAATAAAAATATTGGATATTTCTCAAAGGAAAAATAGACTCATACTTTCATGCTAAACATGATGCCTTGACAAATATAGTTAGTTAATCCCAATTATTTAATTTTTTTTCGTTGCATATAAGAGTTAAATTTTGTGAAAATATCAACTTTTGAGGTCTACAACAAAGACATGAAAAAGTGGTGGTTCTCATTGTGTCATAGGAATTGGCGACTTCAAAATACTTCAAAATTCCCATGTCTTGGAAATTTTCAAAATTCCCTTCCCAAAAAACCCGGTTTTTTTCCCGGGTTTAAACCAGGTTTTTTCCACTGCTCACAACTCTATTAAGAATCCATTCCAGGTCCAACCACTTCATAAATTCGAGGTCAGACGGACAGATAACTTAGGCTATTATTATAAAGGGGATAACTAATGACGCAATTCTAAAGACCAAATATGCTGTTTATCAGCCTACTATTTGGCCCAGGACTGAGAGAACTATGTCAGCATGCAGGTTCTATTCCCCCCATTCCCTATTTAAAAAATGTATATAATAAATTGCGAAAAGAAAATGACTATCTAGAATTTTAACTCTGTACAAGTGTGACTATGTACAAGTGTAATGCTGTTGGTCTTTAACTCAGATTTATTTATATACATAGTGGTGGTTTCATTACAAATTGTTAAACATGAGTATGTGGGGACTTTATATCTGTTAACTGGAATAATCCTATGTAAATAAATTAGAGCTCGGGTTTGAAAGAATGTTCATTTTTAGTTCGGTGTTTTTCTCTTTTGGCAACAGTTCCTAATGTTATTTATTTCATATTTAAAGATGGCAGACTTGTGAATAGCAATGAAATTATTAAACAAAATTACTAAACAAATTGTTTTCTGGTTATTGTTTGGGTTATTGTCGATATTCGTAAAACATTTCAAGCTCAAAATGTGTACTATAAAAAGTTAAGAAAAAGTAAAGTAGAAGTAAAAAGTACCAGAAAAAGAAAAGATTGAAAGTTTTGCGGTCTTAAAAATGAATGTAAATGGATCTAGAAATACTTAGTTTTCAGTTGCTAAAAATTTAGAAGAAATTCTAGTGAACCTATAATTTTTTCTTCCTTTTCCCCCCCTCAAAGCTTGCCGTACCTGGTTTAGCCTGACAAAGGAAACACTGCACTTTAATAGTTCCTTTGTATTTACAGAGAAATATTATAAAATTTTTAAACGTTAGACATTTTATGCAATTAAAATATCCAGTTTTAGTCAATAAAATAAATCCATTTTCTCCAGACCATCAGTGAGAAGCTGAAATACTTTTGTTCTAATAGGCTTCACAATCTCCCTTTTAAAAATCGTCTTATCAAGTCATATTTTATTTTTGTTAGCTTTACCATGCTTCGACAGAATGAATTGAAATGCATTCTATGAATACGCTAGTGTCACCCATATAAATTTCGCGGAGATAACTTTTCCAAGGTCATAAAACAGTGATATCAGAGAAACTCGTTATTTCTCATTACACTTTCTACAATAACCGAAGAACGGAAGAACGTTCACCATATGTTTGATCTGCAGAATTTAAGTACGTAGATTACTAAATAATTAAACAGTCTATTCATGTGTGAAATGAGAAATGAAGAATGAATTGCAAACAAACAAAAAAAAAATCTGATATTTTTTCATACATGTGCATATATATATGTGCATATATATGTATATATGTGTGTGTATATATATATGTGTATGTGTGTGTGTGTATATATATATATATGTGTGTGTGTGTGTATATATATGTGTGTGTATATATGTGTATATATATGTGTGTGTATATATGTGTATATATATATGTGTGTGTGTATATATATATATATATATATATATATATATATAATGTAAGGTCTAAAAAAGGGGTAGTTGGAAATCACGTGAGTTAAAAACGATTTTATATAGGGAACTCTTTTATAATAAAATAAATGAAAAAGACCCACGCTCGCGCAAGCTTTTAGGATAATCCGGTCAGTCGGAAGCATTTTTGAACTATTTGATGAGCTTGCAAACAGATAAGTTTCAGTGAGCGCGTGGATATGAAGCTGTCAACAACACTCTACGCGTGTCTTCGACGAAAAAGTGAAAATGGCGCAAGTTTTACTTTAACGATGGTTTAATATGCTTATTATTATCAAGAAGGCTGTTTTTAATTTGCCTTAACTCTGGATCACGAATTGTCATATATATATATATATATATATATATATATATATATACATACATATATATATATATATATATATATATATATATATATATATATATATATATATATCATACATTGAAAAAAAACGACTTATTTTCTTTACTAGGAGAGTTAATAAGTAAAACGGAAGTAATTATATATATATATATATATATATATATATAATAATAAATTTTGTATGAATTGTGTTGTATTTAAATTTTTAACCCCAGTTTTAAGTGTTTCTAGCCAGCTCTAAATTTTGAATCAATAATCTTGCAGGCTTATTGTACGCACAGTAAGCGGAAAGCACGTCATGGTTACCATAAAGTAAAAAATCCTTTTAGCTAGGTGTTTATCATTTTTAAAACTTGTGTTAAACCTAGTCCCAGTTTTCTCAAGGTACACCCTATTGTAAGTCACATGAAATCTACATGGTAAAATCCCAAAATAATCAATAATTTTTTTTTAATTAAAAAATTAAAAAAATATTTACAATAAATTGTAAGAAATGTGAGAAATTGAAAGAAATCCTTGTAAGAAATTGAATAATTACTCACGTGTTAAGAAGTATTAAAGTTTTCAACCCCCTGGAAGCTTATTCCACGATTTTCATTGACATGCGTTTTACTGTTACAACGTTTAACGATAATGCATTATCTACATTACTTTTGTATCGATATTTGGGTTTAAAAAACTCTTTGTTACAGAAATAGGCTAAATATTTTCTTTCTCTCAAATACATGTGTATTGAAAGTATGTAACAAATGCATGGTTTGTGGACCAATTTTGATAAAAGAATTTAAATAAAAAACGAGTCATCAGTTAGATAACCTTTTACCGCTGAGTCGCAAGATCTAACAAAGGCCTTATACATCAATCTGCAGTCTACACATATAACTTGCTTTTCGAAACAACAGACATTTATGGAAAATTACTATTTTCACCTCATTTTATGAAAAGTATGTTTATATTGCATAATGTGATAGTATTAGAAATTGAGGGGCGGAATTGAAAGGAAGCTTCTAGTTTGATAAGCATCGTCAGATTTACCTGTTTTATAAAGGGAACTATACAAAGCGTGTTTGTAAATTATCAACTTACAGCTTTTTAACTTTGTTCTATATCCACAAGCAAAAGAACTAAATCATTCATATTTCCTTTTCGTAATATTCTATTTTTACTTTATTAATAACTTAAAAATATCTTTCAAGCATTTTTGTGTATTATTTTCTAGACTCGCCGAAAAGTTGATATATGAAATATTTTCATCTGTGTAAGTTTAAAATTTCACAAAAATTTCTATTTTAATATTAAATTTGATAATCTAAATGAAATGGAAATTTAAAATGAATACCTATATTTATTTAAATTTATATTAGGAGTGTTGAAGAATTTTGTACGGATCTATGAAAAAATAAATAGCAAGAATCATTTTTAAAAATTTCATATAAAAGTGGAATTTTTGAAAACTGACCTCATTTTTAACAAATTTTAATTCGATTCATTTGCTTATACTTCAACGTATATTTGTATTCAATTTACTTTCAGTTAATATCGTTAATATTAAGACACTTAGTAACTTCCACTATCGCCTTAAACTCCATCTCCATCGTCTGAAAGAAGAGAAACAATCAATTTTGACTGAAATATATCAAACTAAAAAAATTTAAAAAACTTCATTAATATTGTTCGTTCTTTTTATTAATATATTTTTCAAATATGAATATATAACATTTTTGTGAAATACAACCGTAATTTAGAGATTTTTCGTAGTTTAATCCCGTGTAAGAAAATAGACCATAGAGCCTCAAACAAAACTAAACCGTTTGAAGTTTCAACTATTGGTTCTTCAAACAAAAGTAAGCGAGATATCACGACGTTTTGAACAAAAAAAGAAGTATTGGATTTTATAGTATTCTTTCGTTGAAGGTGCTGAACGAGGGTTGAATAGGAAATGAGAAATCCTATGGTACCGGAGTGAGAGGGTTTGAATCCCGCTGTTGTCATAGATGTTCGTAACCGCTCGGAATCGATATTAAAAAATATATACCGGTTGCATTATCCCTCGTGTAGCAACCAACCTATACTTAACAAACCTATTTTTTGTTCAATGCTATTATTCGTATAAGACGATGGGCAAGAGAAGTTCAATCGTTGATCAAGCAAGACTGAACTGAAGATAGGGTGGTATATGTGTTCATATCGAATAATCTCAGAAGGTTCATAATCTCTCTCTTTTCTATTTTCTCTCTCTCTCTATCTCTATTTCTATCTCTATCTCTACACCCCTCACACCTATCTCTCTCTATCTCTCCTATTTCTCTATCTCTCTTCTATCTATTATCTCTCTCTCATTCTCTTATCTCTCTCTCTATCTCTCTCTCTATCTCTTTCTATCTCTTCTCATCTCCCTCTAACTTCTCTCTCTTTCTCTTTTTCTACTATCCTATCTCTAATTTCTAAACGATCTCTATTTATCTATTTTATCTCTCTATCTCTCTGATTTATTTTATTCACACACACACACACACACACACTGGCGAGCCCTTTGAGAAGTGTGCGGGATAAAGCCCGAGCATGCTATTGGTGCGGTATGTGCGTCCTGCAGGAAAATCTCGGGCTCTTAGTCCCGTACAGTAGGGACATTTAATAGGTGCGGCCTGCTCCACCTGCCTTCCTTCTTTTAGAATTATCACTCGCCATTTGACTTTTAGAAACTTTACTCATTCAGTGTTCTACTGCCCCAAACTGTTCGTTAGGAAGACATCCTACTCTTTTAGATAGTGGAAGGCATATCTGTTGTATACCTTACTTGAGTTTAAAAGGATTTTAAGTGACTAAACTAAAGACTCTTTAAACCTTATGCGAGGGTGGCAAACTGGAGACCCACGGATCGTATGGGGATATATGTATAACACCAAAATATGAGTTTCGTTTTGTTGTAGCTTTTAAAAGTTGATAAACTTTGCAATAAACTGGAAATTTTAGAAAATTCGGCGAGTCCAGTCTCTTGTCTAATTTAAAACGATTCTCTATCCTTGTAAAAAGAGTTTTTCACCTTCTTATCTATCATCGTCTAAGAAAATTTAAACTTAGCAGGTTTGCTGCCAATAATATTTTTAGTGTTTAACTTTAAGTCAATATTGGTAATTTGAATTTTTTCTTAAAATTTTTATAACGGTGAAGTATTAAGTTTTACTTGATGTTAGGAATAGTTTAGTTTTTAATTAAAAAATGTGATTGTCCATTTGACTTCCTTGTATGCGCATGACATCTTTTTGTATGATGCATCATCAGTTATCATTTGCGTATTTTCTTTAACATTCCAATTAGGATTTGTTTCTCATGGCAACCGTGCTGTATGCCATCTGGTAAAGACTCGAAGCGTTAATATTAGTCATATGGAGACATTTCTTTACATAGATATTTCGTTCTAAACAAAAGTATTTCCCGATTACAATAAGTCCTTTACTACGTACCTGGTAGTGACAAATAGTAAAAATTATTCTCCATAATTAGATTTTTAATTTTGTTTTCTAAAAATGGACTTTTAAGCATGTTTTCAACAGTTTAGAAAGCATTGTTACAAATGCATATGAATACATCCATATATTTCAGTTGCATTGTTGCAGATCAGTAGCAATAAAAGCTTTTATGTTGAGTTTTTTAGTTATATAGTGTGCAGATTACAGTGCAAATTGGAGGTGCTCAACTAGATGTTATAACAGCTCTTTATAAAAATTTTCGACCTTTTACGACTAATCGTTTTTTCGTTATGTAAGACACGTGCATACGTACTTACAGGTGTCAAAAGAAAACTAGTTAAATTAGTTTAGGAATGGTCATATTACATATTTAATGTTCAAAAATTAAAGTTTCCTTTTACGTATATAAAACTGAATTCCTGAAACTTGTCAAAATTCATTCAGTTATGGTGTAAATGAGTATTTCCGGTGAAATTTGATTACTGAGAATTGAGATATTTTCTTTTCCTCTCTACAAGGAATTAAAAATCATCAGTATCTAGTCGATGAAATACCAGGTCATCATTATTAAAATCTTTTTCCATCGCTATCTTTGCTTCAATTTCCTGTGTATATACGTTAAACTTTTTATGTTTATTTTTTATTCTTAAGGTTGTAGGAATTTTTTTTATTGGAAAAGTTCTCAAATTTACTACCTATTTCAATGGTCAAAAGTATTTATTTTAACCCTTTCTGCCTTTATGCTTATCAGAGATCATATTTTATTCTACATTGGGTACATAAAACTTGTATTTAAATGAGTTTTTAACTTTTCAATATATTATTCTTAACTTGTCTTTAACCATGTCATACTTAACTTGTACTGTAAGAATAAAATATTTGGTGCTTTTAATTTGATTTTATTATATATCCACATGCAGTGTAAGCTCATTATCACAATATCCTAGACCGGGGTTTCTTAAAACTTTTTGGTGTGATAACCCCATAATATTTACGAAAATTGTGTGGGAACCCATAAGCAATGCCACACGCGCGTCACAAGCATTGCGACACACATATATCCGGAACAGGCGTGAGTGAAAGTGTCAGTTTCAGGTTATGTTTAAAATAGATAACTGTAACCGATAAATGTAAGTTATAGACTTGCTGATGAAACAAATGAAATAAAAATGGCAAAAGCGACAAAACTCGTGTTTTATCAGGACAATAGCACTGTATCTATATATATTCGGAATGAAGGGGCTCTCAAACGTGTGAAAACGATCCGCATAGAATGGCTAACCTTTTGACTCTGGCGAGACGGCTGAACCCGACGGTTGAAATTAAAGACGCTTATAGCGCGCATGTATTACCAAAACAATTATCTTTCATATACACGGCCTTTAACGAACTGACAGCTTCACGTTCAATGTAAATAAAACGAACTCTTCTATTTGAAAAAAAAATGCCCTGGAACATTTTCGTTTTTCTTTGTAGTCTTCATATATTTTCTGCTATATAAATATTTAGTAATTGTAAAATTATTACGATCCTGATTCACAGTTTAAGAAACTTTGTTCTAGAAGACTGGGACAAAAAATGCCAGTTGACAATATGGTTGAAACATTGTCCCAGGAGGTTTCCATAAAACTGGAAAAGTTACTTTTAACTCTCAGTACACTTCTTTCATCATTTCACCATTAAACTAATTTTAGTTCAGTTCATAGGTTCAAATAAAACATAAAAAAATGAAAACAAAAGTAAACTGACTGATATATTTATTATATACGAGGGTAATACAAAACACAGTTCTCCAACCATATGTTAAGCAGTGCCAGATCAACAAGTAAAATATTATTACTGCAACGTCACTCCGACCGGAGTGTTTGGCACTGGTGGATGATACAGAAATACTCCGAAGTGAGAAGCAGTTAGCTGACTGTAGTAGTGTTTAAACAATTGCAGAGATAAAAATGAAAATTTTAGACGGTAAATGTCTGCCAAGACACACATATACAGTTTTCAGGGATGAAATGATATTGTACATGCTTTTTCGACTGTTCTTAATTGAATGAATCTTAATAGTAAAAATTAATAAAAGTACCTTATTATATATATAATAATAACGATGGTCGATCAGATAGGGTGCTGCTCTTTAGTATGGGAATACTTTGGTCCGACTCTTATAGCTGGTATGAAAGCTTGTAGTTATTAAGTTTCAACTTGAAGTCCAAGTCTAAAACTCGCGTAAAGAAAAAGAAATATATATATTGCTTCAAACCAAACTAAAAGAAACTTAACAAATGCAAAACAATCATTTCGTATTGTTAAAAGTGGTGTGTATATATAAAGTTGTGTGTGTGTGTAAAGCCTAGCTTAAATTAATATACCGGCAACTAACAATTAATACAAACTTACATACTTGTAAATACATATTTGCCTAAAGTAAATCCTTTATTCTAAATTTGTAATTATTAAACCCGTCCCAAGTAAGTTCTATCTTCCGATTAAAGAAATAACACCTGTACAGATTTTAATTTAGATTTTAGACACAATTAGGTCAAAAATAACCCTCAGCCAGGATGAGGTTGACGTTAAAAAGGGGTGTAAACTAGGTTTCTCCGAGACGAGTTAAACTCTCATGTCCAATAACGGTAAAACACCTAATAATCCATTCGATAAGAAAATGTAAAATACTAGAGCCCACTGGCGACTGTACTGAGAACCTGCCAAAAAATGAGCTGAAATTTTTGAGTGAAGATATGTTCACTAGGGTTCGTCTAGAGTACTTACTAGTAGTCAGCAGTTTATTTGCACGATTAATATCTGTCGGAGATGAAATGCATTTCAAGTAAAAATACCTTACCTGATTCCTGTGTATACAACTGCTACATATCTCGGGTTACATCAGAAAAGAAGGGATGTCATTGCATAAATAACAACCCAAATAAAGTATATTTATCCCCAGGGGATGCATTTTAAAATAAACTTTATTGAACTGCTTTTATTAAGTCATTAAATTTTTCGATCCAGGTAGAGTAATTTAGTCAGGAATAAATTATCGTTTGTTTTCCTTCTACCCAATTACACTTCAACAAATTAGTTTGTTTCATTCGTTTTAAAACAAACTTTTTTTAAAAGCAATGTAATTTTAAAAATGAAATGATTGATTTTTTAATGATGTGATCCAATCTTATTTTAAACAAGATCCATTCCATTACTGAGCTTATCATTTTTTGATGCAGAAATGTGCTATTGACCTTCAACTGTATCAATATTTTTCTAATGTAAATAAATTGTATGAGATATATGAAACTGAAGACGCCTGGCAATGCAAGTTATAGAACCTGATGTATGACAAGTTTAGATGACATCTGTTAGTTTGCCATTTTTTTGTGGAGGGAACGGGTGAGGGGAAGGGATTAAAATAGTCTATTTCTTAAATTTTAACGTCCTGTAATCTTCGTTATCTTTCCCAAAGTATAATCGAACAAGTAGGGTATCACTTTTTAGTATGATTCTTGGGTTTAAGATGATATAAGCAATAGGTTTAATTAATCCTCCTTTAAAATTCCTCAGGGCTCGTAATCAAATAACAAGTTAACTTCAAGAATTAAAATTTCATATATAACAAATCGAAATCGAAATAGATTATATCCAGAGTGTAAGGTAAATCTATAAATACTTTTACTTTATATGTATTTAAAAGATGATTTTTAAAACTTTAAAAGTAATGTAAACCTTTTACTCATCTGATATTGATATGAAACTCCTAAATTAAGAAATAAATATTTTATAAGAATTTTAAGCAAAACTTTATCTTAACTCTAGAACGCTATATTTACGTCTTAATGACGTAATAAAGTGAAAAAACTGTTAAAACTTAAAATAACTTTAATTAGCAAACCATTTTTAAGTCCTTAACAATATAATTTTTAAGAAAACTTTTGTAAAAGTGCCCATTTTTTTTTTAATCAAAAAAGTTTTCTTATCAAAACTCAAACAACGCAATAATAACGTAAAAAAAAACCCGTTAAGGATGTAATGGTTGGTGAGCAATCAAATCTTAGTATAATGAGAAAAAATAGTTACTTCATTGCACAGTACTCTCGCTTTATTTTGCTTATAAATGCATTATTGCAGTAATTAACTAGATTTTGTTTGTTTTTAAGTATATCAACAATTATTTTTACGTTACATCAGATTTTTAATGTGTTGGAAAATGTTTTAATTAGCTTCACTCAAATTTACATGACTCTATAGTAAATGAGTATCGAATATTTTTATTTAAAAACACTCGAAATTTAATTACTATATGTGTCTTAAAATTATCTAAAGTAAATTGAAAGAATTGACACAATAAAAGTTTATATAATAGCATCTCTTGATGATTTTAACATCAGGATAGTAGCAACAATATTGGTAATACAAACTTCATTGATATTAGACAGGATGCTATTATACCTATCAAATATCAATATACCTGTCTAATATCTTTATATACGAGAATAGAAAAATACAGCTTAGTGGCAGAACTACCAGGATTATTTTACCTACGTTTACTAAGCTATATTTATCTCCTCTCTGAAGTAATAGTTTAATGGTGGCAACTAAACAGCTGTTTATTAATTTATTTAATTTTGACTTAATAACGTTGTATTTACTTTCATATTTTTGTTATTGTTTTGATATTTACGTTTATCTGATCTTACAAAGTAGACTTAAGTCTGACACATTTTAAACCACTAATTTTTTTATGAAGGTAATTTTTTATTTTTGAAATTGTTTTTTAAAAATTCAAAAATGAAATCTATATGATGAAGAGGCATTGGTTAACTTATTGAGACTCGCAATTTCATTAACAAGTGAATAATAGTCTTGATATAAATGTAGTAAAGACATTCTATAAAACAGGACATTTAAGATAAATTCATACCTCTTATAAATCTAAGCCTCATATGTGACATTAAATTGAATTCTCGATATATTTGAAACACAAGTTTGATAAATTCATGCCTCATTTGTTGAAATGAATATAAATACAAAAATATTGTTTGAGTTTGATTTTTTACTCTTTGGTAATATTTTAAAAATAGTATTTGAAACAAACTAGAATATTATTATAGAATTTATCACCGAAATACACTTCTGTTTTAACTAAAAATGCATATGTAGCCCCCAGTCATATAAGTATGAGATTCTTTTAATTTTACTTTATAGGATGAGGATGAACTAATTAATCTTTCTACTTAACACAGAATATCATTTTAAGTATACGAATTTACAAAAGGATTTTTTTCAATTTTTTATATAAAAGTAGAGGGGATTAATAGAGATGAGTAATGTTATTAGTCACTGCTTATTGAAAACAAAGTGATGTTTATGGTTTTCTTCTGTTTTTAAATCTATTTTTGATTCTTCATTCGCTTACTTTGTAAGCAAGCGGACTGTTTGTTTTAACTGTTCGTAATAACTGTTCTCATTTTACAGCATTAATTCCTTTTATGCTGTTGTTAATTGAATTTCCCAGGATGTCTTTGTGTTGGAATGAAAAAGTGATGTATGAGAAAGCTTGAATTTTCTGAAAGATGATCAGTTAAAATGTGTTTTAAGGAAATTCTAACTAAAAATTCTAATTGATCATTCTTCCTTTATTTTCCTACAGGACATATTCAACCTTTGGGATGACACGCTCCCAAGAGGTAGAACCTTCAAGGCATAGAAGGCATTCAGACCAATCAACAACATGTGAACAGCCAACTGAGGAACAACCTGTCCGTGGGAAAAAAAGTTGGGAACAATGGTACATAATAATTTCCTTGGCGTACGCCAATTTTTGGATGGCAGCGTCCGTGTCACTGCAAGCTCCTTTCTTCCCCCGTGAAGTAAGAATGCTCATTACTTTCTGATACTACCAATTTTGTTATGAACATTTTAATGTAATATATACCATTCTTTTTCTAGATGGTGCTTTCGATTAATTAAATGATCGTAATATTTATATAACTCGAGTTAAAATATTGTTTACTCCTACTAGAGAAATGACATTTTTGTTCATCTGAGTCTTGCACAATTAAAGATAAAGACTTGATTAGTCCATGGTAATGGTTGTTCCGTGCAACAGCCATGATGTGACAGCAGTTGCTTAATAGTTACCGTTGAGCGTAGCGCCCCCCCCCAAAAAAAATATAATACATTAGTGTTCGCTGAGAGCGCGGAGCGAGGGGATTAAATCGGCTATATATTCTGTTTTTTTCTTGGTTTCTTTAAAGTGGATGGTTTGGACGACGTTTGGAGCGAAAATATTCAAAGTCATTGTAGTAATAAATTTTTAATTCCTTTAATCATGAATCTTATTGGGTTTTCGTTTTACCAACGCTGATCCAATCCATATACATTTAATTCTATTTGATTGTGTTTACGTATTATGTATTCCCCTAGTTCATATTATTCTTATCTATTGTACTGTTAAAATTGTAAATGTTAGTAGTCATTCTCTATTAATAGTAATATATTTTCTTTGTAATATCAAATTCGAATCTACAATAAACTGTTAGCAAATCCCTTTCCTTTGGACATTTCTCAATCACAAAGTCTTTATTGTAGTTTATATATTTAATTATACATTCCACTGATTTTTAACATCTCACAATGATAATTATTGATAAAGATTATAATGCAGGTATTTAGTTTTTAATTTGAGACTTAGTCTTCTATTTGAAAATATGTGAGAGATGAGCTTCGAGTGAAAAATATTTTACCCTTATGAATAACATGATATAAAAGCGCAAAAATAGATAAAAAAAAACTATAATAAAAGTCGTTATTCCCTAGAGTTTATTAAAAAAATAATTCATTTAATATCCCGCCAGTTTAAACCACCAATCTTTAAATATTCACAAAAAATTGTATTGCAGATCCTTCAGAACATTTTTTAATAGGTGGTATTGACCTACCTACTTTTAAGAGAAAATTAGTTTTTCCGTATCTTGTCATTTTTCTAAACATTTACATCGGTATCATTAAAGTGTGTGCTTATAGATTAGTTGTTCCGTAACACAGAACGCTCTACTTAGTGATAATTGAGAAATTAATTTAACTGCAAGTAATAAAATGATGAGTTTCCTGTTGAGCGAAAACACGTAACGTGAGAGGTAAGTAAATAATGATTGCGAGTTATGAATCTGCGTTCTTTTAGCAGTAGCTGAAGCTCTAGGAAGCTTCTTTGAGTTTTTGAATTTTTGAAGCATCGATACTCCTGTAAATATTTGTACCTAAACTAATAGTTCTTGGAAGTAAATTTTATGTGTTTAAAGAAAACGACATGGAAAGTAAAAGGGATAACCTTTTCTTTTCGGCAGTGAAAATTACTCCTTAGTGATTAACTTCAGTAATTAAAATTCTTTTCTCAAATTCTGGGATAATTTAATAATTCTTTATCTGCATGTGCTTTCCTCTTTAAAGTAAAGAAATCGAAATGTAAAACTGTTTCAGTAAAATACTTAAAGTTGCCGTTTTCTCTTTGAAAGTGGTGCAAATCCATTTTTAACATTTAGTTAATGATAACAATGAATACACTATGCTATGAACTTTTCACGCATAAACAGTTCTCCCACCTCCCCCTAAAAACATCTCAAAACTTTTATCATTTAGTCAGTTTAAATCTACGTAGTTAATTAAATTACAAATATAATTATTTAGAAGTAGGGCCTATATTCCGAAAAGACATTGATAAAAAAATTATGCTTTATACATACATTTTTGTAACTAATACTTCAAAAATGATCACATTATCAATTCAAACAAAATTAATATTTTAAAAGTATATAATGAGAGGATTAACATAAAGAGATATTTTACAATCATACAAAGCTTTAATCTCCAAATAAAATTTTTTTTAATGCAGGGGACTTGCCTGTTAAGCATTTGCGCAATATCTGCAAAGCTGTTAGTCATTTAGTATCAGCAGAGAAACACGTGTAACTTAAGATATGCTACGGGTGCGTGTAACATTACCTCCGCTGGGTCCTCGTAATTTAGAACCGAACTCTGGCCGATTGGTTAGGGCGCTGATCGTCGGTACCGGAGTTCGTGGGTTCGAATCCTACTATGGCGTGGATGTTTGCAGCCGTTCGGAATCGGCTTCAAGCAGTAGGTCCCGGTCTCATTAGCTTTCGTGTGCGAAGCAGTAGTCCGTAACTCTCAGAAACAAACCAAACCTCGTAATTTAGAAGCAGAAAATCTTCAAGCTTGACCTGTCATATCCATAGGTATCCTTTATGAACTTGGAGAAAATTGAGACCAAGAAACTAATTTTACTTGCCCCAGTCACCATTAATGGACAAGATATATCTTGAACTTCAATCTCATTACCCACCGATTCACTACCTTTACCGACTGAGTTACCAATGCTCTCTCCAAATAATATAAAATAGATTTACACTACTTTAAAAAATGCTTAAATATTTATCAAAAATCAACGAGCTTATACATTATTTAATAATATAGCAATTGGATGCTGAATTTTAAAATTTCTTCAGTAAAAGACACAAACTTATGAGTCACATTTCTCTTTCAAATTGTTTGTTATTACTTAAGTTATTACCCACTCCAATACGTAACTAGATGTTCGACATAAAAAAGAAGTGGTTTAAAATTTAAAAATTATATGAAATTATCAATTTTGAAGGTCAGAAGCATATTTAATCATTGGGATTGCTAAAGAACGGAATATTGACAGATTCAGAAGTTTGATCGCTTTATAATGGGAGTTATATAACCCTAACCAGTTTTTAACGAATATGTAATAAATTGAAGGTCAGACATTTTACGGTGTGCCTAAACTTACTTCGTTAGTATGCGGAAATATGCTAATTCCAAACGCCGATCATCGTAACTGGTTCTGCCTTAGTAGTGGGATGCTCTGTCTCCAGTAAGTTTCACGAGTCAACTGGGGCTTGTTTACATTAGATGAATACACAGGCTTACGTATGTGATAATTTTAAATTAATCATCGATTATATTTTTGTTGGAATGAAAATTTTATCACCGGTATTAACAACAAATTCTTTTCATAAAAGTCTAGGAGTGTATTTCAGGGACTAATAAATATCTAGCGTTTAAGTTATATATCTTTGAAAATTCAGAAGTTTGTTTGTTTGTATGTTTGTTTTGTATACATAACCGCATGGTTTGCAATCTATTATTTGCATATTGCCAAATAATCTCTGTTAATATTAAAACCTCTGCTGTCCATTCTATCACGTAGTATGACAGCATAAACTAAAGATGGCAACTAACATAGGTCAATAAAGATAAATAATTCTCATCCAAAAAACAAACCATTTTTTTTTAATCTGCCTCAAAGGTTACTTTACAATTCTGGAAAATTAAAAATTTTTACTGATTCCTTCATATGACGTGCTATATGCTAGTTGATTTAAAATATTAAAAATCAGAGTTAAAAAAAAAGTGACTTTCCAGTTGGACTTGCATTAAAAGAAAAATTCATCTTAAATGAGTATTTTCAGACAAGTGTAGTTATCTTTTGAGAAAATCCTGAGATGCGCAAGTTTTGAATATAAATCATTTTAATAAAACACGAGGATTTGGGTGAACAATTTGTAAAATCCTTTGAATAAAGGGAGATAAAATTTGATGTACTATTTACAGGGCCGTAGCCAGAATTTATATTCGGAGGGGGACATTGTTCTTTTGTGAAGGACACTTCAATAAAACTACAGGTATTTTTCTGTATGTATACTCCTAATGAGTATCAGAATGCAATGTGATTTTAAAATATCAAAATAATTAAAAAATGATATAATGAACAAATTTTATATCCTTGAATTAGCAATGTAGTAACTACACAATGAATTAAATAGTAAAATTAATATTGAAAATATATAAACTATATATAGTATTAAATTCTAATTTTTAAACCAGAAGTATAACTAAAGAAAAAGAATAATTTTGAAACAAAATGAATGTTTTCACATTTTTACCTGTATATTATAAAATATGCTCTTTTTGAAATTTTCGCCAAAAAATTTTCACAATATCTTCCGATTGCACAACGATATTGTGATGAGTTGCCAAAAGGGTCAGTCACTCTGTTCTTACATGCCAAATCTAATTTGCATCTAATCCATAACTCAACGTCACTGTTCTAAGCTCACTATTGCCTATGCACAGCTAGGCAGATGACACACCCACATGCGCCATTTTTCCCCCACAGTCTTTTAGAATTTTGGAAGGGGACGGTTCCCTAAATCAATCCCCTTGTCTACGGCCCTGTGAATACATGAAAACATGCATATCTTTCTTATATAAGTTACTTAGAGAAAACAAACCTTTAAGGGGCTATAATACTTTTCCAGCTGAAAAGTCTTCCATACCACAGCCTATTTTTGATACCGATGTAAAATAAAATGGTCTGCTCTATTTCTAATAAAATTTTCCCTAGATCATCTATCTTTTATAGAAAATTATTTAATTTTGTTATATGAGCTACTGTTTGAAAAAAATAGTATATAATCCCAGTGAAAAATTTTTGTTACCCACAAAATAACTTTTGAAATTTGTAAGATAGAAACTTTTTATATTAAGTAATAATTCATTTTAATTCTGGGAGTTTCATTTATAATAATACGAATGGTGTTTTATTTTATAACATTATTAAAGGTGCTGACATTATAAAGACATTTTTAAAATTTTTCATTTTAGCAATTTTTTACTTTCAAAATGTCAGATATACCTGAAATTTTAAAGTTAAGGAATAAAAAAACCATTTTACTTCAATTTGATACAAAAATTTATATTCTAATATACGTCTTTCAAAAAACATTTTGCAGGTAAGTGAATTTGATTTTTTTATTTTCTTGTATATTTATTTTATTTTTTAAAATGTAATACTTAAGTGAAAAAACTAGATTTTTTTTAAAGTTAAAGCTTTATTAAAGAACTTGTTATATTGTCTTAAAGATAAAAAAAATCCATCTGTAAAATGTGCAGAAATTTTGATTTTAGTATGATTCGAAGTAAAGCTTTTATGATAGATTTTAGGTCCGGAAAGGTACAATATCTTCTTAGTATAAAATCTATTCCCAGTCCTTTAAACTTAATTTTATTTATTTATTTTTTTTTTTTTTGGAGGGGAGGGGTGTTGACATCTCAGAGTTGAGCAAATCAACCTTCTGATTACGAGGACAAATTTTCAACATTCGTTTATTCAGTTCTGTTGTTATCTGTTTGAGACATAAAATTGAACATACTGAAGTATCAAAACGGGAAATAAAATTTCTTTGATATCCAGAAATATTGGATTACATTTAAGGAATTTTGGGTACTAATTCTAATTCTGTAAGGTATAACTTTATAAAATAAATGAAAGGGAAAAACTTCAAGCAAATAGCTGTTTTTGTTTAAAATTTTGAAAAAAAATAAAGGTTACTTATTTATGTTAGTATAACAAATAATTTGTTATAAGCATTGGCGTATTGTAATATATCCCACTTTTTTATTTCTAGATCAATAGCATCAACTGCTATTTTTCAAATTCAGAATCTTCAAGCCTTTCTGCTTTCAGTAATTTTTTTTACATTTGGCTCTTAACCTATCCCTCCAAATAAATTTTGTCCACTTCACTGTATTAGAGAAAGTAGGGACCTTAAATTTTAATGTACCGTAATATAATTTTTTTTACCTAACACGTTTAAGATGCTGAAATCAACAACTAAAGAAATTTTTGATTAAAATTAAAAACTTTTAAAAATGGAGTTCTCGAACAATATTTATTAAAAGTGTATTGCTTATTCACTTATTTTTTCCTGTATGCTTAACATTTATATAAAAGTGTAACTGGGTACCGAATTTAACTTGTATCAATTATAATTTAGAAGAAAGTTATTTAAGTTTATATAGTGCTGTAGACATTTTCATTGTTCTGCTTTATCATACACACTCTAACTCGATAAAGTTGGGTCTGGTGGGGTAAAATGGGTAGAAAAAACGGGATTTCTCATTCAGCGCTCTTTTTCACTTAAACTATAAACAAGCAATTTTTTGCATGTATTCATGCAATGTGTTCATTACCATTATTCTTAAAATAGTTTTATACATTTTTTTAAATTGCAAATTTATAATTTACTTTTTTTAGTACCTATTTTACCCCAGAGGTGGGGTAAAATGAGTAGTAAATGGGGCTAAATGGGTATTGATTAAAAAGGGGTATTAATTATGCAAAAATTAATGAAAACTTTATTTTCTAGCTATACATTTGTGTGATATAATTAAAATTTATATTATAAAACCGTAATGGACACCGTTATTAAGTTGAGCTGCATTCTACTACTTCAGAAACTGCCAGCATTTCTCCAACCTTAGTTTGTACCCACTTTTTTTTCATCTGGCATTTTCTAAGGTTTTTTTCCTTAAAACTGCAGTAGTGAAATTGTTGTAAGGATGGCCTTTAAATCTTTATATGGAAAAGGACTAACAAAATTGGAAGTGTTTGAACTGGAAGTTTCCGTAGAAAGAGCTTCTATAGTAGCTGTTGTTGAAGTCTGTACAACAAATACTGTTTACTGTTATTTCTCCATATTTTTCAGTTAACACTATTTTGTGTTTAACAGAAGATACTGCGAAGTAAAACTTCACAGTATCAGATAGCTGTTTCAGCAGGTTAGGAAATGTCGCTTTGGACACTTTTTTGAAGACGGCTCTCCGTGTACCACATCTTCAGGATTTTTCTCCAGGCACACACTTCATAGGGATAAATACTTTGACATCCAAAGGTTATAGAGCATGGCCTGAGTTTGATTGGAAGCAGTGATTGGTGATTCTATTGTACATTGGTTGTTTTACTGTCTATATCCCATGTGACCATCGAATATCAAAAGAGTGGGTTTTTCCAGGTGTTCAACTTGTTTGAAAAGATGTCCAACCCAAGATTTAAACATTGTATCATGCATCCACCCTGACTCTGTGCAGCCATATAATGCACCAAGTGGTCCACCCTTGGTCCAAGTTTCATATAAATTTAGACTTTTGTACACAGTGAAAGGTGGAAGAAAATTTCCTGTTGAAGATGTACAAAACAGCGATGTAAACATATGTATTTATAGGCTTACAAGCTTAATTTTACTATCGTTGTGTTAATTTACACTATACCACAGAAAATAAATTTAAAAAAGTACTATGTAGTAATCCATTTCATACAGCCATTTCTTATCGAGCGTTACCACAACACTTTGTTCATAATATCTAGGTATTTTTTTATATAATTTTAACTGCCCATAATTTGTTTTTATGTTTGCAATATGCTTCCAGAAAAGCAGTTAAATTTACGGTTAAAATTTTCTGTTTAATTCAAAATTTTTTTAACATCTTTAGTAAACTTCAATTTTCATGAATGATTTTATTGACATTCATGAAATTTTAGATTAAATATTAACATTCTAATTAATAACTAAATATTAACTAATAACATTATATTTGAGTAAACTTTTAACGTTTGTTCGAGGAATGCCCTACTAGAAATAATCTGAAGATTTATTTTGAGATTCAATTTTTTTATTTTCAAAATTTTTTGAGATTTTAAATTTGTTAAAGTAAAGGAAATGTATATGAAGACATTCTTAAGAAAATGTTAAGACAATTTGCAAAGTAACTTTATTTTTAAAATAGCTTAAGAATTTTTTCAGAGATACAAATAATTTTTTGAGTTATTCTTCAGAAAATAATCAGTCAGTACTTAAAAAAGTGGTTTTAAGGTGTTAAAAGGTAGAATTTAAAATGTTTTTTGCAAAATACTTTGATATCATCAGCAATTATGTAAATTACAGTATTTCTGTTTTTTTAAATTGAAACACAAACTTTGACTGTATTCAGATATTTTAAAGTGATAGTAGTTAAAACATTTTAATATTTTTTCCCCAGCAAACATAACAAAATAATCCGAGATTGAAAAATGAATATCAATGTATCAAATTTACCTTAACTCAAAAATGCAGGCTTTTAACAAGTCAGTTTAAAAATACATGTGCAAAATGTTCTCTTCATACTCTTTGCATGTAACTGTTGATAATTTTAGTGGCGAATATTTCATCGTATCTTTAGAAAGAATCGACGCTGCAGGGAAGGGGCGAGTCCTTGACAAGGCAAAAAATAAATGGATGTAAAATGATGGATGGTAGAGCAGTTATACAATAACAGGTGGGATGCAAGCGTCGATTTTGTACTGTGTTTATCCTTAGAACAGAACACTCTCAATGACACAATCTTTTTAGATTTTGATTCAAAATTTTGTAGGTTCCCAAGGTCTTTAAATTACTTTTGCTGTTTATGTAAAACTCACAAGATTGTAATATATTTTGAATATATTACAATCCATATAATGTATTTATATATTTATTTTTATCTCTTTGCATTGAAAGGAAAAAAGACTCAATATTAGTTTTCTTTTACGGCTGATATTGATGAATTTATAAATACTTATAAAACATGTTTGATAATTCGATTAAAAAAAATCTTCAATAAAAACGCTTTAAAAAATCATTAAAACTTGGATTAGAAAATAGCTACATCTAGAAAATACCTGATGTCAGATAATTCAAGAATAAAGATAGATTAATAATCAGTAAATATATTTTTAAGTTAAAAGAAGTGGAAAACAAAGTCAAATTTTGGGGCATTTAATTGGTAACAAACCTCTTAATGTTTCAAAATATAAATCCGTCAGTTATGTGCTTAAAAGAACCACTAAACTTTTCGTGTACAAAATATTTACAGTTTTATTAATATCTCTTCATATTATCTCTCTTAGGATGACAGCTAAACTTGTTCTAAAAGGCATCTTATAAATAGAAATGACATGATTAAAACTTATACGCATAGAAAATTTTCGATGAAGACCCATTTCAAACAATATTTTACCTTAAAATTTTACTCCTAATTATATGATATGTAACATTTATATTACTAATATGTAACAATAATGTTACTAACTTAAAGGACGCATCGTCGCCACGTAAAACCTTATAACAAACAGACTTATCTAAATATTAATAGTAGGTTGTCTATTTGCATGAACTAAATAAAACAAAGAGCGTCTTCTTTAAGATAGCATAATGTATTAACATTACTGTATTAACTTCTAACAAAATTTATATATCTAAGATGGCATCGTGCGTTGCAGGTTACTCACTTTATATTTTTATCATTTATAACGAAAAATTTAAAAGGTGGACGCTTCGTACAGGATTAGATCTGATAAAGATCTGTGTGCAAATTTGGTGACTAATGTTCCACGACCCGTTTAAGGTCTGTCCCGACTTTAAAAAATTACATTTTTTACATTGGTACAGTAAACAGTCTCTTCTATAAGTGGCCACCTTTTCTGACTGGTTTTCTTCAACTATCTTACATTTTTCTGCTAAAAGAAATCTTATCGGTACTCATTGGACGATACATTTGCGCTATTTAAATTCGCAAATTATCTTTTAGCCGTTAGGCACGTTTAAATAGCAACAATGCGTTAGTCGCTTCCCGGAATTGAAATAACGTTTTTTCACCTGCCCGAACTCAGGTGGGGCATTCCAAAATTGGTGCATTTGTGTTGCCCGAACTAAGTCCTGGTGTTACAGGCAAGGGGTTAATCATTCATACATTTTATAAACAACTGCATGCACTAAAGAGAATTGACATGTCCGTTACTTATTCATTCCTTTTCGTACATATGGACTTCATGGAATATAAAATAAACTGGTGTTGAAAGTTGGAAACCATCGTCAGTAACAAATACACATCTTTACTATCGCGTTGTTTTTCTATGAACTCTTTCTGCACTATTCTGTATTATTTATTCATAGGACTTTATAACCCGGACGAAGTCAAATGGTAAGACGCAGTTCTTCGGTGTCAAAATCCATGTGTTCGAATCTCGCTTCTGGCATGGATGTTCGTAGCCGTTCGGAATCGGTTTTAAGCAGTAGATCCCGATCTCATTAGATCTAATGTTACAAAAAAGTAGCCCTTAGCGTTTCAAACTAAACTATAGGACATTTTAAATATTCTCTTACCCAGTTTTAAGAATGTTTAGAATTAAACTAAACAATACTATTTAAAGGTTTATAAATAAGGATATTAAGACCTGAAAATACAATTTTAATCGAGTAAGTCTAATAGTTACTTCTGGGTTGCCTGCAAATAAATCATATCAGCTATTTTTTTTCTTTTATAGGCAGAGTTGAAAGGGGCAACACCTACGCAATATGGTCTCGTATTTGGAGTATTTGAACTAATAGTCATCATCATGTCACCAATTTATGGAAAACTGGTAAATAGTTTTTTAAAATATTTGAGTAATGAAAGTATTTTTATCCTATTTTAGCTGCTCACACAAAGGTGGTAATTCTGCATAACCTTATATAGGATTAAGATGGTGATGAATTAATATTCTGTACTTTAAAATTTTACCTATTTTGCACTGTATAAGCTTAAAAAGGATTAAAAAGAAAACTTTTAAAGGTTACCTTTCGTTGAGTGTCTCCAATTTTATGCACAAACACATAAACAGTCTGCAAGTGTGTGTGCTCGTGACAGACTGAGGTTGTGAGTGAGTGAGTGAGTGAATGAACGATGCATGCATGCTAGCCGTGCGTGCGCATCAGTTGAAAAAATTAGCGTTTGTTTATAGATGGAGTAAGCTTACTATTAGCTTACCAGTTATTAATTTACTGCTATTTAGCACATTATATTTGAACGTTTAGTATTAGATTCTGTACTCAGCCTAACAGAAAACTGATAACTTTAGTGGCTATGAATGTACATGGTGTACTTGGTTTGAAATCTCATACACTGTTCTAACTAGTGAAAGTCATTTGTGACGCCCATTTGAGAATTCTCAAAATTTTGTTTTGGAGAATTTTTCTCCTGAATTTATTTTTCTTCCACCTGCCTCAACCAGGCTGTTATTCAAAGCCTAAGGAGCAAGACTGTATTTTATCTTCAAATTAGTTAATATTAAAAAAAAATGGAGCTATCTTACTTGCTAGATGGTCAATAATCAACATTAGGATTTTATCTTTGAGTTTTATTCATATATTAGGAACATAACATTGGATTCTGAGCATTAATTTCCTAATATACATTCCCATCAAAAATTGTTAGCAGCTTCCTCTGGCCTTAGTATACCTTTTAATAATCGATGGTCAGAACGGTAGGGTAGTGCTTTTCGGTATAAACGCCTGCGTGTTCGAGTCTATCAAACGTTTGGAGTGAAAATATTTCCTTTTAGTGTTTCTATTAATTAGAATAAATTAATAATCCTATAATGATCCATTTTAGCTTTTTCCTGTATCAGTTACGAGTAGTACATTTGTGGTTTCATTGACTAATAAATATTAGTATTCCGGGTTTGAAGGTAAGCAAGGGAGTAGAAAGTCTTAGACAAATCTCGAATACCAAATAGATTATAGCATTAGTTTGGAAGTTTCATTTAAATGTTATTCTTATCCATGTAGGGATTTACAAATAAATCTAATTCGTATTTCCCTCAAAAAAGAAGCCCATCTAACCTAATTATTTTCAAAACCCGTTAATACCCTTAAACAACGGGAATTACTCGTTTAAATAGATCTTCTCAATACTCTGTACTATCTGCATTTCCTACCTCACTGTTAATAGAGAGACATACTAATTAGCTGTAACGGCCTTGTTGTAATATATAAAAATTTCCAGCTCTTATGCATTTTGTTGAAAGTTACATAGCAGTTACTTAAACAGCTGTAATGCCATCCACGTTCCTATGTAACATGCGTTAATGTGTTTTCGTGAATGAATGCGACGGTTCTCCGAGACGAGTTTCAGTAACCCGGCAAAATGTCAAATATAGAAATTGGTATGTCAAAATGCTAGATTTCATATTGCTTTTACTTACAGTGAGTCGATGCCAAAAATCCGCTATTAGAAAAATAGCTGATTTTTGGAGTCGTTTCACTGTAATATCTTGTGTAGCAAAGGATTACCGTAGTTTTTCAGAAATCTAAATCCAAAGTATTTCATCTTTTCAAAAATTTTCCCTTAAGTTATACTGTATAAAAGTATAACCTGTATTATGACTTTGTAAATGTCTATACAATACGTTAATCTTTGTGTATATTTATAAACCTGCAAATATTAAATTCAAAATATTTTTTTTCAAAACTCGTATGTATTTTTCTCCAACTTATTTTAATCGACCTCTTTTACTATACTAGCAAAATAGTTGACCCCAATGCTCCAAACCAACCATCCTACCTACCTTTACTATTCTTATGGTATGACACTGTAGAAAAATTGTCAGCTACTTTGTTTCAGTGTGGTTATGTGGATTATCTGAAACAATTTTCTTTCAGCTTAAGTTTAAGCTTGATTTGTGAATGTCATTTGGTTTCTTTTTTTATTTTAAATTCTACAATATATATATGTATATATATTTGCAGTAGAAGGGCTAAATATACAAAGGCTTTCTAAATAAATCCAAATCCGGCTCCAAACCTCAATTCTGTACTGTAAGATTGAAACCAGCTGTCTGCGAAGCTGCTTGACCATTGTCCAGAGGTTGTCTTAATGTATACAATTCGATTTCATTGCTTTTAAACTTTTGAACCACCATTTTACAGATCAACAATACACACAATAATTGTCATTTGTTAGTAAGCTTTAAAAGATGGTTTTGCTAATCGGTACAATTCTCTAATACTGCAATTAACACAATTTGCTAGTAAAATCCTTGTCAAATGGTAATACTGATTTTAATTTTTAAATCAAATATTTCATCTACCATTTCATCTGATGCACGTTATTACGAAAATGAATTTGTGATTTGTGAAATATAAAAAACTGAGGACGTTAGATGGTGGTTTTTCCCAAAGATAGTTCTAATACTTTATGTAAAGATAATACTTGCACAAAGTCATTTACAATATTTATGAAAAATGCATATGTTTTGCTTGTAAAATGGGCCCATTTATGCAAATAAATTTTTCTTTTAAAATCCTATTTTTTACTTGTTTGAAATCATGTATTCTAACGTTTGAGGAAATACTTTTCAGTTCGGGGTTGTTGAGATAAAAAGGGTTTGAAAATACTAGGTTGCTCTCACCAATCTCTCGTAGTCCACTGTTGAATAATAATGGATACTGTGTTTCGGTTGGACAGATAAAGGTGAAATCTCCAAGATATGTGTAATATCTAGTTCCCATACGCATATTTCTCTCATATTTTATGAGAGTGAAATATGTCTACTGCAACTAGTAAATGAGCCTGTTCAATCAAAATGCCAAGTCTTGTGCTATTGAACAGCTGCTTGCAAATTGTTAAGATCCGTCATTTTATTGTGAGTGCATACATGTGTGTGTGTGAACTGACAACTCACAAAATAGAATATTCAAATCCTATGCTATTAAATAGGTATTTTGTGATGCATCTAAGAAGTATAAGCACATTAGTAATTCAAGTTGCATAATATAAATAAATTTAAAATTATAGATTTAGGCATGAATTTCCTGTAGGATGTGGACATTTTTATTATCGCGAAAGAAATTTGGCATTCATTCACTATTATAATAAAATATGTGATGAGTCATTCTTAAATTTCATTGTGATATTTGTTGTCGGTGTTCTATATTGAGGTATAAAATATAGTTGATAAATATAATAAATTTATATTAATCTATATTAGATTCACTATACAGATTTAGGGATAGTACTTATAATTACTTTAATAGAGAATGGTATTTTTCCAAATAAATTTTAAAAAGATCATGAAATTATTTCAGGAATTGTGAGATATGAATTTTATGTTTATCTACAAAACTAAAATGTATATGTACTTGAGTAATTTATAAATAACCAAAAAATGAAAACTGTATTAATATGAATTATTTATACTAATTTCAGATTCCAAAAATTAGTCCGAAGTTCCTGATAACTGCAGGTGTTCTAGTTGGAGGAGCTTCTTGTTGCTTATTTGGGTAATTTTGTTAAAGTTGTTTGCACTACAAAGAAACTAGTATGTAACAAATAGTCGTAGAAATACATATTGTAAAAAAGTGCAGAATTAAGCTGATTGAGTGTTTTTAACAATTTTGTATGTTTAGCTATGTTGTTTGGTGAAAACTTACTGTATTGTGTGTTTCTATTTCTATATTTCTTAAGGAGGAACTCGCAGGTAAATACGACGAGCGGCTAAGGTTTTGACGCAATTAGCTACATAGGATTTTCTACTTAAAATAGAAGCAATGAGAATGAAGACATACTTTCGAAGGGTAGAAATGTATCTCGTTGAACTTGTAAGGCTCTAAATTCGGAAGCGACTCATTCCTCCTGAATTGAGGGGGGGGGGGAGTAGGAGACAGTTACTTAGTGTTCAGCTCTGACATAGCTTTAGAAATTTGCAGCAAAAGTTAAGTTTTGTCG
This sequence comes from Pardosa pseudoannulata, assembly GCA_032207245.1. Classification (NCBI taxonomy): domain Eukaryota; kingdom Metazoa; phylum Arthropoda; class Arachnida; order Araneae; family Lycosidae; genus Pardosa; species Pardosa pseudoannulata. Next base: position 120,179,429 of record CM063503.1, read on the forward strand.
CAAACTAAAGAACCGAATCGACATGAAAAATGAAAGCTACTGTTATATGGTTATATGCGATATAAGAAAATAAAATATTTTCTAATAAAAATATTTGAAGCAGTTGACTAAAAATGGATATAAATAATTCAAGAAAAAAGTTTGTCCTTTTTAATGATGCAAATTATGGTAATTTTTAAAGATTAAAAATTGAAAAGTAAAATACCATTTTATTGAATTCATTTTTAAAATAGAGGCACATACTATATTGAAAATTTTATATTTTAAACAATGTAAAACTTGTAAATTGCTGACTATTATATTTAAATATTTTTTCTTGATTAAAATATAAACGGATAATAATCCAGTAATGTTTTACATTATTTTAGGAGGGAAATAAGTTATTAATATCTAATTTGAATTAAACTGAAAGAAAATTTAAGAGCAAGATATTTATTGAAATAAATATTCTCCCATTTAATTCTGAATTCAATATAAGTATTTCATAAAAAAAATTAACAAAATTATTTTTTAGAGGTTGATATTTATTTTGAAGGTTTTTAATCTAACATTTAGATGCTTAAATATTTTAACAATTTGAAACTGTCATGCAATAATTTTATCATACCCTTAGTCACCTAGGAATAATTCTTTAGCAGTTTGAGATTGGAAACAGATGTTTTATATATGTAAAATCGCTAGTGCTTTATTCTTGGTTGTGAAACCCATTTACTGGCACTAGTTATTTCAAATATATTCTTGCTCAAAGACTTTCTGTATATTTCATATAGGGTCCCAACTTGTGTTTGTTTTCAAGAGATAAAAATCTTGGGTAGTTTCTATATAATTTAAATTTACTTAAATAATTTTAAGGATGTTACAAATGGTAATAGTTTTACTAACCACATTTCTTTTTCAGGGTGTTGGATTACATTCCAGCAGGGAAAACGTACATAGCAATGGCTTTTGTAGTACGAATATTTGAAGGTTTTGGAGCTGCAGCACTCATGACAGCCTCTTTCACCATCATTGCTGCAGCGTTTCCCGATACTGTAGCTACAAGCTTTGTAAGAAATTGATTTTAATTTACTTGAAGATTTTTCTTAACCTACAATAAGTTTCTATTACATTATTAAAAGTTACCCTTTCACTCGTGTGTAAAATATAAATATAACTTACATAATACGGTAGAAATGTCAAAGTCTTAGAGAAATCGGCAGAAATGATATGCGCTGACTGATTTATTAGGTTACGTCAACATGCAATGAATATTAACTATATAAATAAAAGCGGTATAAGGTGCATAACTATTTTATTAAATTTATCTGAAATTTTCCTTTGGTAGTTGCAAAACGATGAAGAGAGCCGATGTTTCTGTCTCGAGACAAATTGTTTGTGAGGAACTCAGAAAAAAAAAACCTGTTCTGTACATACAAGACTGAAGGCAGTTTTTTCTTCCTTGCATATTCAAGTGTCTTTATAGTAAAGTTCCTATAGTTTTTTAGTCCATATTTTGCTTACAAACTAACATAAAAAGTTATGAAAGCCGTTTCTTTCTCAAACATATCGTGGGAGTACATTACTTCAGATATGTTGGTATGGGCAGGTATCAATACAGGTAATCGTGCAGATCTCCATATAGTTAACTGTAGTTATATAAAGGTTTATAGACATATTTAAATTCCACATAGTATTAGAAATTACTTACGGGACAGCGCACTGTCCTCCAGCGGCGATTAGATGCAAATCAAGATAGTGAAAACGAAAGAAATTCCAGAGAAGAAAATTTAACTAATTTTTTATAGGCTGTTGTATTTCTTTCTCTTGGACTCTTCATTTGGTTTGGTACTTTTTATTCTCTTTAGGCCGCTATTTACCTTGTTGTAATGTGTGTAAGCTTTCATTACGGTTGGACTCATATCATATGCAAAGCGTTGATTTTCTGTCTTTTGACTCAGTCTGTGTTTTCAGTCTTTCAGTTCGCCTACATTGACAATGCAGGTCTGTAAAACAACTTCCTGCATACAAGTCTTTCTATTTGAACCTTACTTACGTTAGCTTTGCAATTTTGTGATCTATTAAGATCAGTTCAAACCTATTTTTCTTTTGTTTAGTATTTCAATTCTTTGCTTACCATAAATGACATTTTCTGAAGGTTTTTAAAGTTATTTTTGTTTGAAATTCAGATTCAACACTATTATTTAAACGTTTTCTTCCCAATCAGTGGATACCCGGCAACTTCAATGTGTGTTATTTTGTTAGTCAATAGATCATGTTTAATATGTTCAGGGGAGACAAATTTAATCCGCTGAATTTTCCCAAATGAATTTTATAACACCTAATCTATATCTTCCTCATTATTAGAACTTTAGTTCTCATTACTCACGAATAAATTTATAGAGTTTAAAAGTCTTGGCTACGAAAGGAAGCCGAAATAATCAAAAAGTTAAATTTCAGTATTCGTTTTATTTTTCTGATAATAGTGAATTCGAACAATTTGGCATTAAATGCATCCTGATGCTTGTTGCTAATTAAATTATTTATAAACTTTTATACATATTTACTAAATTCAAATCTATAACAGCCAAATATTTAGGATAAAATACCTGTGAATAGCAGTTGGCTTAATTTGTGGACTTATGTAGAATGGTAGTTTGAAGGAATTTAAACTTATTGTTGTAAACGCTTAAAAGATATATGTGGGTTGAAATGTTACAAAGTTCTTTGAAAGTTTCCTGAAAAACAGACTTTGCATTTAAGATCTACTTTCTTAAAAAAGTGAATGTTTATATTCATCAGTACACTCAAACATCCTAAGTCATTGGACTTGATTTAGAATACTTTTAAATACTTGTCTAATTAGCTTGAGGAAAAATAAGTTTAAAGTTATGTATTAACAACCTATTCAAAACATGATATTTTAAATTGATTGATCTTGTAGTCTATTCTTAATCGTATAAACATTTCGATATGAAAGAGGCATTGTAATATTCAATATATTTATTACTAAACATTTGGTGAATATGTGGAGAAATTGTAATCGAGAGTTTACGTAAATTAAAAAGAAATTTAAGCATTAATTTCAAGTATTTTTTAATAATGTTACATTTATTGATGTTACTTGTGTTGTTTCCTTTTAACGAAATCACTTTTTGTTCTATAAATTCAAATATTTCATTTATAGTCTCTAATGGAAACTGCTTTTGGCTTCGGATTAATTGTTGGACCTACAATCGGAGGAGCTTTATATCAGGTAAGATCAATAGTTCTGATATGTAAGTTCTTTCATTTTAATTATATAAATTTAATGTACTTGAATTTATTGTACCCATTTAAAATATAATTAGTCAAAAATATATTACTAATTTTTAACCTATTTTAAAATCAAATTCAAAGCAAATCAAAGTAAAAAATACAATTTTGTTAATTGTTGCACTGAAAATGCTATTCTAGATCATGCAGAAAAAATGATCTAGCAAGATTTTATTGGATAAAATTCAAAGAATCTCTCAAAATTATACAAAACAGAAATGTTAACTAGACAGCATTTAGTTCGAAAGTTTAATACTTTTATTAAAATTTTAAATTATCATAAATATTAAGCGGAGCTACGGACATCCATAGCAGCAGTGGGATTCAAACTTACGAATTTTGAACCTGAAAAACAGCCCCATACCAATTCGGCCATCGTTTGGGGCAAGATAAATCTCTTTAACTAAAGAGACATGAATTTTTAAATAACATGTTACCAACTTTAATTAAGGACTAAATCAAATTTGAAGCTACATATAAGGTTTAGAGATACATAAGATGTCAACGAAGATAAAAGTTGGTTGATAAATTATTGCAAACTATTTTTTATTACCTTAATTAACAGCATCAGTTGAGGTTCAGGTGAAAAAGAGGATTAAACAGAGACGGCAATACAATTTATTGATTCAAGTTTCCCATATGATACTATAATTTAATTAGAATTTCGTAATCGGGTTCGGTAGTCAGTCTTTCTTTCATGTAGTAAAATATAAGTTAAATATTAGCCTTAGATCTAACTAACACTTAAAAAGTTAAAGTTCTAAAATTTCTCAAACCGAAGAGCCTAATTATTTTATACAGAAAAAGTAATTCAAGAATATTTTTCAAGAAGAGATTGAAAATTTATTTGATAGCTGAACGAATTTTTGAATCTTATTTATACACTATTACAAAATCAATAAATTTTCAGTCTAATTAAAACAAATGAGTTAGTTCCCAAGTATGATTACATCTTAGCTTCTAAGACTGATTACAGTTTAAATTTATTCATCTTCATACAAAACAGAAAAATTATCAATATTTCTTTTGGCATTATTTTTAGATTAACTTACAGTTGAATCAATACCTAAACTTTTATAATTTTTTGGGTGTCATAAAAACTACATTTCTGTGCACATCTGCTAAAATTAAAAATGCATTTTTCAAAACAATACTTTGACACCAAAAAATTAAGTCAATGATTCATTTAAATAATTGTTCCCTAAAATATAAGATTTGTTTTCCTGTATTTGTTTAAGAGTTTTACATGAAGTTAAATGCATATAATCTAAGAAGAATTTAGAAAATACGATCTAAAAATACATTTTGATGAGTGTGTATTTTGTAGACCTTTTATTATTTTATAAATGTAAATGAGACATTGAGAGAACTTGGTTCACAGAATTGTTATTGAACTATAAAATTTTAATCCCAGGAAGTAACTTAATCAAAATACTTTCATTTGAAGTAATCAAGCACAACGTAGAAAACTGTTATTTCTAATTAATATTCTAGTTCATATATTTACATATTATATAACTGAGGAATGGTATTGAATAACAATGAACTGGTGGCATGTAATTCTATCTTCTTGAATGTCCTGTTCACCCAAGCAGGTAGCTGAATGCTAGACATCTTGTTGAAAAATATTCAAATAACTAATAGAGAAAAGAAGCTGCTTTAAAAACTATTCTACGTGTTAACATATTCAGTTTTCGGGGCTTAGTGCTATTGAGTGCTGCTTTCCATTTTCTTCGGCTTTCCTCTTTTTAGGCATTTAGATTTTATAGATAGGTTAGTCACTCTTAAGCAAAGAGGAAGTTCTTTCACAACTGAACGAAATTCCTCTTTGCTTACAGAAAGCGAGATATTTACTGGTAAACTACAAAATTGTTTCAGGGTTTATTTTTACAAGAATAACTAACTAGTAGAATTCAGTAAAATGAAAAACTCGGTAAAACGAAATTCTTTTTTTCCTTATAGGAAATGCGAAATTTACTGGTAAGCTACAAAATTATACTAAGGTTTAATTTTAACAAGGACCCCCTACTGGTAGAACTCTATAAAATGCTCCAAAGTTGCTCGATTTACAATTGCTGTCAGTTTTTTAAATGCGTTTTGATGGTAATAAATTTTCTTCAACTTGAGAAAGCACAAAGGATGAAGCCTCTTAAGCTTCGAAAAAATTATCTATTTTTCTGATTGTGCTATATGTGTGGGAAGTTTGGTTTATTTCGTAAGGCGTTATTCCTAAAGAAGTTTAATTTCTAAAAACCGAGGTGATTACGAATATTGTCACAGTTACCTCAGTTTTAAGAAATGAAGGGAATAAATATCCTTTTAGACCATAGCCTTTATGTGCACAAGCATACTTAATGTTAAGTTCATAAGAATACTTTAATAAGAATAATTTTATTGAAAGGTTTTTTTATAGTTCTGTCTGGGATATATTCATGTTATACTTCTTTAATTAAAAGACTAACTTAACGACTTCAAAGAACTGTTTAATGTGTTAATGTTATGCTTACTAAACTACCATCTTTGTAATATGAAAGCTAATTAAGAAATATAACACCAATTTAATACATAACATATTTTAATACAAAATAATTGTTTGTATAACTGAATCTAAACATTCAATGAAAGATTGTAGATTATGAATCTGAAAGATTTAGATTTTAAATATGAATTTTCTTTTATAATGCTCATTAGGTTGGAGGTTTCTTGCTTCCTTTTGTGGTTAATGGGTCTTTTTTGCTTTTGGGATGTATTATCTTGTACTTTCTACTACCGAATATACGTAAGTATACCTTATCTTGCATCCGGATTTTTAAAAGTTGCATTAATCCTAACTTTAACATAAATATTGAAATTGAAGTATTTTATTTAAAAAGTGATAAAAAGATAAAAGATGTTTTATTTGAAATGTTTGTACAATTATAGAAAAAGGGAAGTAACATGTGTTTAAGGAAAATGCCTTGTTTTGAGCATTGTGCTGAATAAAGTAACTGAATGATCTTAAATTTTCAAAGACAAAAACACTTTTGTGATTTAACTTATTTTTCTACTTATTTTTGATATGATATTTTAATGTAAGGACGTGTAATAATCTTTGTGCTAGAATATAGCGGTACATGCCAAGTCAACGTAAATAAGAACACAATAGATTGTACGTAGACAGCTGTTTCAGAGCTACGAATGAGTTACATTATCAATGCAAGTGAACTCTGAAAAATTCGCTCGTATTGATAATGCTAGCTGAGAAAGGAGAGCGTGAGGAAACAGAAAATGAACACAATATATACAAACTTTTATAAAAAAAGAAAGCTTGCAAATTGGTGGCCCCCAGTGGCGATTATATGTAAATCAAGATAAGAGCGAAAACGAAAGATATTCTAGAGATAAGAATTTAACTAATTTTTTATATGCTGTTGTATTTCTTTTTCTTAAACTCTTCATTCGGTTTGGTACTTTTTATTTGCCTTAGGCAGCTATTTATCTTGCTTTAATGTGTGTAAGTTTTCTTAGCATATGCGTTGATTTTCTTTCAGTTGACTCAGTCTGTGTTTTCAGACTTTCAGTTCATTTACATTGCCAATGCAGGTCTGTAAAACAACTGCCTGCATACAAGTCTTTCTGTTTGAGCCTTACTTACGTTAGCTTTGCATTTATTCCTGTGATCTATTTAGATCCGTTTAAATATATTTTTATTTTGTTTAGTATTTTAATTGTTTGCTTACCATAAATGACCTTTTCACAAGATTTTTAAAAATTTATCATTCTTGTTTGAAATTATATAAAATTAATAGATCTCAATATTTAATAGTTAATATAATTGAGTGTATAATCTAGTGTAGTCTATAAATAGTACACTTAAACTTTTATATATTTAATTAAAGTTTCTAATTTATTTTGCTTCAAACTACTATCTGTAAAAATGTATTCGTTTAATTTCTTTTCTAAACTAAACATATTTAATTTTAGATGACTCTGGAAGACAAGAAGGTTCTAGAAACTTGTTTAAATTTTTAGCAGATGGTGGAATACTTTCCTGTACATTTTCCATAATATCATCGCTATTATTTATAGGTTTCAATGCAGCTACTCTAGAGCCTCATCTACGAAAGGTTTGTAGATGAAATATTTAATGTGCGAGTTATGTAGCTAGTAATTAAGATTTGAGAGTCGTGTAGTAATTTCTATTACGAAGGAAGATTGAGTTTTGGGGCTTTCAAATTGCAGGAGTTCTTGAAATGCAATACAAAATAGAGATTACATATTTAAGTCAGAATAAGTTGTACTTGGGATTTAACTACTTCTTGGAAACAAAGTAGAATATACAATTTTGGGATGATTACAGGTTAATGAAGATTTAGTGTTTAAAATATATAATACGCAAGTATTTAAAATCCTGATTTATTTAATCAATTGTAGTTAATTTAATCCTCATAATTTAAACGTTTATTACTTCAACATATTAAAAATATGCATTTATAATAGAAATTTTTCATAAGCATAGTATATTTACAGCATACATCATTTAAATACCCAGAAATTATTTATATGTAAATCCTGTTAAAAATTTAATTGTTAGAGATTAACAAATTTTTAGTATTTATAGTTCATGATTTAATAACATAATTAAAATATTTGATTTATAAGATGTAGAATACATATACTTACACATTAGTACACGAACTTTCACGAAGCTGTTGGAAATAGTTTATACGATGTGCATAAACTAAAAGGTATGATATCTGGGAAAAACTTTTTAAAGTAATGTACGAACGGGAGAAATAATGCAAATAATTTAATTCGCTGTAACTTTCGTCCCGTTTCAGTTACATTCAAAGTTATAACAAAATGTGCTGAAATGTTTACAGTTTTACATCTAAAATTAAAAAGTCTAAAATTTTGAAAGTATAACAGTTCTGAAACATTACAATCTCAATATATCTTCTGCTTTGTCAGAATTTTATCCGGTATATTTTAAGGGGATATAGTACCTTTAAAGATTAAAATTTTCATTACACGTCTTATTTCAATACAACGTTAAATAAAATGCTCTGCTCCTTTTAATAGGAATTTTTTACAAGATGTTTAATGACACTAACTTTTAAAAATGACCTAATTTTATCATTTCATGTAGCATATCTTTTAAGATAACAAAAGATATTCCCAAATTGAAAGAAATGAAAGTTTCTTACATACATACAGAATAATCTGTATTAGAAACTAAATTTTTATATTAAATTGAAGTAAAATAGGTGTTTTACTCTGTTATTTAAACCTGAATATGTACAGGTTTTTTTAATATCTAAAAAATTAAAAACTTTTTAAGAAGTTGAAAATAAATAGTATTTATTATGTAATAAAATGAAGTAAATTGCTCGTATTAATATAATTGATAATTCACTTCTATTTGATATAAACATTTTGTCTAAACTATGTTTCGTAAGCTATCTTGAGTCCAAATGTTTTATTCTTGGCCGCCTATGTTGTTTTTATAAAAATATATAACTTCACGTAACATAACTAAATAATTTTTATAAAGTTATATCCTTATTAATGGTATAGGAAAATTTTGTTCGAAGCAGATCAGAAATTTTTATTTTATAATAAATGCAAAATGAAATACTATATAATGCAGATTTTTCAAAGGTCTTATGTCCCATTAAAAAGACATAATATTTGCCCAATCGTTGTAAATTATTTTTTCAAAAAGCAACCTTATATAAAGGAACTCTTTTGAATTTATTTATCTTTATAAAGAAAGTAAGATTGAAAGGAAGTTACCGAGAATGAAAAATTTAACTCCTTGAAATTTATCTCCAGGAATACAATCTGCGTTTCTCCACAAGAATTCCTAGTGTCGAGATCCTGAAATTTACTGAAACTGGAATGTAAAAGGCATTTTACAACATCGATTTCAGGTTTCAAAGTGTTATAAATTTCTTTAGAGCAGGAGAAAAGTTACCGTGAAATAGTCCATTAAGGATAACGGTGAATCATCTTTTATTAAGGGGTTAAAGGACTATTACGTTTTCAGAAATTTCAATTTATAATGTTTTGTACATTAAATTGCTAATATTTCTACCTATTTTAATACATTTGTCATATTATACCAGCTAATTAAATTATTTGCGTTATGGGCTACAGACTTAATATTAGAACACCTGAAACAATTTTATTAGCTCTGTCCAGCATGTCAGAAGCCTTGGTGTATAGATATTATATATAAATATAAATTATATATACACATGTGTTTATACACACACACATATATGTATGTATAAATACCCCCCCCACACACATACCATTTATATACTTTGATATATTCTAGCTTTACAGCCAGATTTTTAGAAACTAATAAATTATTAATTTTTAATTTAATGAAACACTTATAAATGCCATATATTTGTCACTTTAGTGTGTATCTATACATGTATGTCTATCTCTCTTTTTTTCTCTATCTCTCTCTCTCTCTTTATCTCTCTATCTCTCTATCTCTCTCTCTCTATCTCTCTCTCTCTCTTTCTCTCTATCTCTCTCTCTATCTCTCTATCTGTCTTTCTCTCTCTTTAAAATCTCTTTATCTGTCTTTGTCTCTCTTTCTTCGGTACCAGAGTTCGTGGGTTCGAATCCCACAGTGGCATGGATGTTCGTAGCCGTTCGGAATCGGCTTTAAGCTGTAGGTCCCGGTCTCATTAGCCCTTGTGTTGCAAAAAGTAGACCGTAGCACTCCAAACCAAAACTAAAAAAACTCTATCACTCTCTCTTTCTTACTCTCCCTCTCTTTTTTTTCTCTCTCTCTCTCACTCCCTATCTCTAAATTACTCTATTTTAAAAAACAATATACATGGCTTGGATTCGAATTGACTCCAATGGCTGTTCTAGAGTTAAATTTTCAAAGGGACGTAGTACCTTCTCAGCTGAAAAATCCTCATTAAAACAGCCTGCTTTTGACTAAGTGTAAAATAAATATTTAAAATAAAATTTCTCCTACATTATTAATAAGGATCTAACTTTATAAGAAGCATTTAATACTTTCAAAAAGCATAAAATGTATACACATCGAAAAAAAGTTAGACTTACCAGCAAAATAACTTTTGAAATTTGTAAATCATAAATTTTTATTAACCGAATGGAGGTTGTCATATTTATTGTGTGAACTTCTGTTTTAATTATGCGTGAGACTTATTTTATAGCAAGTTAAAGACAAACATTTTTTGATTTTAAATTTGTTAAAAATTTAAAAATTTATTTTCATTTTAAAATGGTAACTACCTCTTAAGGTTTGGTTTACAGAATAAAACATTTTATTTCAATGGGAATAAAATTTAGTTTCTAATATATATATATTTCAAAAGGTTGGGGGTAGGTGATTCTCAATTTGTTTACTTTGAGTACTATTTTTTTAATGTTTGCGTGAAAAATATACTACCTAAAATGAATTTTCTTTTCATACTTTTATACACCCAGTTTCATACTTTCCGTTTGTGTCCACAATATCTTACAAATTATTCCTAACAGCATCGTGAAATTTTTGTACTGATATAAGTACATACAAATAATTTGTACCCTCTTTAAATTTTGAACTTTTAAATATTTTTAGAATAATTATGAGGCTTATTTATTTTCCAACAATTTACACATACGTAATTTTGCACGAATTTTAGATGGTATATACTGTGAAATTGATTATTAATTGGCCTTAATTTTTACTTGTAGCAAAATTTTAAATTTGTTACAAAAAAAAACAACCCAAAATTAGAATATATCTGGTTTTAAAATAATGTTTTTGATGTTTTTAATATGTATAAAATTCCAAAACTATAAATATAAAAACTATATATAGATATATATTATTTAATTTACGGTTTATAAAGACTTAAAATTGTTCATTAACTAACAATATTTTTCCATACATTAGGCTTTTTTCTCCCACGATTTTACTAGGCTGCAAAGGTTTAGCGTAAATAATAGCTATAGTAAATATATTTTTATTTAATTTTTCTGCGTATGATAAGGATTGAACCATGGTATTCAGAATGCAGTTTTTATAATAACTCAGTTCTTTAATAAAGTATTCATTAAAGAAATGGATCTATTCTTCAACAAAATTGAAAATCCAAGGGCTTTTAATCTCAAAGGTGTAACCTGTGTGAGATATGAGTGAGATAAATTTGTTCGAATTGGCTGCTCATATGAGAGATTATCAAGGATTTGAGTAATTTTCTAAAATTTGTTTTAGTCTAAGACAGTTTTATGACCAAAAGGTTTGTCAAGTTTAATAAGAACTATTCTCAGTTAATTGCTTCCAATCTTTTAAAGAAATAATTTTTCCATTTTAATTTTGTAATTTTCTTTCCAGTTTCAACTTGAGCCTGTTATACTGGGTGCTATTTTTGTAATAACAGGAGGAATATACGCCATAACAACACCGGTGTGGGGTATAATATGTGACAAAGGAGTAAGTTTATGTATTCCTTATAAATCAATATTTTTTTTTCACTTAGTAATTTTTTAATTCTAAAATAGTTGTGATTTCATTATGTTTAATTTACTGTTTTCAACAAACAGAAATAGAATTTAAGAATATGAATATGTGCTTCTGGTAAAAATTTTGCAGTGGTAGCACTGACATTGATAATAAACCATGGAGTTGAATTAATTTAAGCCATTGACTAAGAAGTACAAAGAAGTTGAATAGTAGCTGTTATTAATTGAATTATTAATTGAAAATAAATTTAGATATCCAAATGCTGAAAGTTTCATCCAGTTTTTAAATGAAAATTTAGCTATCATTAAAAGTCTAGAAACTGTTATCTGAAACGTATGAGAGCTGTTTATAAAAGAATATATCAAAAATTATATCGAGACAAAAATAATTAAATTTTCGAAGGGTTTTCTTGAACTTTTTTTCCTTTTATCAATATTTTTTATTTTTCCTTCACAGTTGACGATGGAATCCCAAACGCTATTTTAATTTTGAATAACGTACTTTACCTAGAAAAATAAAGAATAAAGTTTAGAATAAAAAATATTTGAAAATGTTTAAAAATGTTAATTTAATAATGGAAAAAATGAATAACCTTTTTCATTTCATTATTTTACTTCTTCTAAAAAATCTCCGTAAACTTTTAAGTGTGCGGAGTCTTGAACGATTCGAATTCTATAGCCGGATAAAGACGTCAAAGAATATCCTTAGAAATGAATAAATTTATCATCCATCCTAAATTTGCTCACTGATTTAGGTAAATAGTTTGTTAGACTAAATGATTTCAATCATATGCAAAATAATTAAAAGGATAAAAAATTATTGGTCGAAACATTTATTTTATATAACAATAAAAACGAGTATTTCTTATTATTGTAAATTACTTTGTGCGAATGTTACATAACATAAAGAATTTCAAAGTATCTATGAAATATCTATTACTGGCATCAGGTTGTTCTCTAACTTAAACAATCTAAAGTTTATTTCAGTAATACTAAAGTGTATGTGATGAAACGATAACTGAAACTCTGCCATAAGAAATGTTTGTACCACCACTTGATTTTTTTTTACAAATTGTGTTAATTGCAGTATTGCGGGAAAGCCATAGTCAAACGGCCAAAAAGCTCATGGGAAAATCTCATTTTCGAATATGCTGCAAATGCAACACTATAGTACAAAAAGTTAAACTTGCATTTTATGATACTAGTTTTGACCGTTAAATATTTTAACAATGATTTCTTTCTTTTAGGCAAGCCCCTTGCTAATAAATGCCTTTGGTTATACTTTGACCTGTGTGGGTATACTTTTTATAGGACCAGTTCCATTCATTTCTTTTACGCCGTAAGTAAATTTAAAATATCTTTGTGGTAGCTAATAATTTTTTTGATATATAGTTCAAAATAAAACTTATTTAAAATATTATGTGTATTTTTTAATAACACAGGCCTGCGAAATTGAAATTTTTGGAAAATACAACAGAAGCTTTTCCAAATTTTTAAGTTATCTGGTATGCTGATTTCGAAAATGACCTCCATTTTTTCCCATCACATCAGGATTTTTTGTAAAATTGATGTACATATTACTGGTAATGTCCTATATGGAAAAAATGCTCTCGAAATGTTAGCTTGTACTAACAGACAACAGTGGGTTTTATCTATTCATGTGAGTTTATTTAATCTGTTTATGATGAGGCATATTAAATTTTAAACAATACTTAAAATTAAAAATGTATACATTTAGTATATAAAGAATGAAAACCATCGCAACCAGAACGCATGAGCTGCACCAGGGAGAGACAAAACGTTCCCTTGTTATTAAATTTTTTACATTAATTTTATAAGAAAAACACTTCTAGAAAAACCCCAACGACCCGTTTTTACGTTTTATCAAGGTTTATATATATATATATATATATATATATATATATATTATATATATAAAATTATATAAAAACATATATATTTTATATATATAATATTATATATATATATAAAAAAATTATATAAAACAATTTATATAGAAAAAAATTATATTTATAAATATTTTTATTTATTAATTTTTTCTATAAAATATATTTAAGAATAATTATATATATATTTTATATATATATATATTTTTATATATATATATATATATATATATATATATATTATATATATATATATATATAATAAATGTAAGTTTCAAATATATTTGAAACTCAATACGAAACAAAGACATTTAAATTTAGTTCCGTACATTTTTTCCGTTAAAATTTTTTTTTTTGATGTTCTTCTTTTACGTTTAATCTTATCTTCATCTCTTGCTAACATCCAACAATAGTCGGCAAGCATATTCTTATTCCACCTACCTTGATATTTTCTCTCCATATCCTTGATGTCTTGGTGGAACCTTCTCCCTGTTCTTCGCTGACGGATCCTAAATTTTCAGGGAAAAAGTCCAAATGCGATTGGAGGAAATGCAATTTTACACTCATGGTGCAGCCCAACACTTGAAATTTGTCTAGCATGTTGCCAATTGTTTTAAATTTGGGATCTTTGTGATTGCCCAGAAATTTTTCCACAACATCAACATCTTTGAAGGCAACCCAAGCTTCTCTTTCCTTTAATGTCATAGTTGTCTCACATTTGTTATTCTTAATAAGTTTTCGGAAGTCTGGTCCTACGAAGACTCCCTCTTTCAATTTGGCTTCAGAAAAGCCAGGAAACTTTTTACACATATATTTAAAGCAATCACCATCTTTTGGAAGAGCCTTAAAAAACTGCTTCATAACACCTAATTTTATGTGCAGGGAGGATAGTAATATTTTTTTGGATCAACCAAGCTTTCTCGAATTACATTTTTGGTGCCTGGCACAAGATTCTGCCTTTTGGGCCAATCTTTTCTGACCCAATTGTGTTTTGTCACGGCTGTCTCACAAATAAAACACGGAAATTTTGTATACCCGTTTTGTTGACCGAGAAGCATGGTGATGATTTTTAAATCACCGCAAATGATTCGGCCGTGGTTGTCATATTTTATTTTGTTGAGAACGAGAGCTATGTTTTCATACCTTTCTTTTAAATGCACCGAGTGTCCAACTGGCACAGAGGCTCATTGGTTTCTTTGTTGAAGTAGGACAGCTTTAAGGTTCCTTTTTGATGAATCTATAAAAAGCCTCCATTCATCTTTATTGCAAGGAATCTTAAATTTTCTCATCAATCCAGGAACATATGAGCAATAAATGAGGTTCTTGTGTTCATCAAAATACTGAATAAATTTCTTTTCACGATTCCTGTACCAATAAAAAGTGGTTCCTTTGGCCAATACGTTTTTTTTCTTTCAATCTGGAGTCTAATTATTGAGTTGCCTCTTTAGAAAGACCCAGATCTCTAGTCAGATCATTAAGTTCAGCCTGAGAGAAAAGCCTAGGGTAGTCGTCTTCAAAGGGGTTATATTCTGTATCGGATTCTTTAACTTCGGAATGTCAGAGTCAGAAGATTTGGAAGAAAAAACTGGTAATTCTGTCGGAGGCAAAGGCACTGGCACATCAGGTCCATGAGGAACGGGGCGTATGGCCGAAGGAATGTTTGTAGGGTACGATATTAGCTTGAAATTTTTTCTATTATATCCATGGGTATGGCAAGAACAAAAGTTACAGTCATCAAAGTGGTTTTTTGGCTCCCTCCATATCATTGGAATTCCAAATCGCAAGGCAGTCTTCTTTCCTTTGAGCCATGAACTTAAATCATTGACACTCTGCACACATACTTTATGAGGAGCCAAAGATTTGTCCTGGTCTGCAAGTTTCATGCCAAAATGTGCAAAATAAAGCCGTTTTACGTACCCAGTGATGTTCCTCTTGCGATTTTTAATGATACTATATTCGCTTCAAATGTAGCAAAAGTCATCAGGAATATTTTCACATCGTCTCGAACTTGAAGTCATTTTCACAAAGAACTGGTGTTTACATGAGGTCACTGATAAGGATTCGAGCGTCATTATAGGTTAACAGCGATTGCGACGGGAAGGAGGGATGATAAAGAGGGACATTGCGCGTTCCTAGGCTCTTTCCCAGGCTCCCGCGCTTCCAGGAATCTGTCTAATTGGTGATCTGGATCAACATTGAAGCTTTAAAAGCCCTAAAATACCAACTGTGCTTTTGTAGTTTACCACAGAAGGGTATTTTGAAGGTTTCATCACGGTAAAATGTCAACACACAAATGAAAATATCAAAGCAAAATACATGAGAAATATTCATAAAACCCACATAAAATTGAATATTCAAAAACAAAATGTGATGTGATAGACATTTCTAATGATTTTTTCCAAAATCAGTACTAAAAATATGTTAAGTTCAGTTGTCACATCCCTTGTATTTTTTTCATCGTAGGCCTGTGTAATTGC